>OY728165.1:1530249032-1531464466 GCA_963277665.1 Viscum album
ATAAATAAATATAAATAATAAATAATAAATAAATATAAATAATAAATAACAAATAACAAATAATAAATAATAAGTAATAAATAATAAATACATAATAGATATAAATAATAAATAATAAATAATAGATATAAATAATAAATAATAAATAATCAATAATCAATAATGTATAATAAATATTTAATAATAAATAATAAATAATAAATAATACATATTAAATAAATAAATATAAATTATAAATAATAAATAATAAATAATAAATAAATAGAAATAATAAATAATAAATAAATATAAATAATAAATAATAAATAAATATAAATAATAAATAATAAATAATAACTAAATATAAATAATAAATAAATATAAATAATAACTAATAAATAATAACTAAATATAAATAACAAATAAATATAAATAATAAATAATAACTAATAACTAATAACTAATAAATAATAACTAATAAATAATAACTAATAAATAAATATAAATAATAAATAATAAAGGAAACACATGAAAAAGTATCAAAAGACATGATAAGGGATGAAAAATTCTGAAAACGCATGAAAAAGGATGGAGAAGCATATGAAGAATGAGGCATTAGAAAGAATGAGAACGCATGAAAACTCGGGACAGCTCTGGAAAACTACTTAATAATTCAACATAATCATCATAATAACCCATAAAAAACATTGATAAAGATAACAAGTCATGAAAACCCAAATAAACAGTAATAAATGGAGTTGTCGTTAAAACCCGTGAAAACGGTCATAAAGAGACAAAAACATTGGACTCACATTAACGGAGATAACTTATGATCCGAGAGTCCGTTTTAGATCTGCGACCTGTCAAATCAAAGATCCTGAAACGATCTTCGACCTGAAAGGTGAAAGAGTTTGAATGGACAGGCTGATCGGATGTTATGACCATTTAAAAAAAAGCTAACGGGGAACGGGTGCTAGAAACGTGGCATTGAAAAACATAACAAACCCGATACCCACTAAAAAGGCCATAACATATGATCTAGGAGTGAATGTGGGCTCCGCGACCAGTCAAACTGAAGCTCATGGAACAAGCTATGATCTGGCAGGTGGAGGAGGCTGAACTAACACGCGGATCGAAAGTTAGGTCCGTTTGAAGACAAGTTTGACGGGACACCGGTGATGGAAACAGGGTTTTGGAGGCCTTTAGAGGGTTTTTGGGGTTGAAAAATATGACAGAATCTTTCTTGTGCCAAGTTAGGGCGTATCTCTCTTCACTGGATTCAATTTGATATGTGGTAGAGCCAAAACGGACACTCGGAGCGGAAGTTATGGTCGTTTGAAGTTGGAGAACTTTTTTCAAATTTCTTATAACTGTAATATATTCTGCACCTTAGACCATCTCACGGTTTTGATTATATGTGCCTCTATATCTCTTCATGAGCTTTGATTTGACTGGTCGTGGCACTTCAACGGACGCCCGGATCAAAAGTTATGGTCGTTTTAGTGATTTCGGGGTTTCTCGTGTTTTTTTATTTTTTCATTTCATTTCGCGGCGGTTTTTTAAAAAACCGCTGCTAATCCTTGAATAAAATTAAAATATAAATAAAAAATAAAAACAAATTAATTTTTTTTTCCGTTTAGCGGCGGTTTTTTCGCGGCGGTTTTTAAAACCGCCGCGAAATGGCGGCCCGAAACGCGTTTCGCAGCAGTTTTAAAAACCGCCGCGAAAAAACCGCTGCTAAACGGCGGTTTTCTTATAGTGTCTGTTATACATGAAAAAGGTTGGGATTCATATGGGATTCCATGAGTGTTGTTGAGGATATTTCATCTATTTCACAGTGATGCATCACGTGACAAATATGGGTTATATAAGGGTGACCAAGAATTCCATTGGAAAAACTATTTGTTTGTCCTTATAGAACCACAGAGTCTCCTTGAAATTTATAAGGACTTCTATAAAATGATCATGATATGTGAAGTGGAATTTGAAAAATGAGATGGACATGTCACTGATGACTCACAGTATCTTCCGGGTTTCCAGGGGTGTACCTCATGTATTTCATCAATTGTGAGTACCTCTCACCTTCTACCTTTTCACCCCTTTTGTTTTATATTACAAAGATTAGGTATCATGCAATTTTTCATGAGAAATACCCTGTATTTTTACTCATTTTTTTGATGATGTATCACTTGACCAATCTAGGTCATGTGAGGGTGTGCAAGCACATCATAGACAAGTCTATCAGTCTGTCCTTAGAGAACCAAAGGGAAAGCACATGGTCACCTCAAGACTCCCATGGTGAATCACCTAGTGAGGATAATAAGACATATGGATTTCATGAGATGAGGCGGATGCATCACTGAGAACTCGTTGTGTCTTGAAGGGCACATCATATGTCCTTTAGTGGCTTCAAACACCTCTTTACTCTTCCCCTTTATCTCTTTTGTTTTATCTGACAAAGGTTCATAGAACTTTCAGACTTTCCTAGATATGATCAAGGGATTTTATTCTTTCTAATGATGATTTATTGCGTGATATTTGAGACCATTGTGGGTATCTCCCATTAGATTTCATTTCTTCTTATTTTCAAAGGATTTTAGATGGTTTGTTAGGAACTTTCAGATGAAAAACCATATGGCCTGGGAACTTATTAATCTTTCATCATGTAATCATTGGTTGTTTGGAAGAGAATTTGTGTGAATATAAAGGCTCATTGAAGGGGGGTCTGTGCGACTTTCCATTGGTTATGCGCCATGTATGGATACTACACATGACCTTGAAATGGTCAAACTACCGTGAGTCCTTTAGAGGATCATGTGATATGTGAGTCTTAAGCCATCATCTTCTTCCTTGATTTTGTGAGGAAAATAACACCCTTATTTAGGTATTTCTTCCCTTGGGATTTTTCTAATGATTATCGGGAGGGTGTCAACAAATACCCACCATCATGAGCAATGTTCGAGGTGAAAAGAACTCAGTAATGAGGAAACTAAATTCCCACCGGAGTCTTTAGTAGTGTCGTGAACCATCACCTTTGGGAAATGTTTGTTCTACCGGGTGATGTTTTGTATTCTATGAAATACCCTATATATAGGGGGAGTAGAGTGATTCATTCCACTGACCACTCATTCTTTAGAGAAATCTCATTATTACCCCCATCGCAAGATTGTGTCAGAAACCCTAATCATGAACCCCATCTATGAGTCTGCACCATGAACCCTGATCGCCAGAGTTCTTCCAAAAGACTACTTCCTTCTTATGAACTCATCTACTCAGACCATCAATTATTACTTGGTAATCCCTTAGACATTGGTTAAGAGGGAGATGGTTTCCTCAATGGCATTTCAATATTCGTTGACTTGGTGATTTGATCTCTTGTGATTCTCATGACCATATTATGGTCATGAGATCATAATTCTCCAAGGGGGGTCATGAAATTCACGTGATTTCTTTCCAGGGTTATGCTCCCTACAATTCTTCTAGAGATCAGGTTATTCAAAAACTTCTTGATGGATCACAAATCCTAGGAAGTCATGTGATGTACATGATGTCATTGGTTCATTTCATGCTTTGAAACATTTATTTTATTTGTCTAAAAAGTGTCACATACTTATATTTCAGATGGATTCTGGTTCTCTTCAATATGGTAAAAAGAATTTTATGAGGAAGGAAAGAGCAGTGATTTCCCACCGTGATTCTATGGTGGTGAGCGTGGATCCCTCTTGCTGTCATTCAGTCAGGTCATTTCTGTAGAGTCTATTGAATTTGATGGGATTAAAATTCTCAATATATCCTTATTCAAACTTCATAACCCTTTACGGGTTTGGTATAACTTATGACATTTCCATACCTCTTCTAAAGTCATCATTCATACCCTCTTCCTATATCCCGAGGGCCCAAAACACTTTCTGAGTGAACATTTTTCCAAGGGGAAACTTTATATTCGATGGAGACTGTGAGTATGGTCATCTACTGAAATTTACACCAACAAACTTTTATGGGACTGATAGTGTTGCTAACACATATGTACATATGTATCACTTGATAATATGGAAGTCTGCCTTTGATCAAACATATGGATGGATCCTTAGCCGAAACTTTTGATCGGGGGTAGCTTTGGGCTAGAAAAGGGATAACCCTTTTGGGTTCAATATATTATTTCTAAAATTCTCATAGAGTTGAAGAAAATTGTAATTTATGAGGTTATATGGATATAACATACATCAACATGTTACAAAAATACTTTTTTGGTGGAACAACTCAACTGTTGGATCCCAGATACAAACACTTTTCATCTCATGAATGGAAAAGTAAGCATTAATGTTCAAGAGATGGAACAGATTTGAGGTGTGCACATACATAGTATCACATATGAAAAATTCTTTCCTCCTCAATCCTCTTGGGATGATGTGACCAAGACTCCTCCTTTAACCTGAGAGATGATTATGTTAGATGACAAGACCTAATCGAAAGGGTGCTTCTTGGGTCATACATCCCCTTTAAAACATGGGAACAATATTTTATTAGGTTGACTAGTTTTGAGAAAGATGTCAGGAAGTTGAAGGTTTGGATCAAGAAAGATTCCCACAATGCACCGAGTGCTTACTGAAACATATTAGAAGGCTAAAAGTTTAGAGATTGGGGATGGGAGGTCATCCCTGGTGTTGACTGGTTGGTCCAACGAGCTGGATTTATTTCCATGTACCTGAGTGGGTACTTACTTCCGATTGAAGAGAAGGGGGAGTTAGGGTTTCCACTATTACAATGGAAACCATGATGGTTGGGGAGGAGCATGTTAGGCTACTGATCCCTATACTAGAAAAGATTTACCACCTCTTGTATCATGTTCATAAGGGATAATCTCTTTACAGAATCTCAAGCCCCTTCCAAGTATGATGGGGTTGTATGGAGGCTCATCTGGGAGGTTATGCGTATCTGAATATCCTAGAAATCTCCAACATTGTCTTTGTACCATACCTGCAATGCATTAATGTGGTAGGACCCTTCGTATTGAAATATTGGGAAATCATGGATTTTATAAAACATTATGAATGTTTCTCTTTCAGGATGTATTGAACCCATGATAATAAGATGTTTTGATTAAAATAGTAAGTCTACCTAAAAGAACACGTTTATATGATGTCACTTGGTGAGAGGGTTATTTGTTCCAACATGGACAGGGACCTCATTTGTGATTGGTATCCACCATGCCGGTTTAGTTGCCTATTTTTGTGAATCCAATCAAGGAGTCCTTGCTCTGTTCATGTTAGAGATGAGGAAGACCCTATGGTAGCTCTCAAATTTTTGTTGATGTTTACCAAGGAAGAAACTGGTGCAGAAATATGCCTTCCCACCATGATGCAAAAATCCGATTATCCCATATCTATGCAGATTTTTGGATTCACTCATATCACAATGGGAAATTAACCAATTTATTGAGTGAGGCATGACATCCCCTAGAAGTTGAATACAATCCGAGGCTTGGAAAGCAATTGTCTTATAAGAGGATAGAAGCTCCAGTATCACCTTAAAAGGAAGTAAGATGTCTACAATTTCCCGATGAGGCATACATTGTCGTGGATACAAGGGATGTGTGTGACTTGATGTTTTCCATCACATCTCAAAAAAGGGAAATCTATATGGCGAAGTATTCCAAAGAAGTCCTTTGGGAAATAATCAAATTCTCAAAGGTTCTTTTGGAATATTTTTCATAAATTTATGTACCTTGTGACATTACCTTTGAAGAACATCCTAAAGAAGTGAGGAATTTCCTTCAAAACATCAACACAATTTTGGTGAGTCCCTAGGATCAAATATTTTATTCCTTATGAGTCCACCAAATGGTCCTCTAGGGTATGCTTCAGATTTCTACGGATGAACATGGTTACCCTATTATTGTGAAAGTAGTGACCCCATGTCTATTGTGAATCTTAGGATTCCATAGTGTCCTTTAAACTATGTTTAAATCATTTATATGTTTGGATGTAGGAGGAGGACGTTGAAGATCATATGTCCCTACCGTCCATAGAAGACACTCCTCACGGTACATTCATCAAAGAGGAATTTAGCAGTGACCAGGGAGCTAATGATGAAGGGTACCCATATTGATAAGCTTAGATAACAACAATGATTTCCACTTCTGAGGTGTTAGATCCAATTTCAACACATTATAGAGGCCTTTATTCAAAAAATAAGAATAGTAATAAAAGAAACCAAGCAGTACTGTTAGATCATTCTCCTCAAAAACCATCGAAGTAACCAGGGTGTTCGATTCCTCACTTTTTATCTTGGATTATCCTGTTAGTGCATTCTCAATTTTCTAAAAATGCACAGGTCCTTTCTAGGCTCGTTTGGAAGAGCACATGTCTGTTTCCAAGGATTCAGATGAACATTTAGTGTCTTCAATAGATCATCCACTACTAGACCCGACCCATTAAAGATAATACATGGATGAGGGGCCTATTAAATCATGTTCAATTCCCACCAAAGATGTTTCATTGGGTGTTCCATATTATCTAGTGAAAAAGGAATAATTTTTAGAGGGTGTTGATGTAGGTATATATTGTTCTACTACATTAACTTATGTGGAGGTGATCCTTGAAGAAGGTAAATAATTTTTCAAGGTGGTACCTTTTTTTTACTCGTGTTATACCTCCAAATATTATCTTCCACTCTTGAAGTACTTAAAGGTTGTGAGGAAGTCTCTTCTGTAGACAAGGTTCTAGAGGTACCACGAAGCCATTCATCACAAGAAGGAGTTGAAACTTCTCCTAAGGATGGGGTTAAGGCATTGGATGTTTCCAGTGATGTGGCTAAAAAAGGTATATTCCTAAACTTAATCACATCTGCTGGTATTTATAAATACTATCTAATATTCCTTAACTGACATACCCCTACACCCCTTACTATAGCGTCTTCACTCCAATGTTCAGAGGCCTTTGTGCCTGCACTTCCGAGATCTCCTCCGACTAGGTCTACCAATGTGGAGGACGGTTCTCTCCCCTCATCCTCAAAGACCATGGGAACAACCCTATCTCTGAGTGATCTTGTTATGGGGTATGTTTGTATCCCCAAGCTAAACAAAGACCTAGGTCATGGGTCTCCATCACTTTATCAATCAATGCGATTGTAGACATAGAGGGAAATATGAATTTTGGTGTTAGAAACCCCATTAGAAGAGTTGAAGGATAGATTATTTCATCTTTTACTCATGTTTACCAACCTCAGTTACAAATGATTTGACTATTATGACTTTAATTCTCAAGTAAAAGAGATGATATCTGTGAGAATAGAAGAGGGATTTTGAATTGAGAGTAATACCTATTGAGGCTTCCTCTTTAGCGAAGCTAAATTGGGATATAGATATGAATGAAGCTAATAAATGTGCGATAGAGGATACCACTCATCGGGACACAATTAATGCTAGGAAGATTCAAACTAATCACCTCTAGTATGAAATTAATCATGTCCAATCTGAAATGGACCATCTTCAGGGTGACCTATCAAGGTTTCAGCATGTATTCCAAATATTGGAAAAGATCATGCTAGAGTAGCAAGAACTCCTAGATGTGGCAGAGAAAAAAAATCTTGATGACATTTCCAAAGTGGAGGAGCTGTAATGTGTTGTATAGGGAGAGACCGATCTTATTGAAAAACTTCACAAATCTGTGTCTTTATTAGAGAGAATATTTTCTGATCTTAAAGACTCATGAAAGGAGATGTTATAATACATCTAAAATCTTACAATCATGTTTTGTCTTGTACATTTATAAGATAGGCTCAGAAATGTGAATTTCTCTTATTTCATTTGGTATCACTAAATAGACTTGCCGAATTTTATGTGATATTCTCCAGTTTCTTTTTGTTAATCTGATATCATGTGAATTTCTAATGATACCCATACCATGATTTATATTGAGTGAACTTGAATGCTTGGAATTGAATTTTAAAATTCTAACAGAATCCCTACGAGATATTCTCATGAATGCCCACCAACATGAGATCATCCACTGGTAATCTATTCTGGATATCTTGGGATCACTTAATTTGTTGAGGGATTATTCAGGTAGATAATCTATCCTCAAGGGAGAGTGCTTTATATCTTCACTTAAAGTGATAAGCCTTTGGCATAAAGATATCGGTCATGTTAAGGCCATTAAATGAGCCTTATATTCCCCTGTAGGGTAAATGACTACCACACATTTTAGTCTAGGGTCTTTAATCTCGGACCATCTATCGATTTGGTTTATGGTATTTTTTATCGGACCATATATCAATTTAGTTTAGGTTCTTTTAGCTCATACCATCTATCAATTTAGTTTAGGGTCGTTTAGATTAGATCCTATGTTGATTTAGTTTAGGGTCTTTTATCTCAGACTATCTGTTACTTTAGTTTAGGGTCATTTAGCTCAGACCATCCATTGCTTTAGTTTAGTTTATTTTAGCTCAGACCTATATGTTAATGGGATATGGTGTAGTATTGCGAGGAATGAACCAAAACACTTTGAGGCGATGGATCCTGCCATGGTGTTGTTGAGGATCGTGGGGATTGAGATTCCATTTTTTGCAGAATGACACATTTGGTTGATTCAAATAAGTGCATATTCAGGCTCCATGGGCATGTATTCATAGTCAAGAAAAGGGTCCTTTGAAGATGGGTATCCTTTCCAGGGGTTATGGAAGATTTATGGAGGTAATATTAGTGGGGTTGGAATACTAGGGATACTAGGACTTCCTAGTTTATTGGAGTGTGGATGGTGTAAATCAACACCCAAAATATTGATTCCATGAATATGAGATGGTATAAACATTCCACGTATGTCCCACAATATTATGAGATTCCAGGTTTCACCGTAGTGTTGCGAAGGCTCGTATGGATTGAAGACCATTTATGGAAAGGATAAGATGAATTTAGTTGGTGGTTCCGGGCCCTTATGAATCAGTATCATGTCTAATAAAAGATGTTCTTCACTTATTTCAGAGGGATATAAAGGATTTTCAAAGATTCAAACGTCCAGATGATGAAGTTGGATATATGGAGAAAGCTACCTAGGAAGGGTTATAGCACCATAGGGCAGTTATCTCTTTAATTATAAATCTCAAGCCCTACACCATGTGGTTTTCAATCATGAGGCATGGGCCATAAATGTCTAGGAAATGAAGTGTCACAATTCATCCATGAAGAAGGGTATGAAACACTATGATGTAACATCAAGGATATCAAATCTTCTCAGATAGTTTGATGTGGGGGCTATAAATCACGATTTAGAGTGCCACTACTAAAAAATCAGGCTATAGTGACTGCCATTGGTGGTCGCTATAGGCCTCTAGAGACCACCCAGTGACTGCCATTGGTGGTCACTTTAGACTCGTCGCAATAGGCTAATAGCGACCGCCAATGGCGGTCGCTTTAGGTGGCCAAAATTTTGGCCTACAGCGACGGCCTGGTGGTCGTTGTGCTATTTGATGGGTCAACATTAGCGACTGCCAATGGTAGTCGCTATAGGTGGCTGAAATTATGGCCTACAGTGACTGCCAATGGTGGTCACTAATGTTGACCCGACATCCTATAGCGACTGCCATAGGCGATCCCTAGTCTGAGAAACTTTTTTTTAAAAAAAATTCAAGATGCATATAATTGAAATATTTTTAAGATTACAAATGTGTTTTATTATAATAGAAAAAAAATTACATTTATTTAAGGTTATTAGTGAAGGAAATATATATATAATATTAAATAAAATATTTTTCTTATTCATCCAATAGGTTTGTTAAGCATATGGTAATAATAAATCAAATTTTATGCTTAAAATTTGTATTTCTCTAAAAAGGTAATTTTACTACCTCTTAATGGAGAGACTATTTTAAATATAAATTCTAGCACATTTATAAATTTTTTATTTGAATATAAACTTATCTTTTTAAAAACCTAACATAAAAATGTGTTAGGGTTAATTTGAGGTATCTTTTGTGGATTTTCATTTTTTTAATGAAATGTACAAATTGTGTTTTCTTAATTCACGGTGAAAAATCATAGAAAAAAAATGTAAAAGTCATAAAAAATGGAAAACAATTTCAAACAGCATAAACATCAAGATCGTCATAAACAATAAATGATAAACGTGCTTCAACGATCCGACCAGGTCCATCCATTTCAATCTTGTGCTTCAATAAACCTACAATAAGACAAAAAAAACAACTAAACAAAACAAAAATAAATTAGACATATTTATTAAGTTATTATAAACATATAATAAAATTAAATCTGACATCAAATCATGGTGCTATAATAATTTAAAACCCCCAATTGAAGAAATGCTATCATTTTAGGATTTTTTTCTTATTTGGTTTAGTTTGTAAAATTGTTTTGTTGTCTAAAAAGGAATTTTTTCTGCATGCACCACATGTCTAATGGGAATGCGGTCGCTTCCTATACGTCACGAATAATATTCCTATTCTTTTCGTGTGGTTTTAGGTCATTCGGAGCATGTTTGCTCCGAATTCGACTGTCTCATGCCGTTTTGGTGTTTTCTGACTCCAGAAACACATTTCCGGTCACTGTGGTCAAAAAACACCTCCGATTGACATTCCTTATGCCCGAAAATTTCAAATTTCACACAACATCTGTTGTCATATGATTTCATGGCATTCTGATGTCGTTCGGGTGGTTTTGACCCCCCAACGCGCCCTTTTAGCTCGCAACGAGGTGATGAAAACAACACAATCGGTCATACCGCGAACACTAAACGTCTGATGGGAATTTCGTCTCCTCCTACACATCATGAATAATATTCTTATTGTTTTCGTGTGATTTTAGGTCATTCGGAGCACTTTTTCTCCGAATTTGACCATCTCACGCTGTTTTGGTGTTTTATGACTCCGGAAACGCGTTTCCGGTCACTGCAGTCAAATGAAACCTTCGATTGATGTGTTGTCTGCTCGACCACTTTAAAATTCAGACAACGGCTGTTGTCGTATGATTTCATGGCATTTTGAGGTCATTCGGGTGGTTTTGACCCCCCAACGCGCCCTTTTAGCGCGCACCGAGCTGCTGAAAACGACACAAGCGGTCGTACCGCGCGCACCGCATGTTCGATGGGCGTTCTGTCTTCTCCTACACGTCATGAATAATATTCCTAACGTTTTCGTGTGGTTTCAGGTCATTTGGAGCACGTATTCTCTGAATTCAACCGTCTCACACCGTTTTGGTGCTTTATGACTCTAGAAAGGTGTTTATGGTCACCGTTGTCAAACGACTCCTCCGATTGACGTTACGTCTACCCGACCATTTCAAAATTCGCACAACGGCTGTTGTTGTATGATTTCATGGAATTTTGAGGTCGTTCGGGTGGTTTTGACCCCCCAATGCGCCCTTTTAGTGCGCTCCAAGGTGCGGAAAATGACACAATCGGTCGTACCGTGTGCACCGCATGTCCGATGGGCATGTCATCTCCTCCTACACATAAATAGTAATATTACTATTGTTTTCGTGTGGTTTCAGGTAATTCAGAGCACGTTTTCTCCGAATTTGACCGTGTCACGCCGTTTTGGTGTTTTCTGACTCCAGAAACGCGTTTCCGGTCACCACGGTCAAACAACACCTCCGATTGATGTGTAATCTACCCAAACATTTCAAAATTCACATAGTGGCTGTTGTCGTATGATTTCATGGAATTCTAAGGTTGTTCGGGTGATTTTGACCCCCAACGCGCGCATTTAGCACGCACCGAGGTGCTGAAAACAACACAATCGGTCGTACCGCACGCACCACATGTCCGATGGGCATGTTGCCTCCTCTTACATGTAACAAATAATATTAATATTTTTTTAGTGTGGTTTTAGGTCATTCGGAGTACGTGTTCTCCAAATTCGACCGTCTCACGCCGTTTTGGTGTTTTATGACTCCGAAAACGCGTTTCCGGCCACCGCGGTCAAACGACACCTCCGATTAAAGTGATTTCTATTTGACCATTTCAAAATCCACACAATGGCTATTGTAATATGATTTCATGGAATTACGAGGTCGTTCGGGTGGTTTTGACCCCCCCAACGCGCCCTTTTAGCGCGCCCCGAGGTGCTGAAAACGACACAATCGGTCGTACCGTGCGCACCGTATGTCCGATGGGTATTCTGTCTCCTCCTACACATCATGAATAATATTCATATTGTTTTTGTTTGATTTCAGGTCATTCAGAGCCCGTTTTCTCCCAATTTGACCGTCTCACACCGTTTTGGTGTTTTATGACTCCAGAAACGCGTTTCCGGTCACCGCGGTCAAACAACACCTCTGATTGATGTGTCATCTACCCGAAAATTTCAAAATTCACAGAACGGCTGTTGTCGTATTATTTCATGGCATTCTGAGGTCGTTCGGGTGGTTTTGACCCCCCCCCCCCCCCAACGTTCCCTTTTAGTGCGCACCGAGCTGTTGAAAATGACACAATCAGTCGTACCACGTGCACCACACGTCCGATGGGCATGTCGTCTCCTCCAACATGTCACAAATAATATTCCTATTTTTTTTTGTGTGGTTTTAGGTCATTCGGAGCATGTTTGCTCCGAATTCAACCGTCTTACGTCGTTTTGTTGTTTTGTGACTCCGGAAACGCGTTTCCGGTCACCGCGGTCAAACGACAACTCCGATTGACGTTACGTCTGCCTGTAAATTTTAAAATTCACACAAAAGTTGTTGTCGTATGATTTCATGGCATTCTGAGGTCATTTTGGTGGTTTTGACCCCCCCGACGCGTCCTTTTAGCGTGCGCAGAGCTGCTGAAAACGACACAATCGGTCGTACCGCGAACACCGCATGTACTATGGGTGTGAAGTCTCCTCCTACACATCACAAATAATATTCCTATTGTTTTTGTGTGGTTTCAGGTTATTCAGAGCACGTTTACTCTGAATTCGGCCGTCTGACGCCGTTTTTGTGTTTTATGACTCTGGAAACGCGTATTCAGTCACTGCGGTCAAATGACACCTCCGATTGATGTGCCATCTACCCGAACATTTCAAAATTCACACAAAGACTGTTTTCGTATGATTTAATGGCATCTTGAGGTTGTTCGGGTGGTTTTGACCCTCCAACGCGCCCTTTTAGCGCGCGTCGAGCTGCTGAAAACGACACAATCGGTCATACCGCATGCACCGCATGTCCGATGGGCGTGTTGTCTCCTCCTACATGTCATGAATAATATTCCTATTATTTTTGTGTGGTTTTAGGTTATTCAGAGCACGTTTTCTCCGAATTCGACCGTCTCACGCTGTTTTGGTGTTTTATGACTCCGGAAACGCGTTTCTAGTCACCGCGGTCAAACGACACCTCTGATTGACGTTCCCTCTAGACGACCATTTCAAAATTCACACACTTACTATTTTCGTATTATTTCAGGGAATTTTGAGGTCATTCGGGTGGTTTTGACCCCCCAACGCGCCCTTTTAGCGCGCGTCTAGCTACTGAAAATGACACAATCGGTCGTACCGTGCGCACGACACATCTGATGGGCATGACATCTCCTCCTACACATCACGAATAATATTCATATTGTTTTTGTGTGGTTTCAGGTCATTCAGAGCATGTTTTCTCTGAATTCGACCGTCTCATGTGTTTTGGTGTTTTATGACACCGAAAACGCATTTCCGGTCACCGTGGTCAAACGACACCTACAATTGACATTCCGTGTACCTGAACATTTCACAATTCACACAACGGATATTGTCGTATGATTTAATGAAATTCCGAGGTCGTTCGGGTGGTTTTGACCCCCCAACGTGCCATTTTAGCGCGCACCGAGCTGCTGAAAATGACACAATTGGTCTACCGCACGCACCGCACGTCCGATGGGCGTAACGTCTCCTCCTACACATCACGAATAATATTCCTATTGTTTTTGTGTGGTTTCAGGTCACTCGGAGCACATTTGCTCTGAATTCGATCGTCTCACACCATTTTGGTGTTTTATGACTCGAAAACGCGTTTTCGGTCACTGTGGTCAAACGACACCTCCGATTGACAAGTCTTCTACCTGCCCATTTCAAAATTTACACAACGTCTATTGTCGTATGATTTCATGTCATTCCAAGGTCGTTCAGGTGGTTTTGACCCCCCCCCCCCCCCCCCGCCAACGCGCCCTTTTAGCACGCGCCAAGCTGCTGAAAACGACACAATCGGTCGTACCGCACGCACCGCACGTCCGAAGGGTGTGCCGTCTCCTCATAAATGTCACGAATAATATTTCTATTTTTTCATGTGGGTTTAGGTCATCTAGAGAACGTTTTCTCTGAATTAGACCGTCTCACGTCATTTTGGTGTTTTATGACTCCAAAAACGCGTTTCTAGTTACTTCAGTCAAACGACACCTCCGATTGATGTGTTGTCTACCCAAACAATTCACAATTCACACAATGGCTGTTTTTATATGATTTCATGGCATTCCGAGGTCGTTCAGGTGGTTTTGACCCCCTAACGCGCCCTTTTAGCGTGCGTCGAGCTACTGAAAACGACACAATCGGTCGTACCATTCGCACCACACATCCGATGGGCGTGCAGCCTTATCCTACATGTCACGAATAATATTAATATTCTTTTCGTGTGGTTTCAGGTCATTCGGAGCATGTTTGCTCTGAATTCGACTGTCTCATGCCGTTTTGGTGTTTTATTAATCCAGAAACGCGTTTCCAGTCACCATGGTCAAACAACACCTCCTATTGTCGTTCTGTCTACACGACCATTTTAAAATTCACACAACTGATATTTCGTATGATTTCATGGCATTTTGAGGTCGTTCGAGTGGTTTTGACCCCCCAACGCACCTTTTTAGCGCGTGTCGAGCTGCTGAAAATGACACAATCGGTCATATTGTGCGCACCGCATGTATAATGGGAGTTCTGTCTCCTCCTACACATCACGAATAATATTTCTATTGTTTTTTTGAGGTTTCAGGTCATTCAGAACACGTTTGCTCTAAATTCGACCGTCTCACGCCGTTTTGGTGTTTTGTGACTTCGGAAATGCGTTTCTGGTCACCGCTGTCAAACGACTTCTCCGATTGACGTGCTTTCTGCCCGAACATTTCAAAATTCACACAACGGCTGTTGTCGTATGATTTCATGGAATTACGAGGTCATTTGGGTGGTTTTGACCCCCCAACGCGCCCTTTTAGCGTGCGCCGAGGTGGTGAAAACGACACAATCGGTCGTACCGCGCGCATTGCACGTCCGATGGGCATGTCGTCTCCTCCTACATATCACAAATAATATTCATATTGTTTTCATGTGGTTTCATGTAATTCAGAGCACATTTTCTCCGAATTCGACCATCTCACACTGTTTTTGTGTTTTATGACTCCGGAAACACGTTTCCTGTCACCGTAGTCAAATGACACCTCCGATTGTCCGGAGTGCGGGGAGGGATGTCTGGGGTGTGGGAGGGGTTGTACGGGGTGTGGGGAGGCATGTCTGGGGTGCATGGGGGCTGTCTGGAGTGTAGGGAGGGATATCTAGGGTGTGGGGGGTTGTCCGGGGTG
This sequence comes from Viscum album, assembly GCA_963277665.1. Taxonomy (NCBI): domain Eukaryota; kingdom Viridiplantae; phylum Streptophyta; class Magnoliopsida; order Santalales; family Viscaceae; genus Viscum; species Viscum album. The sequence goes on from OY728165.1 coordinate 1,530,264,536, forward strand.
AAGGGGGGCAGTCCGGGGTGTGGGGAGGGCTATCTGGAGTGCGGGTAGGCCTGCTTGGAGTGCGGGGAGGGCTGTTCGGGGTGCGGGGGGGGGGGGGCTTTCTGGGGTGCTGGGGGGATGTCCTGGGTGCGGGGAGGGGCTGTGAGGTGGTCCCTGCAACGCTCGATTCTCAGAATGGCGTGTTGACACCTCCTATATTCAATTCATTCAAATTTCAAACAAAGCACACATTCTCGAAAATATATATACCAAAATAAATATACAAACTAAAACCCCATCATTAGACCAATATGCAACTAAATCACATCATTGATCTGGGAGGACACCTCTCAAGACTTTTTCCAGAATTTTGGGGGCACCCACATTTGTTACCCAGTGGTCCCTCTTGACTTTGCCTTTATAATATTTCCACATCTCACAAAATTTACTCATACACACTGTCCAAAACTCATCGAGACATACTTTAAAATTTTTCTATTAAAGGAAAAAAATCACATATGTTATTATTGTTTATACATAGTAAATAAAGTAAAATGGTCTTCTTACCTGAACCTCCCTCCAAAGACGATCTAATGTGTCCTGAGGGATAGAAGCCCAGTCACACATGGTCAATGGAAATCGATGTGGGTCACATATGATATGATCCAGCTAATGAATAAATGCAGGGGAATTCTGCCCCACCTGATGAAATACCTCATCAAATGAAACATCAAAAGTCGTGTCGGAATTCCATGATAATATGCCACGACCAAGGCCTCTCTTGTGAGAGGAAGAAGCAGTCGAGTCTGATCCTGTTGAAAACAATTTTATATATAATTTGACAGATGTTATAAATATAACTATATATGTTTATCAATTACATAAAAAATAGAGACAATGACATTCAAACATACCTCGACCCTAAGACGTAGATGCCTCAGAGGGATTATGTGGATCTACTTCCTCTTCCCCTGACATGTCTACAGTCATGGAAAACATTAGTAAGGGAACTATCCAAAGTTTCCAAATGATAAATTGGATTGTTTAAAAAAAATCAAACTTGGACAATTGTTAATCAAACAAAAAGGGATTGAATAATTAGTTGTGAATGAATTTTAAAAAAACATAAATTTAACAAAAAAGATATAAAAATTATGTACAAAACCAATCAATTCATAGCCAAATTTCAAATTGAATTAATAAAAATTCAAGCAGCACATGAACCAAATGAAGAATACCTCAATGGGAAGATACACCGACAATAACATCAATATAACATGAGTTAAATCACCCTAAATATTTATAACTGAATAAACTTCAAAAATTGAGGATTAAAACTTACAAGGATTTATAAAATGGTTATATAATTTATGATATCCTAGGATGAATAGTGGGAATAAAATTATACCTTTCATTAATCATGAAAATAGACCGTTTCTCCTTCAACAGCCGGTCTGACCCAATAAATATCTTCTTCACGTCGAACTATGGTATGTTGATCAAGCTATTGGGAAACAAAAGGAACAATCTCGGGTTCATCTTGTTCAAATACAAACACTCCTCACCGAGAAATTTTGACAACAACTTGCCAACTTGGATTCGAATGCAAAGTAACAAAGAATACTTGTTCTGCTTGTGATGTCTAGATGAAAGGTTCATTATCAACTCATTCATTTCTGTATAACACATATTTAAAATTCACTAATGAAAACTAATATTGATCGACTTTACATCCACGCACTAGATCAACCCAATTACACTTTAACAATATGTACTTCAACCCATGTGTCTATACAACTTCAATGATGTATATCAATTGACCATAGTAATAACCAAAATCGAAAAATGGACAACCGATGCCACTATTTTGTGTTGCTCGTTTGTCATCATCATCTTTAATGCGAAATCAAAAACCATTAGCATATATAGATTTATAACGACGAGCCGTTATAGATGGACCCTCAGCCATTTGGATAAATTCTTCAGTTAGTGTGGGGACCCCTAACTTCCCCAGCTTATGAACCAACATAATTCATACAATTAAATAATGATATGTGCAGAAATAAATTATTATAATACTTCACTCATAATGAAAATCAATTTATACGTACATAATCCTTGAACCAATCATGAAATGATGTATAATGATATTGCTGAATTTGCAACTCAGTCGCACGATACATCTCTACTTTTGTCTCATTAATGTGTTTCTTGAAAATGATAACACGATGTTTAAATGATCAACTTATTCAAACAAAACATGTAAAAGTTAAGCAATAAAAGTGATAATATACTTACTGCATTAATGGAGAAACTGATGGGGTATTGAACAAGATATATCGATGCGCTTGTATCAACTCGATGTTGTCCATATCATATGTGGTTCCTTCTCCAACTGGACCGTCATGAATCCAAGAGGGCTTATCTAATTTTGTTTCAACATTCGTAAGATATTCTTCACAAAAATTAGTACACTCATCCATCAAATAACCATTGGCTATTGATACCTCCGGACGAGCTCTGTTGCATACAAATCTTTTCAATGTACTCAAATACCGCTCAATAGGATACATCCACATGAATTGCACTAGACCAGTAGCCATTACTCCATCAGTTAGATGCACCGTCAAGTGGACCATAACATCAAAAAATGAGGGGGGAAATAGTTTCTCAATGTTACAAAGCGTAAGTATAATTCAGTCCTGTAAACATTTTTAATCACTCATTCGTTGATTTCTTAAACAAAGATATCTAAAAACATTACTCATCTCAATCAACGGCTAAAAAACATTGGGGGATAAACAATCAAAAATTGCGATTGGAATCAACTACTAAAGTAGTATGTGATTGTCATGACTTTTCAACCCTTGCAATGTCTTGCTTGTCAGATTCACAAACTTTGAAATATTAGAAGAGTAACCATCAGGCACCTTGAGCATCTTCAAAATGGAATGAAATGTCTTTTTCTCCTTTTTAGTCATTGTATATTGTGCAACAGACATATATGCCTTGTTTCCCTCAGCTAACTGTAAATGAAACTGTTTCCTTAAACCGATTTCTTCCAAACCACAGCGCGCATTTAACATGGTCCTTTGATTTTCCACTGACACCCAATATGGTCCACAATATGTTATCACAAACATTTTTTTAATGTGCATGACATCAAAATTATGCCTCATCATGTTAGTTTTCCAATATGGAAGACTATAAAAAATACTTTTCTTTTTTCCAATTGTGATTGTGCTGCCTACCTGCACCACAAATATTACATACCGGAGGATCCACCAAATCCAGAATTTCATATACCGTGTGGATGTTTTCTTCCTCAATCTGTGATAACATTTTGACTCCTATCATGATCTTTGGTGCTGGGATGAACTCTCTAGAACCATAAAATGCCACTCTATCCTTTTTGAACCTATGCTGAGGGGGGAGAAAACTTCTGTGACCCATGTATGCCCATTCTTTTGAATGCTTAAGCCATACAAATTTTTTACTATTGTTGCAACAAGGGCAAGAAAATTCCCCTTTCGTACTCCAGCCTGATAAATTTGCATAAGCTGGGAAGTCATTGATTTTCCACAATAAAGAAACCTACAGTTTGAGAATTTCATTCGTTTCATAGTCATAATTCATCACACCATCTCCCCAAAATTCATTCAACTCATCAATCAATGGCTGAAGGTAAAAAACATTCGTATCCCCCGGACTTTTAGGCCCATCAATAAGAGTGGAAAGTAATATAAATTGTTTCTTCATACAAATCCATGGAGGACGATTATACAGAACTAATACCACGGGCCATGTTCCATGAGTTGCACCAACCATATACTTCAATGGATTGAAACCATCTACTGCCAATTCCAATCGGACATTACGAACATCTTTAGCAAAGTCGGGATGTATCTTATAAAAATCCTTCCATGCATGAGAGTCTGCCGATTGGGTTAACATATCACTTTCATGAACTCTTTTTGCATGCCATCTCATTAAATTAGAAACTTTAGATGACATAAAAAATCTTTTCAACCTCAGTTTAAGGAGAAAGTAACGCATTTTTATTTACGGAAATCAGTTTCCCCTGTATCGCAATTTGAGTTTGATGAGTTTGATATCCCCTATTCTCTTTCCACCTGGAAGCACCACAAACCGTACAAATATCCAAATTGGAAGCTTCCTTTCTAAACAACATACAGTTGTTTGCACATGAATCTATCGTCTCATATGTAAAACCTAAGTTCTTCGTCAACTTATGAGCATGGTAATACTGTAGGTTCCGGGCGCAGCGGAAGTGCGTTGGTGGGTTTTCCAAACTTTAATTTTAATGTTAAACAACGTTCAATCCGAGATCCGTCACGATATAAAACGCCGAATCTTCGGATTAGAACGAAGAACGAAAAGAAAAGAAGAGTCTCGGAACCCTTGAGGAGGATCATCATATGTTTATTATAATTAATTTAATTAATGCATAAGAATTACCTTGTTATAATTCTTTCTTCGTTGATGTGTCTGGTCACGATTCGGTGATCCGTCGTTGCATCGTAGAATCCAAGTGTAGGATTCCTCTAGCGGTGATCCACACGTGTGTCACGTATCTCTGGACATCACCGAAGAGATCTCCGGGTGCTAGCGCGGAAGAACCTTTGCTCGCGATGTCTGCCTTCGACCGACTTGATCCGGTGGAGGATCTTGCTCTCGTAACTTGAGGGCGTTCTTGGTGGAAAGGGAATTATCTCTTGGTTTGAGAGTATTTCCAAATCCGTTGTGCACAACAATGGCTCTCAAAAAATGTTGGGGTTGCGAGGATATTTATAATCAGGTTTGAGGTTAATAGAGTTATGACAATAAATAAACGCGTTACATATTTTATTTATTTCATTAACTCTTATTGAAAACCCCCATGTCGAATTATTAATTCCTTGACATGCTCCCACGCTGATTATAATAAATATCATTTAATAAAACAATATTAAATCCTCAAAATCCCAATTGGAAAAACTACATGGCATGTAATAATTAATACACGGTGTGTACTTGTTTTCCATAAAACTACACAGTGTGTATATTTAATATACATGGCGTATACTTTTATTTTCCATTTTTCTCCACCACATTTATTAGACCTTGAGTAATGACTATTTATTTCTTAAATAAATGTAACTGCATTACTCGCTAATAAATATATTATTTTATCCACAGTATATTCTCTCGAATAACTAGTGTCAAAATAAATGCGATCAGACATCCTTAAATAATTATTAAACCACAGTCGGGAATAATATTTATTTAACTTGTTAAATTAATATTTAACTGAGATACATGGACACACTTCATGCGTGACCCTATAGGCCTCTTTCTCAGTGGCATTAGGCTGAGCCTGCCTAAAGTCCATCGTTAGCGTCTAGCAACACGCCAAGGCACCCATAGAGAAAGAAGTTAACGCTGCAATGACGTGTCACCTCCTACGAATGCTTACCGTGTAATATAATCACTTTGCCTCGATATCTCCAATCAAGCGGGTTGCATGCTAGTGCCATCAACCCATGTGCTTGATTATTCTTTCTTTGACTTCCTCGGAATTGAACTTGCCCATACCTTACCATGGCCATGGATTTATTTAGGTTATATCAATTCCATCAAAGGGCCTGAGATATCTACTTCCGTTATGGAACGGAAGGGACAAATCCTTTCTCGCATTATCTATTAATGCGGTATTACTCGTGACGCACCCAACGTATCCTACCTCGCTGCGAACAGTGTGTTGTCACAGTTTTCATCAATACATCTAAGTGCGCGAGTTGTAATACCCATTAATAATAATCTTAAAGTCTAAGGATCAATACACATGTCTGTAGATAGGAACATCCAATGACACTATGAAATGTGGATTTCCTACTGGCGGGTCTCGTTCTCATAATATCCTCCTAGATATTACCAAGGGCGCACACCATGAGAAGGTGCCTCAAATTTTTATGAGTCCTCACCCCTAATGACCTGTATTATTTGTGTCCCTCAAATAATATCATCCGTCCATAGAATATACATTCAAGAACAGTGTTATGGCACTTTCGGGTTCTCATCATAGCAGGGATCCGCTGCGACCCATTAATGCAACAGCTGTCCTTAGGACATTATCACATGACATGTCACGCAGAAGAACAATCAAGATGTGATAAGGCTTTTATTTAATGAATAAAGTACAAATTAGTTGGTTCTTGACCACCAACTCCAATAGACTCCCACTTGGACTAGAGCCAACTGCTAACAACCTTTAACCCGCTAGCTCTCACATGATATTCATGCTTCTACTGAGATAGGCCTTTAGTCATGGGGTCTTCCACGTTCTCTTCCATGGACACTCTGCTCACTGCAACTTCACCCCTTTGATAGAAATCCCTCAAGAGGTGATACTTCTGGAGTATGTGCTTTGTCCGTTGATGTGACCTTGGTTATTTTTCAAGAGCCACCACTGAAGTATTATCACAATACAATGTAATGGGATCTTTACTACTAGGCACCACATCAAGCTCCTGGACAATGTTCCGAATCCAAATGGCTTCTTTGGCTGCATAAGAAGCCGCTATATACTCGGACTCCGCTGTAGAATCGGTGACAACTGGATGCTTTGAACTCTTCCAGCTCACAGCTCCTCCATTGAGACAGAAAACATATCCAGATTGCGACTTCAGATCATTCTGATCTGTTTGAAAACCAGCATCAGCATACCCTCTGATGACAAGCTCCCCGTCTCTTCCATACACCAGGAACATATCCTTAGTTCTTCTCAGATACTTAAGGATAGTCTTAACATCAGTCCAATGATGTTCTCCTAGATATGCTTGATATCTGCCTACCATGCTTAGTGCATAGGAAACATCAAGCCTGGTACATAACATGGCATACATGATGGATCCTATAGCCGAAGCATATGGGATCTTGCTCATCCTATCTTTCTCCTATTGTGTCTGGGGACACATTTTCTTAGAAAGATGTAAGCCATGTGACACTATAACCAATCCCCTCTTGGATTTTTCCATACTAAATCTCTTTAGTATCTGGTTAATGTATGTACCCTGACTTAGTACAAGAAGCCTCTTGGATCTATCACGAATGATCTTGATCCATAGAATGTAGGATGCTTCTCCTAAGTCCTTCATGGAGAAACGCTTGTTCAACCAGTCTTTAACTGACTGTAAGGCTGGTACGTTGTTTCCAATAAGCAATATGTCATCAACATATACCACTAGGATGACGACCTCGTTTCCATTAAACCGCTTATAAACACATGGCTCACATTCTTTCTTAATGAAACCAAATTCCTTTATGGCTTCATCAAATCGAATGTTCTATGACATGGATGCTTTCTTTAATCCATAAATGGATTTCTGCAACTTGCAAACTCGTTTGGCTTCACCTGGCATCACAAACCCTTCTGGTTCTGTCATATAGACATCTTACTGAAGGTTCCCGTTAAGGAATGCTGTTTTGACATCCATCTTCCAAATCTCGTAGTCATGGTAAGCTGCTATGGCAAGTATGATTCTTATGGATTTAAACATGGCAACAGGCGAGAAGGTTTCATCATAGTCAATTCCTTGACGCTGTCTGAATCCTTTAGCCACTAGCCTTGCTTTATAGGTGCTAACTTGACCTTCCATGTCCAGCTTTCTTTTGAATACCCATTTGCATCCAACAGGCTTTACATAAACTGGCTCATCGACCAGAACCCAAACTTGGTTCTGATACGTGGAATCCATCTCAGAATTCATAGCTTCTAGCCATCTTACAGCTTCTGAGATTTCTACTGCTTCCTTGTAGGAGAGAGGTTCATCATTGTCCAACAATAATGATTCACCATCCTCGGTGACTAGGAAACCAAATCTCTCTGGTTCCCTTACCTCTCTTGAGCTCCTACGCAGTACTTGTGTTTCTGTAACCTCTTCCACGGGGACCTGTGGAACTTGTTCCTATACCAACTCTTGTGTATCTTGAGCATCAACTTCGTCGAAGTCAATCTTGCTCCCACTATCCTTCTTGAGGATGTGCTCCCTCTCAAGAAAGACGACTTGTCTGGTGACAATCACTTTCTTGTCTTGGTGGTTATATAGGTAATATCCTTTTGCTTCCTTCAGATATCCTATAAAGATACACTTCGTGCCCCGGGGTGCTAGTTTGTTGCCTGAGAAGGCCTTAACAAACGCCTCGCATCCCCATACACGTGTGTGCGACAAAGTGGGTTTCCTTCCATTCCATAACTCGGATGGAATTCCATTTGACGCCTTAGTTGGTACTCGGTTTAATGTGTATGCTGCAGTTTGTAATGCATATCCCCAAAAGGATAATGGAAGATCTGCATGACTCATCATCGACCTCACCATGTCCAACAAGGTGCGGTTCCTCCTATCACTAACACCATTATACTGTGGTGTATATGGAGGAGTGAGCTGAGATAGAATCCCAGACTCTCGTAGAAGATCGATGAACTCTTGGTTCAGATATTCTCCACCTCGATCCGATCAGAGCTTCTTTATCTTCATACCAAGTTGATTCTCTACTTCATTCTTGAATTCCTTAAATTTCTCTAAGGACTCTGACTTATACCTCATTAAGCAGACATAGCCATATCTACTCAAATCATCAGTAAAAGTAATAAAGTAAGAATATCCACCTCTAGCTTCTACTGGAAATGGTCCACACACATCTGTGTGTACCAATCCTAGAATCTCCGTGGCCCTTTCACCTTGCCCACCAAAATACGGCTTGGTCATTTTTCCTTGTAAACAAGCGTGACATCTATCAAGTGGTTTTAGCTCAGTAGAGTCTAAATAGCCATCTTGGCAGAGCTTTGTCAAGCGCTTCTCGTTCACATGACCAAGGCGGTGATTCCATAACTGGGTGATATATGAGTCATGTGAGTTTGTTTCATTATCGATTGCCAACACTTGGTTTTTGTAATTTAATACATACAAACCATTATTCAAATGTGCCATACCATAACATATGTTGTTCTTATAAAAGAGACAACCCTTATTTCCAAACTTGAAAATAAATCCATCCATATCCAAACAAGATACAGAAATTATGTTCTTGGTAACACTAGGCACAAAATAACAGTTTTGTAAAACCAAAATCATGCCAGTTGGCAATGAGAGGTGATAGTCGCCAAAAGCCAACGCAGCCAGCCTTGCGCCATTGGCAGCTCGAAGATCCACCTCTCCTCTGGCGATCTTTCTAAATCTACTGGGTTCCTGCATTTGAATACATATGTGAGCCCCACAAGCTATATCTAATACCCAATGTGTAGAAATAGAAAGATTGCACTCGATAACGAATGCACCTTTAGCGTCCCCACGCTTCTGGGTGCAGTTCCTCTTCCAGTGGCCCTGCTTGCCACATGCAAAACACACTGCTTCCCGTTCCTTGCCCTGCCTCTGGATCTTCTCCTTCTTGGAGGGACGGTGCTCGGGGGATTCAGACCGTTTATAAGTATTTGTCCCCTTTTCTTTGTCCTTCCTTTTCTTGTTCACCATAAGGACCGCGGGTTTGTCACGCCCCATGTCCTTATCTACCTGGCGAATCAAGGTCAGAAGCTCCGATAGACTCTTCTCATTGCCGCTCATGTTATAGTTGGCAATGAAGCTAGAGAAGGTCTTGGGAAATGATGATAGGATGAGATCTGTACGCAAATCATCTGGGAATTTAATCCCTAAGATGTCTAAGCATTCAATGTAGCCAATAAGCTTGACCACATGTGGCCCAGCTAGCACAGACTCTCCAAGATTCGTGGTAAACAAAGCATTGGAGATCTCATACCTCTCCTGTCTCGCCTTCTTTTGGTAGAGATCTTTAAGGTGAGACATCATGCTATACGCATCCATGTTTTCATGTTGCTTCAAGAGCTCATTAGACATGGCCGATAGCATGAAACACTGGACATCTGTGGCATCATCCATGTGTTTCATGTAGAGAGATAATTCCTTATCACTAGCCTCTTTCTCAGGCGCAACTGGAATAGGCTCTTCCAGCACATATAATTTCATTTCGTGGCGAAGGATGACGCTTAAACGCCTCTGCCACTCTTGGAAATTGGTGCTGGTGAGAAGGTTTTCTTTTTCGAGTATGGTGCGTAATGATATGTTTGAATTCATTTTCTTGTCGTTTCTACAATTTAAGATGAGCAAAGGTTTATTACTTTATTATAAAAATTGAGAAAAATAAATAAATTAATACTTATTAGTCTCCCACTATTTTATCGAAATCCAATAGCCCTCACCATTGACTTCGGAATATTCTATTGCGTGAATATTCTAGTGGCAAGGATCTATATTGCCCTTCGCATTACCCCAACTAGGGTTGGTCAAGCAACATGAAGGGTTTTAGGTAGGCATTCCAAATGCCAACTGCATTAACTCACAGTTCCTTGATCCGCTGAGTGGACTCCCCAATCCTGAAATCCTTTTTGGATTTCCTCAACCTTTGCCTCTTGGTCACACCAAGTCCTGCTGTGGCAGTCAACCCTTGATGTGAAACAAGTCAAGTCAACCCAAAACCTTGAATTAGAATTCCTCGATAATTGAAAGCACACCAACTAGGGTTGGTCAAGCACTTTGAACTATGGTTTGATTCTAACCAAGATTATGGAAGGATATGCCGACTTAATATTTATTTTGAGGGATTTTATCCTTATACGTAAATTGCCATTTTATTATCTTTGATTAAATTCATGTTAATATTAAGTGGGATATACTTAAGTTATTAACCATGTCTAAGATAATATTTACACATAAGCCAATTTTATTTTAGTTCCATCTTGCATTCTCATTTAATTCATTAATCGTGTGATCGTGACAACACACCCACAATAAATAAACCATGCAACTGACAGAAATAAAATAAATGGTATGATCATGAGCTTTTCTATTGGTTAGTTTATCTAGCGGTTGATAAACTAACCCAAGACCTAGGGGAGAAACCCCTTGAACCTTTCGGGTTCATGTTTACAGCTTTCCACCTGTCTACCTTTGTATCTCGTTGGATTGGTTTCATCTTGGCTCCTGACTTGAGCCACCTCCACTAGCTTGGGAGCTCCATCAATTACATATGCATTTATCTCACACGTAGGTGAGGGGAAAAGGGGTTTTTACATAAAAGAATCCTTGGGCGCACAAGCCCTACATATTAATGAGGAGATGGCTCGCAGGCCAACAAATTTAATTTAAATAAATAAATTAAAAGAAACCATTCACATACAAAGGTCTCGGTCCAGCTCATGATCATCCATTCATGCAACGATATTTACGCATAAATAAAACTAGAATTCAATTCTTTAATCATTATTGTTTAAGATAAATCACACTCGAATCAATTAATTATCTTTAATTAATCAATCCTTTTATCTTAAATCCTTTTTCTGAATTTCCTTGAGATTCTCATCCATCACAATTTTAAACAAATAAATTCATTTAAAATTATCCTTGTACACAACTTGTACCTTCGAGGCAACCCGGCGAATTCCCATTTATTACGCAGATGTTAAATTAAACACATATATATAAAACACCTATCATGTGTTGTGCCTCAGCTTTACGCCTGCACCATGGTACACGTCTCAAGGGTTTGTATAATATAATAATAAATTTTAATAAATCTGCGTAATTTGGGTGAGTACACGGCGTGTAGTTCCGACTACACGGCGTGTACTTTTTCTTCACCGTCCATCTGAAGTACACGCCCGGGGATAGGGCGTGTTAATGTACTTCGGAAATTTTCGGAGTACACGGCGTGTACAGTGGGACACACGCCGTGTAGTTTCCGCGTTACACGGTTTCCAGCCGGGCAGGCTATATACGGAGTACATGACCCAACCCTAACCCGAAGGGACTACACGCCGTGTTCATTGGACCACACGACATGTATTCTGGAAACCGTGTGCCACCTGTTTCTAGTCAACACAGGGTGTCTTAAATTCTTAGAAAGAATCCAATACACGGCCTGATTTGGCGGATCAGTCAATGCATTGAACCTAGACTACACGGTGTGTACTTCCGAATACACGTCGTGTATTCTGGTGTTATACGGCCAGAAACATTTTGCTCCTCCGGATGAGTTCCTCTATTTTATTTTAATCAAAATTAAAAGAAAAATCCGTTTCTGTGAGGTGAACGAGAAACGAGAGAGGAGGAACAGATCTCGATATTCAGATTTCCAGAACGATTAAACATGAATTGAAATAACTAAATTATTAAATGCGTAAATCACCAACAAAAAACTAAATAATTATAACCAACGATATGACCGCTCTGATACCACTTGTAGGTTCTGGGCGCAGCGGAAGTGCGTTGGTGGGTTTTCCCAGCTTTAATTTTAACGTTAAACAACGTTCAATCCGAGATCCGTCATGATATAAAATGCCAAATCTTCGGAATATAATGAAGAACGAAAAGAAAAGAAGAGTCCTGGAACCCTTGAGGAGGATCATCATATGTTGATTATAATTAATTTAATTAATGCATAAGAATTACCTTGTTGTAATTCTTTCTTCGTTGATGTGTCCAGTCACGATTCGGTGATCCGTCGTTGCTTCATAGAATCCAAGTGTAGGATTCCTCTATCGGTGATCCACATGTGTGTCACGTATCTTCGGACATCACCGAAGAGATCTCCGGGTGCTAGCGCGGAAGAACCTTTGCTTGCGATGTCTGCCTTCGACCGCCTTGATCCGGTGGAGGATCTTGCTCTCGTAACTTTAGGGCGTTCTTGGTGGAAAGAGAATTCTCTCTTGGCTTGAGAGTATTTCCAAATCCGTTGTGCACAACAATGGCTCTCAAAAAATGTTGGGGTTGCGAGGATATTTATAATCAGGTTTGAGGTTAATAGAGTTATGACAATAAATAAACGTGTTACGCGTTTTATTTATTTCATTAACTATTATTGAAAACCCCCATGTCGAATTATTAATTCCTTGACATGCGCCCACGCTGATTATAATAAATATCATTTAATAAAACAATATTAAATCCTCAAAATCCCAATTGGAAAAACTACACGGCGTGTAATAATTAATACACAGCGTGTACTTGTTTTCCATAAAACTACACAGCGTGTATATTTAATATACACGGCGTGTACTTTTATTTTCCATTTTTCTCCACCACATTTATTAGACCTTGAATAATGATTATTTATTTCTTAAATAAATGTAACTGCATTACTCGCTAATAAATATATTATTTTATCCACAGTATATTCTCTCGAATAACTAGTGTCAAAATAAATGCGATCAGACATCCTTAAATAATTATTAAACCACAGTCGGGAATAATATTTATTTAACTTGTTAAATTAATATTTAACTGAGATACATGGAAATACTTAGTGTGTGACCCTCTAGGCCTCTTTCTCAGTGGCATTAGGCTGAGACTGCCTAAAGTCCAAGGTTAGCGTCTAGCAACATGCCAAGGCACCCATAGAGAAAGAAGTTAACACCGCAATGACGTGTCACCTCCTACGAACACTTACCGTGTAATATAATCCCTTTGTCTCGATATCTCCAATCAAGCGGGTTGCATGCTAGTGCCATCAACCCATGTGCTTGATTATTCTTTCTTTGACTTCCCAGAATAAAACTTTCCCATACCTTACCATGGCCATGGATTTATTTAGGGTATATCAATTCCATCAAAGGGCCTGAGATATCTACTTCCGTTATGGAACGGAAGGGACAAATCCTTTCTCGCATTATCTATTAATGCGGTATTACTCATGATACACCCAACGTATCCTACCTCACTGCGAACAGTGTGTCGTCACAGTTTTCGTCAATACATCTAAGTGCGCGAGTTGTAATACCCATTAATAATAATCATAAAGTCTAAGGATCAATACAAACATCCGTAGATAGGAACATCCAATGACACTATGAAATGTGGATTTCCTACTGGCGGGTCTCGTTCTCATAATATCCTCCTGGATATTACCAAAGGCGCACACCATGAGAAGGTGCCTCAAAGTTTTATGAGTCCTCACCCCTAATGACCTGTATTATTTGTGTCCCTCAAATAATATCATCCGACCATAGAACATACATTCAAGAACAGTGTTATGGCACTTTCGGGTTCTCATCATAGCAGGGATCCGCTACGCCCCTTTAATGCAACAGCTTTCCTTAGGACATTATCACATGAAATGTCACGCAGAAGAACAATCAAGATGTGATAAGGCTTTTATTTAATGAATAAAGTACAAAGTAGTTGGTTCTAGACCACCAACTCCAACAAATACGACTCGGGAATCTTAGCATAGACAGGAAGAACCTTTTTCAATAACACCAACAGCATGTCAAATGATGTGTCTGACCAATGATTCAAAGTCTTTAAATGCAATAACTACACGATAAATGAAAATTTATTGTAATAAGTACATCCAGTATAAAATTTTGTTTTTGCATCATCGAGTGCTTCATAAAAACTCCCTGAATCACGATCTGCACTAGAGCGAAGATTTATCTCACCGGTCTCAAGATTCTGGATGTCAATGCCTTCAGGATCCAATCTACGTGCCATTTCAGTAAGCATTTCATGCATTGGATCATTCATCCTTGTATCAACATCCATTTGAACTGCATCCGTATTTTGACAACGAACATATTCTTCTCCATGATGAGTCCAACTCTTATAATTTTTCAGAAATCCATTAAATATTAGGTGCTCCCTCATAGTATCTCGTGTGAATTGATATCTATTAGCACATTTTCTACATAGAAAACTAATATAGTCACTTTCAAATCCTCTCGTGAGGTCAATAAATTGCATAATTCCATTGAAATATTCTCTAGACATTTGATTTGGAAGATCAATCCAACTCTTATCCATAATAAGATCCCTATAACAAACATTTACACAAGAATTATTACAGTTGCATTTTTCATATCAAATATATTTAAAATAAATACTAATTAATTGTTTGTGCACCATTTATAAAATAATAATGTAAGTGAAAGCCCATGTCATACGTGATTGTGCTACAAACCTGGAAGGGAGGGGAGCCAAAGACGGTGCTGTGAAGGAGAGGAGAGGCAGCAGAGGGGAGATGGATCTAGAGGCGGTGCGGCGAGGGAGGGGACGGACGGCGACGGGGAGCCAGAGGAGGGGAGGCGGTGAGGTGGTGACGGTGCAGTGAGGGTGGGATGATGAGGGAGGGGACTGAGGACAGGGGGAGCCGGAGTGGACGGGCGGCAGCTGCAAGGGGACAAGTAGCGGCCGTGCAGGGAGGGAGGGGATCGGGCGGCATCGGTGTGGCAAGGGAGAGGATGGTGAGGGAGGGGATGGGCAACGGTGGTGCGGCGAGGGAGGGGACAAAGATGGAGGGGACAGGGGTTGGTGGGGTGCGGGGGCGGGGGAGGTCAAAGGGGGCGGAGGGATGAGGGAAGAAGACGGAGGGAAGAGGTGTCAGAGGCAGGAGGGGCTAGAGTCCAGAGGCGGGTGGCAGGATTCCAGAGGGAAGAGGGAGGCCGGAGGGCGGCCGGAGGGCTGCCGGAGGCGGGTGGTAGGTGGCCTGAGGGCAGAGGGTGGTCGGAGGGCAGCCATAGGGCTGCCAGAGCCAGAGGGCAGAGGCGGAGGAAGCCCAGAGGAGATGGAGGGAAGGGTGGAGGGCGGCTGGAGGGTAGACGACGGAGGGCGGAGGCCAATAGGGCGATGGGGGATGGCGGTGAGGGAGGGAGAACGACGACGGGGCAGGGCGCAGGACGACGAGGGAGGGCGGCGAGGGAGGGAGCATGGTGATGGGGGAGGGCGCGCGGTGAGGTGAGGGAGGAGGAGGGTTCAGGGGGGGGCACCGAAGCGACGAGGTGAGAAGAGGGAGAGGAGGGTTGGGGGGGCGCCGAAGCCCCCCCCTGCTTTTGGGAAAACCCAGCGACCAACATTGGCGGTCGCTATAGGTAAGGGGGCTCCAAAGCCCAGTTTTATAGTAGTGATTAAGCTAGGAGAATGATGAGGGAGAGTCATATAGGGAGTGGTTCAGACACACTAAGGTGTCAAGTTCCTCCACAATGATGTCAGTGCTCATGTGGATTGGAATGTACTTTTTTAAGAGTGACACATTTTGTTGACAACCATAGGCACATATACAGGATCCATGGGCATGTATA
Source organism: Viscum album (assembly GCA_963277665.1). Lineage (NCBI taxonomy): Eukaryota > Viridiplantae > Streptophyta > Magnoliopsida > Santalales > Viscaceae > Viscum > Viscum album. The sequence continues at coordinate 1,530,280,659 of OY728165.1, forward strand.
CATACTCAAGAAAATGGACCTTGAATCCAAATATCCATTCCAAGGGATATGAAATGTTGTGGTGATTCAAGACACCCCAACTCATGAAGTGTGATCTATGGAAAATGTAAAATACAAGGAGGGTTTGGGCACTCTAAAATTTTTGCCACCGCCTAGTGAACATATTCTCACGACGAGGAGATGTGACAAATATTTCTCCAAATTTTTCCTAGACCAGTGTTTCTAGCGAGAATATCTTGTATTTTACTAGGGCTATAGAGTAGACACCATTTGATTTATTCATTTTATGTTTGTACCCTTAGTTTTTTCCAAAACTCTGAGAATGAGGTGTTTAGTGGGTGATGATCTGACTTTTGCTTAGGTTTCCCTTTGAGGTTCGTTAACTAGACAATTTTTGTAACTCGTTTTTTAGAATTTTAAGGTCTTTTGATTTAGAACATCATGGGCTAGAGTTTAGGGTCATAATTTTTTTACAAAATCATAAATAGTTTAGGGTCATGACTCACATGGACCTAGTACGGGAAATGTTACACAAGATCCTCATTAGGATACCCAGGGTCTAGATCACTCCAAAATCTTTCCAAGAATTGGATAGAAATATTGTAAATCAATGATTGAGTTTTTTAGGTCATGAGTAATGATATGGGATATTCATATAAGGATTGGTTCAGGTAAACTGGGGTGTTGAGTGCTCCCATGATGATGTTAGGGCTTACGAGAATTGGAATGTCATTTTTCAAAGTGACACATTTGGTTGATGACCATAGGCACATATGCAGGATCCATGGGAATGTATGTATATTCAAGAAAAGGGTTCATGAATACAAATATCCTTTATAAGGGCTATGGAAAGTTGAAGATAACTTGAGATAACCAAGACATTAAGTGTGGTATATGGATTTAAGGTGCTCTTAAAGGATGTTGGAAGTACCCCAAACTATGGTGGACTAAGGTAAGACTCATGTGGTTCCTTGATAAGGAATGGAAATTGGGAGATGGTATGCACAATTTATCATCATGTAGCGGAGGTGTGTTTTTATCCATGAAATTTAACATCATACGTCAATGTCATACCTCCATGTAGTTTAACATCATGTTATTAGGACATACTGCCATGTAGTTTAACATCATGTGGTAAGGACATGTGAATGTGATATAATGTTGTGGCTGGACCCGAAGAAGGAGACTCGAGCATCACTATGTATCCCATGAAAATGAGACTCAAGGCATACATTGTTCTTAAAGGCTGTGCAGTTTAATTTCTTATGGTGAGGACTGATATGGACTAACGTGAAAAGAGATAATGGCATGGCTTGGCCCAAAGATGAAGACTTTGGAATCACTAAATATCCAATGAAAATGAGAATAAAGCCACATGTAGTTATGGAAGGTTGTGCAGTTTATTTTCCTACATGAGGATGAAGGTTGTGAGGCAGTTTATTGTCATGTGGCTAGGACGATGCAACATAGTTTAATGTTGAGTTATAGGGGTATATACAGATAGTTTAGGGTCATTTGTTTTGGACTTTAAGATGATAATACTAACATAGACATGTGTAGTGTGGTTCCATGAAGCAACATGACATGAATGAGGAACGAAGAGGTCTCAAACACAACATAGACCTTTACAGGAAAACTTAGTCCAAGGAGACAAAAAGATGTACCTGTGGTTGGGCCCAAAGACAAAATATCTAGGCGTTGCTGCTTATCTCATGAGGATGAGAATCAAGACACATGTAGTTCTTATAATTCCATGTAGTTTAAGGTCATGCACTTGGGAGAAGGGTGAAATAACATGAGTCGATGAGGAAATTTTGGTTTTTCCCATAGATAGTAGCCCATGAGTCACTAAGTATCTCATGTGGATGAGAATAAAATAACACATATTTCTTAGAGAACCATGTAGTTTAACATCTTTTGGCAAGGACATACTTCCATGTAGTTTAACGTTATACAGGGAGGACTCATGGTATGCCATTCATGGTCTTTCTTTCAGGACTATAATGGACCTGTTGTATGCCATTATGCCTTAATTGTGAGGGTAGGTCCCTTCCGCAATTCCTAAGCTCACATGAGCTATGATCGATGTTAGAAACAAGGAACAACATGAGTTTCCCTACAATGAAGAGATAGAAGGGGGTGAAATAAGGGTATTTTGAATGATGCAGTGGCTAGAACAAGATATATGATTGAGGATTCCCTATGTATCCCAATGAAAATTAGAATCAATACATACATGGTTCTAGAAGAAATATGTAGTTTAATATCATGCAGTGAGGACATGGGTAACTCGAGGTGAATAGGGAAGGGAAGTTGCAGATCTGTGTAGTTCGATGTGATGCAGTAAGGACATAGGGACACCCAAAATAAAGGGGAAAGTTCCAAATTCATGATGTTTTACATCATGTGGTAATGAAATTGGATCACCCGACGTGAATAGAAGATAATCCTATGGTTGGGAATAGAAGTAGAGGTTTAGGTTTCACTACTTATCTTGTGATGACAGGAATCAATCCATACATAGTTCTATGGAGACCATTCAGCTTATCATCTTGCAGTAATATTGATCCAACATACATTTTAGAATCATTTGGTTAGGATGAATTCACATAGTTTAATTTCATATACCTAGGATGAGGTGTTTCATATAGTTTAATTTCATACAGTGAGGATCAAATGTTTCATGCAGTTAAATGTCATGCAGCGAGGATGATTTTTTCCATGCAGTTTAACACTATATTATGAGGATGATGGTTGTGATTCAATTTATTGTCATGCATCTTGGAAAATGTGTTCCATGATATTGAACATCATGTTTTGAGGATGAAATGTTCTATTGTCACAAACCAACCCGGGTCGACCCTAAACTGGTCACCCGAGCGGGTCCGCAACATGGCCCGAAGGGCGTTCCCAGTCCCCACGGGCTGGCAACCAGTGCCAGGAATCAAAGATTAATCATTGGGAATGATTTGGCCCATTAAAAAAACCAAAAAAACAAGAAAACAGATAAGCACAAATAACTGATAAACCTAACACTAGCAGCGGAAAGAAAGTAAAACTAAACATACCTCCACATGACCTTTCAGGTCACCTCCCGACCAAAGGCCGACTTTGCTCAAACGAGCAACTCAGCCAAGAAAACCTAAGAAAGGAAACCAGCAAATGAAATGATAAAAATAAGCATGAGCATTAAAAATGCTCTGTAGGGATGCCAAAATAAACCACATAACCCAACATCTCCCTTCCTGATGCAATCCATTAACACAAGTTTGAAATACAATTATAAAAGTAGATTTTTCTCATTTTAAAATAAGCGACATGTTTTTCCCATTTAAAAACCCAACACACGCCAAATATCATTTTTTTTCAAAATCATTTTTCATTTAATAAATAAAATCCAAAACAAAGTATACTAATGTTGTGCTAAAGTAAAACAAGTAAAAGTGCAAGATGAAAATAAACTAGTGCAAGAAAAGTAAACAAGCAATGAAAATGATCCAGTAACCATGGGTGATCCTAAACATCCCTAGATGACCCCTAGATGTACTTAGTTTTGGAACCACCTGCCGGTGTATGGTGAAGCTCCCAAGTCTATAACCAACTGGACGCCCTAACTAACCAATCCAGTGGCAAAGCCCGCCTGACCTAACAACAAATACAGGGGGTGCCAACCCTTCTAATCGGGGTTGGTCAGTAACCGTTACTCGATCTATAAAAGACGCCCAGGAACCCATAGTGGTTACAATAATATGGTGTAAGTAGGAGGCCCTCGCACAAGTGACTCATCTCAACACACTTTCCTACCCCAAACACGGACACTCCATACGATAACCCATAAGGTATATCCCCCCTATAGAGGTGCCCCAAATATATATATATATATATATATATATATATATATATCATATCATCAAAGGTGCCAACCGAGCCGTCATTCCATGAAATCATTAAAACCATTTGATACATTTTCCAAAATATTAAAATTGTTATATGGGCATACAGTAATAAAAACCTCATAATTTCAAAGAGTCAATGAAAACATTACATTAAGGTTGAAATTACCAAATGGTCCGTCACAACACACCCATGTCAAAATCATTATTCTAAAAATATTTAATGTTCCAACCAGGCATAAAAAATTTCTAAACACAAATAGTTCTAAGAGTTAACACAAACTCACCCATGAGTTGGAAGAGCCAAACATGACTTTAAGTTCAAAGTATCCAAAAGCATTATCCAACCATCACCTTTGAATTGAAAGTGCCAGACGAGCCTTTGAGTTGACATGTTTAAAACAATTTACCTAGAACATCTTACCAATACCGCTTTTAAATTTACAAAGACAAACAGGACAAATACTTAATGGATACATTTAAAACCACTTCTTTGAAAGCACACAAAAGAACCTCCATCCTTTGGGATCCAAGAACCATTTTTAAAATCAAAATCAATCACTCCAATTATTTGAAATAACACCAACCCCCATATTGGAAACATCAACCCCATCTCAAAATATTTTAACACACCCACTATGCCATAACCACCAAAGTAAACACACTCAAAATCCTCTTTCAGAAGAAAACGCACACCAAAGCCATAACCCAATGAGTTTCACAACTTCCACATAGTTTGATAAACTGATTGCACAATTTATAAAAAAACTGCAATGAACCAACTAGTTTACAAATACTTTTATGAACCAGAAAACCAATTTATAAACAATTTTGATAAGAAAAAAAAACAATTCATAAATAATCTGTATAAGCAAACCACACGATTTTTTCACAATTCTATAATCAGGTCAAACAAGTTACCCAAATCTAGAAAACTCTACGATAAACTATTCGAGAGTAATGTGAAACATATTTTCATTTCAAAAACACTATCAAAATAGTCTTTGACATCCACAGAACAAAACCATCATAATAACAAATAAATTTAACTAGAAAGAAAAATACTTCAAACTATTTCTAACAAAACCAATAAATTAAAAAAAGAAACACTATAACATATTAACTAATTGCAGTTTGAGAATGCGAAACATGTCAAGGATTTAACTAAAAACAACCAAGAATTAAACGGATTTAATTGGAAATTAAAATGTGGGTTTTCCTACATCAAGGTTGATTGTGAACTCGACTGAACTTCGATGAAGGGTGAAACAATCCCCTGCGGACCAACCACACTCGCTAGACAGTGAGAAAAACACAGAAACACAATGCGCAACAAAAACACGATTAAAAAAATTAAATAAAAACCAATAATTAAAATAAAGGAAATAATTAATTAAATAATTAATTAATTATACTTGAGGATGGAAGTGGGTTGGTCGGAGCTTCCTGGCCGGTGCGGAAGAAGGCCGACGCGGCTGGGTGAGGCGACTGGACGAAGGTCCTGTGAGGGGGCTTCTCGACATGTCGGGATGGAGCCTGGAGGGTGCGGGGAGTCGGGTGAGGGTGGTCGGGATGCCGCCAGAGGGCAGGGCGGCCTGCAGGGGGGGCAGATCGGTGTAAGAGGCGGCGCGAGGTCTGTTGGAAGCCGAAGGTGGGTGTGGCCGCGGGCAGTGTGGTGCGAGGCGGAGGGCAAGCAGGGGGGCACGAGAGCCAGCTACAGGCTGAGGAGGTTGGGGTTCCACTGCAAAGGATAAGGCGTGAGGCAGGGCTAAACGCAGAGGGGCCAGTGCATGGGGGCCGACGCTGGGCTAGGTAAGGCGGGGCGGTGGGGAGCTTCGGGTGCAGGAGACACTGCAGGGGCGTGCTGCGGGGAGAAAGGGGGTGGTAGGGAGCGACGTAGCCAGGGGGAAAGGTGAGGAGAGGGGGAAGGGAAATGGGGGGGGGCGCCACTGGGTAGAATTAGGTTTTTTTTTCATTTTATCCTAATAAAATAATAATAATAATAATATCAGAAATAAAAATAATAAAAATTGCAATAAAATAATAATAATAATAATAATAATAATAATAAAATTAACGACAATAAATATAATTTTAATAAAATTTATTAACCATTAAAAATAATAATAATAATAATAAAGAGAATAATAATAATAATAATAATAATAAAATTAATGACAATAATTATAATTTTAATAAAATTTATTAACCATTAATAATAATAATAATAATAATAATAAAGAGAATAATAATAATAATAATAATAATAAAATTAATGACAGTAAAGATAATATTAATAAAATTTATTGACCATTAAAAAAAATAATAATAATAAAGAGAATAATAATAATAATAATAATAAAATTAATGATAATAAAGATAATATTAATAAAATTTAATAACAATTAAAAATAATAATTATAATAATAATAAAAATGAAAATAATAATAATGCAGACAATAATAATAATAAGAAGAAGAAGAATAATAATAATTAGTGATTTCGCGACTCAAGGGCCGGCCACGCGGCTATTGTCAACGCATAGTGACCGCGCACGGGTCTGAATCCCAATAAAAAAAATGTCGAATGACAAAAATTTAAAGTCGGGGCCCAACCCGGACCTTAGCGCGAGGAACCGGAGCCAAGAAATAATAAAATATAAATACATTAAAAAGTCTGGGTGTGACAATTCTCCCCACCACACACACTTTCTTCCCCCAAAAAGTCACCCAGCTGAACAGTAGACAAAACAAGAATCCATGCCCGATTGAAACCGCAAGAAGCCTCAATACAAGAGAATGGGAGAACATGAGAGGGTTCTCCCCACCACAAGATCTCAACTAGTACAAAAATTTAACACCAAAACATACCACCCCTGGAAGGGGGGAGATACGGGAACTCCCAACCATTCCAAACTATCTTTTATAGCACGAGTGAAACAACACCTTTGTTGAGACTTGGAACTCTCGACCTAGACCAAAAAACCCCCAACACTAGAGAAAAACCTCCGAGCAAAACATAACCCAAATAGTGAACCTGGGCATAACTAGAAACATAGATTCCTCCACAAGCACTTACATATCCAAAAAAAATTGCTAAACCGAGATCAACATATACAAGGGTCAAACACACTTTTAAGAAAAACACGCGATTTAGAAAACCATAATCCAAAAAACAAAACTGTTGGATTACAACAGAACATGTCTATTATAACTCCATGACGAAGCAATGAACTTACAACGATTTCCAAACATTAATAGCAGAAAAATAAAGGACAAAAAGACTTTAAATGTTCCACTACCAACCCAAAACACAAAACTCAGACCAAAGCTTCACACCCCTGGAAAAACCTGACTACATGCGAGCTTCACCCCAAGACCTGTGGATGAGGTTTTGATGGTTGAAGCATCTCTTGCCTCATAGTTAGGCACTGGAATCTCTCGTTCACAATGTCTTCTTCAGGAGATGCTTTCTTCAAAACTTCTCTAGATGACCCAGACATCTGCAATGATGGTATGTTTTCGGAGGGATGCAACATGACGGCTTCACGTGCCCGAACCGGCCACACTGGTGGCACACCACTGAATGGTCTGACGAACTAGAAGCTAAACCCACTATAGAGGACTCTTTAGGAGTAGGTCCCTCTGGCACACCTTGCTCACTAGATGGGGAACCTTGACGGGAAACTGGATATGCTGGATTGTCAACCATTTCCGCTGTGAAGACCAACTCAGCTAAGAACGCCTCATCCACCAGCTTCTCAAAATGATGTTCCTTAGAAAGGAGGACCCGCTCCTTGATCTCTGGACGAAGACCCCCGATAAAGAGAGAAGTCTTCATCAAATCCTGTGACATTGCCTCTGGAGAAAAGGAAACAATATTCTTGAAATGGTCAACATATTCCATCACCATCCATTGGCCTTGTTGAATATGCAAGAACTCTTCCCTTTTCTTCATCTTTACCTCTTCAGGTATAAACCATTAGATAAAGACGGATTTAAAGACATCCCATGTCATCTCAACTCGCACTGACGGTGGGGCCACCAAATACCATTTGTCAAAAGCCTAACCTTCAAACAGACCAAAAACAGTATGCACTCTAACATCTTCGAGAGTTCCCAAAACCCTAAAGACATGCTCGACCCCTTCAACCCATTCTGTTTCTTCTAATGGACCCCGATCACCGTGAAGGATAGGCAATGTCTGAGAAGGACCAAAAACTAAGCATGACTTATCAGAAACCTTGGGGACCTTTCTGGGCAGCATTCCTGAACAACATATAAAACAGAGCAAAAACCAATATCAAGCTGAAGGAACATCATTGGAAGCACCATCATCTGAAAACAATCAGATCAAAGAAGAACAACCAAATGCAAACACAACCCAAAATTTCTTCCTTAAAACCCCCTATTTATTTTAGATTTCAAAACCACATTCTTTGAAGGAAATTTTCCCAAATACGAAACCCACTTTATACACCAAATTCAATTTACGAGAATCATTTCCCCTTTTTAAAATCGCTTTAGAAAAACAAGGTCAAGCCTTTAATTCCAAACACACACTCCAGTAATCCCATGAACTGTTCCACATGCCTTCATCTGCTTACATCCATATGCACCAACACACACTTTTCATGCATTCCCTCACATGTGCAAAAGTTTATATAGATTACCCGAGGTTTCACCCAAACCATATATCTACCACTTCCAAGCAACCACTGGATTTTTAGTCTAAGAGATTTCAGTTTTGAAAATAACTTTCACAGATTTAAATCCATTTAAAAGAAAACCTTCTCATTTCAAAAACCCATTTTCTATTTTCAAAAGTTCACTTACACCCACAAAAAACCAAGACAATACACAACTTGCGTCAAATCACCGAAAAGAGGGACTAGTAGTAATTATTAGCCTAGCGACATGGTAGTGGGCCATGGCCCAAGTAAGTGTCAATGACTAGGAAGAACATAAACCGTGTACGCGGACTCCACATGGGTCACTACTCAATGTAAAATCACAATGTAACATCGGTTTGCCTCCATTTTCATCCCTTAATCCAAAACAAATTAGAACAAGACAAGAACTCAATTCCCAGACTACCCTTGGTGACTCGAGGTTCGGAACGGGCGAGGGTTCATGACGTCCTTCCTGTTCCTAACTCTCGAGTCCCGATAGTCCTAATATTCATCTATGTGACACCCCAAATAACAAGGGCTCATCTGATACCATTTTGTCACGAAACAACCCGGGTCGACCCTGAACCGGTCACCTGAGTGGGTCTGCGACATGGCCTGAAGGGCGTTCCCGGTCCCCACGAGCTAGAAACCAGTGCCGGTCGTCAACGATTAATCATTGGGAACTATTTGGCCCATTAACAAAACCAAACAAACAAGAAAACAGATAAACACAAACAACTGATAAACATAACACTAGAAACAGAAAGAAAATAAAACTAAAAATACCTCCACGTGACCTTTCAGGTCACCTCCCGACCAATTGCCGACTTTGCTCCAACAATGAGCAACTTAGCCAAGAAAAACTGAGCAAGGAAACCTGGAAATGAAATGATAAAAATAGGTATGAGCATTAAAAATGCATAGCAGGGATGCCAAAATAAACCACATAACCCAACGTCTCCCTTCCTGTAGCAATCCATTAATGCAAGTTTGAAATAAAATTATAAAATTAGGTTTTCACATTTGAAAATAAGCAACATGTTTTTTCCATTTAAAAACCCAACACACACCAAATACCATTTTTTTTCAAAATCATTTGTCATTTTATAAATAAAATCCAAAACAGAGTATACCATTATTGTGCTAAAGTAAAACGAGTAAAAGTGAGAGATTAAAAAAACTAGTGGATGGAAAGTACACAAGCAATGAAAATGATCCAGTAACCATGGGTGATCCGAAACATCCCTAGAAGACCCCTGAACGTACTCGGGTTCAGAACCACCTACCGGCATATAGTGAAGCTCCTAAGTTTATAACCAACTAGCTGCCCTAACTGACTAATCTAGTGGCAAAGCCCACCTGGCCTAACAACAAATCCAGGGGGTACCAACCCGTCTAATCGAGGTTGGTCAGCAACCGTCTCTAGATCTCTAAAAGAAGCCTAGGAAACCTTGGTGGTTATAATAATATTGTGTAAGTAGGAGGCCCTCACACGGGTGACTCATCTCACCGAACTTGCCTACCCCAAACACAGACACTCTATATGATAACCCATAAGGTATATCGTCCCTATAGAGGTGCCTCAAATTATGTATATATATATCATATCATCAAAGGTTCCAACCAGGCCGTCAATCCATGAAATCATTAAAACCATTTGATACCTTTTCCAAAATATTAAAATTGTTATATGGGCATACAATAATAAAAATGTCGTCATTTCAGAGAGTCAATGAAAACATACATTAAGGCCGAAAGTGCCAAACAGGCCATCACGACACACCCATGTCAAAATCATTATTCTAAAAACATATAAAGTTCCAACCAGGAATACAAAATTTCCAAACAGAAATCATTCTAAGCGTTAACACAAATCCACCCATGAGTTGGAAGATCCAAACAGGCCTTTAAGTTCGAAGTATCCAAAAGCATTATCCAAACATCACCTTTGAATTGAAAGTGCCAAATAGGCTTTTGAGTTGACATGTCTAAAACCATTTACTCAGAACATCTTACCAATACCGCTTTTAAATTTACAAAGCCAAATGGGCCAAATCCTTAAGGGATACATTTAAAACCGCTTCTTTGAAAACACACAAAAGAACCTCCATCCTTTGGGATGCAAGAATCATTTTTAAAATCAAAATCAATCACTCCCCTTATTTGAAATAACACCAACCCCCATATTGGAAACATCAACCCCCTCTCAAAATATTTTAACGCACCCACTATGCCATAACCACCAAAGTAAACACACTCAAAATACCCTTTTGGAATCAAACACACACCAAAGCCATAACCAAATGAGTTTCACAACTTCCACACATTTTGATAAACTAACTACACAATTTATAAAAAAAACTAGCAAGACCCAACTAGTTTAAAAATAATTTTATGAACCAGCAAACCAATTTATAAACAATTTTCATAAGCATACAAAAAAATTAATAAATAATATATATAAGAAAACCACACTATTTGTTAATGATTCTATAATCAGGTCAAACAAGTTACCCAAATCTAGAAAACTCCTTGATAAACTATTCGAGAGTAATGTGAAAAATATTTTCATATTGAAAGCACTATCAAAATAGTCTTTCACATCCACAGAACAAAACCTTCATAATTAAAAATAAATTTACCTAGATAGAAAAATACTTCAAACTATTTCTAACAAAACCAATAAATTAAATAAAGAAACACTATAACATATTAACTAATTGCAGTGCGAGAATGCGAAACAGGTCAATGATTTAACTAAAAACAACCAAGCATTAAATAGATTTAATCGGAAATGAAAATGTGGGTTCACCTACCTCAAGGTTGATCGTGGATGCGACTGAACTTCGACGAAGGGTGAAACAATCCCCCATAGACGAACCACGCTTGCTAGACAGCGAGAAAAACACAAAAACACAACCTGCAACGGAAACACAATTAGCCAAATTAAATAAAAACCAATAATTAAAATAAAGGAAATAAATAAATAAATAAATAATTAATTATACTTGAGGATGCCAATGGGTTGCCCGGAGCTTCCTGGATGGTGCGGAAGAAGGTCGGCGCGGCAGGGTGAGGCGACTGGCTGGAGGTCCTGCGAGGGGGATACTGGCCACGTCGGGATAGAGCCTGGAGGGTGAGGGGAGTCAGGCAAGGGTGGTAAGGGTGCATCCAGAGGGTAGGACGGCCTGCAGGGGGGGTAGATTGGTGCAAGAGGCAGCGCAGGGTCTGCTGGAAGCCGGAGGCAGGTGTGGCCGAGGGCAGCATGGTGCGCGGCGGAGGGCGAGCAGGGGGCATGGGAGCTGGCTGTAGGATGAGGATGCTAGGGCGCCACTACAAAGTAGATAGCGCGAGGCAGGGCCAAACGCGAAAGGGGAAGTGCGCGGGGGCCGGCGCTGGGCTGCGTAAGGCGGGGCGGTGGGGAGCTTCGGGTGCAGGAGACGCTGTAGGGGTGTGCTGCAGGGAGAAAGCGGGAGGTAGGGAGTGCCACAACCAACGGGAAAGGCGAGGAGAGGGGGAAGGGAAATGGGGGGTGGGGGGGGGGGGGGGGCGCCGCCGCCGCGTATAATTAGGTTTTTTTCATTTTATGATAATAAACTAATAATAATAATAAAATTGAAAATAAAAATAATAAAAATTGCAATAAAATAATAATAATAATAATAATAATAATAGAATTAACGATAATAAAGATAATATTAGTAAAATTTATTAACCATTAAAAATAATAATTATAATAATAATAAAGAGAGTAATAATAATAATAATAATAATAATAATAATAATGAAATTAACGATAATAAAGATAATATTAATAAAATTTATTAACCATTAAAAATAATAATAATAATAATAATAATAATAAAGACAATAATAATAATAATAATAATAATAAATTAATGATAATAAAGATAATATTAATAAAATTTATTAACCATTGAAGATAATAATAATAATAATAATAATAATAATAATAATAATAATAATAATAATAATAATAATGTAGACAATAATAATAATAAGAAGAAGATGAATTAGTGATTTCGCGACTCATGGGCTGGCCGCACGACTACTGTCAACACACAGTGACCGCGCACGGGTCTAAAGCCCAATAAAAAAATGTCGAATGACAAAAATTTAAAGACGAGGCCCAACCCGGACATTGGCGCGAGGACCCGGAGCCAAGAAATAATAAAATATAAATAAATTAAAATGTCCAGGTGTGACATCTATGTAGTTTAACATCAAGCAATGAGGATGATAGATGGGACTTACACTGATGTGGATGTCCTATTGCTAATAGCTATGCAAATTATTTCTTGAGAAATCTCATATTGGTGGGCAATGTGACACACTCTCCATCCATGGTGTCCAATTAATAGACTATGTTATGATAGACCTAAAAAATGATGTAGGGCCCTTCCAACATGGTCTCCAAATTTTGGGGATTCTTCCCCAACATCATTAGGGTTCTAAGACAAAATACTAGTTATCCTTGGAGGAATGAGAAGAGTCAAACCTTTTTATTGAAGGATCGTACTATTTTATTTTGGTGGATTTCAAGGTTGTGAAGGGTTTGAATCCTCTTATCATCTAGCTGTTCTAAATCATCCATCCAAATTTACGACCGTTCATCATTTGTGAGCTATTCAAAAATGGATATTCGGAGTTATGGTAGCTGGACCTATATGGGTAACACTAGCATGGTCATGTACACAAGTGAATATGGAATTTCTTATGTAGCAGTATGTGTGGTGGTATGGTAGAACCATAAATCATGGAAGGGTTTGTCCTGCCAGGACTTCTTATCCATATTCACCATCTTCTAGAGTATATTCTAGAGATTCTTATTAAAGGCCTCAATCTATCCATTCTCTACTTCATAATAACGAGATGAGTGATTAGACTCGATGTTGTACTCCTGGAAAAGCTTTTTTTAACTTTGTGGAACAGAAGTTGGTGTTTTTGTTCATTAATAATGTGTAAGGGCTATAAACCTAGTGACGATATGGGACTTCATGAAGTTGATGATTTTCTTTATTCCAAATTCCTTGAGGTGTATCACCTCAAACCATTTGGGAAAGAAGTAGGTAGTAGTAAGGATGCACTTAAACTGCTTAGTGGTGGTTGGGGGATATGACCCCATGACATACATCCCCCAAAAAACAAATTTCCAGGAGTACATAGCTGTATGTATCAATTCCAATGGTTGATGGATGAAGTTTACATGAATCTGGAACACAAGTCATTTCCTGATGAATTCTATACAGTCCTATATCACGGTCTTCCAGTAATATCCCAACCTTTTGATATGGTGGGAGGGACTGGTTCCATATTGTTGGGCATCGCAAGATCCTACATCGACTTCTTCCATGACATCAAAATTTTCACCTTATTCTATGAACCTAAGGAGAATTCCATCAAATCCACTTTTGTAGAGTATTTTTGGCTCATTTGGGACATCTTGCAAAGTGAAGTTCACTGCCCGACATCGAATATGTTCCATTTTTTCCATCATCTATTGGGAGATTCCCATCTCAAAGATAGATAATTATAGGCTCCATCTATCTAGGGGTGGTCATTAGTTCATCCTGCTCTGGGGTGGTGCTGAACTGATTGATTTCCTCCATATCACATACTACGATTGATGATACCCTTATTTGATGTGTAATATAGAAGGTTGATTTATCCTGATTAGTTTCTTCCAAGATGGAATCTTCATTAACCAATGCGTCGACACGAGCATTCTGTGATCGAGGAATATAATGAAATGTGTGATAAAAGGATAATTCTGCAATATTCCACTGACATAGCTAGTAAGGGGGGCCTGTTCTTTCTTTTTTATGGTATATTCACCAATGATTTGATTTATCACCAATCTAGATCCCCCATTGATATTCAAGTAGGTTATGTGTTGCTATAAGGACAGTTCCAGTCTAGTGATGAGGGAATGTTATTGAGCCTCATTATTTGTGTATCCTTTTGGCAATGAGAAAGAGTAGGAAAAAATTTCTTGGTTTGGAGAGACAAATACAATCCCTTGACCAACCCTATTAAGCTTTTTTCCCATCATTGAGAAGACATGACTTCAAGAGGTTCCATAAATGTATATATCCCATATTGGAGGAGTGTCATGGGAATAAAGGAACTCTTCAACTAGGAGCTTGGTGTCTTCTGGTGTATTTTCTGAGGTAGGACGTTTTATGAGGAAGTCATCCAAGGATTTCCCTTTCACCAACTTATGTGATATTAAATGAATGTTATATTACTATATAATGACAAACCATCGATCCAAGTGGCCAGTTGAAATTGTGTGGTCAAGGATGTACTTGAGCGGGTCAATACGAAAGGCCAGGTGGACTTTGTGGTGTTTCAAGTAATGCTCCAGCTTTTTCACCATAATGATGAGTGAATGGAATTTATTTTCGACATTATAATATCTTATCTCAGTACCTAGTATAGTCTGGATGAGGTAGTAGATACTATTATCACCTACTTCATCATTCTTCTTTGCGAGGAGGGCTCCCAATGATAATTCTATGGTGGCCACATATAGGATGAGTGGACTTCATTCCATAGGAGGCATCAAAAATGGTGGGTACAACAAGTACCACTTGAGATGCTCAAATGATTTTTTATATTCATCATCCCATTGGTAGGAGACTCCCTTGTTCATTATCCTTGTGAAGGGGGGATCTTTTCCAGTCGGGTTAGATATGAATAACTGATTATAGGCAAGGCTCCCATAGAGTCCCCTCAGTTATTTTAGATTTTTTGTGGGAGATATTACAACAATAGAACTAGTATTCGTTGGGTAAACCATGTTTCTTTAGTGTAATACTACAAAGTTGAGGAATTTTATTGATGATACCCCAAAATCACACTTTAGTGGATTCATCTTTAGATTTTATTGTTGTATCTTGTTGAAGATTTTTCAATGATCCATGAAGTGATCACATCATTGGAAGGATTTATTGACTAGGTCTTCAATATAACAATTAGATATCCATTCAAATAATGGATTAAAATGACATGAATTGTGCTCTAATATGCAACACCATCATTCATTAATCCGAAGGGAATGAAATAATAAAAGAAGGTCCCTTGATGGGATCTAAAGGCGGTGACTTCTTTATATTTGGGGGCCATTTTGATCTGATTGTACCCTGAGTACCCATAAAATAAGGAAAGGACTTAGAAGCGATCCATTTCAATGATCAAGAGTTCTATGATTGGAAATGGAAAATCAACTTTTAGGAAATGCTGATTAAGGTCTTTAAAATAAACACAGACCCTAATATTCATATTCTTCTTCTTGGTAGGGATGATTTTGGTGATCCTTATTGGGTACATCACTTACCAAATTTTTTTTTCTTTGATCAATTTTTCAACCTCCAAATCTACATTGGTGGCATGAGAGGGGTGAATCCTCCTGGATACCTATTTGAATCATCGATGCTCATTGGGTAGTCTGAGATGGTGTGTAGCCCCATATGAGTTCAGTTTGAGAATTTCTATATATTTCGAAGAGAACACATATCAATGCTTCTTTAGAAATGAAATGTGCAACTCTTTCTCTACGAGGGGAATAGTTTCACTAATTAGAGTAGGTTGTGGGTCTTCTTCTGTTCCTAGGTTTATCTGCCTGAGCTAGTATATGGTAGTGGAAACAACTTCCTCAAATTATGGATGATAATTCTTGAGGCCTTCCTCATCTTCATCCATTTTTGAGGTGGAAAATACATCCTTAGGAGGAGATGGAAACCTAGGGGATTCTCCAATAGTATTAGGGTGAGATAGGCTATTATAAGAGACATCATCTTCCCTTTCTATCTTTGTTGTCGTAGAGATATGATGAAGCTAATCATTTTTTTCATTTTTTATGGGGGAAAGAGAGGCTTGGACCTCTGGAATCAGACCTTCTATTTTGACCATGTTTATGGGGATCACGTAACCATCATTGAGCATGCTCCATGGATTTATAGGGTCGGTCCGTAATCCATTCGTTGTTGTAACATATATATCATCATACGCCATTGGTTTCTTACATCCCTTAATATAGAAATTTTCTTTGGCATATGTGGCCCTACAAGTATCAAAGGGGAAGCTGTCACCATGCAGTATGCTGACCTTTCCATTGATGGGGTACTTCAAACATTTATGGAATGTCGATGGTACCACCGGGTGGCTATACAACCAGGGCCTTCCAAGAAGGAAATTATATATGATGTCTTTCTAGATAACCATGAAATTAACATCATATGTGAACTATCCAAATTGGGATTTGAGTTTGATCATCCAAAGGGGCCTTTGTTCATGCTTATTATATCCCTGGATAATCATCTTTTTAGTTGATAGGCCCCCTTCTATATACCCCAAAGGTTGGAGAGTTCAAGTTGGGATGAGATTGATTAGAAATGAATTATCAATCAACACCCTTTCAACGTTGAAATTATTGAGTCTTATAAAGACATATAAGGGAATGATGTTCCCTCAGATGGACTCCTCCTAATCTTGATCAGTGAATGAGATGGAAAGATGGCATGCTAAGGAAATAGTTTCCACTTGATAGACCTTGCGTGTAGTTCCTTATGTCTTGAATTCTTATGGGCTCTAAAGGGATTCAACAAGTACCTCCCTTTGTTATTTTGAAATATGGAGTGCATCAAGGATTGAATGCTTGGATGGGACCACAACATGCTATTTTAGAACATCCTACTTTTGTGCCAGAAGTCAGCACTTCTTGAATGAGGATGCCCTTGGGAATACGGTTCAAAACCTAAAGCATGTGGTTCAAGAGCTGAAGAAGCTAAGGTAGATGGACTTGGGGATTGTGGGTAGGTTGAGAGAGTATCATCTGTCAGTGGTACAGGTCGTACGTGCCTTCCTCATTGTCTGGGTTGATTAGATTGAACCCCCACTAAGAGGTCATGGATGACAATTAGATGAGGTTGACTGCTGGAGGGTTCTGAGGAACCACCTTTTCTCTTTTGGCCCTACTGAAAGATTTCCCATGAGTTTCAGATGCATATATATATATTTTGGGGGTATGAACAGAATAGTGAATCATACCACATCCATGTTTTCCCATGTATCCTAGGCCTCGACTTATCTAGACTTCTGTTCCCCTATTATTTTTAAGAAAACCATATTCAGGGGAGTACTCATCATTAGAGAATGTGTATGTCAATTTTATTGTGTTGATAGAACCAAATATGATCTCTTTATCTGATGTTTGGTGGGGTTATTCCTATGGTTCATATGTCATGAGGAATAAATCTATAAGAGTTAGGGATTCCTTTGGAGTAGAATATGACACTTAGTCCTCTGTCTCTTCCTCATTCTAGTGGTCCTGCCCACCTGTAGGAGGCACATAAGACTTCTCCTTCTTGGGGGGTGGAGCTATCACAAGTTTAAATAACTATGAATTTAGAGAGGTATGAGATAGATCAAATATTTTTCAATTCATCTAGTTATCAAACTTTTGTGCTCGTCTGGATAAAACTTTCTTCCAACCTTCATCCTCTTCTGATCGGGTTATGGTTATGCAAGCCACATACTCTGGAGAATTGTATATCATCACCTATCCAGAGTCAACCATTACTTAAAGTACATCCATGAAGAAGAAATAGTTCTGGATATTATGACCCAACCTTCTGTGGAAAGGGAAGTAATCAGGAACTTTAGTGAGGTTGACTTCATCAGGACTCCTTGGTTGTCAGAGTGCAAGTAGGTTGTTATCCATGGCTGCTAAGAAATAACATGGGACTTGTTCATTTCAGAAGGAGTATATTTTTTTCATCATTTCCTCAAATCCCGCACGACCCTGATTTCTTTGTGCATCTAGACGAGGTAGATTTTGTGGTTTCCACCATTCAGTAGGTGGTGATGGGTGATTTGGAGCTATCCTGGGTACTTGGATGGGCACCCATGCATTCTTAAGAGCGACAATTGTATCTTTTTCTCTAACTAAATTCTTCCCTTGTGTTATGGGCATGATTTGAGACTTATATCGAGTTCAATAAATATCTTCTTTAAGATATTATGCTATTTTAATGAACTCTCATAACCCGCCTATATATTTCAAGGGGATTAGGTATGTCTGCAACTCATCCATGATATTTTTAGCATAGAGTTCTAGCAGTTTCTCCTATGAGAGGTGGAGGCTGAGTGAATAGGTTAAACCTATCCATGTTTATATGAAGTTAGAAACCCTCCCATTCTTAGGTAGCTTGTAGTTATTCAGGATGACAATCACCATTTTCCTCAATATTGAACTAAACTGATAAAGGAACCAATGACAAAGGTCTTCCCATCCTATAAAATATCCCATAAGAAAAATATTGTACCAATAAAAGGCTAGCCCTGTCAGAGTCTATACAAAAAATCAGAGCTTCTTTGCCTCCTATTGATCTCAGGGGCCCAACCTCAATCCGCATTGGGATACAAAGTTTGTGAGATGTTGTTCAGGGTTTCCTGCAACATCAAAGGTAGAACATTTTGGGTTTCTGATGTTGGGTGAAGGTGGAGTATCATCCACCCATTCAAGATATGTATTTCTTTTAGGATACATAGGTGTGAGTCACATTTTGATGGATTACATTTGAGTATCTAGGGATTTAATGGTAGTATGTAACTCTAGAGGCACCACTTCCCAAGCCACGTCCCATTTGTAGGGAGTGGGTGGGGGATTATGAGGTTGTCCCACTTCCATCTTTTGTTATTCCTCGATTTGTCATATGAATAAGGGATTACCCTGGAGAGGGAGAGTCTATCACCACAACATATGGATGTCCTAATCATTTTTGGATTCCTCATTTACATAGGCTAGTTTTCTAGATCCTGATCCAAACCAATATTCAAATACTAGTCTTACTGGAGGGTTATCTATGGGAGGGAGACCATCCATATCTGACTGGAGATGATACCTGATAGGAATATTTCCCCTTATTTGCTCCTCATTGAGTTTCTGAAGAGCCTGTATTTCACTCTCATATTATGATAAATATTCTTATTTGGATAGAAATTGAGATGTATTTAAATCATATCCTTTATCTTTTCTAATATTCCACTGAGGTGGTAGAAACTCATTATTTAGCAGTGATAATTTTTGAAGCCGTCTTTGGTTTTGGGTGCGTGAAACCTCATTTGGTGCATTTAGACCACCCTCCTCCTAGTGTAAATTTTCCATGTTGCTACCCTCTTTATCCACATTCTGATCAATGTCTACCATGTTGATTGTGAGGATATTGAAAGAGGCATATTGAGTAATGGTGGTCATGACATTTCTTTCTACACAACAAGCTGGTTCTGCACAACTTCCATCATCATTGTTATTTCAACCCTTAGTGTTATTAGTCCATTTTAGCTTTTGACCTCTTCGGGGTTATATTTCCTTTGCTTTATGTTCCTCCCCTCATGGTTTATATCCTTAATGTTCTGAAGGCCTAATTTTTTATTGACTTTTGATAACCCCCCATTCAAGGGAAGAGGGGGAACCCTTATAAGGTCCGTAGGCTTAGAGATTACATTTCCCATAGGCTTGGAGACACTACATGGCCTATAGGTCTTATGTAAGTCATACAAACTATGAATACTTGAAACCACCCCTCCCCTCTTGGTTTGTGAATAGTGAACTTGAGGGAGTTTCTGGTCAGGATTGTTGAGCGATCCACAACCAATAGAGGGTTGTCTTATGGTGGGAGGAATTAGAGGGATGCCAACCATTGGTTTCTTCTATCCAACATAGAGAATAATGATTCCCTATGTGGTTTTGATGTTAATGAAAATAACCCCAACCCTATGGGATGTGGGTCATTTGGAGCTGCCATTGGCATTGATTGGTCCTATTGCTTAGGATCCAATGACTCCAGTCGGGGAGCTAATGATTCCCAGGATGGAAATGAGGATTTAAATTCCCCCAGACCAATGTGGGTGGGGATGATCTGGAATCACCACTGATATATCCAAGATCCTTTCATGGAATAATGAATCTAGATATGGTGATTGAGATATAATTTGTCCCAACCCTGCAATTTGGGGATCACATGTGGCTGCCAAGGGTATATCCTAAATCTTCTCGAGAATTGATGACCCAAGGGGTGGAGATGGTGGTAGATACTCTCCTAGACCAGGGGGACGAGTCCAATCATGGATGGACACTATGGAAGATGATACTATGGTCTCTGTGATTTGGCACAACTATTCTCATGTGGGAGAATCTTGCGACGACAACCCATGATGAGGAACATTCCTTATGAGATGTTGTCTGGGTGATCACAAATTTGTCCACCGTTCTTGGAATACCATACTATTTCCTTGAGGGGCCCAGTAAAAAGTATTTTTGGCTATCCTCTCTCCTCGTTCATGGTTTCTGGGAATATTTGGAGTGGGTTTATTCTTTTATAGTGACCAAGTGGCTCGAGTAATAACTGGTCCACTGATCTCAT
This sequence comes from Viscum album, assembly GCA_963277665.1. Classification (NCBI taxonomy): domain Eukaryota; kingdom Viridiplantae; phylum Streptophyta; class Magnoliopsida; order Santalales; family Viscaceae; genus Viscum; species Viscum album. The sequence goes on from OY728165.1 coordinate 1,530,301,673, forward strand.
GAGAGGCCATAACATTGAAAGATTCCATATATAAAGGGATCTGCTATTCTAGGAAAGAATCAAAGTGTAACTCTCCATAATTTCTCCATACTTTAATATATATTCATGATGTGGCCTGCAAGATCAGTTGTCGAAGTGTCACGATGTAATGACGGCAAGCATGTTGCAGATTTTCACTGTGCTTGTCTTGTTTTGGATCCCGTGCTATAGAGATAACCGCTTGGTCGAGCTAACAACATAGTATCTTGATAGTTTGAAGGTGACACTCATATCCTAGATAGGGGAGGTATCAATCATTAAACTAATAATGATTATCCCATATATTTTGGCACACGTAAGCAATGCACTCCTTTTCTAGGCCATCTAGGATCTTTAATATGGATGTAGAAAGGGTCCAAAACATGATGTGGAGGTTGTTTTTGGATAAGTCTCTCCATATTTCAATGTCGGACTCCATCTAATTAGACATAAATTCCTCCATTTGGTCATACCGTAGAATATGGCTTTGATGGTCATCTGTTGATGGGAGTGGAGTGTTGATGGAAGATAATGGAGAATTGTATACCATTGAACCTAGTGTTTTGAGAACCTCTATGTACAAAGGTGTTGTGGTTTGGTCACCTCTCCATATAGAGTTGTCTGGAAAAAGGGAGGATGGCCTTTCCCATGAGATATATTTTCATGGGGAGGCTGACCGTGATGAATGTCAGTATTAGAGTTCATACGATCCATCTCCACACTACCATGAGGAGGACTATCATTATAATGAATGCCTTCTGCTTCCACTTTGATAGAAGACTAGAAGGACCCTTGGGGTGTTGAGAATTTGTCTTGAACAACCTTAACGACATTGGCATTGAGCATAATATTAGTATGTTCTTTGTTCTACATTATGGTTAAAAAATGCTGACCCACCTTTTTTGGTCGTATAGGGATATTAGCCTACTATATGATGGTTTCTAGAACTTTTATATAACCATTTGGTGATGTGGCTTTATGAACCCACTACTGAGAAGCTATTGGAATATACTGATAAGTTCTCTCATTATTAATAGTGATATGAGCCTATCTTGAGTCATGTTCCATTCTCACTTGTTGAGGCTCAGTCAGGACGATAGTATGAGTCTGATCTTGAGCCTTTGGGATATGTTGCTAGTCTTTCTTGGAAGTAGGATGAGCCTACCTCGAGGCATGCACCGCTCTCACCTGGTGAGACCCGGTTGGAACAAGAATATGATCCTGGTCCAAATATGAATGCCTAATCAAAATATGCTAAAGGAACTACAGAATGGGATAAGGAATGTGATCCTTCTCCTGTATTTCCTTGGATTGATGCTGGTTCACTCATTTGTCACCAAAAGTAGGAATATATGCCTTGATTTTGTGCTCAGCTAGAGTATACCTGGAAGATTCACTAACAGGAAAATGAGATTATCCTAAGGCTTGTGATACTCTAACTTGGTTAGCCCTGTCAAGGATGGGGATATATGCTTGAACATGGTCCATTAGAGTATGTCGTTGGACTTCTTCGATAGGAATATGATCCTATCTTCGGGATTGTTACCCTCTCACATGGTGAGCCCCAACCAGGACATAGATAATAGATCAATCCTGGGACTTTGGAATATGCCTTCAGACTTCATCAATAAGCATGTGCCCTTGTATTGAGGCATGTTCTTCTCTCACTTGATGATCACCAGTTGGAATGAAAGTGTGAGCCCTGTCCAATGAGTCATTATTTATTAGAATGTGCCAATAATTCTCCTGGGTGGTAGAAATAATGTGCACTTTATCTAGTAAAACCACTTGTTTTAGAGTATTAGATTGTTGATTTGTCCTAGATATATGGATAAGAGTATGTGCCTTTCCCTTCATCTATAACAGTTCTAGAATATGCCGGTAGATCTCTTCAGCTATTGCTAAAATATATTTGAATTTTAGAAATGTATGTGCTGGGATATAAGCCCGCACATTTTCTATCTCCATTATATGTTGGTATATATCTTCTATTTAAGTAGGTATATACACCCACTTATTCCCTCCATGTTCCATAGGGATATGCAGATCGACTTCATTCACAGGGGTAGGAGTATGGGCCTCCCCCATGCCTGATGTGGGAATATTCCCATTGACTTTTTCTGAATGAGTAGCGGTATGATCCTACTTGTTGGTTCCTACCAGATTATGTTGGAATGAATTATTAGTAGAATCAGGAATATGAGCACTCTTATTGATATCCAATTCCTTCCTCCATTGAAGAGTCTTCCTTATAGACTGTTCATGGGAATCAGTGGTGGTTGTGTGTCAGATGGTACCCTCAACAGGCGATTGATGGGTACCAATGGGATGATTCTAGAGACAACGGTTATTAGGTTCCCTCCATAGTAGTACCTAAAACAAAAGGGAGTTGTTTATAGATTCATGATCCGCCTTCATCAGATATAGAAGTATTAGTTTTTCGTGCTCCAGGGATAATCTCCTAAAGTGGTTGGTTATAGTGATGGGGGATACCGGCTTAGCGGTGTCCTTCGCTGGGTGATATAGTTTCACTAGCTACCATGATTAGAGAATATCATTGGCAGATTCCATGGTTGGGATTATACCATATCGATGGTACTCTTGGACCATCGTATTCATTACCTGCTATTGGAATTGTTGAGAAGGTGAGATTGATTTATGACCCACAAGGTTCGCAACAAAAGATGAGTTATCGGAGAAAACACTAGATGATGAGGACATTGCCTTGGGTTGGGATCCTTTCAATGAGAGTTGTATATATAATCATGTAGAAAAAATGTTACAAGTTTATCGATTAGTGATATATAATAGGAATAAAAATGTTGAATCATATATGTGTGGTTAAAACAATTTTCCTGTATTCCCATTCTAACAATTCTACTCATGTAGAATTTTTATCATGAGGATAGACTTATGAGAATCCTGGTTTCTGCTAGTCTTACTTATTTTTTTTATAGGGTTTAAAAAATAACGTGTCCTAAGAGATTCACGTCGATCCTATTAGCATTGTTTTCATATGTGGGGAAAAATGGCTCAGTGGACTATAAACCAATCATTTGTTATTACAGAGTTTCACGTCGGGTTTACCATTTTTGTTTCATAGGGTTTTCAATAGATGTGGAATGGGTTCCACTTAATGGATTTATTGAGGGATATTTTAATACCTCACTAAATCGTGTGCATCAGGTTTTCCATCTATCTCATCTTCCATAGAAACTCATAGTGGTTTCCCCATCCATAGCTGGGTATCGACCTTCATTCCAATGGCTAGAGGTCATCTATGTTTTTAGGCCCAATGAAACTTGGGGACTCATATTGGTTGAGAGAATGGGAGGTCTAGATCATCACACCCTTTTAGGTGGAATTTTTTTCCTACTTCGGGGATCTCTTATATATTTAAGATATGTTAATGAATCTCTTCCTAATCCCGATACAAGACCGGTTACCCTAACAAAAAGAACATATGTTAAATCTCTTTCATGAAAAATATTGGGATCTATTTAGTGAATCCATACGTATTTATCTGAGATTCTTCATCATATTCTGGTAATAGGAGACTGCTTATAAGCTGAATCCGTATGACCAAGTTCGTTGGAATGTGCTCCCATATAAGTAGGCGATGAATATTTTGAGGAGGGTATTGAGCCATTATGAGGCATCCTAAATATCCTAGTTATGGTAGGATTTGGATTCATTATACTTTGGTTTTTGATGAGGTTTATGTACTGGGGATTCCTTTGTGACCCAATGGTGTATGGTGCAGATGTCATGATCAGTGAGACTCTACAATCCCACATGATCCATGCTTTTTGTGAGAAACAAGGGTTATCAAGTGATCAATTCCATTTCTTAATTCAAAGGGGTTAGGTATCAGGATGACCTTGGATGATCAATATGGATCTTAGACCTTAGGGAGAGGTGGAATATGTATCTTGAATATAGAAGGAACGATAGTCTCTATAGTTCCCTCCATGTTGGGGCTTATAAACCGAGGTTTCCTAGGTTAATAGAGATTTATGATACCTAATGATGTGTTCACACCATCTCCCTAAGCCCACATGATCTATGATCATGGTGAGAAATAATGGGGATCATTTGATCAGTTTCATGGGATATGGATACTGGAATTGTGTATTAGGATAGTCCTTGGGGTGGTGGGTATAAAGATTAGGCCTCTAGAGGCCGTCCAACATATCCCGATTATGGAAGGAATCAGAGATATCATAGTTCATTTTTGTCGGGGCTTACACACTGAGGCCGACCTATTGATCGAGGCTTACCTGGTGAGGATAGACAATATTATCCAGTCTTGAGATGCCTTGTGATATAGCCTTGTTATCTAGGGACAATCACATGACCCAACTAGCCTGTACTGAACACCATCTCCTAATCCTACTGACTTTATCAGGGGGTGTCATATAATACAACTAAAATGACCTGGTGTCATTGTATGAACTATCCTAACACCTACAAAGGGTTTTGTGAGAGTTAGTATCGCATGGGTCGAAGGATGTCACGTATCTTGGAAAGAATCCCAAGGAGACATCACAAAATCTGACCGATATGTCTGGAGGGAATAATAGGTCTCGATCATCTTGCTTGAAGGACATCACATGAGTTTGGTTATCATGACCAGATGAAACCGAGAGACTCAAATGATATGATATAATTCCATTATATGAGTTCGGAGATGTATCTGAACAATTTCACAAGTCTTAGGTGATGGACCTGGAGGGTTTCATGAGATCAAATAGGTGTCCGTAGGGGGGGGGGCATGTTACTTTCTTAGACATGTCATGATCATCTTGTGTGTCCAAAATAACATGTTGAGGGAGAGTCAAAATATCTTGGTGAAATTTCTAGGAGCTATCACGTGACTCTAGATTACTCACTTGAAGTGTATGAGCGCCAACAAGCATGTCTCTCATTTGAGTCATCCACATTAAATCTTGGTTCTAACCCTTGCATTGCAAAAGCCTTTGGTTTATTTAGTATCACCTTATTTGCATCTTACGTGATCTATAAGACATGAAATGTGTTCATCACATGCCTTTATACAATTCCTTCATGTGAGCTATGAATGATCACATGATGGTCTTTGTGCATTGCACATGATTGCTCCGACTACCCACCAGTGTATTACCTAGAAGAAGGTTGGACGGTCACATGATCGGTAGCTCTGAGAAGTCGAGAGTCCAATCATAGTGTCTGGGCATCCAAACCGTGTACTAGAAGTGAATTTTCATGATGGGTTGTGGAATTTATATGAATCTACACCATGGTTGTTTGGTGAATTGTGCGGTGTATCAGGAACAAGTCCGGGTTGGAGTTGGTGAAGGGGGTCTAACACCACACGACTTCACGAGTCTCTACCATAGACCGTGCTGAGGGCGTTACTTGATTTCAATGACCATGATTATCTCTCATCAATGAATCCTTTATTGTGTTATATCCAATTAATAAAGTCATGTTTGATCACATGGTCACATTGAAGGAATCACATGTTGTCACATTGATATGTCCAAAGGCTTTTGTGAGATCCAAGTGCCTGTTGGAAGGCATCCATGAGATGTTTGATGACTTGTCTAGGGAGTTCCATGAGAAAAGGATGGATTGTATGAGATTATCATGGGACCGTGATATGGGTTCCACAGGTGTGTCTCATGTCCTTCAGTGACCATGAACACCTCCTTCCTCCTCCATTTATATCTCCTTTTTCTACATGACAAAGGATGATATTCATGCGGAATTCGACGAGTTTTTTTAATATATTTCTTATATTTTCTAGTGAAGTGTCGTGTGACCAATATTGGTGATATAGGGGTGTGAGACCATTACATTGGAAAAATATATTCATTTTTCCTTATGGAACTATGGAGTCCCGTATACATTCTTTAGGACATCCGTGCAGTGTCCCTGATATGCTTAAGGGATTTCGCAAAACGAGGCAAACACATCACCGAGGACTCACGATGTATTACGGGTATCTAGGGGTACACTGCATGTCCTTCCATGACCATGTGTACTTATCACATCCTCCATTTACCCCATTTGTTTTATTTTACAAGGTTTAGGGGATCATGCAAATTTTCATTATAAATACCTTGGTTTTTTACTCGATTTTTAGTGATGTCTTGCATGAATAATCTAGGTCATGTGAGGGCGTGCAAGCATATCATGGAGAAATCTATTCGTCTGTCCTTAGAGCACCGAAGGGGAAGAACATGGTCATCTGAGAAAACCACAACACTTCTCGTGGAATGGATGAAAATCCAACAGGCTTTTTCAAGATGAGGCGGGGTGCATCATTGATGACTCGTGGTGCCTGCAGGGTGTGTCGCATGTCCTTCAATGACCATGAACACCTCTTGCCTCTTCCCCTTTATCTTATTTGTTTTATATGAAAAAGGTTCAAAGGTCTTATGGAATTTCCCTACATATCATCAAGGGATTTTATCCTTACAAATGATTATTTTGTGCATGATATTTGTGACCACTGGTTGTGTCTCCCTTTGGATAACATTTATTATTTTTATCAAAGGATTTTAGATGGGTTGTAAAGCACTTTCCAATGATAATCCATGAAGTCCGGGCACCTTATTGGATAGTTATCATGAAACCATTGGTTGTATAGAGCCTTTAGGTGAGAGATGAGGCTCATTGAAGGGGGACCTATTGGAATTTCTGCTAGTTATGCACCATGCATGGAGACTTCACGTGAACTTGAAATGGCCACATGATCAAGAGTCCTTTAATTGTTCATGCGATTTGTGAGTATTAGACCATCCTCATTTCCTTGATTTTTTGGGGAAAATAACACCCATATTCAGGTATTTCTACCCTTTTTATTTTTGCCAATGCTTATCTGGTGACCATCTATAGGATCCTCTTCCACCATCACCTTAGGCTCAAGAGAACTCTCAAATCACTTGAAGATCATTAAGAATTCAAAAATAAGTTCAATATCAAACACATCAAAAAAAATTTAGAACATAATAGAAATCTAATACTCAAGCTCAGACTACCCTTGGAAACACAAGGCTCTAAACAGAAAGGATCTAGCTAGACTCTCCGATGAACCCATCTCTTTAGTTCTGAACACCCCATCACCACACTAATATTCATACCCAAATAAAAAAGTCACTTGGAAACCTAGGCTCTGAACACCGAGGCTAGCTCTAATACAATTTTTAATGAACTGGCTGAGGTTTTCCACTTGACCTAACACCAAACCTATATTTCCATTGACTTGAGGAGAATTATTAGTACTCTTGAGGTTAAAAGATCCATAAAATAAGATATAATAAAATGTAATAATTTCACCCTTCAATCAAAATTAAATCATAATATGTCATTCAATAGAAAATTAAACATGGCCCATTCATAGATTTGGAATCCATAAGAAATAAAATAAGAATATGTAGATAAAAAACATGAAGATATAGATAAATTCATGTAAAAGTAATCCCTAATATCACCCACTTCCAGGCACCACAGAAACAACCCCAATCTATTCTACTCCGTACTCCATAGATATAGTGCACCACAAATAGCAATAATTGAAAGGAGTTTTTGGCCTATTTGGCTAATGTAATAAGGAAATATAAATAAAAAAAATAAAAAACTAACATAAAATACCTATAGGTATCTATCTATCCATGATTCCAGACGTTCTCCCATGAGTTAACAAGTGATGAACAAAATATTGAAACTAAAATGTAAAAATGGTGTGAACATAAAATGATAGGAAGTCCACCACTTTTCATTCCAGATTCCTAAATTTTAAATGAATATTCATTTTAATATAGTTTTGATTATAATTTAAAATTATATTTTTAAATTATATTTTCAATAAAAATCAATATCAATACCATTTTAGTTTTATAAATGTTTCATTTTTATTTTATTTAAATGAAATCAAAAAATTAAAGAGCATTCCATTGGTCTAAGCCTTGTTTAAAGATAAGAAATCCATTTACAAATTCACTTCAAAAATCCAAGGTGAAATAATTTAGTTTTAAATAGTTTTTAAATCCACTTAAAAAAAATTTCATTATAAAAACAAGTTAATCATAAGGGGTAGATCATGTTATAGAATATTCACTATAAGTAGATAGAGAAAAAGAGAAATTAAGTAGAAACAAGGTGCATCAAATAATATAAGAAAATGGGAAAACCAATCAAGAACTAGATATGAAATACCATGTATGACTACTAATCAATGTATATGAATTATTGGATACAAACCTAGGAACTCAAGTAATACGACCCTAAATTGAAGATAGATCATTAGGTAGACCTCAAAGAACCAATTCATCCTAGTAATCTCGTCAAACTAGCTGGGCCCAATACCATCCCAAGAGAACGATTCTTCCATGGGGACCCTTCAAACGTACTCAGTAAGCTAGTTACACTTTAACTTGAGACAAGATAAACTAGAGTTTTCCCTCATATAGAACTCTAATGAGTATCAAGACCAAAAAACCAAGTAGACATGTATATGTGAAAGTAGTAAAAACAAATGCAGAAGTAGGAACACGAAATATTTTCCTATCTCTATATACATCAAACACTACATATGAAAAGGGGAATCATGGAGATTGAAAATTAAAGTGGTCCCCTAAAAATAAAAACTGAAATGATTATTGGAAAATTCCAAATGATATTTTTAAATTTTCTTAGGATACCATGCCTTTATGTCACATTTGTAAAAAACATTATAAGGAAGGAACCATTTTTATACCACTTTAAAAATAATTATAAATAAGCTTTGAAATAAATTTAGGAATAAACTGTTTCTCTTTATAATGTCCCTTAAGAGTTAAAACACACCTTTTAATTATATACATGACCCAAAATAGGCCATTATATTTTTAAAACCCATGTTTTATTCAAAACTGACCATTAAAAAGTTTAAAAATACTTTGAATTTCGATTAACACTTTAAATGACATATAATTACTTTGAGGAATCATTTTGAAAACCCATAAAATATTGTGTAAATTAAATTTAATTTTATAATATCCATTTAAGAAATTCATAAAGTATTTGGTGTGCATATTTTATTAAAAAATATTCTTAACATCTTCTAAAATTAATAAAGCCTTTATATTGAAGTGAAAATCAAAAAAAAAATGATTTTAACTTCATATAATGCCTAAAAATATTTAACACTATCATTAGAGAATTAAAACCAAAATTTAATACACAAGAAATTAGTTGTTTAGATATAGGGAAATTCTTCATGGAATTAATGATGGATGGTTTGGAACTTTTAATGTAGGATGAACAGAGCTTTAAAGAGATGTTTGATTCCCTAACATCAATGTAAGGAAATGAATTGTGTCAAAAAAACACCCCAAGGTCCAACTACAAGGGGCATAGTGTCATGTGAAGAATAAATAAAGAGCAAAGAAATGAAGAAAATAGGGATGATGAGACCCTACCTTAAAGGCCTGACAATAAATAAAGAAAAATCCTTGTTGATTCACTAAAGAGTAGCCTATAGGGAGAGAGTTATGCCATGGAGGGGGCTCAAAACTGTGTGTTTTATGATGATGTTGTAGGAAAAAATAAGAGAATTAGGGGTTTTGAAATGGGAAGGGAATTCTTGGAATGCTTTAAAATTTATGTTCATGGGAAAATAACATGGTTTACCAAACCGTTTAGTAACTGTGAATCACATATTGGCATCCAACACACACCTCGCATGGTTTCCCCTATGTTATAGACCAACCCAATCTATTTATCCACTACACACCTAAGATAGCTCAAAACATCCACAAAGTTTGTTCTTGATCACCTTGGGGTGATTACATGGACCAGGGAATCAGATATAATCAATGTGAATGATTTCTATCATATTAAAAAGTGAAGAAACATTTGAGAAATGGACATTACCCTTATATACATTGGAAATCCATGTCAGAATAAAATAAGTAATAAAAAACATTTAATGGTTAAATAAAGTTAAGAATTTAAAATAAATTCAATCTATCCAAACACCCTCTATACACCCTCTCCTATAGAAGCACCCTCATTTCACCCCCATTCACCTTCTACAGATGTCATTAATACTAGAAATGAAATAAATTAATGATTACTTTGATAGTATAACTAAAAAAAATAAAAATAAAAAATTGATATACCTACTCAAACTACACACTATGAACCATGATCACAATCCATCAAAAACATAAAGAACACTTTCTTCTTGATTGGTCATGAACTAATCCTAAAACTGAGATATATAAAATATGTGTGATCACAAAAATTCCTAGAATTCCACCACCTACCTTGCCAGGTTCTTACCCTTTAACTAAAGATCCATTTTTATGCTAGTTTTAATATAAAATTAATAAATAGGTTATTAATTTAATAAGAAAATACAATATCACATAACATTGATAAAATTACACTTTTTATTATCCGTTTGATTTAAAAGAATCACTTAAGAAAATTTTTATTATCTTACATCCTCACTATATAAAAACATCAATTGAAGTCCATTTTTGTGACTTTTTAAAAAAAAACCCCTTATAAAAGCTATCAAAACCTTAAATAATCAAGAAGGAAAATGGCATAATATAACAAGATAGATAAAACAAGTTAAAAGGAAATATTATTTTAATAATTTAAATAGACAATGAAAGAGTAAAAAGTGAGAACATCTATACCAAGCACCATGGGAAACCCTAGGGACTCCAAGGTTAGGGGCTGTCATCCTAGGATCCCCATATTCTCGGTGATCAATCCGTATAATACTATTCCTGAGCATGAAATTCTAGGGGGACCATTCCAAAATCTATATATAACAAAATCCATCTCACATGATGTTTAATAAGTGTTATAACATTGTTTATAGGTTGGGGAGGCCAGTCTAAACCTATACTAGCTTTGACAAGCATCATTTTTCTATACATCCCACCTAAGTAACCGAGGTTCCCAATTTTCATTACCATTTCAAAAAAAAGTTATCAAAATAAAACATTCCACTTTAAACCATTTACACATCAAAAAAGGGAACCTTTTAAGAATAACCAAGATAAATGTACGCTTTCTCATTCAAACTATAAAAGCATAGCTTTAATAAATCAGAGAAACCATTATAAAATTCAATAAAAAAGTAGATCAAGAAAAATGAGTCTATAATATTTATTTTTAGAAATTCACTATAGGATTTTTTTTTTAAAATTAGGGTTTAAGAACTCGTTATTAATTCTAAAGGTTTCCCTATCATTATTACTATATAAAATTATATAAATATACACATTCTCTTTTTTTACAGATTCACATGTTTCCATGTGAATTTTTACACCTATTTCTATATATATATTTATATATCTGTGTGTGTGTGTAAACCCATGTATATATTCATAACCATCATATAAATAAAAATTCATTAGTTTAATCTCACATTTATTTAATTTTAAATTTATCTTGAGATACTTTATAAATACATGGAATTTCAATTATTACTAAAATGATAATTAAAAATTTATGTTTCAGTTAAGAGACCACTTTGAAGAAACAGAAATACATTTTAAAATAAATATATTTATTTTTAAGGGACATTTGGGTAATTATTTAAATATGTTGTGTTCATGGTAAAAGAAAAATATATATTAAAACCCAATAGAAAAATCTAAATACTCTTCAAATTTTTATTGAAACCATATTGAAATCTATTTTTGTCTATGGAAATCCCATAATCAATTTTAATACTATCATTAGAAAAAAAAACATAATTTTAAAATCCAAACAATCAAAGGTTATAAAAATATAGAGTTATTCAAGGGAAAAAACCTAACTAAAACACATTTACTTTGATAACTGGTGCTTAAAACCACTAAAATAAGGTCCAAGAAACTTTATAAAGGAAAAAAGGAATCTTAAACCAAGATAAACCCAAGAAAAATAAATCCACAGGAAGGAATCAGAAAAAATACAACATTGGGTTCAACCAAAAAAAAAAGAAACAACAATGCGGGAAGTAGAAGAGGGGAAGAGTAAGGAGAGGAATAAATATAAATAAGGGAAGAAACCCTTACCCAGACATAATCACATCAAATTCATAAGGGTAGAAAAACCATATCAAATGGGGAAATAGGGTTCATGCACACGAAGTGGTTATCTTGGACTGTGAGATGCATGAGAGAGAGAGGGGAGGAAGGAAGTTGAGATTTTGGGGGTTATTCAATGCATAGTGAGAGTGGGAGAGCTGCAAGACAGGGAGGATGAATCCTCATATAAGGGAATCTCTATAGGAGGACGATAAGGCTTCAACCGAATGGGTTAAAAAATAACCCAAATAAGGTTCTAATTTTATTAGGTGAAATTTTGAGAATTTTTTTTTCTAATGGATTGGTACATCACATGATTTGGTCTCATGATTGGCCACATCATCCACTAATAATACAGCCTCTAGTAGGCACTATAGGGCACCCATACAGTTGGTAAAAATAGTTTGATAAATAGTCAACCAAAAGTGTGAAACCATTCTATTAATATTACATACTCATCCATACGATAACCACACTGTTATATACTCCCCTGCATGGCTACCACACCATTTGGAAATTTTTTGGTCAAACCATGTCACATAAAAAAATGCTTAAAAAATCATTTTTTTCTTAAAAAATATAATCCCAAGCATTTGAAATAAAAATAGAAATAAATTAATCAATAAATATGTAAAAAAATAATTGAGAATATTAGGGTCGAGATGTGATAATTATCCCCAACATGACTCTTTCTAGACCCAAAAATCCACTAAAATCAATAATAAAGGTAAAATAATGGAACTCAGTCTAGAAATGGAAGCCAACCTAGAAACTAACTCCACACCAATCCACATCTGATGAAAACCTAGGCATCAACAAAAATCTCCAAATTCATATGTCACACTTGAATACATTTACTAAAACTGACCAGGGATGGAGACCCACAGTGATTCTCGCAACCATTCAAGGGTTCCATTATAATGGAAGTTTGATAATTCAAGGACAAAAATGAGAATAACGAGAAATCCCACAACTACTATCATAATATAAAACCTAAAGAATCACATCCACCCCAATGAGTCAAATACATAACTAAAAATCATCACTACCCAAGAGGATCCACCAGGGGGCTCAAATAAACACACTCAAGCATGGAATACCTTAAGAACTCAATCAACCAACAACCCATAATAGGTAATCACTATGTCCTAACAACAATCAAGAAATTTCTGAGTGTAATATTCCATCTAAATGAAATATGATCCTAATATAATACCCAAAATATTCATGATAATAAATAAATAAACTATTCAAAACAAACAACAATCCCAACATTAAAACCAAAACTTTTCAAAAGAATTATTTTCTTCTTAAAAATTTACTATTCACAATGTTAATATGGACACAAAAAAATTAAAACACCCTAATCATAGTAATTCACTTTTCTAAAAAAACAACTCTAGAGAAAAATTATAACCACATGATAAATAAATTACAATCCAAAAAAATTCTTGAATTACTCCTTAAAAACAATTTAAAAAAAGTCCTAAATTAGAATTTAAAAATATATAATCCTTTACGAAATTCAATTTTGATCCTTAATTTAACATTTTAAAAACCATTTGTTCCCATTGAAACCACATTAAAACTCTACAATTACATTATAGTTCTTCAAAACATCAACTTTATATATTTTTTAAAATTCAACTTTAACTTTTCATTTTAGAAAATACCCATTTCAGATCCCAATTTGAAATAAATTAATGAGACAAAAAATATTAGTTATATTTTAAATTATTTTTTAAAAAATCCTCTCCATTTATTTTAAAAAACATTATCACCATAGAGAGCTGAATTCCATTTTAAAACATTATTGAAATCCAACCAAATCTCATTGAAATATTAATAAAATTTTCTTTTCAAGGTTCAAATAACTGAAGAATGAAAACTATTGAGGGGATAAGGGTTGTGTAGGGTTGGACCACAATGTTTATGTAACATCCCAGACCCGGCCAGCCACCCGAACAGTGCCGAACGGGTCGGGTGTTACTACCTTAGGCGCACCTCCCTGAATGCCAAAGGCTACCGACTAGCAGCGAGGGTCTGTTAGGTATAGTGGGGGAGGCTATACCCTCTCTGAGGATCTTAATAAGGGTACTGGTCCAAGTATAACAGTAAATATGCAGTGGAAAGAAAGACTCAGCAGAATCGAACCAGACCCGCAGAGCGGAAGCATAATCAATATAGATAAACAGCGGAAGCAGTAAATGAAACAACAACAATAGCATGCTAAGAACATGTAACTACAACTGAATAGTAAAAAATGAATCCAGAGAAGGTCATACACAACTGAATATAAAAAGGGCGCCAATGGATAACCAACCGTAGCTACAACAAGCATGACAATACAGAAAAATAAAAAAAACAAAGTAAACCCAGCTAGGCATGACCTCAAGGTCCATACCATCTCCATGCAATAACTAACGCAGCCCAACTCTTGAAGCTGGCCTCTTTCTTGCACGTAAATCCATAAAGTCTACACGCATCCCGAAGGGCCCGTGTAGGGTGTGAGACAAATCTCAGTACGATACCACCCAACAGTGCGTACCAAATATATTTATTTAAGCAGTCATGCATTTAGAAGGAAAGCAGCAAACAGTACGATGCACAATTAAACACAAACTCCACTAGCGCTCAACAGCCACCATGGAGCATCACCTGCTTCGGCCAACGCCAGAATATCTGTCGTGTAACCCAGCACCACGTGCCACCTGACACCTCCTGTCTCAGGTACCGAAATCCCAAAGGCACACCCAAAAATAGTAACCCGACACCATGTCCCTCCTGACACCTCGTGTCTCACATACCGACGTCCCGAAGGAACACCCAAAAATAGTAACCCGACACCATGTGCCTCCTGACACCTCGTGTCTCAAGTACGAACGTCCCGAAGTCACGCCCAAAAATAGTAACCCAACACCATGTGCCATCTGACACCTCGTGTCTCAAGTACTGACATCCCGAAAGCACGCCCATTTACTGAAGGTTCCTCACCTCCCACGTGGCATTCTACGACAAGCACCCCCAACCAAAATACCTAACCGCTACTACGGGGGCCTCTACCCACACGAGTGGTCAAAACCACCTCATCACGAAGTATCTCTGTGTGCACACTACTCAAAGTCCTAGTGAGAAGTAATCACCCAAAATATTCCTAAGCCACCAACACATCTGAAACCTCGTGTCCCTGCGACCATGTCGCTCAAGTCTGATGGCATCGCCACCCTAGTAACTCGGGCCATGCCCAACCAGACAGTCGTACTGCCTCAAGTTGATGCCCATGATGCCCAATCCCATGGTCAAAACCACCCAAAGTATCCCGGGCAAAGCCCCAACCTGTGATCAGCATCACTCAAGCGTAACTGGGCCAAGCCCAACATAACCCAAGTGGTCTAGCAGATGCAATTCAGTAATTGCATATATAACATATGTAAACAGGAAACATAACCAGGAAAAACAAACTAAATAGTTGAATTGCACCCTACCAGGTGCTGTCCCATACCAGCACTGAGGTCTTAAATGCCTCTAAAATTTTATAACCAGATTTAACAAATTAAACTAAATAGTTTATAACAATCATATTTCAATTAAAACCATTTTGGTGTTCCCCGACCAAAATTACCTGATGAGCAACGACCCCTCACCCGGCCCTGCTCACGCAAACTAGTAACCAGGCATACCCAAAAGCATCCTAGAGGTCCCATAAGCATTACAGTATGAAAAAGCAGATAAAACGGATCCCGCTCAAAATACCCAAAAATGCACCGAAGGCCGGGTACCCAAACAACTACGAAAACACAAAATGAGGTATGCACCACCTACTTGAGACTCGCACGATGCTAATCCTCTGGTAACACCCTCCAATTCGGTCTAAAACGCGGTAAATCTACAAAAGATTCAAAACCGCTCAAAGGGATATAAATCATTCTAGAACAAAAATCAGACAAAACGGTCAAAGAGGAATCGAGGGCTTGCTGAGGGGGTTTAAACGCATCCAACCGAGATAAGATCGGAGTTCGGACAAAAAACCGGGAAGCCAATGAAGATCTGGCCGACTTGGTTCGTTAAACCCAGCAAAAATATTGAGGTTCTGCCTCAATATGAGGCTACTGCCCGTTTTAAGTAAAAAAAGAAAGTACTCGGCGTGTAATTTGGGACTACACGCCCTGTATTGTTCATTTAACTGTTCATAAGATGGAAAGATTCTATCGACTTACTTTCTGAGCCTGCCGACATGAGTACACGGCATGTACCTAGGGGTACACAGTGTATACTTGGTTCCTATTCCTTTCCTCGCCGATGTACTCACATGAGATGTGTATCCCTTATACACAGCTAGACTACACGGCGTGTCCAAGGGGAACACGACATGTCCTCGGTTCTACCCGGACAACAGGCCTACACGCCATATATGGCCTCACACGGTCGAGGGTATACATGGCGTGTTCAAAAATACACACCGTGTATTAAGAAAATTCTACACGGTCACTGCATGACATGTACTCGGCAAGCACACGGCCGGTCACTCGCCTACACATATACGACGTGTACTTAAAGTACACGGCATGTAGTCTGGAAATTTCCAGAAACCTCCCGTTTACTCCAGTTTCCTCAGAAACTAGTCAAAAAAATCAAACAGGGTCAGGATTTTGACCCGTTCTGAAAACCTGGGTTCTTACAAACTCCCCACCATAACGTAGCTCGTCCCTGAGCTACAAAACAAGACCCGAAGATGGAACCGAACACGCCCATCCTAGTTAAACAATCTAAACTACCCCAGTCCCAAGGTTCTGGCTAAATTCCTCAAGGGGCTCCCCACCGTAGGAATTGCCTACTTGGTCTCAACCAACAAAATTTAAAGCAAACAGGGTTCACTAACCAGTTTTCCGGACCCATATTCCTCCCGTGACGCATCGTCACCCCTACACCTCGTGGTTCTCCTGTGTCGCTTCTGACACCCAACGTAACCCACACCGCATCGGTGTCCGCCTCCACGAGGTCCTGGTGCCGAACACCTCAAGTAACCCACATCCACGATGTCCCGATGCCCACGACACCTCAAGTAACAAGCATCCACGATGCCCCGATTCCCACGACACCTCAAGTAACCCGCATCCACGATGCCCCGATGCCCACAACATGTCAAGTAACCCGCATCCATGATGCCCTAATGCCCACGGCACCTCAAGTAACCCGCATCCAGGATGCCCCGATTCCCACGACACCTCAAGTAACCCGCATCCACGATGCCCCGATACCCACGACACCTCAAGTAACCCGCATCCACGATGCCCCGATGCCCACGAAACCTCATGTAACCTGCATCCACGATGCCCCAATGCCCACAACAGCTCATACATACTTATATATATATATATATATATATATATATATATATCACACACCAGATATGGTGCCAACCCACTGACTAGCATCTAGTCAGTCCACAAAGATTTTGTGCACCTCGTGCACTCAAAACAGACATACCTCTATAGGACATGCTAAAAAAGAAACATGGAGATCACGGTCACACCGCGGTGTACCTCTAACTGTCACCGGCTCACCAGCCTGCTCAGCCTCTGGCAGCTCCACGGCGTGCACTTGGCCTAAAACACGGCTGCCTGATGCCTGACCTCCCGTTACTGCTCTAGTCACCAGCCACTGACCCCTCAGCTGGGTCCCACCATCTCTGTCACGACCTCCGCACACAGCTGAACCTTGACTACCCTCTCTGGGTCCCGAACCTAATCCAACTCCAGACACCATAGTCTGTCCTTGTCCCTGCCTACCAGGTATCTGAGAAGGTTGCCTACAAAACCTCTCCAGATGCCCGTCCTGTCCACATGCCCGACACTCCTTCAGAGGCCTATCGTATTCTGCCCAAACATGTCTCAACTTTACACACTGGAAGAAAATCAGAGAAGAACTCCCACGTGGTGGTCTAGCTGAATCCCTGGCCTGACTACCCTATGGAGACTCATCCTGTCCACACTTCCTACTGTCTGAACTGTTACCCGAAGCTGCCGTCCTGCCCAAGCGAGATTTCTCCCTTTCATTTCCCTCGTCTATGAGTGCCTGATTCACAGATTCGGAGAAAGAACCTAGCCTGAAGATGTTCACCTGTACCCGAATGGCGTGCTGTAAGCCATCCTCAAAGCGCCTCACCCTAGCTGCGTCGTCGCTCACCATACCCGGTGCAAAACATGACAACTCTATGAAGGTATCCGCGTAGTCCATGACGGACATATCTCCCTGTTGAAGACTCAAGAACTCCCGAGATCTCTCTTCCCTCAACGTCTCTGGGTAGAAGAGCTCAAAGAACCTGCCCTCGAAGTCCTTCCAAGCCAGTCCCTCATGCCTATGAGCCTGTACCTGTACATCCCACCAACGCTTCACCGGTCCTCTCAGCATGTACGTAGCCAGCTTGACCCTCCGCCCTGGAGGCGTCTTGAGCTACTCGAAAATCATCTGCATACTCTCTATCCAGTTCTCAGCCGCCTGCAGACCACCCTCTCCCTGAAAAAGCGGGGGGTGCTGCGACTGGAACTCCCGCGTCAGATACTCCATAGAAGGATCTATACTCTACGTTCCTCTGTCAATCCCCTGCAAGACACGTACCAGGCTAGCTCGAAGATGCTCATCAAGCCACAGCCCGAACGATGCCAAACCCAGCTGATATCTTGCCTACACTGGATCCTGAACCTGCTTCAGTCCCTAAGCCTGTACCTGCGGCTCATGCTCTGCCTGTACCGAAGTCTGACCCTGGTCCTGCGACACTATATCATCTCTTGCCTGACGCTCCATCGAGCCATGAAGGAGTAACCCGATGAATACCATAAATGGTCAGACAACCCATATATATATAACAATATATTCTACGCAGATAAGGAAAGCAGTAAAATGCAGTGCATAACAACTACCCTTACTCTCCCTCACCGCAACCCATGCCTCACGGCATCCCGACGTCATGGCCTCCTTACCCACCCTCAACAGATCCGAGTATCAAAGTACCTCGGGCCATTCTCATCCCAACAACTCACGTTGCCTCAAACCGATGACCGTATCACCCAATCCTGACAGTTACACTGCCTCAGTCATAGTACATGCCTGATCTCATAAGATTCAGACCCAATTATCCTATAGCATGCAATTCTACAAAATATAAAGCATGGCATACACATTTCCACAACTAGCAGTTCTATCAGGAATTTGACCACTTCACATTTTAAAGCATATAAAGCATGGCATTTGATATTTCATTCACATGGCAATATCACTTCACAAAGCATACGTGAAATTATGAAATTGAAATACCCTAAAAATGTGCCTATCAATAGCCAACAACTAGCCTTGCCATACCGGGACAAGGTCCAATTCTCCCTTACCATACTGGGTCAATGGTCACAAATCAAAATCAACAACATTACACATCATGTGAGCCAGCGTGGTGGAAATCATATCAACTGTAATCTGAGCAAAATCAAACAACAATTCATACCCACGACAACTAGGTCCATCCCTCGTACCTGGGGCTGCAGGCACCCAAGCACAAGCTAGAAACCAATCCCTGTAACAAACTATCTCAAGTCTACCATATCCCAAATAGTAAAACCATCAGAAAGAAACGAGAAGCCTCAAACTCATTAGTAGCCAGTAAAATGATGCTACTAATTCCTTGTCAAGAACTCCTCAGATACCACTTTGTAACGTCCCAGACCCAGCTAACCACACGAACAGTGCCGAACGAGTCGGGTGTTACTACCTTAGGCACACCTTCCCGAATGCCAAAGGCTGCCGACTAGCAACGAGGGTATGTTAGGTATGGTGGGGAGGCTATACCCTCTCGGAGGATCTTCATAAGGGTACTGGTCCAAGTATAACAGTAAAGATGTAGTGGAATGAAAGACTCAGCAGACTCAAACCAGACCCGCAGAGCGGAAGCATAATCAATATAGATAAACAGCGGAAGCAGTAAATGAAACAGCAACAGTGGAGATAAACACAACAGCCTGCTAAGAACATGTAACTACAACTGAATAGTAAAACATGCATCCAGAGCAGGTTATACACAAATGAATATAAAAAAGGCATGAATGGCTAACCAACAGTAGCTACAACAAGCATGCCAATATAGAAAAATAAACAAAACAAAGTAAACCCAGCTAGGCATGACCTCAAGGTCCACACCATCTCCATGCAATAACTAACGTAGCCCAACTTATGAAGCTGGCCTCTTTCTTTCATGTAAATCCATAAAGTCTACATGCGTCCCGAAGGGCCCGTGTAGGGTGTGAGACAAATCTCAGTAGGATACCACCCAACGGTGCATACCAAATATATGTGTTTAAGCAGCCATGCATTTACAAGGAAAGCAGTAAATAGTACAATGCACAATGAAACAGAAACTCCACTGGTGCTCAATAGCCACCATGGAGCGTCACCTGCTTTGGCCAATGCCGGAATCTCTATCGTGTAACCCGACAACACGTGCCACCTGACACCTCGTGTCTCAAGTACCGACGTCCCGAAGTCACACCCAAAAATAGTAACCCGACACCATGTGCCTCCTGACACCTCGTGTCTCACGTACCGATGTCCCGAAGGAACGCCCAAAAATAGTAACCCGACACCATGTGCCTCCTGACACCTCGTGTCTTAAGTACCGACTTCCCGAAGGCACACCCAAATATAGTAACCCATCACCATGTGCCTGCTGACACCTCGTGTCTCAAGTATTGACGTCCCAAAGGCACGCCCATTTCCTGAAGGCTTCTCACCTCCCACGTGGCTTTCTACGGCAAGCACCCCCAACCAAAATACCTAACCGCAACTACGGGGGCCTCTACCCACACGAGTGGTCAAAACCGCCTCATCACGGAGTATCTGTGTGTGCACACTACTCAATGTCCTGGTGATTGGTAATCACCGAAAATAGTCCTAAGCCACCAACACATCTGACACCTCGTGTCCCTGTGACCATGTCGCTCAAATCCGATGGCATCGCCACCCTAGTAACTCAGGCCATGCCTAACCAGACAGTCATACTACCTCAAGCCGATGTCCATGATGCCCAATCCCATGGTCAAAACCACCCAAAGTATAATGGGCAAAGCCCCAACCAGTGATCAGCATCACTCAAGCGTAACCGGAGAAGCCCAACACAACCAAAGGGGTCCAGCAGATACAATTCAGCAATTGCATATATAACATATGTAAACAGAAAACATAACCAGGAAAAACAAACTAAACAGTTGAATTGCACCCTACCAGGTGGTGTCCCATACCAGCACTGAGGTCTTAAATGCCTCTAACAATTTATAAAAGGATTTAACAAATTAAACTAAATATTTTATAATAATCATATTTCAATTAAAACCATTTTGCCGTTCCCCGACCAAAATGCCCCGATGAGAAACGACCCCTCACCCGGCCCTGCTCACCCAAACTGGTAACCGAGCATACCCAAAATCATCCTAGAGGTCCCATAAGAATTACAATATGAATAAGCAGATAAAATGGGTCCCGCTCAAAATACCCGAAAACGCGTCGAAGGCCGCATCACCCGAACAACTACGAAAACAAAAAATGAGGTATGCACCACCTACCTGAGACTCACACGATGCTACTCCTCCGGTAACACCCACCAATTCGGTCTAAAATGCGGTAAATCTACAAAATATTCAAAACCTCTCAAAGGGATATAACTCGTTCTAGAACAAAAATCAGACAAAACGGCCAAATTTGAATCGAGGCCTTACCGAGGGGGTTCCAACGCATCCAACCGAGATAGGATCGGAGTTCAGACGAAGAACCGGGAAGCAAATGAAGATCTGACCGACTCGGTTCATTAAACCCAGCCAAAATATTGAGGTTCTTCCTCAAAACGAGGCTACTGCCCGTTTTAAACAAAAAAAGAAAGTACACGGCGTGTACTTTGGGACTAAACGCCGTCTATGGTTCATTTAACTCTTCATAAGACGGAAAGATTCCACCGACTTACTTTCTGAGCCTGTCGACATGAGTACACGGCATGTACCTAGGGGTACACGGCATGTACTTGGTTCCTCTTCCTTTCCTCACCGACATACTCACACGCCATGTGTATCCCTTATACATGGCTAGACTACACGGCGTGTCCAAGGGGAACACAGCGTGTCCTCGGTTCTACCCGGCCAACAAGCCTACACGCCATGTATGGCCTCACACGGTCGGGGGTATACACGGCGTGTTCAAAACTACACACCGTGTATTAAGAAAATTCTACATGGTCACTGCACGACATGTAATCAACGAGCACACGACCGGTCACTCTCCTACACATACACAGCGTGTACTTAAAGTACACAGCGTGTAGTCTGAAAATTTCCACAAACCTCCCGTTTACTCTAGTTTCCTCAGAAACCAGTCAAAAAAATTCAAACAGGGTTGGAATTTTGACTCATTCTGAAAACCCGGGTTCTTACAGTTTAATAGGATGTGTAACAATCATGAAATGACCATTGATAGTTTTAGGAACCATACATATGGGATTCACATGCTTTTTTAGGATATGTGAAAAACTAATGCCTCTGATTTCACTACATTTTCATCCCAAATATTTAAAAAACATTAGTGAAACCCATAAAAACCCATTTAAATCATAATGAAAATAATTAAAATTTATATCTATCGATAGAATCTAAGTAAAACTCAAATTGGAAACTCAAATCCAAACATCCATGGGTAACTTAGGTTTCATCACAAGTAGTAGCGATCTCGAACACACCTATATCTAACCTCCTGAGATCCAATAATCCTATTTATAATCTACCAAACATCCTAAATAACAATGGAGATTTAAAAAACTTTTCCCACTTAATAAAATAGGATCAAATACAAATTTTCATAGACCATGCCGAGTTTTTCATCAATCAGATTCCCAAGCCATCCCATGACGTCCTAGAAACACATTACCAATTTCCCTAGCATGGGAAAAAACACATAGGAATTATATTAAATCCATGGTAGTGATTATTTACATATTATTAGACTAAATAAAAATTATAAAAATTGGCATGAACCATCCATATATTAGACATATTTCCTAGAATTAAATAATCACTAAAAATATTTTAATCTATTTTATTAAGAAAAACATTTAAAATAAATTCAATACCTATGTGCATTATCTATAATCCCTCTCCAACTATATCCCCTTCCACTCAACAATGAATCCCTCTATAGATTTAATTTCTACTAGAAATGAACTTAATAATGTACTAATTGCCTGGTGTGATGTAATAAACTAAAATAAAATAAAAAACTGATATACCTAGTCCAACTATCCCCTCTTACCCATATTCATACTCTATCAAAAACTAAAACATATTTCTCTCCAAATAAATCATAAAGAAACCTTAAACCATGATATATAAAATATTCTTAATTATGAAAATTCCCAATAGGTCACCACCTTCCTTTCAACATGCTTACCCTTTAATTAAAGATCCATTTTCATGCTTTCTTGAAAATAAAATTTAGAAATGGGTTTCCTATTTTATAATCAAAAACAGTATCACATTACATTTATAAAATTCATTTTTCTTTCCCTTTTTAATGAAAATAATCACTTAGAAAACATTTTATTTTCATATGATACTACAATAGAAAAACCTCATTTGAAAAACATATTATGATCCATTTTAGAATCACAACTTTAACAAATATTTTAAAAACTTAATGATGAAATATTTATAATGACAAAATTTAACAAGATAGGCAAAAAAAGTTCAGAGAAAACGTGCTTTTAATAATTTAAAAAGACAATTATATATTCAAAAGTGATAATGTAAAAAACCAATCACCATTAGAAAACCTAGGGAAACTATAGTTAGGGTCTATCATCCCAGGATCCTCATACTCTTAGTTATTTACATATATAATGCTTTTCTCATGAAAATGACTCTGGGGGGGGGTCATTTAAAAACCCAGTGGAATTAAAACCCATGTAACATGATGTTTAATTAGTGTTGTTTTATTTTTCACTTGTTATGGAGGGCATTCCAAGACTATGATACATATGATTACTATACTTTTTCTAGTGATCCAACATTAGTAACGAGAGTTACCATGTGTCATTAACATTTAAAACTAACGATGTTATAAAAATAACATATTCCAATTTAAACCAATTTCATATAAAAACAAAGGGAATCATTTAAGAATAACCATGTTACATGTACACTTTATCACTCAAACTATAATAACATAACTTCTAATAATAAAAACATCTTTTATAAAATGAAACTATAACCAAACTAAGTATATACAATTCATTTATAGAAATTATCTTAAGTAATTTTTTGAAAAAATGAGTTTAAGAACAAATTAATAATTCTTAAGGATTTAATCTCTTTATGCCCAAATAGATTTACAAACACATATATACATTCTCTTATTTCATAGATTCAAAATTTTCAAGGTCAATTTGTAGAAACATATAGATACATAGATATATATAGGTATATCCATATATATTTTCATAACCAATATATATATATATATATATATATAAATTTATAGAATCTCATATTTATTTTATTCAAAATCACTATTTAGATAATTTGGTATTAATTAGAATTAAAAGTATTACATAAAATTAAAAGTAAATATTTTTGATTAAATTAACAGTTCACTTTGAGAAAACAAAAATACATTTTAAAATAATAAGATTTATTTATAAGGTATATTTAGGAAATTATTTAAATATTTTGTGAGCAAGCTAAAAGGGGAAAAATATTTTTTCTAGATACCAAAATGGAAAGACTTGCCACTTTTTATTTGAACCATATCTAAATCATGTTTTTTATTTTTAAATCAAATAAATAATTATAATAATATAATTAGGTAATAATCATAATTTTAAAATCCAAGAAATCAAAGATTGTAAAATTAAATAGCCAATCATTGGGAAATACTACATATAACTTTCTTCTCTCGGAAATTAACACCTAAAACCACAAAAAAAAGGTCAAAGAAACTCCAATAAGGGGTTATGAATCCTAAACTAAGAGTACCTCCAAGAAAAATCAATCCAGAATAGAGATTCGAACCAAACCCCACCTAAGGTTCACCCTAAAAAGTGACACAATAGTCAGGGAAGTAGGAGGGGGAAGAGAATAAAGTGTTTGAAGGGGAAATAAGAGGAAAAACCCATAAACAAAGAAAATTTCTTCAAAATCACAAGTGGAGGAACCCATATCAAAGGGGGAAGTGGGGTCCACATGTGTGAGGTGATCTTGTTGTCCTAGGTGACACTTTAGAGGGAGAGGGGAGGAAGGGAGATGCAATTTAGTGGAATAGACCATGCATTTTTTGAGAGGGAGAGGTACATAAGAGGTAAAATAGAGTTATGCGTTAGGGTATATCTATAGAACCAAAGAAATAAAAAAAAATTTATTTAATTATTTTTAATTATATTTTTAATAAATAAAAACCAAGGTTCTAGAGGTATAGTGTCTTTATAAGTCCAGGCACACAAATAAATAATCTTAAATGATAAAACATATTATTTATTTTAAAATATGGATAGTGATACTAACTACCATAGATCTTATATAACTTTATAAGATACCATGGGGATAATTCTTAAGCAAAATAATGATCAAGAAATCATAGTAAGGGAATAAACATAAAAATAATGCATAAATTGAGAGTTAAGAGGCATATCATAATATCATAAATATGATGATCATAAGAATGAAAACATGGAATAAAGAAAATGATATCCAAAGACTAAAAAATCATAAATATGTAGAAAATACGTTAAAAATTTTATCATAAGAATAAGTCAAGGTTCACTCCAAAGACGAACATCCTATATTGGACAGAGTCCCATGGTGGATTAGATTAACTCCCTAATCCCATACAGAGCATCTCATGGGATATAAAGCTTTACCCAATGTATTAAAGGGATGTATAATTCTAGGTTCACCCATCACCTAATGAAAATCATACCTATGTGTGAGACATTATTTCAATATAAAACCCATATAAATAAAAATTGATTTTTATATCCGTTTTGAAATTGTATAAAATAAAGAAAACAATCATAAATCCACCCATAATCATAACGTGATAAACTCATAGAAATTAAACTAATATCCAATGAAATACAATAACTCAATGGGTAAATAAAATTCAATAAAGACAAATAAAAACATGGTATTTACACTATATATATATAAAGTGTACTTATTTTATATAATACTTTACTCAATAAATAGATTCATGAACACTATTCAATCATATAAATGAGATATAAGGCATTCATAGAGGAAGGACATTGGAAAAAAACTCATGCCTATATATGGTGGATTATTAGGTGATTAAAAAGAAATGTGGGATACTTATTTTGATAGAGAATAACATTAAATATTCCATCCATAGAAATAAGATAGATTGAAACTTTTTGATAATATCCTCGATCAAGAAAAAATTGTGTTAATGTATGAATATTTAAATAATTTTTCTGGAGAATTAAGAAAAATCAATTTGGAAATGAGAACCATCCCTGAAATTGAAAAAAACATTTAAATAAAAATATTTTTTAAATCAAGGAGAATAATATTTTATCTTATAAAAACATTACAACTTATAAATTATGTTTTATAAAAAATAAAAAATATTGTGGAAATACATGTTCAAATAGAAAGCATCTAAAAGAGATTATTTTTATTAAAATTTCCTTTACATAAGATGTTATATTGTTAATATTTTTTTAAAATAGTTTAAAATTACCTAATTAAATTGTTGAGGAATTGATAAGGATATTTATAAAAGCATAAAATGAACAATGATAAGGTAGGGATAGATTCTCGATAGAAGGAGAAGGTGGGTTCGATTTTCTTTAAATGGGTAAATAATGTTCTAATGAGGAGATGAAAAAAAGAAAATAAATATAAAAACCAAAAGATTAAATATAAGAGAATAAAATTAGGGGTTATTTATAAATAAAATTCATATAAATTCCACATATGGATTATCTTACAAAGACAACCTTGATTTTAAATTGAGATTAAAAAAGAACCACATTCAGATTGGGAAATTTTTTAAATAAAAACACCATAAGAGATAGATATTAAAATTGATATTTAAATACCTTTAATAAAATATAATTCATTATATTATATAACAAAAAGGGTATATACACACCATTTAAATTTAATTATGTGTATAGAACAAATCATGTGTGAAATAAAGGAAATAAAGATGAAAAAACTATTTCGATAATTGAAACGTAAGAAAAATAAATAAATGAAGGTAAAACCATGAAATAGAAATACAAATATCATGAAATTAAATATATTAAATAAAATTTAAGGAAATATTGTAGTGAATAAAATGAATAAATGAATATTAGTACATAATATCAAAGCATGCTTCAATAAAGGGTGATTAAGGAAGAAACCCTTACCTTGTATTCTTATATAGATGGATTATATCTAAACTCTAGTTTAGAAAAAAAAAACCATATTAATTACTTATTTTATTTAGTTATTAATAACTATAAATATTCATACTACCCATTTATATTTATCATCTACTTATATATTAGTTATTTTCTTACCTTTTTTTAATATCTGGTGTGAGTAAGCTTGATTGTTCTGAACAGGTTTCAAAATAATTATATCATTATTTTTTATTCACCTAAAATTAATCATTATAATAGCATTAATGTTAATTTAATTTATTATTCATAACTATTTATAATGTTATAATTTAATTATATTCATGTTTTAGTTATGATCCTTGAAGGTGAAATCAGTGACAAACATATTGTAGTGTTTTAAAAAAAAACAAACAATGGTATCTTAATTAATGATTTTACTATCAATGATGAGATTAGAAAAAATAAAATCATTAATTAATTATTTATATTATATATTATCCACATTAAATTTATTATATTCATCTATGATATTATTTTATACTATTGTTTAAGTGGGTGGTAAAAATTGACCCAAAAAAACATACGATAATTTTATGGATGGTTAGGAAGTTGATAAGTTGTAATATCACTGTAACAGATGTATAATGATCATAAATTGTGTTTATTACTATGGTATATAATAATTTAAATATTTATAAGAATTTTTTTTGAAATAAAAACATTTCATATTATGAATACATTTTTTTCTCTTAGAACACTCGTTTTAGATGGTTATATTTACAATGGTTATATATTGATGAAATTATTAATAGTTTATCCAATTTATCTTAGTAGAATCATATTGATTTCATAAAAATAATATTTTTCCACTAAAAAAATTCTTATAACCAGCCATGAAATGTGTTAATGAAAAATAGATTACATCGTTCGGTGGAGGCTGTAGTCTGCACGCATACATGGATAATGATTTTGTTTTCATAGAATGAGAGAAAGGTTTATAATGTTTTTTATTATAGAGCATAAATTTTTTATAAGTATCATAAATATTTATTAAATTAAAAATTTTGGACTAGAAATGTATGGAGGTGAAGGAAAATGAAACACATTGCTTTGTGGAGGCGGTTGTCCATGCATGCACAAGATTTTTGTTTTCATTCTGCTTTAAGGGAAAATGATAAAGGTAGTTACTGACCATTCTATTAGAACAAAATAATTAAATATACAAAAAAATAATTATTTAATTATATCAAAATTCAAAAATTATATTTTAAAAAGTAATATATAAAGGAACTAAAATTAGGAAAACAAATTAGTACTCATCTTGGGAACATTGAGTTTTCCTTAGAGGATTACATAGAAATAGAGGGCTTAGGATATTTCTCCAAGACCATATTCTTATGGAAGTGAAAGAGAATTTTAATAAAAGTAAAAAATATTTATTTTAGTCAATAAATTGAAATTTTTTAGTTTCTTTAAGGGGTTAGGGAAGTCCTCTTTTATAAGTGATGATAAAGAGAGTTTTGTAAATACCCTTTAGTTGGAAAAACTTTTATTACAGTATTCAATGGAAAAGGATCCAAAAATTAAAAATAAGGGATTATGGGAGCGTATAATGTAGATAATCACTAAAAAATCCATCATAAAACAAGTTTTTAAATTTTTTTATCCTTTTTTCACTAGGTGAAACCCTTTTACCCCTTATTTACCCTTATTGTGGTAACTCCATTTTTAAACATTGAATCTTATTTTAAGGGAAAGAATTGAAATTGGTTATGAAAACTAATTTTAACATGATTATTTTATATATTAATATTTTTTTTGTCAAATAAAAATTTAAGGGTGATGAAATTTAATTTTAAATTAGCACACAACGATATAACAACCCATTTATAGAGAAAGTGTATTTTAAACCATAACAGTTATGTTTAAGATAAAATTATAAATTTGGATGATTTATATATACTTATTTGGTTAATTATTAACCAATATAATGTTAATATAAAATTAAGTGTAATAAAATGAATTATACATTTTTAATACTTAATTATAAGAAAATATGAAAACCAATTTTTATTAGAATAAAATTTTACTTATGTTTTAAAATGTTAAAAATGAATTTTTTATTCATAATATTATTTTAAAACATATAATTTTAAATATCAATTTCATAATAGGTCATCATGTATTTTAAATATTTATGATACATTTATACTGTAAAAATTTCATAAAAGATGCAATATGCATAAAACGGTGCTTTGTATTATTCACCTAAAAACAATCTATGCAGAAAAATACTAAAAAATTATCATAGGATAATATTATCATTATAAATATAAAAATGATTTCCATTTTTTCAAATTTAGGACTTAAAATTTTGAAATTTATCCTTCAAGTAGAATCAGAAAATATGATAAAAAACATTTTTATAGGAAAATAACTTTCAAAATACTAGCTATTCTTATTATTATTTTACTTAATAAAATAATAATACTAAAATTAATCATTAATAATTTAGGAATAATATTTTTTAAGAAAATACACAATGTATAAAATTTTAGATTCTTAATCATAATAATTCTTATATATATATATATTATTTGGTTACTCCTATTCATAATTTATAATTCAATATCTAGTTTTAACATTGATATTTGATATTTATAAGAAAAACAAATCATGGTATTTTTAGTTTTATGGTTCATGTAGATAAATCCATCGAAAAAAATATATAATTTATGAAAATATACATTTAAATATCAGGTTGTTACATTCTACCTCCTAAAATAAATTGTTTCCCTATAATTTTAAAGCTCATACGATGAGAGTAATTACCATTGAGAGAGAAAAATTAACCTTACACTTGTAGTTGATATTGGGTTGATTTAGGACATGAAACGTGATGTCCTTATATATAGTTTAATATGAGAAATTTTTAAAAAGAGGTAATCAATTCCTAATAGAATCCAATTAAGTGAAGAGGAGATAAATACACTAGAAGTAACTTTCCACAAACATTGAAAAATATTATTATAGTAGGGATATAATATTTATGCAACAAAATGTTTTTATTTTTAAATCAATATCTAATAGCTTAAAATTACACGACATAATAGATATAAAAATCTAGAGTGAAAATCCATTTTCAACTTGAATAAAAGTCATTTCATAGGATTTTCCTTACTATTATGGTCTAAGTGGTGGTTAGTGTTGTTTTACTTATTAGCCCTTGTATTGGGGAATTTATTTTCATAATTCCCAATTCATTTTCTATTGATGAGATGGATTTCTATAGATTCACTCTTTCCTTTTAAATTTTGTGTTTTATTACCTTTATTTCCACAATTATAGTACCTATCCTCCCCTTTAAGGAAATTTACCCCACAATTCATTCCATATTTTAAACATGGAGGGTATTAAATCTTATTTGATTCATTATAATTGTCACATGAACTTACCATGACTCCATCCTTCTTTTATTTAGCGTGTTTAGGGCTTCAATTATGTTTACATTTTTTATCATATTTAGAGATATCTAGTTTTTCAAAATCACAAGGTTTCTAACTCCATCTCCCATTATAATGGGTTCTTAATTGATGTAATCCTCACATTATCCCTCATAAACATGGTTCCTTTAAGATCTATCCATGAATTAAACTAAAATGGGTTAACATGAGTGATAAAAAATAACATTATAATATTATTATCATAAATATGATTAAAAAAATTTAACCATATGATATCCTAATTTATGATACTATAACATTCACCTACAGTTCTATGTTCAACCTCTATAAATCATAGTTCAAACTATTTCATTCTTGATTCAATCTAGGTTTCTTTAATTTGAGTTTACCATACTTCTTAGTCTAATTCCTTAAAAAATATGGAAATAAATACTTCATAGCGGTTCATAAATAAAATATGAGTAACTAAAGAATATGCACCCGAAGTGTCTAGATAGGTGAGCAGTTAGGAATCTTTATCATGTACTAGGTATAGGCTGAGTTAATATCTAACAAGCCCTTTCAGGGTTATCACCCCTTAGAACATATATACCAAATACTACATCCACTTTTTAGTATCCAAACTAGAATTTAATTGCTAAGAAAATCACATAATCACATATTTACCCCAAACTATAGGATGAAATCCTATACATAGGCTTATCCCAAGGGATTTCACTAATGTTATCTCATCATAATATCTATAAATAATAATACATTTCATTGATACCAACTTTAGAGACCAAATACTTAAACACATATTATCACATGATTTTTGAAACAATTTTTCAATTAATACAAAACATGGTTCTAGCAGTATAGTGTCTTCAAAATATGATACACATAAATATATCATCTACAACATAAAAACATTATATTTATTTAAAACTAAACGTAGTAACCCTAACTCCCATATATATTCTAAAAATTAATAGGATACCCTGGGGAAAATACATAAGGAAAAGGCTGGTCTAGAAATCCCATTAATGGAATAAACATTGAAATAAAGCATAATATGAGAGTCAAGAGTCATAGCATGATATCATAATGAGGATGATCATAATCATGGAAACATGAGATGAGGAAATTATATAATAATATAATGTAATAAAAAGTTGTGGAAACAATATAAAACATGAAATAATATGTATAAATTAAGATTCACTCCTTAGAAAATATATAACATCATGAACTAGCTCACCCTATGAACAATATCTAAAATGGTTCACCATGTGACCCCATGTGTGTCTCTCTTAATATTAGAGGCTACTGATTAGCTTCAAGGTTACAAGGAGGTACCTTTGAGTGGATATACCCCATGTATCAGAGTACATAGTATAATATAAATTAACTAAATATAATCCATAAAAAATATATTGATACTGGAAGAAGATAAAGATAAATAAGGTGATAAAAATGATATTTAGTAAAGTACCAAAAAACTATGCTATATATACATCTGTCTACGAAATGGAATGATCACATATACCCACTAGAATAAAAGGTAATAAAAACCCATGGCTCCATGAATTCTATATAGATAGAAGTCTTCTTGAATTCCCAATAGCATTTGAGTTATCCTACTCGACCATGTAAAACCAATAATCTGGGCCTTATCCCAAAATTTTCCTACAGTAAACTAATGCGAGATACTCGGATAGTCATGTGAAATAGAGACCTAAGTAGGGTGTGAGTACATAACTCATTAGGGAACCACCAATCTGGTCCCGTACTAACTGACATATGTTGTGACTTGTGAATTTGAAATGATATACTAAAATAAATAGAAATATTATAACTATGGAAATGTAAATAAAAGATACCTACTATTGGATGAGGTTAACATTTCTTTAAGGATTTTTCAATGACCGTGATAACATAGTAACCGAGGTCTATCCTCATGAAATATACTTTTATTGACCATATATTCTATAATGCATGTCAGGGTCTCTCTGGGCACACCAAGATGACTATGCCAACCAATATGGTGCTCTAGTTGATCCCTATGTAATCATTAGTGATCTATCAAGAAAATTTCTACATAGGGTAATATACCCATCCACATGGAATGTGTTTTAAACCAAACATGGGTAATATACCCATCCATGTGGAACAAAACAACCATTGTATGCCTAATACTATCTAATAGAAATATACCTTTCTTTGGATATTCCATAGAGAATATAACAACCATGGGGTAATATACCCATCCCTATATAATTAAGGTTCATCCAATTAGATGTAATATACACATCCCCATGGAACACTCAGGAACTAAGAGTAACAATCCCTTCCCCAAACTAGGAATAGTTGAGAACTAGGGGTAATATACCCATCCCTGATCCATGAACAGTCATGCTCCATGAGTAATATACACATCCCCTGGACAAGCTCCATAACCTATAAAGAAGATTTCCTTATTTAAGAAATATCTTCCTAGGGCATCAAGCATGAGCAAGTAAAAACAAATAGGGGGTCCATCACACCCCTTTACCACCTCATCCAACAAATCCTTCTTGTCTTACCACATGACTGGGTTTCCAGAATGACTCCCACAATCATATCTACCATATCCATATGTATCCACTTAAGTTAGATTAGTCATAAGGGAACCTACTTGGGTCCCCTTGTCCAGAAAACAAGTGGAAGAAAGCATCTTGGAATCCTTGATCACAAAATAGCAACTTAAGGAAACATCCTCCTCTTAAGAAAAATACACTTCCAATTTACATCAACACATGTGAGGCTTTGTTACCTAAAAAGGGGATCTTCAAATCATCAATATTGGGAGACAAACAATGAACCATCTCCATTCCATGGATCCACTTGGTTGGTCTACTCTCTGAATCTAATCCAAGTCAAGCCTAAGGTCATCCACCTAGGATAAGTCAATACCAAGGGTAAAAGCATGGTCCTTCTAATCCAACACCATGATCCCTTTGGATCTGAGGCATAGAGAAGGTCCCCTAGGGACTAGATGGGAAAAATTATCCAAATCAAAACTCACCGCCCATCTCAGGGGTTTATCAAGGGTGCCACCTAATTTTCATTAGTTTGTCAACTTACGTCACACCAAACCTCCTTTAAGAGGAAAAAATGTTCCTACATTAGGGCCACTACATATATTATGGTTTGGTCACCCCACTCAAGGTTAAAAAAGTCACAATGTGTATCAATAGTAAATGACTCAGTCATTGGTGATTAAAGAATTTGTCCAGTACACCAGACACAACATGGTCCCTAGATTTTAGCTCATATTGCCCATGGAATTTTATCAATTTCATAATAATAGTAAAATTAAAAAATTAGTTCAATTTGAATACTCAAATTTAGTAAAGGGAATGTTTTGAAGTGAAGATTCCAAACACCACATGCCGTATAACCAAGAACACAAACTATAGGTCCTGTATACAAGAACACCTACATCAAAACGTAACTCTTCCAATCATTTCCATAGGCTGATAGTTTCATCCCCAATCTTACAAGACTCATCAAAATCCAAAACAAGGTCTCACCAATTTCCAATATCCTAAATCATTAAAAATATCTAATTTAATTAATTATAATTAATTCATAATTTATTAATAATTTATAAATTCCATAACCATTTAAATTAAAAAAAGAGTAATTATCAATTATCTTACTAGCCACTTTTCACTCGATGAAATCTTTAGAAACCACACATGGTAGTTCCATAACAGACTCTCGAAACCATTCCAAATAAAATATATAATAATAATTACTATTTAATATTCCAAATCAATTAAATTTTGGACTAAATGATAAAAAATTGGCAGTTCCACATACAGTGGCCAAAATAGAAAGAGGCTAATTGCATAAAACATCTCAAGACACCCTCATCACATGAAAAATGAAATCCACAACCATATCATCTAATTACACCATGATTTGATGAAATTAGTATCAAAATCCTAAAGGGAGGCAACCAAAATTAGAGAATAAGGGATGGTAAGAAGAAAAGACGGAATTAGAGAAAGAGAGTCACCTAATATCCAATTAAATTTTTCCTAGAGTCATCCAAATCCTAGTAGGAATGAATAAGGGAGGTGGAGCTCAGAAAAATGACATTTTTGAATGAGAGGGGGAAGGAAAATGGGGCTAGGGTTTAAATAAGTAGATGGAGAAAATTATAAAAATCCAATTTTAAGTATCCTCATGGTTTGGATGTATGATTTTCCAAACCGTGCACCAAATGTGTAGTACGATTTTCTTATGAACTCCCTTATCCCATGGTTTGGCTACACTATTTACCAAGAAATATGAAAACTATGTAAATTGGAACATACTTGGTCTATGAAATTTCAAAAGGGTTTTTATTAACCATGTACTATGATTCTAACCCAAACCAAGCAACAAAGATTCCCCTTAAATATACAAGTATTCCCCAAAACTATGTGCAAACTATGACAGGAAACTATCTGATATAGAAATTGAATGGAAATACTCCTCAATATTAGGGTGTTTATGAGTTTATCAAAAATTGTGTACGCTATCTAAAAACCTAAAAACTCACAAAACATAAACAAAGGCTATTTAAACTCCCCAAATAATTAAATTCCCCTATCGAGCCTCAAACAAAATCTAAAAACATCATTTTATGTCATCCAAGATTCTACAATTACATTTTTAAACCCAATTTAAGATTTATCTTTTCAACCAAATGAAAATTTCAAATTCCACTGTATTACAAACATTCATATAGTCATGTAGAGTTACACCATAATCATATTTTATAAAGAGTCCCATTTTGGATTATGATGACACCCTAATTACTTTCATAACATCTCATGAGATATAAAGCTTTACACAATGCATTGGAGGGATATATAATTCTATGTCCATAACATAAAAAAAATAAAACCTATCTGTGATACATGATTTCAATATGAAACCCAATGAATATAAAATAGGTTTTCATATCATTTTTAAAATGAATCAATGAAGGAAAAAAACATCATAAATCTACCGATTATTATAACTTGATAAACCCATGGAAATTAAATGAATATCCAATGACATAAAATAACATTATTTTTAATTAACATTAAATTAATATAATTAATCAAATTATATTTAAAAAATATAGATAAAGGGTATATGATTTAAAAATGAAATTACTCAATCAACATATGTATGGGAACTATTAAATCAAAAAAATAAGTTATAGATAATTCATAGAAAAAAGCATTAGAATAAAAATCATTTTTAAATATAGTGGATTATTAGGCAAGGAAAAGGTATTGATAGATCATTCCTCTAATTTACATGAAATTTACATGAGATATTGAGATAAAGATTATGGATGGTAGAATTTATACAATATCATTAATTAAACATAAGGTATGTCAAGGGATGCTGACTTAGATGAAAAACACTTTTTGAGGGCATTAGAAAAATATATTTGGAAATAAGAAAAATCCATGGACATTTTAAAAAATTATTTGAATATAAATATTTTTTAAATCAAGGGGAATATGATTTTATTTTATAAAACTAATAAATCATAAAATTAAAGTTTCATATAAAATTAAAAATATGATGGAAACACATGTTCACACGAAAAATGTATAAATTGATTCTTTATGTTAAAAATGAACCATATATAAAACATTAAAAATGTATTTAAAACCATTTAAAATATAATATAAAATGATCTTAATAAATTATTGAGTCATAAATATGGACATTAATAAAAGAATCCAATGAATAAGAACAAGGTGAAGAAAGATTACTGAATGAGAGAAGCAGTATGGTCAGTTTTCTTATAACAGATAAATAAAGAGAAAATCATGATGTAAAATTAAGAAATGATATGTAAAAACTAAAAGAATAAATAAAGTAGATTAAAATTATTGGGGGTTAATAAATTAATATTATATAAATTCCTGATATGTATTATATTCTAATGATAATTCTTATTTGAAATTGAGATTTAAAAAGAAAAACTTATGACCTGAGTAAAATTTTAAGTAAAAACCCCTTTGGAGATTGATCCTAAAAAGGAAATTAAAATGATTTTAATAAAATTTAATTCAACATATAATATAAAAAATAGTCTGTATACATACTATTTAAATGAAATTAGGTTCATATAACAAAACATGTCTAAAATAATGGAATTGAAGATGAAAAAACACTTAGAGTAATGAAAACATAAAACTCAAATGAACATTATAAGGATACCATAAAATAAACAATTAAATACATTTAAATTAAATACTATCATCATAATTGAGGGAAATAAGGAAGTTAATACACCATATAAATGAATATTAGTCTATAATATCAAATCATGCCTCAATGAAGGGTGACTGAGATGGAAACCATTACCTTATATTCCCACATAATCAAACGTAATATAACCTAATATATACAAAATAACTCTATAAATCACTTTTTTAATAACCTTATTCTTAAATATAACCATTTTTACAAATAAATTATATTTATTAAATACAATTATATTATTTAGTTTTTACCAATTTTCAATAATTAAAGTGAGAAATATTTAACGTTTAAAACTAGTTTGGTGATAGAGGCATCATTATTTGTTATTATAACAAATTTAACAAATCCTGGAAAATTAAATTTAGTTATATTTATTCTTTTTTGTTTTTTTATAATGTTATATTTTCATTAAATGTTATTTTCTATTATGATAAATGAAGGTAAAATCGATGATGAGCATGTTTCAATGATTTTTGAACAAATAAACTGTGGTATCTTAAATAATGAATTTGATGTAAAAGTTAATATTAATAATACTAAAAAAGTAATTATTTTATATAATATATTATCATTAATCTAGTTCTCATAGTCATTAATGCTATAATTTTATGTTATTATTTATTTTGGTGGTCAAACCAACCCAAACAAAATCACACCATAATATAATGGATGCTTAGAAAGGGATAATGTTGTAATATAACTATACATGAATCGTAATGATATTATGAAGTGTTAGTTAGTGTGAAATATCATAATTTTATATATTTTTTAGAAAAATAAATGGATATTATACCATTATATATTATGAATAATTTTTTTTCTCTTAGAATGATCGTTTTAGACGGTGGAATTTACAATGTTTGTTTATTAAAAAAATTATTAATAGGTTGTCCAATTTGTCTTAGAATAACCTTAATAATTTGAAAAAAATCAAAATTTTCCATTAAAACCATTCTTATAACCATCCATGATAGGAAGTAATTAAAAACAAAGTACATCAATCCATTGATTCAGTTGTATGCATGCACGCATGGATGATGATATTGTTTTCCATAGAATGAGATAAATGAGTAGTAATGTTTTTTTTATAATATAAAATATGAAATAAATATCAAACTAATTTATTTAAGTCTCCTTTTATACTTGTCATGTTAGTTGGTGAAGGAAAAAGAAACACGTTTCTTGGGGGATGCGGTAGTCCGTGCATACACACAATTTAAGTTTTCATTTTTCTTTTAGATAAATTATGGAAGGTGGTTAATGACCATTTCTGTAACACCCCAGGTAAATAAAGAATATGACATTTTCATATTTATCCATATTTGTGAATAAAGTATTAATATGACTTTAAAGGGGACTCTATGCTCGACGACATACCCAACACGCAACAACGAGTTTCTTGGGAATCTTACGTTGCACACTAATAATAAAATAATATTATTTTAAATGGTAGTTAACATGAAGCAATTGTATTGGTAGAAATGGATATAAATAACTAAAATATGATTATACATGTTTTTAAATGTTTTTACATTTATCCAATAAAACATAAAGGCTTAAAATACAGAAAGATTTCAATTTTAGGCGTATATGCCCTAGTTTTCACTAAAGGTTCACTTATCACCTTTTGATGGCGAACCGTCATTAAATATAGTTTTGTTCACTCCTATACATTATTTTGGACCAAATAAAACTCTTCTTAAGAATTGAGACATCAAAATTTACTTTGTGTAAATTTTTGGTATCTTTCCGATAAAGTTCATTTTTTAATGAATAGTGTAAAATGTTGTATTTTAATTCAAAACCTCTTTTTCATATAATTTAATTATATGATTATATTATCTATTTAATTGGTTTTAAAGTGAAATTAGAATATATTTTCACTATTAAATCCAATAGTGGTCGTTGGAATTAATTTCACTTTGAAATCAGACTTAAACCAGTGTCAATCTTTTGATACTTATTGTTTCATAAAAACACGCTATTTGATCTGACAGCGGGAATTAATTAGTACATTACTTAATGTGACTTATATGGTTGTAATTTTGTAAAATAGACTTCATTTTTGAATTCGGAATATCAAATATAGCTTAGTGTGACTTTTTGGGATTTTTCTGAAAAACTTCAATTTTTGATGAATAGTGAAACCACTAAGTGGTA
The DNA here is from genome assembly GCA_963277665.1 of Viscum album. Classification (NCBI taxonomy): domain Eukaryota; kingdom Viridiplantae; phylum Streptophyta; class Magnoliopsida; order Santalales; family Viscaceae; genus Viscum; species Viscum album. Next base: position 1,530,341,095 of record OY728165.1, read on the forward strand.
CTTATAAAAACTGATTTTTCCGTTTAAATGAAATTTTGCCATCTTTGTGTTTTGAATTTCAAAAATCCGACATACATGGTTGTCATTAAGAAGTAAAATGTGGTTCAATGGGATAAAAATAATTTTTTTTTGAATAGTAACTTATTAAGTTTTTAATCGCGATTAGAGGTAATTAGTGTAGTTTAAGGTAAAAATAATGTTTTAATAATATGAAATGAACTTGAAACATGTCCTAACCTCATTGGATGTGTCATGGCCGACCCATACAACCCATGTGTCAACTTGGGGACCCCATGGAGCCACTTTGGTTGGAAAATGACATAAATATCTTTTTATTTAAGTTAAAGTAAAAATGAGACAAACATGAAATGTTTTAATAAAAAAATTTTTACATGGGGTTATACAAATCATATTTTTGACTATAAATATTAATTGGAAAGATAAAAAGATTTCCTACATCATAGTATTTTTTTTATAATTTTTAGACCCTAAATAAATTAAATTATTTATGAAATCATGATGATGCAGTGATGACCTCATTATTTAACGATTTAAATAAAATGGAAAGATAATGTAATATCTAAGATCTACACATGTCCAAAAACTATTGGATGAGTGTATTTCGAACTCTTATCACCTTATCCTTGAAACACATCAATGTGGGACCTCTTAAATCCGAATACCATTTTAAAATAAAGTGAGTTTTCTTTACCTTCTAAGAGTGCCCCTCCTCTCCTCTTATAAAAGGCCCCCACCCCTACCTCCTTTCCCACACTCCCAAAGCCTTTGGCTCGGCCAACCTCTGCCCATTTTGTCTCTTCACTTCCCTATATTACTCCTTGAAGCCTAACTTTGGGCAGAAGTCTTCCCAAGGAAGCCTTTGAGCTCAAACGAAAGGGAGTTACCCGATTTTAAGGTAATGTCTTCACTTGAGTACTTTTGTTTTATTTTGCTTCTCCAACCCCCTAAACTCTTTTTATTAATTTCTTTTGTAACAAATACAGTATCATAAATATACTGGGATGTTGTTATAATAAGTATTAGAGATACACCTTCACACACCTACATCTAATGGTTAAAGAACATACTGTTTCCGTGGATGGAAAATTTCGGCCTCCCGAAACGATGATTGTTCAACATTCTTTTAACACCTTAAAAGGTGTACATTAAGATGACACTATATTTATATATGATATATAATATTTTTATGATTTCCTTAAGCTTATGTATTTTTCATTTTGGGCATACCTTTATGGTTTCCATTTTGGGTATACGTGATATCTTCATCTAAAGAAGTGCAGACTACCGCCCCCTCAAAGTGATTTGATTCGTTAATACCATATGTGGTACGTATAAAGGATATATTTAATGATATTATATATGATACCATACTGGAATTAAAATACTATTATGTATCATTATGTTTTAATTCCATTAAATATGAAATAGAAATGGAAGTAGCGTTCATGCGTACGTACGGCTTACCGTCTGCATGAACGGTACATTTCATTTCTTATCTCAAAATGTTATGTAATATTATAAGTACATATATATAATGGATATATATGTAATATATTACATCAAAATTATGGATATCATTCTGTAATTATAACATATATATCTCTCTCTCATTTTGTTTTAATTCCATTAATATGACAAAAAATGAAAGTAGCGTTCATGCGTACGTACGGCCTACCGTCTCCATGAACGGTGCTTTTTGTTTTTTATCTCCAAATGATATGTAATAGTATTAAATGAATATTTACTGGATATATATGATATTTTAATCATTAATACTATTCTGGAAATTATTTACTTATAACTACATGAGCAATCTTTTTTTTAAAGAAGTTCATTTTTGACTCATGTACCAAACATCGGCAAAAACGTCTGATATGAACTGACATTATTAAAAAATTATTATAACATTATAATATGAGATATGAACTGAATAATAATCTCTAAAGGAGTTACTTAGGTAATTATTAATTGACCAAAGTTTATTATTCATGAATATAAAGAAACGAACAAGACAAGTTGGACTTGAGGTAAGAGATCCTACTCCTCTCTTTCTTTTTAAGTACACTCTTTTATGTCATCCATTCTAAGCTCATATTTCTTGTTATTGGGATGTTATTTTATATTACTCTTACTTTAATTTTTATGTTCATATGATGAGAGACCCTATTCTCTTTCATCAATCCATTTTGGAAGTTTTGAGTGGCGCCGTTTGGCTGCCGAATTTTCGTAAGAGATCTAACCTCTCTCTTTCTCTTTAAGTACTCTCCTTTATGTCACTTCTTTTAAGCTCCTCTTTGTTATGATAGGGGATGTTATTTTATATTCCTCTTTATGTACATTTTATTTTAATGTGATGAGATACCCTATTTGATCTCATCAATCCATTTTTGGACGTTTTAAGTGGCGCCGTTAGGCTGCCGAGTTTTCATAAGGGATTTTTCATCTCACTTTTATTCCCGTTAGATTTATGATACATTTTCCACAATTTCCTTTAAGTGGTTTATGTACTTCCCATTATTCTACTCTTTGTGTAATATAATTTCGTTTATGAGTATTTACATCAATGATTTATTGTCCTTCTTTCATGGGGTGTATGTTTTGAAAGATACCCAAGTCGGTAAGGGAACCTTTCACCCTCCTCTTTTTTAAAAGACTTATTTTGTTGGGTATTTTAATTTACATATTGTTATGTTGGGATATGTTCTCATAGATCCTTATTGATGTAAATTTTATGTCCAAGTGATGAGATACCCTTTTTTTTATCTCTCATCAGCTCATTTTGATGTGACGCCGTTAGGCTGTCAAGGGAACTTCTTAACCCAATTTCGATTTCTTTGGGTTCAACATGTAGTTATTGAATATGTCATCCTTTGAATATGTGTGAATGAACTTTGATTATTTTACACTTAATATCCACTTATATTTGGTGCATTCGTTTGTCACACATAATTATGTAATTGATTTATCCTTAAACCAAGGATACCGTCTTTGTAAGGGACTTCATCTCAATCTCCTTTCATTGAGGCATATTCTATTTTATATACAACCTTCTTTTATATGGTGTATAAAACTCTTTGACTTTTATGTTTATTAAAAATGAATCTTTTTTATCCGAAATGTTTACTAAAAGACAAAACAGAATGTTTTTTTCGTACGTATGCGGCGACAATGACTTCTCCGCCGTCGTGACCATTATTTGAGTTCCGGCTTCCTCTACAAGCCATACCTTCTTTTTAAAAGAAAAATAAATACCATGTTTTACTTTTCTTTTATCTTGGTATTGAAAATGGTTTTCATAATGTTTTTATATCAATGTGTTGTATTGATATCTTGTGATTGAAAGGTGGGAATGTTATGTTTCCTTTATGCATGTTTTCTGTGATAAAATTATGTTAAGGTTCATGGGAATTATTATGAAGATGGGTGGTTCCATGATAAACTAAGGGCGGGTGAGCCCGATATAGCTCTCCAATGCATTGGGTAACGCGAAGGAGTGAAACGTTAAGGTTTCTCCGAAGAGATTTAGGGAATATACTGTGATGGTTATTCCAAACGTAACCAAGAGGGTTACTCCCTACGTAAGAAAGTTATGAATGCCTCAAGTAACCTTTTATGTCTTATGATTTCTACGATTTATTCATGATTTGATGAGGTATGTTAAAGTGGCTATGTTTTATGGGTAAAGTATGATTTCATTCTTATGTATATATGAAATCATGTTTCCTTTCCATATTTTTATAACCCTTACTGAGCTTTTTATGCTCATCCCAAGTTTTTAAAATGTTTTTCACAGGTCAAGGGAAAGGTACATAACGTGATGATAGTGTCAAGGATGTGTCAAGAAATAATTTGTGTTTTATTTTAAATAGGTTTCCGTTGATGGGAAGAATGAATACTGTATTTTATGTAACCAATTTGTTTAAATGTGGAATGAAATGCAAGTTTCATGATCTAATTCTCTAAAACTCTAAACCTGAAAAGATCCTCAATGTGTAATCTTGTAATAACTCAAGATTAAGTAAGGTTTAAGGTTTGGGCCTTATAGTTGGTATCAAAGGTCGGTTTAGATAACATTAGAGGTTAGGGTATTCTTTAAGCATAAGTGACATTACCATAATGGTTAGGATTTCAGAAAGAGTCCTAGTTTTAGATAAAGTGAATGAGTAAGTATACTTTAGTGTTTATCTTCCTCATTAGTACATGATGGTTTTGTTGATATACTCACACTGACCTTTTTGGTTTTAGTAAATGGCTGGATCTAGAAGGAACCAAAGTAACAATTGGTTTGAAGGAAAATGTGGTGGTTCTCTGATTAAGAGACTGGATGAAATGGGGTATTCAATGAGGAAACTCGTGGTTGTTCTAAACCAACTATCAAGTAGTCATGATCAACCACTTGAACCTTTGTATGATCTTTAATGCATCATGTACGATATGACCAATCCATGTGGAAGTTTAGGTAATAATTATAAAGGTAACCATTAGAGTTTATATGATCCTTACTTTTGAGGTAATTATTGGTTATTATATGATATGCTGGAAAATGAAAGGCATGAGATACACTTGAGGTTAAAATATGTTATGATCATTTTTGATGATTTTATCTCTTTTTGGGGAATTATTTAAGAATTATATAGTTTTGGAAAAAGGACAACACGCAGACCGTGTGACAACCCGTCGCTTCGGACAAAGCTGCGGGAATCGAACCCACAACCAAAGTGCGACTGGTATTTATCACCTACCACTGGACTACGTGAAGTCCCTGGTCAGTTTGACTGATTCTTTTTAGTTAGATGATTTTATGAATTAATAGTAAGTTGATTTTGGGTTATTTATGAAAATGAAGAACCTATCATGGAGGATATGCTATTAGGTTAATTACTTTTCAATACGAGACTTTAAGAGCAACTGATGTTGGTTGGAGATAAATGTTAAGATTTAACTTGGAAGACTATGTGACTAAATTCTTCAAATATTTGGGTTTCAATCTTAGATTGGTTTACTTTGATGAATTTTATGGACAAATTGGTTATCGAATGGTCCTTGTTGAACTTTGGGTTTTGTTGGAAATTTTTTGAGATTAAGAATAAAGGGTTATCTTTTTTTTGGATTATCTGACCTTGTACTAACCTTTTGGTTTTGGTTTTGGTTAAAGTCTAAAGACATGGGAAGTATATAGTTCTCTTTTGTGGATTAGGTGATTCTCTAGAAGTTGATTGTAGTACTCTTAATGTTAACAAGTCTTCCTAAATACTCGTCTTTTGGAGAAAATATGAGTTTGTGTAAGGAATCTAATAAAAGTTAAAAGTCAACATGATAAGTGATTATGTTTCCTTATGAATAAATTCCTCAATAAAAAGTTACTTAATGCAAAAATGTTGTCTATTAACTTTTCCTACTGGGGAACCCAACACCGTCTAACCCATCACAAGTTTGTGATTTTCTTATTGTTAACTTTCTCCTAAACATGTTTTCTATCACTCTCCATCAGAACATGACCCTATGTTTTCTCCTCCATGTCCATATTTTTTCTACATGTAATCCTAGTATGGGTTAACTCGGGTGACCTTTGTACTGATCTTTCTTTATTTTAAAGTGATTGTTTTACCGACTCTTGTTCCGATGTGGGACTTTCAAGGATGTTTCCAAGCTCAATTTTAAAAATTGCGAGGACGCAATTCCCAAAAGGGGGGAAGGATGTAACACCCCAGGTAAATAAAGAATATGACATTTTTATATTTATCCATATTTGTGAATAAATTATTAATATGACTTTAAAGGGGACGCTATGCTCGACGGCGTACCCAACACGCAACAACGAGTTTCTTGGTAATCTTACGTTGCACACTAATAATAAAATAATATTATTTTAAATGGTAGTTAACATGAAGCCGTTGTATTGGCGGAAATGGATATAAATAACTAAAATATGATTATACATGTTTTTAAATGTTTTTACATTTATCCAATAAAAGATAAATGCTTAAAATACGGAAAGAATTCAATTTTAGGCGTATATGCCCTAGTTTTCACTAAAGGTTCACTTATCACCTTTTGATGGCGAACCGTCATTAAATATAGTTTTGTTCACTCTTATACATTATTTTGGACCAAATAAAACTCTTCTTAAGAATTGAGACATCAAAATTTACTTTGTAAATTTTTGGTATCTTTCCGATAAAGTTCATTTTTTAATGAATAGTTTAAAATGTTGTATTTTAATTCAAAACCTCTTTTTAATCTAATTTAATTATATGATTAGATTATCTTTTGAATTGGTTTTAAAGTGAAATTAGAATATATTTTTACCATTAAATCCAATAGTGGCCGTTGGAATTAATTTTACTTTGAAATCAGACTTAAACCAGTGTCAATCTTTTGATACTTATGTTTCATAAAAACACGCTATTTGATCTGACAGCGGGAATTAATTATTACATTAATTAATGTGACTTATATGGTTTGAATTTTTTAAAATAGACTTCATTTTTGAATTCGGAATATCAAATATATCTTAGGGTGAATTTTTGGGATTTTTCTGAAAAACTTCAATTTTTGATGAATAGTGAAACCACTAAGTGGTACTTATAAAAACTGATTTTTCCGTTTAAATGAAATTTTTCCATCTTTGTGTTTTGAATTTCAAAAATCCGACATACATGGTTGTAATTAAGAAGTAAAATGTGGTTCAATGGGATAAAAATAATTTTTTTTTGGGAATAGTAACTTATTAAGTTTTTAATCGCGATTAGAGGTAATTAGTGTATTTTAAGGTAAAAATAATGTTTTAATAATATGAAATGAACTTGAAACATGTTCTAACCTCATTGGATGTGTCATGGCCGACCAAGACAACCCATGGGTCAACTTGGGGACCCCATGGAGCCACTTTGGTTGGAAAATGACATAAATATCTTTTTATTTAAGTTAAAGTAAAAATGAGACAAACATGAAATGTTTTACTAAAACAATTTTTACATGGGGTTATACAAATCATATTTTTGACTATAAATATTAATTGGAAATATAAAGAGATTTCCTACATCATAGTATTTTATTTATAATTTTTAGACCTTAAATAAATTAAATTATTTATGACATCATGATGATGCAGCGATGACCTCATTATTTAACGATTTAAATAAAATGGAAAGATAATGTAATATCTAAGACCTACACATGTCCAAAACCTATTGGATGAGTGGATTTATAACACTTATCACCATATCCTTGAAAAAAATCAATGTGGGACCTCTTAAATCCGAATACCATTTTAAAATAAAGTGACTTTTCTTTACCTTCCAAGAGTGCCCCTCCTCTCCTCTTATAAAAGGCCCACACCCCTACCTCCTTTACCACACTCCCAAAGCCTTTGGCTCGGACAACCTCTGCCCATTTTGTCTCTCCACTTCCCTATCTTACTTTTTGAAGCCTCACTTTGGGCAGAAGTCTTCCCAAGGAAGCCTTTGAGCTCAAACCAAAGGGAGTTACCCGATTTTAAGGTAATGTCTTCACTTGAGTACTTTTGTTTTATTTTGCTTCTCCAACCCCCTAAACTCTTTTTATTCATTTCTTTTGTAACAAATCCAGTATCATCAATATAATGGGATGTTGTTATAATAAGGATTCGAGCTATACTTTCACACACCTACATCTAATGGTTAAAGAACATACTATTTCCGTGGATGGAGAATTTCGGCCTCCCGAAACGATGATTGTTCAACATTCTTTTAACACCTTCAAAGGTGGCCATTAAGATGACAATATATTTATATACGATATATAATATGTTTATGATTTCCTTAAGCTTCTGTATTTTTCATTTTGGGCATACCTTTGTGGTTTCCATTATGGGTAAACGCGATATCTTCATTTAAGGAAGTGCGGACTACCGCCCCCTCAAAGTGATTTGATTCGTTAATACCATATGTGGTACATATAAAGGATATATTTAATGATATTATATATGATACCATACTGGAATTAAAATACTATTATGTATCATTATGTTTTAATTCCATTAAATATAAAATAGAAATGGAAGTAGCGTTCATGCGTACGTACGGCTTACCGTCTCCATGAACGGTACATTTCATTTCTTATCTCAAAATGTTATGTAATATTATAAGTACATATATATAATGGATATATATGTAATATATTACATCAAAATTATAGATATCATTCTGGAATTATAACATATATATATCTCTCTCTCATTTTGTTTTAATTCCATTAATATGACAAAAAATGAAAGTAGCGTTCATGCGTACGTACGACCTACCGTCTCCATGAATGGTGCTTTTCGTTTTTTATCTCCAAATGATATGTAATAGTATGAAATGAATATTTAATGGATATATATGATATTTTAATCATTAATACTATTCTGGAAATTATTTACTTATAACTACACGAGCAATCTTTTTTTTAAACAAGTTCATTTTTGACTCATGTACCAAACATCGGTAAAAACGTCTGATATGAACTAAAATTATTAAACAATTATTATAACATTATAATATGTGATATGAACTGAATAATAATATCTAAAGGATATACTTAGTTAATTATTAATTGACCAAAGTTTATTATTCAGGAATATAAAGAAACGAACAAGACAAGTTGGACTTGAGGTAAGGGATCCTACTCCTCTCTTTCTTTTTAAGTACACTCTTTTATGTCAGTCATTCTAAGCTCATCTTTCTTATTATTGGGATGTTCTTTTATATTACTCTTACTGTAATTTTTATGTTCATATGATGAGAGACCCTATTCTCTTTCATCAATCCATTTTGGAAGTTTTGAGTGGCGCCGCTAGGCTGCCGAATTTTCGTAAGAGATCTAACCTCTCTTTTTCTCTTTAAGTACTCTCCTTTAGGTCACTTCTTTTAAGCTCCTCTTTGTTATGATGGGGGATGTTCTTTTATATTCCTCTTTCTGTACATTTTATTGTAATGTGATGAGATACCCTATTTGATCTCATCAATCCATTTTTGGAAGTTTTAAGTGGCGCCGTTAGGCTGCTGAGTTTTCATAAGGGATTTTTCATCTCACTTTTATTCCCGTGAGATTTATGCTACATTTGCCACAATTTCCTTTGAGTGGTGTATGTACTTCCCATTATTCTACTCTTTGTGTAATATACTTTTATTTATGAGTATTTAAATCAATGATTTATTGTCCTCCTTTCATGGGGTGTATGTTTTGAAAGATACCCAAGTCGGTAAGTGAACCTTTCACCCTCCTCTTTTTTAAAAGACTTCTTTTGTTGGGTATTTTAATTTACAAATTGTTATGTTGGGATATGTTCTCATATATCATTATTGATGTAAATTTTATGTCCAAGTGATGAGATACCCTTTTTTTATCTCTCATCAGCTCATTTTGATGTGACGCCGTTAGGCTGTCAAGGGAACTTCTTAACCCAATTTCGATTTCTTTGGGTTCAACATGTAGTTATTGAATATGTCATCCTTTGAATATGTGTGAATGACCTTTTATTATTTTACACTTAATATCCACTTATATTTGGTGTATTCGTTTGTCACACATAATTATGTAATTGATTTATCCTTAAACCAAGGATACCGTCTTTGTAAGGGACTTCGTCTCAATCTCCTTTCATTGAGGCATATTCTGTTTTATAAACAACCTTCTTTTATATGGTGTATAAAACACTTTGAATTTTACGTTTATTCAAAAGGAATATTTTTTATGTGAAGAGTTTACTAAATGACAAAAGGGAATGTTTTTGTCGTACGTATGCGGCGACAATGACTTCTCTGCCGCTGTGACCATTATTTGAGTTCCGGCTTCCTCTACAAGCCATACCTTCTTTTTAAAAGAAAAATAAATACCATGTTTTACTTTTCTTTTATCTTGGTCTTGAAAATGGTTTTCATAATGTTTTTATATCAATGTGTTGTATTGATATCTTGTTATTGAATGGTGGGAATGTTATGTTTCCTTTATGCATGTTTTCTATGATACGATTATGTTATGGTTCTTGGGAATTATTATGAATATGGGTGGTTCCGTGATAAACTAAGGGCGTGTGAGCCCGATATAGCTCTCCAATGCATTGGGTAATGCGAAGGAGTGAAACGTTAAGGTTTCTCCAAAGAGATTTAGGGAATATACTGTGATGGGTATTCCAAACGTAACCAAGAGGGTTACTCCCTACGTAAGAAAGTTATGAATGCCTCAAGTAACCTTTTATGTCTTATGATTTCTACGATTTATTCATGATTTGATGAGGTATGTTAAAGTGGCTATGTTTTATGTGTAAAGTATGCTTTCATTCTTATGTATATATGAACTAATGTTTCCTTTCCATATTTTAATAACCCTTACTGAGCTTTTTATGCTCATCCCATGTTTTTGAAATGTTTTTCACAGGTCAAGGGAAAGGTACATGACGTGATGATAGTGTCAAGGATGTGTCAAGAAAGAATCCGTGTTTTATTTTAAATATGTTTCCATTGATGGGAAGAATGAATACTGTCTTTTATGTAACCACTTTGTTTAAATGTGGAATGAAATGCAAGTTTCATGATCTAATTCTCTAAAACTCTAAACCTGAAAAGATCCTCAATGTGTAATCTTGTAATAACTCAAGATTAAGTAAGGTTTAAGGCTGGGGCCTTATAATTTCCTCAAAATAATAACATTAAGTATACAACTATCAATTTTTTAGTTATATATTAATGAAGAAATTATAGTTCAAAAGGTAAGATATAAATGATTAAAGCATTGAAAAAAATGTGTACTCATGTTGGGAACTTTGAGATTTCCATAGAGGTTTCCATGAAAATAGAGGGATTGGGATAATTTATTGTGATCAGAAGCATTTAGAAGTAAAATAATAATCTGGTATAAGTTAAATAAATAGGGTTTCTATAATAAATATAGTTTTTTATTTCCTTTAATGGGTGGTAGAATTCCCATTTTATTAGCTGTGAGAATTACATTTTTGTATATAGCAATTAATTTATAAAAAATACATTACATTTTCAGGGTTAAAGGATAAAAAATTGAAAATAATGGATTATTGTACAAGATAAGGTCTAACCCCATAAATAATACATTAACCCAAATTTTCATAAATTTTTTAGTGATTTTAATTAGGTTAAACCCTTTAAACCCTTATTTATCCTTATCGTAGTAACTCTATTTCTACCCTTAAAAACTAATTTTAATGAAAAAATTAAATTGGAATAGAAAAATAAATTGAACATGAATATTTAAAAAAATAATACAACTTTATAAAAAAAATTGTATCACCCAAATATTTTACGGTATGTATTTTTTAAAATTTAATTTCTTCATCAGCATAAGTTTCACCCCACACAAAGAAAAGAATGATATACAATTAAATATCATTATTATAAAATGATTGTAATAACCTTGGTGTTAAATTACCAAGAATGAATATTATTATGGAATTTATATATTATATATTTAATTAAATGTTTTCACATTCATCCAAATGATTTTATATGCATAAGAAAAGAATAAATCCAATTTTACACATTAAAAGGCTGTATTTTTAAAAAACCAATTTTACTATCTTTTATTGGCACACTTGTTTTAAAAATAAATTATGAATATTTTAAAAATTATATTTGAAAACATAAACATTATTTTTTAAGTAATAATATCAAAATTTACTTGTGTTAAATGTTTGGTATTTTTTTGATTACATTCATTTTTGATGAATAACAATGCGACCATTGGAATAATAACACAACCATTTGGAATAGTATTATGAACAATAGAATAGTAAATTTACCAATAAAAGTATAAATAAAATCTTGGTATATTATAAATAAAAATATTGTATATTTATTTCATTGAATAAGTAAATAAATGTTTTAAAGACTATAAATTAATTATTGGTATTTTTATAAAATGTTAGTGTTTATTTACAAATTTTTAATAATTATAATGATTTAAAAGAAGATTTCTTTTCACAGAATAGATTCATAAATTAATATTTTGTTGTCCTATGACTATAAGATAATTTTATGATACATTAATTAATTTTTCAAAGTGTTATAAAAAAACTTATAATTTTAAAATCAGTATTTTTACAATAAATGCTGATTTTAATTAAATATTAAATATCTAAAATTATGAAAATTATTTTTAATAATAGGTGTTATTTTTTTAATTCTACACATTGAGTAATTATTAGGGTGATTTTTCTGAGATAGTTTATTTTTTTGTGAAATACTAAAATACGGTAAATTACGGTATATATACATTATAAGAAAAATACACTATTCGTTAATTCATGAATGATGAAAGAACCATAATCTAGAACTTATCTTAATTATCTTAATATATTTAGTGATAATTATAAAACTATTTTTAGTCTTGTGAGAAAATAATAAGCCAATGAATACAATATTTAAAAAACACCCCTCTCCTCCACTATAAATACCACCCGTCACAACCCCTTCTCATAAAACCGTCAAAGAATTGTGAATTGTCCAATTTCTGACCAATAATCCTTCCAATCCCCTAACCAATGTCTAGTATCCATTGTTTTGATCAAAGTAACAAACCATTTTCCCTAAAAAAGTTCTCAAGGTGGAGACAATCAAGAGGTAAAAACCTCTCTCTTTTTCTTTTAATTTCTTTTCAAGTTCTTTTCTTTTATTATCTTCTCCTCAAATTCTTATATAAAATATAAATGATATCTATAACATATTATATATATTATAATTTTATTTTTTTGAGGAAATAATCCATCATAAATTCTATTCCCTCTCCTTTTGTTCTAAAAAAATGAAAACATCTTCTGTGATATGTTGATTTATTACATTCAAGGATAAAGAGATTTCAATTTATATTAACGACATCAAGGCTGGTAATAAAAGCATTCTTTTGGTTAAATCAGATTATTATATATGTATTAAAATCTACTTGATGTTTTGGAACCATTATATATAGATAATATTAATTAATAAAAGAAAACTAGTTTGTGATGTTTAAAAAATTCCAAAATAATCTAAACGATTATCACTAAAATCTTATCTAATGATTATACTCATAACATATGAAAAAATTATATATATAACTATAAAAACTTATATAAGTTAATTAGTAACATATAATTTCAATTTGGGATAACCATTATCATTTTACTTGATCTTTTATACGTGTATACATGTTAATCAATCATTAAAATAGAGGAAATGAATACTCCCGAATGTCAAAATTGAATCTTATAACTCATAAGAAAAAGAATATATGAACTTAAAAAAATTAAATTAAATATAATACATGTTTAATTTTTTTTTAATTAAAGTATTAATAAATCTTATTTCATTATCCATGACTTTAATTTCTAGTTCAGAACACTTTCGAACATAAGGAAAGTGTTTTCTCATCTCACTTTTATTTTCGTGAGATATGACTTATTCACCACTATTTATTATTTGGGTTGTTTATATAATTACCATTAATTTATCATATCATGAGTATATTTATTGTAATGGTATTTAATTATTATGTTATGATCACTATTTTTATGGGGCTTATGGTTCGACCATTTTCAATGTGGTAAGGGATTCTCCCCAAACATCTATTTTTCATTCAAGTTACATTATCTCTATATTTATACCAATGTAATTATTTATCATTTTTATATAATTTACATAAATTATAGTTATATGTTTCAAACTCATGTATCTAGATCATTTCATCATTATTTTTTGGTAAGTACACGATTTTATAATGCTCCCTTCTCAAATCTTCCTGATAAGCAAGCTCGATTTAAGGAAACATACCAGTTTCTTACCCATTTCAAGTGAACTCCATAATCAATTTTAAACCAAAATTATTTTTATAAAATGAGACATTTCATAATAAAAAAATATCCTTGTTCATTCTTGGTTTTATACAAAAAATTATTCCTTTATATTTTTACAGGACTCTAGTAATTTCCCTTAAACAACACTAAAGTAGATAATTTATAAAGTTTCTTAAATGCTCCTTTTTACATGTTTTCGATTTAGTTGGAAATAATTTATGCCACAAATTTACTTTAAATTTACCTCCATTTTCTTTTGTGGGATATATATGTTTATAATCTTATTTTATGACAAATAAAACTTATTTTCCAAAATAACTCATCTTTCCAAAAGTAAAATGGTATTTCTCTTAAGAATTTATCAGTGATTTTATTAGAGTAATTTCATACATGTTTATGATTCAAATATGTTGAATTTTAATGAGAAAATTTTATTTAAATATATTTTTTAGCATAAGAGGAATGTATAGGACTTACTAAGTGATATGTGGGACCCACTACAGACCCTCAATGCATTGGGAGGTCTCATGAGATAAAACAGATATGGAATTGGCTGAGGCCTTGACCTTTTTCAGATATTGTTTTGGCTGAGTCCTTACCATTTATTTTAAGAATTGTTGGCCGATACCACAATGATATTTTTATGATGTCTATAATTATGCATTACCTCATTATGATATTAGTAATTCATAGTTCATGTGAATATTCAACTGGTAGAATATCCATGGTAATGATTTGTTCTCAAGTGATTATTTATGGAATTATTTAATCAGATTTTATACCTTCCATATTAGGCTCAAGATTATCTTTTAATGACATGCGCTTTCTTTTATTAACCTTGCATTATAGCAGTTTTTTCTGTATTTATTACCCTCAATGAGCATCTAAACTCACCCCTTTCTTTTGTTTTATTTTTCCCCAGGATGTGAAAATGTATATTATAAATGACTTCTAGGGTTAATGTAAGAGTTTGTGGGTGTTTAAAATGGAGTCTCTATGTTTTTTACTTTTATGTGTTAACATAATGTTCATGTATGTAATATTATTTCCAAAACTACTAAACTGATCGATCCTTTTGGATTCAATTATTGTATCTATGAAAATTTAATAAAGTAAGGCACTGACTCCGGACTATTGGGTTTGGATCTTCAAAGTTGTTACCAGAAAAAGTTTCGTAGAAACCTTGGAAACTATATTTAGAAAACATATCTTAGGGAACATAACTCTAAGACAGATATTGAGTATATGAATAGAACAACATCTTTGAATTTTAGTAAGGTAGAGATTAGGTGGGTCTTCCTATGAAGACATAACTATCTTGATACTACAAGTGGATGTGGTTCTGACACTGATGTTCCCAGGGGTAACAACTCTGACAAGGTTCATCGAGCCTGACTCAGTGTAACCTGGTACATGATAGCAGGCCTTACTACACACTTATTTTGACACTCTGGGGGGATATTCGTAGGATAATTCCATTTTTATTTTCATACCATTATGAATGAATTAAAAGTAAATACGCCCCCAAATAAATCATGTTTATGATTATGATATTATCTATGTATAAAATTTCAATTTATATTAAGTGTTTTTCTAGTTCGAGATTATGAATCAGGATTCATAACCTAATAAAGTGTGTGCCATTTTTTAGAAATGGCACCTCACAGAAGGAATGAGAACCTTACCAATTCATTTTATCTAATGTGTTAGAATGATCATATATTTTTTGGTCTTAGGACATAGATTTTAAGAGAACAAGTCTCCCAAACATTCTTATAATATGAGATTATAGAATCATGTTCTCTCAATACATAGAAATAATTCTCTATGTTTTATGAAATTGAATGGAAGAAATAGAATAATAGGATGAAAGAGAAAATGATGGATAAAG
Source organism: Viscum album (assembly GCA_963277665.1). NCBI lineage: Eukaryota > Viridiplantae > Streptophyta > Magnoliopsida > Santalales > Viscaceae > Viscum > Viscum album. The sequence goes on from OY728165.1 coordinate 1,530,356,829, forward strand.
GAAACAAGAGAAATACGTATTTCCCTACATGTGATAATTTTGGAAAGAAACACTATGGTACTTTCTTGAAAGGAATGGGAGTTTACTATAAGTGTGGATATAAAGAGAACAATTCTCTTGATTTCAAGGGAAAGAAAAAGGTTTGAAATATGAAATTATTCAACTACAAGAAGATGGGATAACATGAAATCAATGTATTAAGCATCAATTGAATTATCCCAAAAGGAAATAATGGATAATGGTCAATCTTATGGTACTACCACAAATTAAGAGGAATGATTACCATTCCTATATTTGTCTTCAATAATGATTTATTTTATCAATAATTCTCTATTATAATATTCATGAGATATATATGGATTGTACTATAATACTTATCCTTTATGAAATTGGATACATGTGATGAATAGAACTAGTAATCAAGATAAGTGATTATTTTGAAGGTTTATCTTTTTGAAAACCCATAAATTTGAAAATAAAACCCTAAATATGTTATTGATGATTGAGATAATAATAAATAGATGTTTTTGGGATCATATTGGTGTCCAGGAAGGTGGTTAGTGATTTGATAGTATATGTTATGATGGAATAATTAGATGTTGGTATTTAAGGACAACCTGAGATTTTACTCTTAGATGTATACATGTCCTATAAGGGTTTACAGGTGATGAATGTGATCATATATTTGGTATGTGACCATAAGAGATATATTATACTATTTTTGGGAAAATATGATGTTAAGTAACCATTATTCTAAATCTTTGGTCTTTGAATTTGGATAGAAATATTTTAGACGAGTCTTAAGGATAACTACTTATAGAATGGGTTAAGGATATTATTGTTTGAGGTTAAAGTATGACTTATTGGATAATTCTTGTGAATAATTTTGTTCTCAATAAATATTTAAAGGCTAAATGAATTTTTGGTCCCTATTATGTCTCATAAAAGGGATTAAGGAATGAAATATTAATTCTGAACATTCATTTCTAGGATTGAGGGAAGAAGTGAAAGTAGATTGAAGCACAACCAAGGGATGAGATTATGCTTATGACATGGAAAGGAATAAAGTAATTTTATTTCCTAAAGTTATTTTCTATATAATAAAAGATACCCTCATCTTTAGGAAAATTATTTTATAAATAAAATGATATCCATTTACACTTCTTTCTAAGAAATCAATAGTTTTTTAACCGATCAAAAATTTATGGTTTCGTGATAGTTAACAATATAGTGACCATGTTTTCTATCACTCTCTATTAGAACATGATAGTTTGATTCATCTTCTATAAACATGTTACCACTTTACACTAATTATTTCCTACCTAAAATATAGGTTTTTTGGTTACCTTCTCTTTTCTATTTCACACTTATTAAGAAGATATTTTACTAACCATATTTCCGATGAGGGTTTCCCAAAAATAAATTTTGAAGTATCAACCTTTGATTTTTGAAGTACAACTTCAAATTGTGATGACACAGTTTTTTAAAGGAGGGTAGAATGTAATAACCCAATATTTTATGGTATGCATATTGTTAAACTTAATTTTTTCAACAATATACGTTTGACAAAACACCAAGCTTAAACGAACAATGATATACAATTAAATGTCATTATTTTAAATGACCATTATAAAAATTACATTAAGTTAGTTGGAATGAATAGTATTATGAAATTTAAGTATTATATATTTAATAAAAAAATTTCACATTTATCCACATGTTTTTATTGTCATAAGAAAATAATGAATCAAATTTTATGTATTAAAAGTAAATATTTTTCAAAAGGCCAATTTTAACTCCTTTTATGGGTGCAGTTGTTTTAAAACTAAATATAGACACGTTAATAAATTATATTTGATAAAATAAAAATTATTTTTGAAATATTAATATTAAAATTTACATTGGTTAAATTTTTGGTATTTTTCTGATAACTTTCTTTTTTGATGAATAGTAATGTGACTCTTGGAATAATAATGTGACCATTAGAAATAGAAATATAACCAATAGAATACTATATTTACCTATGAAATTATATAATATTTTTATCTTATAAATAAAATCATGTTATATTTTTATCATAGAATAAGTAAATAAAAGTTAAAAAAAATGATAAATTAATTATTGGTATTTTTGTAAAACGTAAATCTTTATTTTAAAATTTGATTATTAGTATAATGATTTAAAATAATACTTATTTTCACAAAATATATCCACAAATTAATATTTTTTTTCTTATGATTATAAGATAATTTTATGAGACCTTAATTAATTGTCCAAAGTGTCATAAAATCAGTGATAATATTAAAATCAATATTTTTCCAATAAATGATTATTTTAGTTAAAAGTTAAATTTCTCATATATAGATTTTTTTAAAATAGAGTTGATTTTTTAATTCTACACGTCAAAAAATAAGAGGGGTGAATTTTTGGGATTTTTATGAAATAGTTGATTTTTGGGTGAAAAGTGCAATATGGTAATTTACTGTATATATACATTATAAGATAAATACAGTACTCATTGATTCATGAATTATGTTGGAACCATAACCTATAAATTTCCTTTATTATTTTAATATATTTAGGGATAATGCTCAAACTATTCAGAGACTTGAGCAAAAATAATAGTCCAATGAATAAAATATTAAAAAACACCCCTCTCATCCATTATAAATACCACCACTCACAAGCACTTCTCCTCACATCTTCCAAAATATGATAATTTTTCAACTTCTACCAAATCCTCTTCCAAATCCCCTACCCCATGTATAGTAACCCTTGATATCATCATAAAACCAAAACATTTTCCCTATGGAGGTTCTCAGGGAGGATAAAAAGAAGAGCTAAAACCTTTATCTATTTCATTTAATTTCTTTTCAAGTTATTTTATTTTCATATCTTATCCTTACATACATATCCAAAAGTTAAAATATATCTACATTATATTATATATAATATAATTTTATTGTGTTTAGGGAATAATCCATCATGAATTCTCTTCCCTCTCATTTTGTTTTTAAAAAATGAAAACATCATCTATGATGTGTTGATATATTGAATTCATGGATAAAGAGTTCTCAATTTCTATTTAAACCTGCAAGGATTTTCATATATCCATTTTTATCATTAAAAAATTTATTATATATGCATTAAAACTTATTTCATTTTCTTCAACTAGTATATATACATAATATTAATTAATAAAACAATACTACTTCATGATGTTCGAAAAATGCCAAAATAATCTAAACGATTATCACTAACGTCTTATATATTTATTAATCAAAATACCAAAAATATGTATATAATAATAAAAACTCATTTATATTCATTAATAACATATAATTTAAATTCTTGATAACCATTACCATTTTACATTTTGTTTTGTACATGCATACAAGTTATTCAATCATGAAAATCAATGAAATGAACAATACCAAACGTCAAAATTGAATCTTAAAACTCATCAAAAAGGGAACAAATTCACTTAATAAAATAAAATTAAATAAAATAAATGTTTAAAGGGTTCTTAATTAATGTATAAATTAATATAATTTCATTATTTTGGTCTTTAATTTATATTGAAGAACACCTTCAGACATAAGGTAAGAGTTTTCTCATCTCACTTTTATTTATGTAAAATAGGCCTTATTCACCACTATTTATTATATGTGGAGTATTTATACTGAACATTGATTTATCATATCATGAATATATTTATTTTTATGATATTTAATTTCTTCTTATATGATAATTACTTTTATGGGGCTTATGGATTGACTATTTGTAAAGTGGTAAGGGATTCTCCTCGAACATCCAATTTTCATTCGAGTTATGATATCTCTCTATAGTGACTGTTCTTTTTTTACATTACTATTACACCATTTAAAAAAAATAACATAAAATCATTACAAAACATGTATCCAAAGTTTTAGTGTCTTGGTAAAATTAGTGCCACACATAAAATTTAAAAAATAAAACATAAAAATTCATTTAATTCTGTCTTCTCTAACTTCTTATCGGACCATGAATTATCCTTATTACAAGTAGTCACCTGAGGATATACATAAAAAAGGGGTGATCTAAAAGCCTATAAATAGGATAGATAAGAATAAAAAATAATATAATATGGGGTGAGAACATTCATTAAATCTTAATCATAACCATGAGAAGAAGCATTAGATAAATGCATGGAATGTGGCAATGTATACAAACGAAACTTCATGTCTTAGTGGTTCACTACCACACATAGTTGTGGATAAGGATACCATCATGTTCATAAATATTTCAGTTTTATTCATGTGATTATTCAAATTACCCAAATGAATTAAAGTGCTATATAATTCATAGTACACCCATCACATCATAATATTTACTTTTTACTATATAATTCTGGGTGTACCCGTCATATCGTAACATTTACATTATCATGCATGAAACATAGAATATATATCAATTTTGACATAAAATAAACCATATAATGTAATGGTATTAATTTCATATAACATAAATTCACAAAATTTGGGTTCCCAAATGAAAGAGGTAATAACATACTTGATATAAGAATCAATAACCTTGAGTGAAGGAGAAACAATCTCGAGAAGTAAATGGTGTGTTTTTTGAAAGAAGAGTTCTTTTGAAAAATATTGTATTTGTCATACACTCATGTAAAAAAAATTTATATCCTATATAATTTAATATAATTAAGAAGAATCAATATTTAATGTTTATCCTTACTAAAAATTGGGTGAATGAGGGAAAATCCAAAGAAAGAGAGTTGGATTCTAGAATTCCCCTTACCTTTTTTCTGAATGCTTTATTAACATTAATGTCCTGTATAATAACATTAGATTCATTAATTAAAAATTAAATAAACTTTTAAACATGTATATGATTACTTATTGATTAATTAATCTATTTTATAGTTCATTGTATGAGTTATAGTGTTTAATTCTATCATTCGAGAGTGTTCATTTTCATAGTTTTCATGATCGATTCATTTATATACATGAATGGAAGTTCATGTAAAATTTGGTTGAATATCCACATTTTTTATTATATTTTATTAGTCATCCTAATGAAACTTAAATTATCTTATAAGGTATTTGTTTATATACCATGAGGGTGATTCATTACATAAAAGTTAATGACGATCGTTTTAGGTAAATTTTGGCGGTTTTTTGATCACAACGAACTCATTTTGATTTAACATTTATTATTATGTATATATGTTAGTTCTAGAACATAAATAGGTTTGTATCATATAAATTAAAATTTATTTTAAACCATTAACTGGTTTTATTAACAAATTTTAAGGTGTTTATGGAATATGAAAGTGCATCACCAACGATGTCGGTAAATTGACACATCACAGGGGATGATTTCATTTTTTAGAATAAAAGAGAGAGGGAGGGAGGTGTTTAATGATTAGTATGCCATTAAATATATACAATTATATAATATCAAAAATAATATAGTTATCATGCCATTTTTATAAGATAAGGTGAGGATAAGAGAAGAAAAGAAATGAAATTGAAAAGAGAATTAAAAGCAAGAGAGAGAGGATTTACTTCTTGAATTATTCTCTTGAGATCCTCCTCTAGGAAACTAGGCTTGGAAATTTGGTGATAGAAATAGCTACTGGACATGGGGGAGGGTCTAGGGAAATTAATTGGGTATAATTTGTTCAAGGCTCAAATCATGAGAGGTGTGAGGAGATGAGTGGGTGAGGGATGATATTTATAGTGTTGGAGAGGGGTGTTTTCTCAATATTTTAATCATTAGTTTATTATTTTGGATCAAGAAAATGAATAGTTTGAGAATTAAATATAAATATATTAAAATAATAAAGTAGATTTTGTGATTTTGGGAATTCATCATCCTTACATCATTTATGACTCTATAATTCATGTATTTATTTTATATTGTAAATTATCGTATTTTACTATTCAAAAAAATTCAAGTATTTTAGTAAAATCACAAAATTCATCCCGACCATTTTTGGATGTATAGAATTAAAAAAATAACTCACTTTTATGAATTTAATTTTCTTAAACATGTATAATTTACCTTTTAATTAAAATCAACATTTACATGGAAAATATAGGTTTTAAAATTATAACTGATTTTATAATAATTTGAAAAATTACTTAATGTCTTGTAAAAATAAATTAAAATCACAAGAAATCAAAATATTAATTTATGAACACGTATTATGAAAAAAAAATTCTTTTAAATTATTAAAATAATCATAAAATTTTAAATAAATATTTATGACTTACAAAAATTCCAACACTTAATTAATAGTTTTTTAAATATTTAATTACTTATACTATGATATAATTATATCATATTTTCACTTATAACATGCCTAAATTTTATTTATACTTTCATGGGTGAGGATAATATTCATTTGGTGAGTTTACTATTCATTAGGGTTATATTACTATTCCAAAAGTCATGTTACTATTTCATTAGTATAGGCTTCATAACATCTAGAAATAATTCCTATTTAATTAATTCATCATTTATAATGTTTTTATGGTATCTAAGTGATTTTATGTGATTTATACTCTATGTAATTACTATAATAAATAATAAATTATATAAATAAATTTTTGAGTCATTACATTCTCCCTCCTTTTGAAATTTCTCCCTCACAATTTTATTTTACATAAACAGGTGAGGGTACTTATCCTTTATCACCTCCTCCGATTCCCAAGTTTCTTCTCTGTAATTATGTTTCCTCCACAACAATTTCTCAAGGTGGGTTGTCTTGTTGTGTAGAACCTTATCTCTTGGGTCCATAATCTTTACTGGCTGCTCCACATAAGAGATATCATCTTCCATCTATACCAACTCTGAGTTCAGAACATGTGGGGATTTGGTATGTACTTTCTTAGGAGTGATACATGAAGCACATCATGAACTTTAGCCATATTTAGTGGAAATGTAATGTGATAAGTAATGTATCCTATCTGGTCGAGGATCAAAAGGGTTCCAATGTACCTTGTTATTAAATTCCCCTTCTTTTCATACCGCATGGCTATCTCCTAGGTGATATTAAAAGGAAGACTTTATCTCCAAAATTGAACTCCAATTCCCATAGACATTATCCAGAATAGTTATTTTTTCATCTCTAAAATGATTTGATATGATGTTTGATGGATTGAACCTTATCTGTTATCTCTTTTACAATATCAAGTCTATGTATCTTTCTTTCACCAAATTCATTCCAACAGGTTGGAGTTCTACATTGCTTTCCTTACAAAACATCATATGGAGCCGTCAGAATACTCAAGTGGAAGCTATTATTGTATGAGAACTCAAACAATGGGAGATGTTGATACCATCCATCTTTGAATTCTAAAGAGTAGGATCTTATCATATCTTCGAGCGTATGAATAATACTTTCATATTGGCTATCAGTTTGGGGGTGATAGAACATACTGAAATTTAATTCAGTACTCAAAGCATGTTGACGAATCGTCCAAAATTTATATGTGAACCTAGGATCACAATTAGATACAATTGAAAGTGGAACCCCATGTGGTCTCACTACTTTTTTAACATATAAATTTTTATGTTGTTCAAGCGAGAGATCTTCCCAAATAGTGATAAAGTGGGCAGTCTTGGTGAGTCAATCCACCACAACCCATATTGTATTATTTCCTTTGGATTTATCCAAGAGACCTATGAAAAAGTATATAGTGACATTATCCCATTTATACATGGGTATCAGAAATGGATGAACCATCCCTTTGGACTTCTATCACTCTAATTTAACTTGCTGACATATTAAACAACTTGAGATGTAATCAATAATAACCTTCTTCATGTTTTCCAACCAGAAGTGTAATTATAGATCACAGTACATCTTGGTACTTCTAGTATGGATAGAGTATGTTGAGCTCTATGAATTATCCAATAGATCCTTCTTTATCCCAGTTGATGAAGTCATACAAATCCTAATTTGAAAACAAATCACACCATCATCATTAATATAGAACTCTTGAATCCTCCCTTCCTTTATTATATTCCCCTTCTTTTGTAACTCTATATCATCCCTTTCTGCCTCTTTAATCATATCTTGTATATATGGTTGGGAAACCATTTGGTAAAGTTCGTATGGAATCCCAGTCATTATGATTTCTAAATACATCCTTTTCATATCCAATAAGATATGGTCTTTCCTAATTCACAATATGGATAGAGTAGAAGGTTCTTTTCTACTAAGAGCATTAAATACCTTGTTTGAATTTCTAGGATGATAGTGAATAGAGAAATCATAGTCTTTGATTAACTCTATACATATCATTTGAAGCATGTTTATCTCATTTTCTATGAATATATACTTTAGGCTCTTATTGATTGATATATATGTCACACCTCTCACTATAGAGGTAGTATCATAGGATTTTTAAGGAAAAAATCATCACTACTAGCTCTAGATCATGTGTCAGGTAGTTATACTCGTGGATCTTCAACTACCGTGAGGTTTAGGCCATTACATTATCACTTTTTCATGAGTACAAACCCTAATCGATTCTTGGAAGCATCATTATATATAAAAAACTTTTCCCATTTTTTGGTAATGTCAGTACAAGTGTAGTGATCAACCTTCTCTTTATCTCCTTGAATATTTCCTCAAATTCTTCAGTCCATACATACTTTTCCCCTTTCCGTGTTAACTTAGTTATTGGGATTAAAAATCATGAGAAATTTATTACAAAATGTTGGTATTACCCTTATAAGAAAAGAAAACTATCGATTTTTGTGACACTAGAGTGTCTTGGCCATTCCTCCATTTCCATTGTTTTTGAAGGGTCCACCAAAATTCCCTCACTTATGATCTCATGTACCAAAAATGTGATTTGAGTCATAAAAAATTAACACTTTATGAACTTGGAATACAACTTATCCTTCCTCAATGTCACCAAAACAGTCCTTAGATTCTCTTCATGTTCTTCATTTCTCTTGGAGTAGATATCAATATCATCGATAAACACTACCAATAGTTTGTAAAGGTAATGCCTAAAGTCTCTATTCATAAAATCCATTAAGATTATAGGGTAATTAGTAATTCCGAAGGGCATCACTAAAAACTAATAGTTCCCATAACTTGTTCGGAAGGCGGTCTTTTAAATATCTTCCTTAGATTCTCTTCATGTTCATCATTTCTCTTGGATTAGATATGAATATCATCGATAAACACTACCAATAGTTTGTAAAGGTAATGCCTAAAGTCTCTATTCATAAAATCCATGAATATTATAGGGTAATTAGTAATTCCGAAGGGCATCACGAAAAACTAATAGTTCCCATAACTTGTTCGGAAGGCGGTCTTCTAAATATCTTCCTTATTCGGCTTTAGCTAATGATATCCATAATGAAGATCCAACTTTGAGAAGTACTTAACTCCATATATCTGATCAAACAAGTCATCAAACCTAAGAAGAGAATACTTTTTTTATTGTGATCTTCTTGAGTTCTCGATAATAGATACACATCTACATTGATCCATCCTTCTTCTTGATAAAGAGCATCGACACAACCCAAGGTGATTCACTAGGTCATATGAACCTTTTTTCCAAATTCTCTTCCAGCTGCTTCATTAACTCCTCCTATTTTTTAAGATCTATCATATAGGTGCAGTTTGAGATAAGAGGAGATCCGAGTATGAGTTCTATTGAGAACTCTACCTCATGATATAGAGGAATTCTAGATATCTCTCTAGGAAATACATCACTATATTCTATCACGATGGAAATTTCCCCTAGGTTGATAACTTCCTTTGAATAAACAATTTGAGAGAGGTATGATTCTTCATAGGTAATAAACACACACAATGTTGAATTATTTCCTAAAAAATATTCATGATCATCCTTTCATTTGTATAGGAGCGTGGGATAGATTGGAATATGAAAAGATATATCCTTTTCCTAACAATTTATATGTGCTATATATAATAAGAGCCAATCTATTCCCATTATTGCGTCAAATTCTACCAATGGAAGTATCCTGAGATTCATTGGAAGAATACTCCCATATATTCCAACAAGAGAAGAGTCTAACTATAGAGACCCGAAGCTTGACGTACATGTACATTACATTAATTTTGCGGAATACGTAATACATAACAAAAAAAGACACACATAGACCGTAATAGTTTAGTGTCTTTGGAAACTCAGAAAATAATATTCTAATCATGTTGAAAGATCTTAAACATCTCCCATAAGAACTTCCCCTTTTGGTTTTCTTACCTAAGACCTTTCTTTAAATCATAGGGAAAAGAAAACATATAAAGGGAGAGCTCAAATTCTCAGTAAGGGTAAGCATGGAGAAAATAAAACACACCATATACATTTGAACTTAAATAAAACATGAACACAATGTTTAAACATCAACATCTTGAGCAATGTCATAAAACATGGCAGTACATAAGGCATAGATCATAATGTAATTCTGGCATCCATTAAGCACATGTAATGATTTCCATAGTAGCCAAGGCATTGCTGCCAAGACCATCTTTGTGGACAAAGTCCCTTTCTGAATCGAGTTCACTCCTCATTCCAGTCCTGTATTACTGAACCGGTTTAACTTGTCGTTCCAGCCATGTTAATCTCATGAGATATAAATATTTTCCCAATGCATTTTAGGGAGATATAGGTCCCACCCATCTCATAATGAAATCATTCTTACTTGTTCCACAAAATAAACATACATCATTCATAATAACCCAAAAAATAAAATGGGTTTCATAAACATCATTCCATCATCACATAATCCATATAAAAGAAATGAATATCATTTCATAATCAGAAATGTGAAACCATGTAAATCATAGAGACATTATATATGAAAAATACACATATGAAATAATATCATCTGATATGGAAAATGGTTTTGATAAAACACTTGAAATGAATTCTTGAGGAAAATATCCTTTCTTATTCAAAATCGTTTTCGTTTCACAAAATGTCATGAAATTTTAAAAGAAAATGATTTTTTTTGAAAATAGTCATGAAATATTTTGGAGTAATCTTCATGAAAATAAGGCTTTACAAAACCGTAAAAATCCGTTCGTGTCGTATAAGTTAAAAAAACATTCTTCTAGTACTTTTGCAGGAAAAATCAAAAATTACCTCATAAAATAATGATTCCACACATACCATGTAGTAAAAGTCAAAAATGGGTAAAAAAGACTTTAATCATACCTGAAAACACTTTTATAAAACATCGGCATGGATGATAACAATAACCCCAGTAAATACTTACGAATAAGCAATCTCGGATAAAAATGAGATTTGCAAAATTATCCCTTACCTTAGGTCTGATATGCTTCGTACGTATCCGAACCTCCTGTATAATGATTTAAATAATTCCATTAACTTATTAAAGAATCATATTCATTGTTATGATATCATATATGGTTCACTTATGACTTTATATTACCTGTTCTTTTGTAAATTCCATGTTAAAGCAGCATTTTGTGTAAAATCATTTCATTTATCGTATGTGTTTCAACTTGTCGTTCTTGATATTATTACTTATATCGGGATTTACATAATTCATTAATGTAAAACATGATTTATAAATAATATATATTCATCATATACATATGTATTATAGACCGATAAAAGGAATGAAATACACCGTTCATGGAGACGGTAGGTCGTACGTACGCATTAACGCTGTTTTCGTTTCCTTATTGAATTGAATGAAACTAAATAGATGACATACATATATATATATATATATAAATCCAGTAGAATTATTCTTTCATATATTTCATTATTATTCATTATATAAACTTTATAATCATTCATGTATGGTTATCATGAAGAATGTATCTCATCGCGTCATGGAGACGGTAGTCCGTACGTACGCACGAGCGATGATATCGTTCCCATAACTATTGAATAGAATTAGAGTAGAGGGTATAATATATCAGAATCAGTTTGATCTTATAATAACCATATATAGTTATTCTTTACACTATTATACCCATCCATGTAAGGTGTTGGTGGAAAAACAGATTACACCACGGCGTGGAGACGGTATTCCGTACGTACGCACGCGCGATGATTTTGTTTTCCGTAGGATGGATAGAAGTTGAAATAGGATTGTTTCATATTTATAATAACATATCACTATATGAGGGATACTGATGTTATTACTTCATAATGAAACAACTAAAGAAGAGGGAGTAGAAGAAGAATAGAACTTGAAGAAAACGGTAGAAGGTATTACCTCTTTCTCGAAGTGCCTCCTTTAAGCATTCTCTTAGGGCACTAGAGTTGGTATTTTGAGAATACCAGTACCTCTAGTAGGTTTCTAAGGAAGTGTGTAAGTGATATGGGCAGTGTTTCGCCGAGATTGAAGGCTCAAATTGGTGTGAGGAGGAGAGGGAGGAGGTTCCCTTTTATAAGGGATGAGAGGGGCACCTTTGGAATCCTCAAAAATATTAATTTAATATAAATTCAAACCCCATATAAAAACCTCCAAAAATGACTCAATTCGAAGATTAGATGAGATAGGGTTCTAATATCATCAACCAATCAAATTTATACATGTTTTGATCTTATTTTAAACCATATCATTTTTCTTTTTCTTTATTTAATCTATTTAAGTTTATTTGTGGTAATAAGATTCAAAATTTTAAATGGTTATAAATAATCACTTATGTGTTGTTAATTTTCCATAATTGGATACTTTATGACATTTTTTAATATATAAATTTAAATTTATAATTTTGAAATATTTTTGTGATTTTTAAACAATTTTATAATATGTTATTTTCATAAAATAACAATAGTGTCAATTTTGACACTATTCATTTATTTGTATTTAAATAAAATATATACAGAAGATATGTTCAAAATAAAAGCTTTAATAGATTCATAAAATTTTATATGTATCTATAAAATTAGTTTAGAACATTAAATAGTTCATATAATATTTATTTTATTATTTTTAAAATTATTTATTTGGTTTATCTCTTAATAAAATAATTACTTCAACATTTTTGTATAATTATTTAATATACTTATTTGTTGCATAAAAATTAAAAATAAAATCCTAAAATGAAGATAAATATGTTATATTTTCTAATAATACTTTAACTCGAATTTATCATCTTAAAATCACAATATTTAAATTGTTATATTTATTAAATTATGAAGGTGACAACTTTGGCATCATTTAAAATAAAATAATATAAGTGTCACAATCGATTTTATAATGCTCCAAATGGTAAAATATTATACTAATTGATGATTATGGTTTACATTTACATGACCAATAAGTTTTGGTCAGGGTTTTGGTGCCTTTTATGGTCACTATTAGTTTAATAAAAACTATATTCTTGATTTTTCACTAGATAAACAATTTCTGCATCACTATTGTGTCACAATTAATGAGAATTATTTAATCCCAAAAAATTATAAATTAATTCATATGATGTATATAATTTTATTATATTTCTGGATACTATTCATGTTTTAAGTTTCATGATGTTTATCACTAAATTAAAATTAATATACTTATAAGATTTAAGAGAGTGACATGTTGTCACTTTCTTTGGTTTTAATAATAATTAAATTATTTTCAAGGAAACAAGTCCATAAAATGAATCTATTACTAACCTTAGGTGATATGGGTCATCTTTTATTCATCCAATAGATTTTTTCCAGGTTTTAGGGCAATTATATAACCTTATATTTACCCTTAATTACCTGATTTACCTTTAACTATGGTAAATAAAATTTACCATAGTTACTATTCATAATGCCCAAAAATAAAAAGTAGCTTATTAAAATAATTTGGACCCACTGATTCCAAATATGGAATCCGTTTTTCCAAATTCAATACCCAAAAGTTTCAGAAATTAAATTAAAATTAATCCCGTTGTTGAAAGAAAACGGGTTTTTGTTTAAAACATTGCAAAAGATTGAATTGATTTAACCTTCGAATTCAATGTAAAATCAATGCTAATGGCATACATTATATTAAATGGTAAAAATATATTATATTTATACTTTAAAACCATCCAATATTATAATTTAACTATATAAATTATCTCAATGAAAAAAGTTGTTTTTAATTAAAAATTATAGTATTTTTACTATTCATCAAAACATGAAAGTTATCAGAAAAGTATCAAAAATTTATCCAAAGTAAATTTATATATCCTATTTCCAAAGAAGAATTTTATTTTATAAAATTGAACTTATAAACATGTGAAAAACAAGATTTAATCTGGGTGCGCCATTAAAAGGCGGCAAAACTGCATTTTTAAAAAAATACTTAGTTTACACGAATTTTTTTTGTTCACATTCCATGGTCTAGAAAATGTGTAAGATGAAATAATAATGTTATAACATTAAAAATTAAGTTAATACTATTCATAATGTCTAGTTCAAAATAATATTATAACAATATATCATTATTTTAGTGAAACCTGATATTGCGTACAACACACGCAATCGAGGAAAGTCGCGATTGCATGTAATGAAAGCCAAGTCAGGGTTGCGTGTAGTGAAATCTCCATTTTGTGTAGCGTACAACACAGGACATCAATGAAATTAAAAGAATATTCTTTATAAAATCTCGGGGTGTTACATTCTACCCCCCTTAAAATTAATTTTTCCCTCGAAATTCGACGGGATTATAAATGGTTTTCTACTTGAAAGTTTTTTTAATGGAAACCCACATCGTAAAAAGGAATACCAAAACATGACTTTAAAAAATAAAGTATGAAACTTAATGGTTACCCAAAATAACTAATCACTAGGTTTCCACATAGGAGAACATAGGTGAAAATATGGATATGGAAGAGACATCTAACTGTTGTGTTCTGATGGAGAGTGGTAGAGAATATGGCTATAAAAAAGTCAAAAATCACAAAGCCATAAATTTGTGATGATCTAAGGTACCATCTGATTCATCAGATATAAGAGCACTAGGACAACATTTTTGGTTTTCAATATCATTTCCCTAAAGTTGAATATTTTGAATTAGAAGAAATACTTGCTTGATTTTGGTACAATCTCACTGTTGTTCGTGCTTTGAACAATTTCCACTTCATATCTTAAAGAAATGAAGTTGAATTTGTTATTCGTGAAGTGTTAACAGGTCATGTGATAGAATGATGGGTCATTCCATCTGTTTCAAACAAAAGGTTAGCAAAAGTTTTCAAATATACATAAGTCTATCTATGGTGAGGTTAATCATACATGATTCCAAAAATGAACTTATACTTCATATATCATACTTCTTAATAAAATAAAACTAGTTTCTACTAACCAGGGACATCCTGTAGGCCAATGGTAGGCGATAAAGGCCTGTCGCACTTCAGTTGTGGGTTCGATTTCCACAGCCTTGTCTGATGTGACAGGTTGTCGCCCGTCTTGCATGTTGTCCTTTTTCTAATACTATATTATAAATAATATTGAAAATAAAATTCTAGCCTTAAACAATACTAACTTATGTCCAACATAATTCATTCCAATCTTTAGGATTATCCAAAATACATGTGTCTAATATAAATAAAACGATTACTTGAAATTTCATCAACCATGCATGTGAATACCATCATTTATCCCACATATATCTTTCCGGTAACATTCCAACAATGTGAATACCTTAGTCATGTATTCTCTTGAAAAATGAATACCCATTAAACATTAGTGAAAACATGAATGCTGTCAAAAGTTAACTCTTTCCACATACCAAAATCCAAAAATTCTATATACTCAAACCATGATATAACCTTATCCTTATTTCAATCATGAGATCATGAATACTATCAAACATTTAATTTTCTCCTTATCCCTTCATTATGCGCATATCATCTAATTTCCAAAAATATCTGAATAACCTTTCATGGTTACTAGTACCATTAATCATACACATTCAAAACTTAAGGAAAGACAACAGTGTAACAATCCTTAGATGTCTCTTTATTCCATAGTACCATGAGATTACTTATACAACATTACACTTTATAAACATGTAATCATTCCACTACCTTCTAAAACCATTGACCGAGCTTCAATAATTCTTTCATCTCACATATCATTTGTAGTCTCTTCATCATCATCAACATAAATACTACCCATACGACCATATTGATTCTCTTCATGAGACTTTACCTTAGGGCATTGGTTTGCATAATTCCCGTACATTCCACATTTAAAACATTTAACCATTATTGATGTCTTAGAAATACCATTATCCTTATCCATGGTGTTAACTGAACCTTTCCTTTGCACTTACATGCTTTGTGTCCTTCTTTTCCACACCCAAAGCATCTTCCAGTTCCTTTGAAACATTCTCCATGATGCCTCTTCCCACATGATTTACATAGGGAAAATTGAACTTTCTTTCCTCTATGATCATCATAAAACTCCATCTTTCTCTTATTATCTGAGTCAGGAAACTTACCCAAGTTGAGATTATTGATCATATTATGAGATTGATGATTAGGCATAATAGCAATTTTTTGGACTTCCAAATCCCTTTTTATTTGGTTTCTCATAAATAATATCATTCCATTGTCCATCATATCCTCCATTATCATGAATCTTCCTATTTCTAGCCATTTTCTAAAACCCAAAAAGAATAGTGTGAGAGACAAAAATCATAATCAAGGGGAAGTAACTTTAATATCTAACATCATAGGTTTAATATAATATTGTTACCATAATTCTTGGACTATAACCTATACTTATACTTAACCTTAGAGACATCCCTAGACATACCGTATAAATATCTCTAGAGATCTCACTAATGTTTTCACATCCTAGTTTCAAAAGGTTAACTAAACCTTTCTCTGATACCAACTGTAGAGACCCAAATCTTGACGTACATGGACATTACATTACTTTTGCGGAATACGTAATACATAAAAAAATAGACACACAAGGACCGTAATAGTTTAGTATCTTTGGAAACTCAGAAAATAATCCTCTAATCATGTTGAAAGATCTTCAACATCTCCCATAAGATCTTCCCATTTTTTTTCTTACCTAAAACATTTCTTTAAATCCTGGGAAAAAGAAAACATATAAAGGGTGAGCTCAAATTCTCAGTAAGGGTTAGCATGGAGAAAATAAAACAAACCATATACATTTGAACTTAAATAAAACATGTTCATAATGTTTAAACATAAAAATCTTGAGAAATGACATAAAACATGGCAGTACATAAGGCATAGATCATAATGTAATTGTGGTATCCATTAAGAACATGCAATGATTTCCATAGCATCTAAGACATTGCTGCCAAGACCATCTTAGTGGACAGAGTCCCTTTGTGAATCGAGTTCACTCCTCATTCCAGTCCTGTATTACTGAACCGGTTTAACTTGCCATTCCAGCCATGTTTATCTCATGAGATATAAATCTTTACCCAATGCATTGGAGGAAGATATAGGTCCCACCCATCTCATAATGAAATCATTCTTACTTGTGCCACAAAAAAACATATATCATTCATAATAACCCAACAAATAAAATGCGTTTCATAAACATCATTCCATCATCACATAATCCATATAAAAGAAATGAATATCGTTTCATAATCAGAAAAGTGGACCCATGTAAATTATAGAGACATTACACATTAAAAATACACATATAAAATAATATCATCTTAGATGGAAAATGGTTTTGATAAAACACTTGAAATAAATTCTTGAGGAAAATATCATTTCTTATTCAAAATCATTTTCTTTTCACAAAATGTATTTCAATTTTAAAAGAAAAGGATTTTGTTGAAAATAGTCATGAAATATTTTGGAGTAATCTTCATAAAAATAAGGCTTTACAAAATCGTAAAAATATATTTGTTCCATATAAGTTAAAAAAACATTTTCTCGTACTTTTTCCAGAAAAGTCAAAAAGTACCTCGTAAAAGAAAGATTCCATACATACTATGTAGTAAGAGTCAAAAATGGGTAAACAAAGACTTTAAAAATACATGAAAACACTTTTATAAAACATGGAAATGGATGATAACAATAACCCTAGTAAATACTTACGAATAAGAAATCTCGGATAAAAATGAGATTTGCAAAATTATCCCTACCTTAGGTCCGATATGATTCGTACGTATCTGAACCTCCTGTATAATGATTTAAATAATTTCATTAACTTATTAAAGAATAATATTCATTGTTATGATATCATATATGGTTCACTTATGACTTTATATTACCCGTTCTTTTGTAAATTCCATGTTAAAGCAGCATTTTGGGTAAAATCATTTCATTTATCGTATGTGTTTCGACTTGTCGTTCTTGATATTATTACTTATATCCTGAATTAAATAATTCCAGAATGTAAAACATGATTTATATATAATATAAATTCATCATATACATATATATTATATACCAATAAAATGAATGAAATACACCGTTCATGGAGACGGTAGGTCGTACGTACGTATGAACACTATTTTTCGTTTCTTTATTGAATTGAATGAAACTAAATAGATTACATACATACATAAATATATATATATATATATCCAGTATCATTATTATTTCATATATTTCATTATTATTCATTATATAAACTTTATAATCATTCATGTACGGTTATCATGGAGAATTAATCTCATCGCGTCGTGGAGACGGTAGTCCGTACGTACGCACGAGCGATGATATCGTTCCCATAACTATTGAATAGAATTGGAGTGGATGGTATAATATATCAGAATTAGTATGATGTTATAATAACCATATATATTTATTCTTTACACAATTATACCCATCCATGTAAGGTGTTGGTGGAAAAACAGATTACACCATGGCGTGGAGACGAAATTCCGTACGTACGCATGCGCGATGATTTTGTTTTCCATAGGATGGATAGAAGGTGAAATAGGATTATTTCATATTTATAATAAAATATCAGTATATGAGGGATACTGAGGTTATTACTTCATAATGAAACAACTAAATAAGAGGGAGTAGAAGAAGAATAGAACTTGAAAAAAACGGTGGAAGGTATTACCTCTTTCTTGAAGTGCCTCCTTTAAACATTATCTTAGGGCACTAGAGTTGGTCTTTTGAGAAGACCAGTACCTCTAGTAGGTTTATAAGGAAGTGGGGAAGTAAAATGGGAAGTGTTTGGCCGAGCTTGAAGGCTCAAATTTGTGTGAGGAGGAGAGGGAGGAGGTGCCCTTTTATAAGGGATGAGAGGGGCACCTTTGGAATCCTCAAAAATATTAGTTTAATATAAATTCAAAACCCACATATAAACCTCCAAAAAATGTCTCAATTCGAATATTAGATGATATAGGGTTCTAATCTCATCAACTAATCAAATTTAGACATGTTTTGATCTTATTTTGAACCATATCATTTAGCATTATCTTTATTTAATATATTTAAGTTTATTTGTGGTAATAAAATTCAAAATTTTAAATAGTTATAAATAATCACTTATGCGTTGTTAATTTTTAATAATTGGATACTTTATGACTTTTTAGACTATATAAATTTTAATTTATAATTTTTAAATATTTTTGTGATTTTTAAACAATTTTATAATATGTTATTTTCACAAAATAACAATAGTGTCAATTTTGACACTATTCATTTATTTGAATTTAAATAAAATATATACAGAATATATGTTCGAAATAAAAGCATTAATAGATTCATAAAATGTCATATGTATCTAGAAAATTAGTTTAGAACATTAAATAGTTCATATAATATTTATTTTATTATTTGTAAAACCATTTATTTGGTTTATCTCTTAACAAAATAATTACTTCAACATTTTTGTATAATTATTTAATATACTTATTTGTTGCATAAAAATTAAAAATAAAATCCTATAATGACGATAAATCTGTTACCGTTCCCAATTATACTTTTACTCGAATTTATCATCTTAAAATCACAATATGTAAATTGTTATATTTATTAAATTATGAAGGTGACAACTTTGGCATCATTTAAAATAAAATAATATAAGTGTCATAATCACTTTTATAAGGCTCCAAATGGTCAAATATTCAAATATTGGATGATTATGGTTTACATTTACATGACCAATAAGTTTTGGTCAGGGTTTTGGTGCCTTTTATGGTCACTGTTAGTTTAATAAAAACTATATTCTTGATTTTTCACTAGATAAACAATTTCTGCATCACTATTGTGTCACAATTAATTATAATTATTTAATCCCTAAAAATTATAAATAAATTCATATAATTTATATAATTTTATTATCTTTTTGGAGACTATTCATGATTGACGTTTCATTATGTTTATCACTAAATTAAAATTAATATACTTATAAGATTTAAGAGAGTGACATGTTGTCACTTTCATTGGTTTTAATAATAATTAAATTATTTTCAAGGAAAAAAGTCCATAAAATTAATCTATTCCGACCCTTAGGTGATATGAGTCAACTTTTAGTCATCCAATAGAATTTTTCCAGGTGTTAGGATAATTTTAAAACCTTATATTTACCATTAATTACCCGATTTACCTTTAACTATGGTAAATAAAATTTACCGTAGTTACTATTCATAATGCCCAAAAATAAAAAGTAGCTTATTAATATAATTTTGACCCACTTATTCCAAATATGGAATCCATTTTTCCAAATTCAATACACAAAAGTCGCCGAAATTAAATTAAAATTAATCTCGTTGTTGAAAGAAAACGGGGTTTTGTTTAAAACATTGCAAAAGATTGAATTGATTTTACCTACGAATTCAATGTAAAATCAATGCTAATGACATAAATTATATTAAATGGTAAAAATATATTCTATTTATACTTTAAAATCATTCAATATTATAATTTAACCATATAAATTATCTCAATGAAAAAAGTTGTTTTTAATTAAAAATTAGCGTATTTTTACTATTCATCAAAATATGAACGTTATCAGAAAAGTATCAAAAATTTATCCAAATTAAATTTTTATATCCTGATTCCAAATAAGAATTTTATTTTATCAAATTTAACTTATAAAAATGTCAAAAACTAGATTTAATGTGGGTGCGCCATTAAAAGGTGGTGAAACTGTATTTTTTGAAAAATACTTATTTTACCCGAAAAATTTATTTTGTTCACATTCCATGGTCTAGAAAATGTGTAAGATGAAATAATAATGTTATAACATTAAAAATTTAGTTAATACTATTCATAACATCTAGTTAATAATAATATTATAACCATATATCATTTGTTTAGTGAAACCTGATATTGCGTACAATACACGCTATCGAGGAAAGTTGTGATTGCATGTAATGCAAGCCAAGTCAGGGTTACGTGTAGTGAAATATCCCTTTGGTGTAGCGTACAACACAAGACATCAACGAAATTAAAAGAATATTCTTTATAAAATCTCAGGGTGTTACACCAACACTTGGGTTTCAATGATTTCATCATTTTTTGTTTTTACAAGTATCTCTACTTTAAGGTTTCGGGGATTATATCCAATAGTTCTAGAAATCTTAAAATATATAAAGGAATGTGTAGAACCAGAATAAAATAATTATTTTTCCATTATTTATTTAAAATGAAATATAAATTCTATGACTTTGTTTTCCTGTTCCACTTTAGAAGTAATTATCAAATAATCCTTACCTTTCTCCTATGGATTTAGTTGCTGCTGATGCTGATTACCCTAGAGGACTTAAGGTTAAGTGCACTAGCATTCATAGTTCCCTTGCTCCCTACTATTGTAACATTGATCCATTGGTGGTGCTCTCCTATCATCCAACACATTTTTATGCTTCCTCATTTATTTTCAAAATTCTTGAGCTTGGTGGCCTTCTCTCCCACACATAAAGCATTTCATCACCCCTTTTAGGTAGTTCCCATGATGCTTCTTCCCACATTTTTGACATGTTGGTGGTTGAGTTTTCTTTCCACCTTTCTCATTAGATCCTGTAACTAGAAATATTAACTTTCGTTTCTTATCACCATATCTATTAGACCATTCTTCATACTCTATTGTTACATTGAGAGAACATCTAACAACTTCTTCATAAATCCCAAAGTCTCAAATTGTAATTGACTTTCAAAGGTGTGGTTTTAAACCACTACATAATCTACTAATTTTTCTATCATTGTTGATAAAAAAACCCAAAGTGTACCTTTAAAGCGTTTTGAAATTTGATTTGTAGTTTGTGAAATATTATCCATCCATTTTCTTCAGTTCTATGAATTCTCTATCAATATTTGTAATAAGAGTTAGAGGGAAATACATGTTAAGAAACATTATCTTAAAGTCTTCCCACTCCATCTCTTTAATTTCATCACATGTTTTGGTGTTCTTGATCAACACCCACCATTGATTGGCCTCTCCATATAAATGATAAATAACTAAAGTCACCTTCTCCATTTTAGAATATTGAAGCACAAAAATTAACTTCTCCATTGATTTTAACCACTATTCCATAACTAGTGGATCATAATATCCACTAAACATTGGTGGGGATTACAACCTAAAACAATAAACAGTTTCTCCCTCTTAGATTAAGGCAGACATTCCACATTGTTTAGATTATTGTTCATAACTTGATATAGATGGGTAAGCATCAAAATGAAATTTTGAACTCTACCTCCCAATGAATTGGGGATGTTATTCAGTCAATCACTGCATTGTCCATCACATGGGTTGTTCGAATGGTTTCTCATGGTTCCCACCATTTTCTAAAGTAAAAAAAGGTTAGAACAAAACATAATTCAATGAGTCATGAATAAATAATTTATTACTTTTTACAATTAATTCTAAATACATATCTTGTGGGATTTTAATGCTTATAATTTTCCAAAAAAATCATCTTGGGTTCTTACTTACTCTTAGTCTTATACTAATTAGTTTTCCCTATGGGTTTCTAATCCTAATTCCCAAGTTAACTAAACCGACCTATGATACCAACAACAGAGACGTTGATTTTTATTAAAGTACTACTAAATCATTTTAAAAACATAAAATAATTACAAAATGAGGATCCAAAGGTTTAGTGTCTTGGGGAAATTAGGACCATACATAACATTTAAAAAATAAAACACAAACATTTATTCAATTCTATCTTCTCTAGCTTCTTATTGGCCCTTTAATTCTCCTTAGTACAAGTACTCACCTGAGGATATACATCAAAAAGGGGTGATATAAAATACCAATAATAGGATATATAAGAACATAAAACAATATAACATGGCGTGATCAAATTCATAACATAATAATCATAATCTTGAGAGGAATCATTAGATAAAGGCATGGAAGTGGCAATGCATAAAAATGAAACATCATGTCTTTATGGTTAACTACCACACATTGTTGTGAACAAAGACATCATCATCTTCATGCATATTTCTAATTTCATCATGAGATACACCACATTACCCAATGCATTGGAGTGCTATATAATCCTCGGCGTGCCCGTCACATCTTAACATTTACATTGTGCTATATAATTCTGGGCGCACCAGTCACATCTTAACATTTACAATATCATGCATGCCACATACAAACATATGTCAATCAAGGATAAAAAATAACCCATGGAAATGAATGAGATTAATTTCATATATCATACATTCATAAACTTTGGGTTCCCAATTTAAATAGGGAATAATATACTTGATATAAGAATCATCAACCTTGAGTGAAGAAGAAACAATCTTGAGAAGTAAGAGGTGTTTTTTTAAGAAGAGTTCCTTTGGAAAAAATTATGTTTTTCATAAAATAATGTAGAAAAAAATTATATCATATAAAGGGTTTGATAATGATGATGAAATTATATCTAAAGTTAACCCTTTCTAAAAATGGGGTGAAAGATGGAAAACCCAAAGAAAGAGAGTTGGGTTCGAGAATTTCCCTTACCTTGTTTTCAAATGATTCCTCCACTTTAATGTCTGGTATAATCACATTAGATTTTTTAATTATCAAATACAGAACCTTTTACACTTGAATATAATTAATTATGGTTTTATTAAGTTCTATTATGGTCATTTGGATGATTTATAGAGTTTAATTTTATCATTCGAGAGTGTTCATTTTCATAGTTTTCATGATTGATTCATTTGTATACATGAATAAAAGTTCATCTAAAATGTGGATGAATATAAATAATTTTTATTATATATGATTAATGATACTACATAAAATAAATTTATCTTAAAAAGGATTTTTTTATATACCATTGGGATCATTCATTAGATAAAAGTTAATGATGATCATTTTAGGTTAATTTTGGCAGTTTTCCGATCACAATGAACTCGTTTTATTTTATCATTTAGTGTTATGTATAAATTTTAGTTCCAGAATATAAATAGGGTTTTTTCATAAAAATTAAAATCTATTTTAAACCATTCAATTATTATTTTTTAAATCCTTGAAGGTGTTTAAGGAAAATGAAATTGCATCACCCACTATGTTGGTAAATTGACACATCATGAGCGATGGTTTCATTTTTGAGAATAAGAGAGAGAGAGAGAGAGGGTGGAGTTTAATTTATGATATTCCATTAACATGATATAATTACAATATATCAAACATAATGTATTTATCATGCCATTTGGATTAGATAGGGTGAGGATAAGAGAATAAAAGAAATGAAATTTTAAGGAAATTAAAAGAAAGAGAGAGGATTTACCTCTTGAATTATCCTCTCGAGATCCTCCTCAAGGCACCTAGGCTTGGTATTTTGATGAGACCAATAGATCCTGGATGTGGGGGACTAGATAGGGAAAATTATTGGGAAGAATTTGGGAAAGGGCCAAATCTTGAGAGGTGTGAGTAGAAGAGGGGGTGAGGGGTGATATTAATAGTGGAGGAGAGAGGGGTTTTCTCAATATTTTAATAATTAGTTTATTATCTTATCTCAAGAATGTAAATAGTTTTAGAATTATATCTAAATATTTTAAAATAATGATGGAGTTTTGTTATTTTGGTCTTTCATCATCCTTACATCATCTATGACTCCATAATCCATGTATTTAGCTTTTATTGTTAATTATCGTATTTTACTATTCACAAAAATGTATGTATTTTTGAAAAATCCAAAAAATATAGTCAAACCATTTTTTGGCACGTAGAATTAAAAATTTAACTCCATTTTATGAAAATAATTTTCTAAACATGAGTAATTTAATTTTTAATTAAAATCAATATTTACTTTGAAAATACATATTTTAAAATTACAACTAATTTTATGAGACTTTTAAAAATTACATAAGGTATCGTAAAATTATCTTGAATTCATGAGGCCTCAAAATATTAATTTATGAAAACATTTTTTGAAAATAATTTTTCTTTTAAATTATTAAAATAATAATTAAATTTTAATTAAATATTTATGACTTATAAAAATGACAACACTTAATTAATAATTTTTAAAATTTTTCATTACTTATACTATGATATAACTATATCACATTTTTACTTATAACATGACAAAAGTTTATTTATACTTTCATTGGTGAGGTTACTATTCATTTGACAAGTTTACTCTTCATAAGGGTTATATTACTATTCCTAAGGCCAAGTTACTATTTCAGGAGTATATGCTTCTTAACATCTAGAAATAATTCTTATTTCATTAAATCTTCATTTATAATGTTATTATTATGGTATCTAAGTTAGTTTATGTGATTTATACTGTATGAAATTACTAAAAGAAGGATAAAAATCCATTGATAAAAGTTTGTGTCGTTACACTCTCTTTACACCAATATTATTTTTCTTACATTTTATATAATTATTATAAATTATATGTATATTTTCCAAAATCATCTAGAAGATCATTTCATCATTATTTGATGGGAAAGACATGATTTTATAATCCTTCATTCTAAATTCTTCCATATATGTAAGCCCGATTTAAGGGAACTTCCAAATTTCTTAATCGTTTTCAAGTGCACTCCCTAATTTTTTTTAAGACTCCATTATTTTTTAGAAATAAATCATTTTATCATGAAAAAATATCCTTGTTCATTCTTGGTTTTATTAAAAAAATACACCTTTTCTGTTTCAAAGACTAGTATTTTCCCTTAAACCGGACTAAAGAATCTTATTTCTAAGGTTTCTTATATATTCCTTTTTACATGTTTTCAATTTATTTGGAAATAATTTATGTCTAAAATATTATTTCATCTCCTCTCCCATTTCGTTTCATGGATATACATGTTTATAAACTAATTTTATGATAAATACAAATGAATTTACAAAAGAACTCTACTTTCAAAAATTAAAAATAAAATTTACCTTAAGAATTTCTCAATGATTTTATTAGAGTACTATCATACATGTTTATAATTCAAATATTTCAAAGTGGTATGGGACACTTTGATTTAAATATATCCTTTTGTTTGACATATGAGGAATTAATAGGAGTTAGAAAGTGAAGGGTGGGGTCCTCTATAGCCACTCGAAGTATCAGTACATCTCATTAGAAAAACAGATAAGAGCTTGGCAGAGGCCTTTCCCATTTTAAGATATGGGTTTTTCCAAGTCCTTAACCATTTATTTTAAGTTGTCTTGGATGAGGCCTCAACGATATGTCCATGATTTCTAGAATTATGCATTCCATCATTATGATATCATTAATTAATAATCCATGTGAATATTCAGCTAGTATAATATCCATTATTAAGCTTAATTTTCATGTTATTATTTAATCATATTTTATCCCTACTATATCATTCTCAAGATTATGTTTTAATGACATGTGTTTTTAGATTATTCACCATGCCTTATAGTAGTTTCTGCTATATTTCTTACCCCAACTGAGAATTTTTGATCACCCTTTATTATGTTTTATTTTTTCCTAGGATGTGAAGATAAATATTATGAATGACTTGTAGGGTTAATCTAGAAGTTTATGGGTGTTTCAAATCGATTTTATATGTTTTTTTCTTTCAAGTTGAAATGTAATGTTTATGTATGTAATATGGCTTCCAAAACTACTAAACTGACCAGTCCTTTGGGATTTTAGTCTTGCATATATGATAATGTAATAAAGTATGGAACTAACTTCAGACTACCCGAGTCGGTGTATTTATAGAAAATAGTTGGGTGAAGAAATTTAATTTTAAAATTAGCACACAAAAAATAAAAAACCATTTTTTGTAAAAGTGAATTTTAAGCATAAAAATTATGTTTTGGATAAAATTATTAATTTTTTTGACTTATATAGACATAATTGGTTTATTATTAAGTCAAATAACATTTATATGACATTATAGGGTAAAAAATAAATTATACATTGTGAATAATTAGTTATAAGAAAATTTATCTTTCTTATAAAAATGAATACTATTGTTTCTAGATGAGGAACTTGAGGGTTTTTGGGGGATTATCCATGCATGTTATAAAATAGAACCCCAATTTTCATCCTATATTTTAAACTCCCATTAATTCAATCTGGTTATGATTTTTGGAATTTTACTTTACCTGCTCAAATGAGCGATCCTTTTTCCAATTTCTAGGTTAATTGGGAAAACACTAAAACTGGAATCTACTATAAAAATCATTCAAGAACCTCATTTGTGAAGTCATACAATAAAAACCACATATCATAACCTCTTTTTTCTATTTTTGGAATCAAAATGGTGATTTTTTCTTTTAATAAGATCTATCTTAGGAAAAATCTACCACTTTACTGTATCAATTGTCACAAAATTGGCCATTCCTCCAAATATTTCAGTCATAAAACAACAATCCTATGCCCTATTACCTGTAACAATTCATTATGGGTGGAAGGGGTAAGTATAAGTTATATTAAGAATAATTTAATGATTATGATGATAGATACATGGGAAAACCTATTATCTTTCTGGAAATATTAACACCTAAACTCTTCAAGAAACCGTGTTGATGGATAACAAAAAACAAGACCCTAAGGTGATGTCTAAGGGGACTTGAAAGAGGATTACACATAATAGGGACGTTTCTAGTCATTATAAATTGTACTGGACTCCAATTCATGATATTTATGCCTTATCTAGCTTTGTGTATGCTGTTAATAATGCTCAACCCACGTTTATTACTTAGGAATTGGTTCATCTATTCAGAAGGAAAAATAGGAGTGTCAATATAAAACTAGTGAATCCAACCAAGATGAACATGGTGAAGTATTCCAAATTGAGGATCACTACCTGTATTCAAGTCCTGAAAAATTTAGGAAGCAAATTTTCATCCTAGATGTATTTATTACTCCACACCCCATGAAGTCACAAAAACCTATATATTACTCTTATTTGGAGAGGAATATTGTCACCAAATCCTCAGGGATTAAATTAGAAATATAAGTTATCTATTCTAAGAAAAACATTGTGAGGATCCATCATCAACATCATATGATGATGATTCCCTCTCATCCTTCAATGAAGAGGAGTCATTGGATTCCATTAAAATTTGGAATTTCACTCAGGTTATTAAGGAGGGATATATGGAGTAATTCTACCCATGGATTGAGGAACAAGAGAGGTATCCCATTAGAAGGTATCATAACAAGGAGATAAATTTATATTATTATATATGTAACAAAGATATAATATTTGATATGGTGTATTTTTAACTTGATAAGAACACTAATTTGAATGTTTTACACCTTCACTGGGAATAGCTGTAGTGGGAGAGAACAAATTAGTGGATTCCATGTAAATCCCCAGTTATTCATTCCCATATAGGTTTCCATGTAATTGAATCCCTGGATTTTGTTCTAAACTTCATGTAGGGGTTATGATTTTTGGTTTGATCTACCTACATAATGGATCATTAGGTGACACCAATTCTCACTCTACACTACATGGTAATTTGGAAACAATAGTTTGAGATGTGGTTGTCTTCCATGATGAGAAATTTTTTTATGGAACAAAATTTTGGGAGAATAACCTTGTAGTTTATTTATTTTCATGATATTAAAATGACGATCTAATGTGATGTGATTTTTTAAATTTTTTTGTTGACTACATTGAAGGATTGTTTGGGTCTTATTGAGTTTTGGATTTTGCAGTTCATGGTAGAGGGTATGTTATCGAGGAAGGAGATGAATGGGATGGCCTAAAATTTATGTACCATATCACAGATAGTTTTTAATAATGTATTCTTCCTTTTTGTTGTGGTATTTGGAGGACCTTGATTTTTTGTAAATTCTTCAATGCTGATCCAGTCTTGAAGAGTGAGACCAACATTTCCAATTGCTCCATAATGAAGACATATTTCATTTAGATGTGCTCAACATAGATGAAGGGAGAAGTTCTGTGACTGTATTATCAACAAGTTTCTAACACTTTAATGGATATGGATTGAATTTATATTTATGACTTCGACGGTATAGGAATTAAATGGATTTGGTGCCTTACTCTTAGGGCTTTGATAATCTGAAGGCTCCTTGTGTCTGCTCTGGATGAATAGAAGGGATAATGTCCCTAGATCTATAAATAAAGATTTTAATAAGGTTTTTCCTTGGTGATATTATTGGTAGTTTTTGAAAACATCTATAATGGAAGGTAGGAACAATATTAGATCCTTGTGAGATTCCACTATGATGCTAACCCTCAACTTTGAGGTGGTGATATCACTGCCTTGCATGATGGCATAAATGCCTTTCATTTTTTAACACTCACTTTTCAATATCCAAATTTCTCATTTGTGTAAATACATTTCACCTCATGAAATCAATTTGTTTTTACCTTTTATTTTAATAAAATTTTGGGTTATGGTTTGGGTAACCAACTCAAACCCAAATATTTTTTATATTTATATGAAAACACCAAAAAAAAATTTATTTGAATAAAATATTACCTATGTTCTAAAATGATAAATGTGGATTTTTTAGATTCACAATTTTATTTTAAAATTTATTATTTTAAATACCACATACATAATTTGTCATGAAAAATGATTTATCAATATTTAAGAAACACTAATATTCTTAAAATATCTTATAAGATACAGTATTCATAAAAAATAGTTTTTTACAATTCACCAAAAAATAGTCTTTCCAAATTAATCCTAAAAAATTATCCTATGCTAATATTTTCATGATGAATCTAAAAATTATTTCCATTTTTTAAAATTAGTCACCTAAAATCTATAGATATAATCTTCAAATATAATTATAAAATATAATGAAAAACTATTTTTTATTGGAAAATAATATTTATACTATAAGTTATTATTATTAATTTATATAAAAATATAAATAAACTATCATTAGTCAATCATAATTTAAAAATAATATATTTATTTTTATAATAAAATGTACAATGCCTAAAAGGTATATTATTAAACACAAAAATGAATTATATATATATATATATATATATATATTTTTCATAATTTGGTTACATCTATTCATACTCAAAAATTAAATATCTAGTTTTAACAGTCATATTTAATATTTATATGAAAAATATATCATAGATTATTTTTAGTTCGGTGTTGCATGTAAAGAACACTGTCTAGAATAATATTTAATTAAAGAAAATATTCATTGAAATATTAGGTTGTTACACTATCCTAGGGTGGGTGATGAAGCTTCAACCAATTTGGGGAAAATGAACCTAAATATTTTTCTAATTTTATTAAGGTTAATTCTATAAAAAATTTATAATGGGATGGGTACATCGCACTATTTAGAGGCATGAAAAGAACAACCATGTGACCTCAACATGGAACATTGGGGCACCCACACTATTGGTACGCATGGTTTGATAAACCCTGAACAAAACATGATAAACTATTATGTTAAGATTAAAAACTCACCCACATGGCTGCCACCTAATTTGGTCAACTCTTTTTTCCATACCGCTTGACATAAAAAAATGTTGAAAAATTACTTTTACATGAAATATAATGTCAATCCTTAAAAATAAAAATAAAAATAGTTAAATAAAAAATTAAATAATCTAATTTAGAATACCATGGTAGGGGTGTGACACCATCAGACCCCACATAGTTTTCCTAGTCATGCGCTCATAGTGAAAAATGGGACTGTCAAAATACAGAACCAAATAAATGGTAGTCACATTGTTTAACAATCCATGTAGGCAAAATGTACAACCATTAAAAATAATAAATATTTAAAATTTAAATTCTTATAACTATAAAATACCATGAAACTAAAAATAATATTAAATACTATGAAAAATAGCCACTATAGTGACATGTGGGTGTAATATATGGGACTCTTACTTGGTGTAAGCCTCAACATTTCTAGTCTTCCATGTAAAGACCAGACCCAAATTTCTTGGAGCTGGTGCTTTATTTTATTACATTAGAATTATTACAATAATTTCATATCCTGAAGGACTGAATAGTTTAGTAGTTTTGTAAAAATAGATTCAAACATAAGTTCAACATTACAACTTTAAATGAAATAAAACATATAAATTCCTTTGGGAACATCCATTACTCCAAGATTACCTCTAAAAGTCATTCATAATATTATTCTTTGCATCCTAGGAAAAATAAAAAATAAAAAATGGGTGAGCTAAGATGATCATTAATGATAAGAAATACAATGAAATATATCATGATCATAAACATTAGGCATGGTGAATAAATAAAAACACATTCCCTTAAAAAATAAAATTGAACTAAATATGACACTAATAACAGCTGAATAAATAATGCCATAATAAAACATAACCATGGATATTATACTAGTTAAATAATCACATGGAATATAAATTACTAGTGTCATAAATAGGTAATTCATAATTCCATACATCATAATTATTTTATCAAGGCCTCGTGCCAAGACCATACATAAAAGACTAAAAACCCAAACTAGTTTGTCTCATGAGACATACCGATGCATCAATGGGAAATAAATATTTTCACCCATCACATAATATGTCCAATTCATCTTCATAATAATGAGGATGAACATAAAAAACATATACATTCATATTGAAACTAATATATGAAATGTAAATAACTTTTCCCAATCAGTAAACTCATTCCCTAACCATTCAGAGTAATATGGTGAATGGTTTAAATATAGCACATCCATAGTAAAAATAATAATAAAAAATTTAGTAAAATATGTTATATTAAATCATAAAATATTAATCACAATTAAACATAATAATCTACAATGGTGTTGAAATAGATGAAAATAATCTTATAATATCATCGAGTAATTCTTGAGATAAATACTCTTTTACTTTGAAAAAAAGTGTTCTTTTGGAAATATATTTGTATAAAACTAGAAGTAAATTAAAGTCTTTTTTCATAATAAAATGATTTATTTTATAAAAATAATGGTCTCTGAAACCAAATTATAGGGTGTCATTGAAAATAGGTAATAATTTGAGAAGTTCCCTTAAAGTGAGTTCGTTTATCGAGAAGAATTTTTTAATGATCCTTTAAAAAATATTACACCCCATAAAATAAAAAAGGATTTTGATTGGTAAAAATAAATTAAACATTAAAACATAATTTGCGAGGAGTAATTAACAATAAATTAGGTTTTCATTTGGGTAAGTAGAGAATAAGAGTAACCTGAATGAAAATGGAGGTGCAGGTAAAAATACCTTAACTTATGTCTGAATGTGTTCTATACTTGAACTTAACATCTTGGATAATAAAATTAAATCCATTAATAATTTAATTCATAACAATGTATACATTTATTTTATATATTATAATTTTATTAATTTCATTTATTTCCTTCTTTTGGATGATTTATAAGATACAATTTATCCCTTGGGATCATTCGTTTCCTTGGTTTTCACGATCGGTATACTTATATATGAGTAAGGAAGTTCATGTTGAATGTATATAATTCTATAGAATTACATTTATGTATTAATAATGAACATTCAGAAGTGTAAATGGTTATATATATCATTTGGTTACATGATATAAGGTTAAATCATTATAAAATTAATTAATTGATAATCGTTTAGATTTTAACGGATGTTTTTCGATCACAACGAACTAGTTTTGTTCTATTATTTAATATCATGTAAAAATTATGATTAAAAAATCCTTATATAAGATATAATAAATATTTTAGAATCCTTTTCAACCATAATAATTGTTTCATGACCATACCTGAAGGAGAAATTGAAGAACGGAGGTTCTTCTTCCACGAAGGTTGTAAATCGGCACCTCCTGGATGATGATTTCGTTTTTAAGGAGAAAGAGAGAGAGATTGATAGAGTAAGGAGATTGATGATGGAACTTCCATAAACATGAGATAATTATAGTATATAGATGATAATAGAGTTATCATGATCATTTGGATATAGGAGGTGAGTGAGAGACTAAGAAAACAAATAAATTTAAATGAAATTAAAATAAAAAGTAAGAGGGTTAACCTCTTCAAATAACCTACTTGAGAACCTCCTTAAGGGAAGAAGTTTTGGTATTTTGGTAACACGAAGAGCACCTTGACGTGGGGATGGACTAGGGAAGAGTATTTGGGCCAAACATTGAGAATATTCAAGGCTTAGAGGAGTGAAGAGATGACAGAGTGAGGGATGTTTTTTATGGAGGGGGAGAGGAGTGAATTTTGAATTACTTATTCATTATTTTATTTTTTTATCTTAAGACAAGAAATAGTGTTGATTCATGGGATCCAAAAAAGTAATAAATTTATGTGAGTTTGAATAAGTGTGCTTACCTCCACTATTATTCAAGCAATAGTTTATTTATATTATAATGTATTTATACCTTAAATTATATATCAAATTTCTTGATGGGATTTAGAGAGATGGGAGACCATCTCTCTCTAAAACCCTCGAAACTTCATGGATTTTTGCCTGATCTCTGTTCCCTTCTCCTCAATGGATAATTTCCTTGCTCATAGTCACTTTGATTTGAACCATTTCACGAAGCCTAAGATATTACAACTTCCCCCTATGCAAAATGTTACTGTGGCTACATGAATGGAAGATTCCCCTAGAACAGATTCCCGTAGTCATGATGTCATTGGCAGATCTCAAGGGGTTTCATTCTTGGATGCACTGAAAAGCTCTAATCCAGACAATCAATTCACGATGAATCCCTCCTTGGTCAAGTGTTTGGATGATGGTGGATATCTAGTAGAGGAGGACCTGGATTCCCTTCAACAACAAGCGCAGCTGTGCAAATTCTCGGTAATGGGCCGCATATCCTACCATAAAGGTAACCATCCCTGCCTCTTAATTAAACTTCATTCAAAAATTTCACACTACTGGAATTCAACAAACTGAAAGCTAATTCCCATAGGCAAAGGCTATTTCCACATACTGTTAAAATCACATGAGGACCTTGAAAGAGTCTGGAAGATCGGTACTCTTAACCTCAAACCAGGATTATTCAGAATTCTAAAGTGGGACTCTACCTTTAATCCACCCACACATAGAAACTCATTGGCACAAGTATGGACTAAATTCTACGGACTCAAATGGTTCTTTTGGAACTCGAAAATCTTGAATGACATTGTCTCCTGCATAGTAACTCATCTTAAAATTGATCATAAGACTTTAAGTGTTGATTTGGGTCTCTTTGCTAGAATTATGGTAGAAATAAATCTTGACTCAAAGTTACCCAATTAAATTAACTTCAATTCCAATGAATACAAAACTGAAATTAGAGTGGAATATGAATTAAATCCCCCCTTTCATGATCACAGTAAAATCATTGGTCTCACTATATACAACTGTAGGGTGATTAGAAATCAAGTAACACAACCAATTGAGAATGATTGGTAGGAAATAAGAAAAACTAAAAAAAAACCCATTATAGACATACCTGAACCACCAAAAAATGAAGTTTAGGTAAAAAACACACACAATTTGGAGTACATATGGGATAAATCAGGTACAAACTGGGAAGATGATATTTTAGAAGAAGGCAAATCAATTAATAACCAAAACCTCTTAACTGAAATTGCAATCTGGTACTAGATATTTTTAAGCTATACACTGTATAGGATAGTTCCTGAAATACATGCACTCCCACTCATAATTATGGTCCCTGCATCAAAGATAAGGCAGAATATAACACCTCATCCAACCCCAACAAGAAGTCTCTACCCATTGTAGAAAATTAAGTGGACATGAAAAAGGTTATGAAACCTATCTTACATTACAGTACAACTTTACTTCTAGTTCCCAAACATATGAAGATTTTTAAAGACCCCTAGAAACACAAGTAGAGTCACTTGAAATCTATCCAACAGATGTCTACTTTGGATCCTCCTATCTCAGGTATTCCCTCTATTCCAACTACTCCTGCTGAAGTTTCTTATATGAAATCTGAAAACCTGCACTATGGTAATAATGATAGTAATTTTCTTCTTAGCTCTAAGAGTTCCACAGACTCCTGCAATAATGGTCTTGCTGAGGAATCTATTTCATTTCAATTATTCAATATAAACAACACTGAATCAACCCATACTGCTATAAAAAACACTGAAAACAAAACACATCGAAAAAGTAAATGTAACCAAAACATATATTTTTACAACTCCCTCCACTTACACTATCTCTCTCAAAAGGGAATATCAGCCTGAGACACAGTTTATATGTACTCGTTCTACTTCTTTTGCTAGATTTCCATTGGGACTGGAAGCACATGATTACCTATCTATTATGCTAGAACCATTAAATATACAGAAACATAAAGACCCACTAAAATATGAGAAATCACCCAATTTTATCAATCTGTTGTCCGTAGTGGATCCAAAGGTTCTAGGTTACTCCAATCCCCCTACTATAATAAATGTAGAATACGTTACTATGCCTAAAAATCTGGTATCTCAAAGTCCCAATGATCTACCACCAGTTTCAAAGGATACCATTGGTTTAGATATGACTACACACTTGAATAAACCGCCAAATAATTCCCATACAGAATAAGGAAATACCACTCATACTAAAGAGGTTATAAGATATAATACAAATAAAGGATCTGGAAAAAAGAAAAAAAGGAGTTCTAACTCCAAACTCTAGTTTAAATGAAGATCCTTTTCTGGAATTTTCAGGGTATTGCCAACTCTGACACCCTCAGTGTTCTGAAAAGAATGGTTAACATGCATCACCGTACTCTTTTTTCTATTGCAGAACCAAAAATATATTTCTCCTCAAAATATTCTCACTTACATCAACACAACTACATGTTTTATGGTGCAATCAATAATAATCTAAATACTAATTCTCTATAGAATTTTTCACATTCATCTTTACAGGATTTTACTATTTTAAGTATCACATATTAGATTCTCACTTGCACATTTTCTACTGATGGTACTCGCACTTTCTTCTCCTTTGTTTATGCTAAGAATAAATACCAATAAAGAAGAACTATTTGGAATGATCTCTCTCATTTGGGAACTAAAACCAATGCTCCATGGGTTCTTATGGGATATTTTAATGCTAGTCTTAACGCTAGTGAAAAAGTCGTCCCATCTCACGCATCTATCTCCACGAGAGAATTTAAAACCTTGATCAAGGATAACAATCTTGTTGAAATTAATCTCACTGGTGCAAAATACACCTGGTATAGAAGACATTACAATAAAGTGGTTGCTTCAAAATTGGATGGAGACTTTACAAATGTCCCGACTTTAGATCAGTGAAACACTATATCTAGCATCACTCTTCATAGACTCAAATCTAATTATCCTCCCATCCTGGTAAACATTTCCTCTAAAAACATGAAACCTAGATTACCCTTCTGCTTCAATAATGTGTGGTTCTATGATGAAGATTGCAATCATGTCATAAACTTTTTTTGGCCCTCCATGTCTCATAGTAAGGATGCATATACATGTGACCTCAAACTAAAACACCTCAAATCGATTCTCAAATCTTGGTGTAACTCAAAATCTAAACAATTTAACAATGACATTACTCTTCTTTAGAAAGAAATTGATGATCTTCAAAACAAAATCACCAACTATGACCACCACATTGACCCCACGCAATAAAGAATCATTGTGATCAATCTCAATTTGTTGCTCACCTTTAAAGACAACATGAGAAAGAAATATTATAAAGTTTAATTTTTAACTGATGGGGATAGAAATACAAAATTCTATAATGCCCTCCAAAGAACTAGGAAGGCCTGTAGGCCACTAACCTTTATAAAGGACATGGATAAGATTTTTGACAAGGATGACGACATAGATCAACATATAGTCTCATATTATGAAACCATCTTTAATGGCTCTGATAACAATAATGACCTCCTTCCTGAGGTCATTCCTTTAGTGATCACTAATTTGGACAAAACTTTAATTCTTAACACGCCACTAGATAATGAAATCAAAGACATTGTCTTCAGTCTGAATCCAAATAGTGCCCCAGGTCCTGAGGGCTTTAACAATGGTTTCTTACAAAATTATTGGGATGTGGTTCAGTATGATGTCTGTAATCTTGTTAACTCATTTTTCACAAATGGGGTGCTTCCTCATGCTATCAATGCTCAGTTTCCCACCTTGATCCCTAAAGTGGATAATGCTTCTGAAATTCATCTTTTTAGACCCATTTCTCTTATAAACACTCTCTCTAAAATCATTACCAAAATCATTATTAATAGGCTATCAACTATTACTGATTTTTTTTCATGGAACCAATTTGGCTTTATAAAAGGTAGATCCATTCAGGACTGCATCGGTGTTGCCTCTGAATGTATTAATAACATGAATAAAACTAATAGAGGAGGAAACATAGATATTAAAATTGACATCAAGAAAACATTTGACACCATGGATTGGAGTTTTATATTCAAATTCCTTCAAAATTTTGGTTTTAGTGCACACTTCATCGCTGCCATCCGAACTCTCTTCAACACGACCAATATCTCCATTTTGATCAATGGCTCTCCCAAAGGTTACTTTAAATGCACCAAAGGTGTCATACAATGGGACCCTCTCTCTTTTATTCTCTTTTCAATAGCGGAAGAATACCTCAGTAGACTAATCAATCGTCTGGTGGTTCAAAAAAAATTGAAACCTATTCATGTCTCCAGAAATGTTAATGCTCTTACTCACCTTTTTTATGATGATGACATCATCATTTTCCTTCAATGAGGCAAAAGAAACATTCTTAACCTCAAACATGATCTCTCTCACTATGAGGAGGTTTCTGGTCAAACCATAAGTTGAAACAAATATTTTATCTTTTTATGGAAGAATTTCCTCTCCAATAGAAAATTCACTATTATTAATGATTTGGGTATGAAAGAAGGACCTCTCCCCTTAACTTACCTTGGTGTCCCCATTTTTTGGGGTAGACCAAAAGATTGCAACTTTTTCACTATTGTTAATCAATTTTTTAACTTTTTTCCACTTGGAAGGGTAAATCTATCTCTATGGAAGGTAGGACTTTCCTTGTTAAATCCCCTATTGTCTCTAAGATGGTCCACTCTATGATGGTTTACAAATGGACCATTAGACTTATTAAGAAAATGAATACAGGTATAAAAAATTTCATCTGGACCGGTAGTACTCATAAAAAGAAAACTTGTGACGATCCCTTGGTCAACTTGTTGCAAGACTATTGAGAAT
This sequence comes from Viscum album, assembly GCA_963277665.1. Lineage (NCBI taxonomy): Eukaryota > Viridiplantae > Streptophyta > Magnoliopsida > Santalales > Viscaceae > Viscum > Viscum album. The sequence continues at coordinate 1,530,395,328 of OY728165.1, forward strand.
AGTGACATTGGTATAAAAAACTTAAAATACTTTAATGAATACCTTCAAGCTCGGATTACTTGGAATATTTTTCACAATTCTTCTGAATCCCTTGTTTTTCCCAAAAATATATTTCTCGATAAACTTAAGACTGGAAATTTGAGCTTTATTAATTCTTCCATATGGCCTGTCATCAAAAACTCCTTCTCCAACATTATGAATTACTCCAGATGGATGGCCTCCAAAGATTCTTCCTTGAAATTCTGGATTGATAATTGGACTGGCGCACATTTAATCTCTATTATTTCTCTTAATCAAATTTCTGAAAATACCAACAACTCTATCAAAGATGATTTAAAATCTCAACAAGATCATCTCCCAGATACCATTTTGAATATCATTGATGTATACCCTTTCTCTTACAACAATGATTTTTTAATTTGGGAGCCACCACACAATGTAATGCTTACATATAAAAATTACTACACTCATATGTGATATAACAATGAGAATGATTATAGATGGATTAAACACTTCAAAAAACCTTGGTTAAAGTCCTTATGATTCAGTATCATCTGGTGCCTAGCTCACAACAGAGTTCCCACTTATATCTGTCTTCAATCGTTTGGAATTCAGCTTTTCTCCAAATTTAAAATTTGTAATCAACATAGAGAAGATTCTAACCACCTCTTCTTTTCTTGTGCCATTGATTCTTCTATTTGGAACTATATTTTTGACATCTTTGATTGCAGATGGTTGATTCTTGACTCTTTCAAAAATAAACTTATAAAATGTGCAGAGTTGGATGGCTCTCAGCAAATCAGAAACCTTTTCCTTGTGGTAGTTTCTGAGCTTCACCATGTGATCTGGTAATATCAGAATTCAATTATTCATAAAAACTACTCACAAAATCTTAATGTAGGTTGTACTCAGATCCTTATTTCCATACAAAAAGCTCCTTTTATTCAAAAAGGTCATTCTCACAATACTTTTCATGAATTTGGAATCTTGAAATGTATACGGATCGATGGAAACTTCTGTCAACCACATCGCACTCTGGAGAAGTTCTGGAGAGCTTCTATCCCTCGATGGATCAAAATCAACATAGATGGAGCCTCTAAGGGAAATTCGGGACCTGCAGGGTGTGGTGCTGTCTTCAGGAACCACCTCAGACAGATTATAGGCTGCTTCATGGGTCATTGAGGCACTACCTCCTCCCTTTAAGCTAAGATTATAGGCTTGATTCATGTGATTAAATTTTCCATGGTTTATGGTTGGAACAACCTTTGGATTGAAAGTGACTCGACGACCATTGTTCAAGCAATTTGGAATGACATAACTCATTTAGCTTGGCCGATTACTACCCATTGGATGGAATGGAACTGATTTCTCACTGAACTAAACTACACCATCACACATGTTTATCAGGAACCAAACGTGGTTGTTGATGGCTTGGCCAATTTGGGAGTTAATCAAGACATTACCTGGGGTGAAGACCTCCCAACTGCTCTTATTGCATTTCATGAAAAATATTGTAATATGATCTTGTACTTAAGACTTTTGTAAATTTTATTTTAATAAAATTTTTTGCTTTGGTCATTTTGGCCAAGGCATTACCTCTTAAAAAAGACCTTAAATTACCGTATGTTACTATTCACCAAAAATTTAAGTATTTCAGAAAAATACCAAAAATTCACTATAGTTTTTTTTTGATTTGTAAAATTAAAAAATGAACCCCATTTTATGAAAATAAATTCCCAAATATGATAAATTTAATTTTTAAATGAAATCATTATTTACTTAAAAAATACAGTTTTAAAAACTAAAACTGATTTTATAAACCCCTGAAAATTAACTATGGTCTTATTAAATTATCTTAAAATCATAGTACAATAAAATATTGATTTAAGAATAAATTTTATGAGAATTCATTTAATTTTAAATAAATTTAGTAATTATAAAATTGTAATTAAATATTTATTACTCATAAAAATACTAATACATAATTATTAATATTTGAAATATTCTATTTCATTTATAAGGTGCCTAAATATTGTTTATACTTTCATGGATGAGGTTACTATTTATAAGGGTCGTATTACTATTTATAAGGGTAACATTAATATTCTTAAGGGTATATTAGTATTCATATGGTTCATGTTACTATTCACCAAAAAAGTAAGTTGATATCATCAATGTCTAAATATATTTCTGAATGTAACAATGTTTGTCAGTTTTTCAAAATTCAAATCACAGAAGAAGAAAAATTACATTTATTGGATAGTTTATAAAAAAAGTGTTGTTCTATAGAGACTCTATGTTTCATGCACTCAATATTAAATTTAATTTTTAATCATTAGGGTGATACATTCTCCCCTCATTATAATAGTTTTATCCTCAAAATTCTATAATGTTACCTCATAAACCAATTTGGGTAGTTCTTCATCATATGTTTCTCTGGCTCCCATGTCTCCTCATCAATTTTTTGATTTTTCCAAAGTACCTTTACCAGTTGAGTCATTCTATTGCTTAACATATATTATTTAGTGTCTAGAATATGGATAGGCACTTCATAGTAAGATAAGTCAGTTTCCAATTTTATACCTTCAGAAGTGAGGACATGCGTTGGTTCTAGAATTCACTTTATTAATAATGATACATGAACCATATTATGTAACATAGAAATGAAAGGAATTTTTACTGAATGATATGTTAAAACTTCAATTATCTCCATAGTTTTAAAAGTGACAATGTACCTAGGGCCCAGTTTCCCTTTCTTCCAAAATATTATAACACCCTTCCAGGGAGGTAATTTCAAGAAAATGTGATCTTCCACTTGAAATTCCAAATACTTACTTTGATTATTAGCATATCTATTTTTCTTACTTTTAGTTTCATTAATATGTGTTTGAATAGTCTTTAACATTGTTGTTTTTTCTTCCACAATCACTGGGCCCACAAGCTTCCTTTTACCAACATCATCCCAACATGTTGGTGTACGACATCTCTTTCCACACAATGCATCATATAGTGCCATTTGAATACTATAATGGAAAATGTTATTATAGGAATACTCTAGAAAAGGTAAATACTGATCGTACTTACCTTTAAAATAAGTTGAACATGATGTCAACATGTTCTCAAATGTTTGGATTGATCTTTCTGATTGCCCGTCAGTTTGAGGGTGACAAGTAGTACTCAATAGAAGCTCTGTATCCAAAGCTCCATGAATAATTTTATATAATTTCTATGTAAAATATGGATCATGACTAGACACAATTGAGAGAGGTTCCCCATTAATTCTTACAACTTCATTAATATAGATTAATTTAAGGGAATCTAGTGGAAAATATTACCTTATTGCGAGGAAATGTGTGGATTTCGTAAGTCGATCAACAAATACCCATATTCCATCATTCTTTTATGAATTTTTGGGTAATACAGTGAAAACATCCATGGTGATGTCATCCCATTTCCATGTTGGAATAGTTATAGGTTTCATGAATCCTCTAGGATGTTGTCATTCAGCCATCACTTGTTGACAGAATAAATATCTTAATACATAATCCACAATTTCTCACTTCATGTTGTCCCACCAAAAATGTTACATAAAATCTCTATACATTTTAGTGCTACTAGGGTGTATAGATGAATTTGAGCTATAGGCATCATCTAATAACTCCCTTTTCAGCTCAGGTATAGAGGGAAAACATAGCCTCCTCACAAAATTCAGAATTCCATTCTCATACATGAAGTCTTCCAACTTCCCATCATTCATAGCTTTCATTTTTTTTGAAGATTCTCATTATCAGATTCATAACTTTTAATTCTTTACAATAAATATTTTTGGGAAACTAATTGCAAAAGTAGTGATATTTCACCTTCTTTAATGATTTCCATATCCATCCTCTCTAGATCCATGCACATAGGATCCTTGTCAATTGTCATTTTTTTAAAATATGTGACCCTTTCTAATAAATGCAATAATAACCTTATTTTCCTTTCCTAGGTGGCAGTGTGTAGATTAATCATAATACTTGAGTATCTCAAGACATCTCCTTTGCCTCACGTTGACTTCTTTCTATGAGAATATATATTTTAAGATCTTGTGATCTGTAATTCCCACTTCTTTCTCCATAAAGATAATGTATCCATATCATTAGAGAAAATATTACAACTATGAACTCAAGATCATGTGTTTCATAGTTATGTTCATGAATTTTTAACTGCCTTGATGCATATGCAATAACTATATAATTCTGCATAAGGACACAACCAAGTCCTTTCTTTGATGCATCCCTACATATTAGAAATCCACTATTTCCCAATGGTAGATTCAGTATTAGAGAATTCACAAATCTCTTATTCTATTATTCAAAAAATTATTCACATTATTTTGTCCATATAAACTTAACCCCTTTACGACTAATCTTGGTTAATGGATTTACTTATTGGGTGATGTTCTGAATGAAATAATGATAATAACCTGCTAAACCAATTAAACTACATACCTCAGTTATGTTCATTTGAGTAGGTCATTTATGAATAACCTTTGTCTTCATTGGATCAATTGAGATTCCATCTTTAGAGACAATATGGCCAAGAAAAGAAACTGATTGAAGCCAAAATTCACACTTTCTAAACTTCACATATAATTCATTTCTTATAAGAGTTTTTATAATAATCCACAAGTGATTTTCATGGTCTTCATAGTTTTAGGATTATACCAAGATATCAACAATAAATACCACAACAAAGACATCAAGATATTACTTGAAAAAATTATTAATTAGATCCATGAAAACAAAGGGTGCATTAGTTAGTCCAATAGGCAATAATATAAAGTCATAATGGTCATACCTAGTTTGAAATGATTTCTTTGTAATTTTTTTCCTTCCTCACATGCAACTGATGATATCCAGAGAAAAGGTTAATTTTTGAAAAATATTGGGCTCCGTGATGTAGATCAAATAAATCATCAATGTGAGGAAGATGATGCTTGTTCTTTATCTCAATAGCATTGATCTCTTTGTAGTCAATGCCCATCCTCATAGGCCCATCTTTATTCCTAATGAAAAGAATAGGATCTCCCCACGGAGAAACAAAAGGGTGAATAATTCCTTTAGCAATCAATTCCTCTAGTTGTTTCTTTTACTCTATAAATTACATAGTGGAGTTTCTATAAGGATTCTTGGATATAGGTGTAGAAATAGGAACACAATCAATAGAGAACTCAACTTCTTGCTATGGAGGAGGTCTAGGTAAATCCTCTAGAAAAAACACTATATTCATTCACAATAGGTTCATCCTCAATTTTAATATTTCTTTACTAACCCTTATATATTACAATCTCATCCTCCCCAAGAATTGTATTCAATAGTTCTAATGGGGTAGATCTAGATAATAATCAGATGATGATATTTCTTCTATAAAGATAAGTGATTCTACATAATTCTCAAAAATTGTAAGTTCCTTATTCTTGCAATATATTTTCGCATCATAATAAGAAATCCAATACATAAAGAGAATTATATCAGAGTCAATCATAGGTATGATAATAGTATCATCAACTAAAGCATATTTATGTGTCATAAGGGGAACTGATTGACACATATGTTTCGTAATGATACTTCTCTTAAGAGTTTTTATTGAAAATCCATTAATTAAATCAAATTAGAAATATCTAATTTTCTTCAAAAATTGGGACGATATAAAAGAATTTGATGGTCCAGAATCATATAAATCATTGGATAAGTTTCAAGAAATGATTAAAGTACCTGCCAACACATCATTAGGAACTTCAACCTCAGTATTTGTGACCGCATTATCTTTTCCTTACTCCCTTGGATTTCTTTCGCGAATGTTTCCTTGACACCTAGTATCATCATTTTCATAATGTCCCATCTCCTTGAAATTAGATCATTAAACATTGGTATCTTTTTTCTTCCCCTTAAAAGCATGGGAGTGGTGAAATTTTTCTTCACACATGTAACAGACATCAATTCCCTTCAGGAAAGTACGGGGTTGTTTCTTCCAAAAATTATCACAAGGTACAAAGTCCACTCTTACCTTATTCTTGATTTCCTTATTTCCTTTTCCAGCGTTTCAACTTCCATCTTATTCTATTTATTTCCTTTAAAGACATAAAACATAGAGAATTGATTTTCCATCTTGATAGTACATGAGACTATATCTTCGTATGATGAGAAAGTTTGAAAGACCAGTTCTCGTCAGAGGAATTGCTTTAGACCATCAATGAATCAATAATTCTTTCTCCTTGGATCATGTATGTAGTCTATGGAATTCCATGATTACCCTATGAAGTTAGATTTATACTTTTCAACCTTTTCATCATCTTTTTTCTTCAGATTTAGAAACTATGTTTCTATATCTGCTTTTTGTTCACGTGGTAAGTATATTTCTAAGAAGGCTTCTTTAAAATCTCTCCATTCCATATTCTCAATATCTTGCTTCTACTTTTAATTTTTAATTAGTGACCACAACTGATCATCTTCTCCAGATAGAAGATAAACTACCATGACAACCTTCTCCCTTACATTACAACCTAATGTAAGAAATATCTTCTATAATGAACTTATCCACTACTCTTCTACGAATGGGTTTATAGTCCCATTAAATGATTGAGGTTTTTTTCACATAAAGCGGTCTGCATTTCTCCTCCACATTGTGGATCTGGATGCTCCATATGGGTAAGGTTATTATTTATTACATAATTTAGCTGTCCCAATATAGTTATAAGTTTCTCAACACCAGTCACAACTCCACAAGAAACATCATTATATTGCATAAGATAGAAATACCTACATGGGATACACACATTCATGCAATTTCCATTCCTTCCACTGGACACCATTTCTAACTAATGGAATGAACTAGATTATTTTATGAATCATAATGCATAATTTCAACTAGAAAAATACATAACATAAATTGAAATCCTATGCATAGAAAATTTCATAATCATAAAAATGGTTTCTTTGAAGAAAAATTTATTTTTAAATCATTCATAACGTCTTTTAAATAATGTTTGAATTATCCAAAGCATATACCCCAGGAGTGTCAAACTAGGTGTGCAGTAAGGCTCAGTGTCGTGTACCAGTTTACTCCAAGTCAAGCCCAAAACACCTTCTCGTCACTATTACTCTGAGGTACATCTATTCTTGAACAACATCCATATGTAGTATCCATACATGGATGTATTTTCTAGAAAGATCCACATAATATTACCTTACTAAAATTCTATTATGTTATTGTATGTTTATCCTCAAAGTCCATATTAGGGGTTTTCCCCAAATCAACATTTTCTAAATCTAGTTTCTATGTTTTCTACTAAGATTACTTTGATACCAACTATAAAGACCATACCCAAATTTACCAGAGATGGTGTATTATTTAATTACATTAGCCGAATTTCAAGAAAGTCAAATCCTGAAGGATCGAATAGTTTAGGAGTTTTGGAAAACCATATGGTTTCATAAGTTAAACTTTACGACTTGAAATGAAATATAACATATAAATTCCACTAGGAACATCCATTACTCCTAGATTATCCCTAAAAGTCGTTCATAATATTCTTCTTCAAATCCTGGGAAAAATAAAAAACAATAAAGGGGTGATCTCAAATTCTCAATAAGGGTAACAAATATAGAATAAGATATTATAAACATAAACATTATGCATGGTGAATAACTAAATACACATTCCTTTAAAAAAACTTGAAACTCATATGTCAGGAATAAGAGATAAATAAATAATTCCATAATAAAACATAACCATGGATATTATAATAGTTGGATAATCACATGGACTATCAATTAACAGTTTCATAATGATTGAATGCATAATTCCAAACATCATAATAATTATTTCAAGGCCTCCTGCCAAGACCATACATAAACGGTTTAAATCCAAACTAGTTTGTCTAATGAGACCTACTAATGCATCAACAGGATATAGCGGGCCCTAAACATCACTTACTAAGTACAATTCATTCCTTATATGAATGGGGATAAACATTAACAACATATACATTCATATTTAAATTGACATATGAAATGTAAATAACTTTCACTACTGAAATGCATGCTATTTATGACATGCTATTTTCGATGGGAACCCGTCGCAAATGGGCTTTACTAACGGGGCCCCGTAGCAAATTTTCCATTACAGAAAACAGCATCGAAAATACTTTTTATTTGTGACGAGCGAATTGCAAAAATAGTATTTGTGACAGGAAAGTTTCTCGTCACAAATAAGTCTCCGATTATATACATTATATATACATAAACCTTTTGCGACGGGGAGGCGGTTTTGTCGAAAATAGTATTTAGAAAGGGAAAGTTCCCCATCGCAAATAAGTCTCTGATTGTATACATTATATATAAAACCCATTTGTGATGGGCCCGTTGTAAATAGTATTTGCGACCGGCCCATCGTCTCATCGCAAATAATATTTTTAAAAATTTATATTTAAATTATTTGCAATGGGCTCCCATCACAAAAAACCCATCGCAAATACTAAACAAAATAAAAAAATTATTTAATAAAATTATGATTAATGAAAGAATTATATTAATTTTAATAAAATAATAAAAAATAAAAAATAATAAAATTCTTAATATTCTCAAAAAAATATATAAAAAATCATCAAATATTATTATTATTAGAAAAATAAACCAACATTACAAAATATAATACTAAAAAAATATATTTAATAAAATTATGATTAATGAAAAATTAATATTAATATTATTAAAATAATAAAAAATTAAAAAATTATTAAAATTCTCAGTATTTACAAAAAAATATAAAAAATCATAAAATATTATTATTATTATTATTATTAATAAAATAAACAAATATCAAAAATAAATACTAATAATAAATAATAAAATATTAAAAAAAATTAAATTATGCAATATTTGCAATAATATAAAATAGAACAACTGCAAATACTTCATAATACAACAAATCTTGATTTAAAATATTTTTAATGTAAAAAAATTACTGGGGGTCATCTTCTGGAGGAGGTGAAGGAGCTGTAGGAGATGTTGGGGGAAACTCTATCCCTAAACTACGAGTCAGACAGAACATGTACTCTATCTGCTCGTGATGCTGCTACTGATTCTACTCCCATCGACGCATTTCCTCCTCATGCTGCTGCTGCTGCTAATGCATCTCTTCTTGCTGCTTCTGCAAACTCTCTATAAACTCAGTTTGAGTTCTCAATTGCTCCTGATACTGTGAGGTAGAAGATGATTCCTCTCTACGAGCTCCTCTCGAGATGGACGCCAAATTCGCCACAGTACCATAATAAGTACCCGAAGTCAAATGAGAGCAGATACCAACTACTCAGCGCTTCCGAAAACCATACCGAGTCTCCTGCATCCATGCCGCCTCATCGAAATGGTAGGCATTAGTTTGATCAGTCATCTTGTCCTGACTCTCAGCTTGTGTCTGAGAGGTCGCAGCCTCATATAACTCCTTTAATTCCAATTTGAAAATAAAATTGTGAAAATATTATATGTAGTTAATTGTAAAAATGAAAAAAATAATACTAACCACAATCCGACGCTAGCGATCACCTATAATCTCTTCAGTGGCTGGGTCACTATAAATCTTCCGATAAACATCATACTCTGTAATATCGGGATGCTCGGTTGCCTATATAAATATAAAATAAAACATTTATATTTAAAGTTATATAAAATATTTAAAAAAGATATTTACTATATGCTCTCTATGCATACTGAATGTACAACTACCAGCTCGATGTGTCACCCCCTATCTCCCCTGGCTCTATCGAACCACTAAAGATCTCCTCTGAAATCCACCATCCAACTAGTATAAACAATATCCATCCCAAACGTGAGATAAAATTTACTCTGGTAAGTGAGCTCTACACGACTAATCAAATTCTATCACTCCTGCTTTCTTAATGGTCATCCATCTCAAATTTTGCAAAAACTGACAGAAACGATCATTTATAGACACCTGCCATACCATGTGGATAGTGTCACACATGCTATCATCGACGAGATACCATAAACCCTACAAATAATTTATTATATCAATTTTTTTAAAAATAAATTTCAAAATAAATATTATTTATTTACGTACCAACCAATGATTGAACATGACGAGCCGCACATCAACGGAAATCTATTCCCATGTGATCCATGTTTGAGAAAAATAATTACGCAAGACAACACTCCCCTGTCTAACAGCTACATGCGCAAAACTCTGAAAAAAGGAATAAATAATAAAAAAATTAGTATATATATAAATAAATTAATGAAATCTAACAAAAATATAGAGGTTACCATACCTCCATGTGCATGGATCGAAGTCAAGACGTGGACATTGCTCGAGGATAGGGTCATGAATCATCAGTCGTACAAGACTGCTCCCCCTCTGTGTACCCCCTGAACCGTCGGTAGGCTGAGGGTCAGATGATCCAAAGTACCCCTCATCCAAAGGTAGCTTAGCCTCATGTAACTCTCGATACTGATCAGGGTCCATCTGAAACACAAAATGATTGTTGTTAGTAGATAGTTGAAAATAACTATTATATATAGATATATATTAGTTATGATTATAACCAACATTTAACTATTTCAATGTTCACCTTCATCATCATCTTCATATCTGATGATGTCAATGTCTTCATCTTCCTCCTCAACACCATCAATATCCATATGATTTTTAGTTTCATCATCTCTTGTCATTTCAAATTCATTTGTAACATCATTAAAATATTCATCATTATCGATCCTTAATTATGGGGTGTCATCATCGATATTCACATCTCTTTGTGAAAAATATGGATTTTGAGCAGTCTCTTCAAAAATTTCAATTCCTTACACTTTAGTAGAACCACATTCAGTTTGAGTAAACTGATTTTCCTAAGATTTCATTTTTATTATTCTCCACCAATCACTCAAGTCTCTCGAAGTAGAACAATACTTTGCATAATAAATTTGATGTGCCTTTTGAGCCAGTAAAAATGGGTCATTTATTGCAAGAAGACTTTTATATTTAATATCGACGATTCCATGTGTCAGATGAACATGCAAGCCTCTCTCAGTATCCAACCACCGACATTTAAACATCGTTATATAATTCTATCCTAGATAATGCAGCTCAATAATTTCATCCCAAATTCCATAAAAGTCAACTTCAGTTTCTCTGTGATGCGATCCTCTCAATAAATCTCCACTGTTCATCATTTTTTATTCCCCATATGTACGTGTATGAAATCAAAAACCATTCACCACATAAGTATTATAAGATTTAACCATTTTGGATGGTGGGTTACTCAATATACACAGTCACATATCAATTTTATCTGCATGTTGAGACACCTGAATTTTTTTAAAACAATTATCAATATAATAAATAATAAATGAAATAGATATTAAACCATCAATAGTTTTTGTTACCAGTTTTTGAAACCATTGAGAAAATTATTTTTGTCTACGTTCTTCAAGAGCAGTTACTGAAATTTGTGGCTGTTGTTTCTTGATATGATTATTTTATAACCTAAAAATAAAATAAGATTACATACTATAACATAAATTATAGAATTTGTGATAGAAGCACTCATAGTACAAATGATATCATTTCTTCATAGTTGAGAAGAACATATGTATGAGCTCTATGATTTCTATCATCTAAAATCCATCATTCATGAACTCCACCGAAGCCAAGATTTGGATGATTAAAAACTAATAATTGATTGTTCATTTTTTCATTAACATTCCCCTAGTTTCATCCTATGAGATTGTGTTTTGAGGGATATTCAGATTCAAAAATAATGGTAGAAGAAAAAAGCAATTTTTTTATTGAAAATACGCTTCAGTAATTGAGCCTTCAACTGGTGCTTTGTTATGTACTTTTTTCTTCAATTTATGCATGCATATCTCGAATGGGTACATCCATCAAAACTGTACTGGACCTCCAAATTTAGCTTCATGTGGAAAATGTAATATCAGATCTTCCATTGAGTCAAAGAAAGCCGGTAGAAAGATTTTTTCCAGTTTACATATAATTATAGCAACATCTTCTTCTAGTTTTCTTAGCTCATCGTAGTCTATTTTTACTGCCCAAATGTATCGAAAAAATATGATATGTCTATTATCGAATCCTAAATCATAAAATTCAACAACCCTCTGAATCCAATCGTCAAAATTCATTCCATTATAACATGAAAATCATGAATTTTTAATCCAGTAATACTACCATTCTTAACAGATCTGCACAAATTGGATGCATAACCATATGAAAGTCTCAAATATGCAATCCACTAACAAAATAATAAGAGACTCTTTTTGGACAGTGTATATAATGCTTTTGGCTTTATTAACCTCCGTGATCTGACATTTTCAAATAGTTCAGGTTCTGGTCGCCTGAAAATTTGGGCAAAATCTAATCATGCTTTTACAGTATCTTTGGTCTTACCTGGTGTATCCAAAACTTTATGAAATAAATTATCAAAATAGTTCTTCTCAATATGCATGATATCCAACATGTGGCATACCAACAAATAAGACCAATATGGAAGATCCCAAAAAATGATCCGTTTTATCCAAATATATTCTTTCCCAAAGCCATGAATTTGCTATTGGTTTATTGTTGGACCAAATTTAATGGGAGGTAATGAAAATACAACTAATTTTAACTCTGTACCTAGGATCATTTTTGGTGGTTCATCCCTTTAAATTGTGCCTTCTCTGAAATGAGATTTGTTCTCTTGAAAAGGATGATCAGTTGGAAGAAATCTGTGATGACAATCAAAATAGAAAGGTTTTTTTCATTGATGAGCATAAATTCTTTGTTGTCTTTCATAAATTAAGGACATGATTTCAGACCATGTGTACTCCAGCTAGATAACATTCCATATGCCGAAAAGTCACTAATAATCCACATCAATGCAGGTTTTAATATGAAATTTTATTTCACAACAACATCATATGCACTAACACCATTAATCCATAATGCATTTAACTCATCAATCAATGGATTCAAATAAACATCAATATTCTTTTTCGGATGTCCTAGGATTAATAATGTCAAAAATATATAAGGCTCCTTCATCAACATCCATGGAGGTAAATTGTACGGAGTTATAAAGACATTCCAACATGAATACTAACTACTATAAGAACCAAACAGATAGAAACCATCAGTAGAAAGACCCAATCGCACGTTTCAAGATTCTAAAGAAAAATAAGGATGTAGATGGTCAAAATGTTTCCATGAGTCACCATCAGATGGATGATTCAAGATTTTATCAGTTAAAATATTTGTTTTGTGCTAGGACACCATTAACGCTGTGCTTTGAGACATAAATAAACATTACAGCCCGAGTGTAAGGGGGAAATATCTCAATTGTTTTATAGGAATCGATCCAGGAATCCCTGGTTATGATTCTTTATACATCAATTGTCCACATATGGGACAACTATCCAATGAATCATTTTTACTATAATATAAGATGCAATCATTAGCACATGATTGAATCTTCTGATAAATAAGGCCCATATTATGAACCAAACACTTTCTCTCATAGTAATTTGTAGGCAACACATTTCCATCAAGTAATAGTGTTTTAACCAAAGAAAATATCTGATCAATACAGTTGTTTGACAATTCATTATCTAATTTAATAGCCATAAATTTTTCAATCTCTTCTAATCTTCTTATCTTCCAACCGGGATATAATGAATCCTCATCAGACCTCAACAACTCATAAAATTCAGATGGTGCCAACTTAGGAGTTAAATAAATATCATCTTGAGTTTTAGTTTGTTGAATAGATTGACCTGCAACATCATGTATTAAATTTTGAAACTGTGATAGATCCAGAATCAAGTTATTAGTATCTTCTCTGGAACTATGTTCACTGTGTTGATGCCAAAAACATAATCTGGTTGAAAACCAAACTGCATGAGATGACCCCCAACCTTGTCAAATGTGTCAAACATTCTCAAAGCACAATTTTTTATAATGACATTTAATTATGCCTTTTGAAACATATTCTGGTTTTAATGATGCAAAAGATAAGAAAGCTTCAACACCCTCAATATATACAGAATTTAAACTAGAACTATTTAGATTTTTGTGCTGATTTATCCAAGCGTGAGCATCTAATAATGACTGATGTCGATTTATTTGTTCCATATTTTTCTACAAAATATAAATCATCACTATTTTGGAATAACTTGAAATTATAAAAGAACTATCTAAAAAAGAAGATAAATAATTACAACTACTTCTTAATAATTACCATTAAATTTAGGCGACACACTTTCTAGTTGATTGACGCCTACTCTTTTCCCGGAAGGCTCGTTTACTTGCATCCATCTCACACTAAAATCACAATAAAGAATCTTCTTCGAGGTATGCTTATTCATTCTTGTGCATACGAGAATGTATAAGCATACCTCCGAGCAGATTCTTCATTGTGATTTAATTGTGAGAAAGATGCAAGTAAATGAGCCGTCGGACAAAAGAGCCCCCTTTTTATCGATGAATCGTCTTCTTACAACTATAACCACCTGAAAACATTATAAAAAATGTTGTGCTACAAATGCATATTCAAACTCGTGCATATGAGATTAGATATGCATACGTAGAAGCATACTTTACATAATGTTTTGAGTCAGTGAAAATTGAAAGAAGAAGAGTCATTGAGCAAAAGGAGTATCGTCAATCCACTGGAAATTGTGCCAAGTTGTTACAAGTTATTAGAATTTATTTCTATTTATTCCTATTTATTTCTAATTATTCCTAATTATTGCTATTTATTCCTATTTATTGTTATTTATCGCTATTTATTCTTATTTATTCCTTATTATTCATAATTATTCCAATTTATTCATATTTATTTCTATTTATTCTTATTTATTGCTAATTATTGCTAATTATTCCTAATTATTCATAATTATTCATATTTGTTCCTAATTATACATATTTATTCCTATTTATTCCTATTTATTTCTATTTATTACTATTTATTACTATTTATTACTTTTTATTGATATTTGTTACTATTTATTACTATTTATTACTAATTATTACTAAGTATTACTAATTATTACTAATTATTACTAATTATTTCTAAATATTACTATTTATTACTATTTATTACTATTATTACTAATTGTTACTAATTATTACTAATTATTACTAATTATTACTAATTATTACTGTTTACTGTTTATAACTATTTATTACTATTTACAGTTTATAACTATTTACTACTATTTATTACTATTTATTAATATTTATTACTATTTATCCCTAATTATTACTAATTATTACTAATTATTAATAATTATTACTAATTACTACTAATTATTACTAATTATTACTAATTATTACTAATTATTACTATTTATTAATATTTATTCATATTTATTACTATTTATTACTAATTTTTTCTAATTATTACTAATTATTACTAATTATTCCTAATTATTACCATTTATTACTAATTATTACCTAATTATTACTAATTATTTGTAATTATTACTAATATTTCCGAATTATTTCTATTTATTACTAATTTTTACTTTTAATTTCAATTTATTACTAATTATTGCTAATTATTTATAATTATTTCTAATTATTCCTAATTATTCCTAATTATTGATAATTATTACTAATTTTTCCGTATTATTGCTTATTTTTCCTAACTTTTTCTAATTATTGCTAATTATTGCAAATATTTATTACTATTTATTACTAATTTTTTCTAATTAATACTATTTATAACTAATTATTCCAAATTATTCCAAATTATTACTATTTATTACTATTTATTACTATTTATTACTAATTATTACTAATTATTAATAATTTTTACTAATTTTTCCGAATAATTTCTATTTATTACTAACTTTTCCTATTTATTGCTATTTATTAATAAATATTGCTAATTATTACTATTTTTACCTATTTATTATTAATTATTACTAATTTTTCCTAATTATTGCTAATTTTTCCTAATTATTTTTAATTATCCCTAATTATTCCCAATTATACCTATTTAGTCCAAATTATTGCTAATTATTCCTAATTATTACTAATTATTACTAATTATTACTAATTATTACAGATTATTACTAATTATTCCTAATTATTCATAATTATTCCTAATTATTCCTAATTATTCCAAATTATTCCAAATTATTCATTAATAATTATTCCTTACTAATTATTACTAATTATTACTAATTATTACTAATTGTTACAATTATTACTAATTATTACTATTTATTACTATTTATTACTATTTACTACTAATTATTTCTAATTTTTCCTAAATATTCATTATTATTGCTAATTATTCATAATTATTCCTATTTATTCCTAATTATTATTAATTATTACTAATTATTACTAATTATTACTAATTATTACTAATAATTACTAATTATTATTAATTATTACAAATTATTCCTAATTATTCCTAATTATTCCCAATTATTCTTAATTATTCTTAATTATTACTAATTATTCCTAATTATTACAAATTATTCATAATTATTACTATATATTACTATATATTACTATTTATTCCTATTTATTACTGATTATTCATATTTATTACTAATTATTCCTATTTATTACTAATTATTCCTATTTATTAAAAATTATTCTTAATTATTATTATTTATTCTTATTTATTACTATTTATTACTATTTATTCTTAATTATTACTATTTATTTCTATTTATTTCTAATTATTACTATTTATTACTAATTATTAATAATTATTACTAATTGTTTCTATTTATTACTAATTATGACTATTTATTTCTAAATATTCCTAATTATTCTTATTTATTACTAATTATTACTAATTATTCCTATTTATTACTAATTATTTCTATTTATTACTAATTATTCATATTTATTACTAATTATTTCTATTTATTAAAAATTAATATTAATAATTTCAATTTATTATTACAAATAAATACTGTTAAAAAAACAATTTAAATCAAATTTAATTAAAACTAATCAAAAATAATTAAAATCAACATAAAAAATGAAATAAATACTAAATGAAATAAAATATAAATACCTTTAAACTTGATCTCCTATTGATGTAGACGACTCCACAACTTTTTCATAAAAAAACTAACTCAAACAAATTTCTACTTTGAAAATAGGGTTGAGAGAGAGAGAGAGCATGTGAGAATTGAAATGAGGATTTGAAAAAATGGATGGGGGTATATATAGGTTAGATTAGTTGCGACATGACCTTTTGTGACGGGAATACCATCACAAAAGGTATTTTTTTGGCAACAGGCCCCACCGCAAATAACTTTTCCCATATTAATTGTTGTCGGCGGTTAAAAGGGTATTTGCGACGGGCCCCGGCGTAAAAGGTACCTACCGACACACTTTTTGTGACGGGACAACATCCCCTCACAAAACCCCATTTACCGCCGCCGAGTATTTGCAGCGGGAACCGTCGGAAATACCCTCCGACCGAAGCACTATTTGCGACGGGGGAATTCCCCCGTCCCAAATAACCTTTCCGCGGTATGGTGCACACCTCGCGCCATACCGCACATTACTTTTTGCGACAACACCCCAAATCCCATCGCAAATAACAATTTATTTGTGATGGGTCGAACCCCCCATCGTAGATAACCTATGGGAGGGACTATTTGCGATGGGAATTAATCCCATCGCAAATAGCCCGTAACAAAAGCATGTTTTCCCCATAGTGTTTCCCCATTAAATAAATATAATCACTAACCATTCAATGTAATATGGTGAATGGTTTTAAGATAGAAAATCTACAGTCAAACCAATCATAAACCATTCAATAAAATATGGTTGATGAAATCTTATAAGATTAATCCCAATTAAACATAAGAATCAACAAGTGTGTTGAAATAGATGAAAATACTCTTATAAAATCATCGAGTAATTCTTGAGATAAATACTCTTTTACATTGAAAAGAAGAGTTCTTTTGGAAAAATATTTCTGTAAAACCAGAAGTGAATTAAGTAATTTTATTCATAATAAAATGAGTGATTTTATAAAAATAATAGTGGCTAAAAACATATTATAGGGTGTACATATGAAAATAGGTATGAATTCGAGAATTTCCCTTAAACGGGGCTTGTTTATCAGGAAGAATTTTTGAAAGATCCTTTTAAAAGATGAAACTCCACATAAAATAAAGGAGGATTATGAATGGTACAAATATATTAAAACATAAAATAGAACATATGAGGAGTAAATAATAGTAAAAAAGAGTTTCATTGAGGTATGTAGAGAATATGAGTAACCTGAATGAAAATGGAGGTTTAGATAGAAAACCCTTCCCTTATGTCTGAACATGTTCTGCACTTGACCTTAATGTACAAGATAATCAAATAAATTAATTAATTAAGAACCTTACATACATGTTTATTATTTATTATAATTTTATAAATTTCATTTATGGCCCTTTGGATGAGTTATAAGATACAATTTATCGCTCAAGAGCATTTGTTTCCTTGGTTTTCACGATGGATATACTTGTATATGAGTTTGGAAGTTCATGTGGAATGTATATATTTCTATAGAATTGAATAATAGTATTAATAATGAACATACATAATTTTAATAGGTTTATATATATTATTTGGTTACATGGTACGAGGATGAATCATTATATAAGTCATTTAGTGATAATTGTTTAGATTTTTACGGTGGTTATTTGATCACAATGAACTAGTTTTGTTATATTATTTAATATCATTTACAAATGATAGTTACAAAATCGTTACATAAGATATAATACATATTTTAGAATCTGTTTCAACCATAAAAATTATTTCTTGACTAGACTTGAATGAGAAATTGAAGAATGATGGTTCGTCGTCCATGAAGATTGTAAATCGGCACCTCCCAGACGACGATTTTGTTTTTAAAATAAAAGAGTGGGAGTATAGATATTGATGATGGATTTTCCGTAAACATGATATAATTATAGTATATATATGATAGAGTAGTTATCATTATCATTTTGATAGAGGAGGTGAGTGAAAGACTAAGAAAAGAAAAGAAATTTAAATGAAATTAAAATAAAAAGGAATAGGGTTTACCTCTTGAAATAACCTCCTTGGGAACATACTAAAAGGAAGGAGTTTTGGAATTTTGGATTGAACAAGAGATATTGGATGTGGGTAGAGACTAGGGAAGATTATTTGGGGATAACATTGAGAAGCTTCAAGTATTAGTGGAGTGAAGAGAAGAGGGAGTGAGGGGTGGTTTTTATAGTGGAGGAGAGGAGTTCTTTTTTAATATCTTATTCATTATTTTATTATTTAGCTCAATACAAGAATAATTATGATTCTTGTGACAAAAATTAGTAATAAATACATTTTTGTTTGAACTAATTGTTCTTAAATCATCAATGATTCAATGAATAGTGTATTTATCTTAAAATGTACTTATACTGTAAATTACTCTTTTTTACTATTCACCGAAAATTCATGTATTTCAGAAAAATCCCAAAAAATCACCCTTACTATTTTTAAAAGTATAGGATTTAAAAAGGAAAAACATTTTAAGAAAATAAATTCCTAAATAAGATAAATATAATTATTAAATAAAATCATTATTTATTCAAAAAATTATGTTTTTAAAATTAAAACTGATTTTATAACATCCTGCAAAATTAACTAAGGTCTTTTCAAATTATCCTAAAATCATAGGAAAAAAATATTGATTTGGGAGTAAATTTTATGAGAATGAATTTTATTTTAAATAAATTTTTTAACTATAAAATTGTAATTAAATATTTATTACTCACAAAAACACCAACACTTAATTATTAATCTTTAAAATATTCTACTTCATTTAGAAGGTGCCTAATTTTTTTTATACTTTCATGGGTGAGTTTAATATACGTAAGGTTCATATTAATATTCATAAGGGTAAAATTACTATTTATAAGGGTATATTACTATTCATAAGGGTCAAGCAACTATTCATTAAAAAAATATTTTGATCCAATTGGACTCTAAGTATCTTACAGAATGAAACCGTGTTTGTTAGTTTTTCAAAATTCAAATCATAGAAGGGACAAAATTATGGTTA
This sequence comes from Viscum album, assembly GCA_963277665.1. NCBI lineage: Eukaryota > Viridiplantae > Streptophyta > Magnoliopsida > Santalales > Viscaceae > Viscum > Viscum album. Next base: position 1,530,415,441 of record OY728165.1, read on the forward strand.
TTGGATAGGTTATAACAAAGTGATGTTTTGTAGATACTTGATGTTTTGTGCATTGAATATTAAATTTATTTGTAATCCTTGGGGTGATACATTCCTTCCTCATCCAGTTACCAAAAAAATAAAAGGGTATATATCAATATATGGGCCTTCTACTAGGTTCAATGACAATCATTTATAGTTTACCTTCCTTATTTAGTTACAAAATGATAGGGGGTAGACATCCACATATTGGCCTCATACTAGGTTTAAGAACAAAAATTACCAATCCCCCTTTTCTGTCTAGTTACTCGTAGATAGGGGGTATACATCTATATATTGGCCTACTACCAGGTGTAAACCCCAAACTTTTCAATCTACCTTCCTCATCCAATTATAAATAGATAAAGGTCTAGACATCTATATGCGGGCCTCCTACTAGGGGTAAGTTCCAACCTTTCTAGCATCCCTTCATATTCTATTTACCAATAGATAAGGGGTAACCGTAAATATATGTGAAAACTATTCTAATGTGATATATAGGATGACTTATTGAGGTTCAATCCCAATATAAAAACACCTTACCATACCATAGTTCCTTTGATAAGTGGTATCCCCCAAAAACAGTTCCCACTGGACCCAAAATTATAAATATCTATATACTTATATTTAAACATTTAACCCATCTTATATGATGTGAATAATATATTCATATATTTATTATGTGAAGAGGATAAGATACCCTAATTAAATGTAATTATAAGGATCTAGATATATTTAATGTGATGATAATAAGAAATCAATTTGACAATCACAGAATAAACCAAACCTTCCTTAGGTGACAAGACTGAGGGGATCATGATCAATCATTCTTCATGTGATGAGTAGGATACCCAAATCTGTTGAAAATAAAAATACAACTTTAGTGATGATCAATGGATACCTCTGGTGAAAATATTGGGATGAATACTATGATGATTCATGTATTCCCCTAATCAGGATCTAGGGACACTTTATTTGATGAGAATAATATTAACAATATGGAAAGTATAGGATGATCCATTCTTACTTTTTTGATTACCTTAATATATTCTCATGATCTAAAATTATGAAGATAAAATTCCCTCTTACTAGGAATTTTCCTAAACCATTCTTCATATTATTAATTTAAAAATAGAAAGGACAAACCAAAAAGGTCTAATCAATTTCAAGTCCCACACGAACCTTTTCTAGAAACCTCTTCCTTAGTTGTCAATATATATTATGTTTTCTTTACACATGATGTTAAACTATTTGGTATGGTATTTTCATATTACATTAACCTATTTAACAAGAAATATGTGGTATTTGATTCTAGTTAATTAGGATATATTATATGCCTCTACTTGGTTCAATCCCAACACCCCATAGGCCCCATGTGAACATCTTTAAAAGGAACTTCATTTGGTCAAGGATTTAGAACATTAAAAGTAATCACATTGGTCATTGTCACATGACATTCAAAGGAAAGACATTTCACATTATATGGAACTGAAATACATGTGTTCCGATTCTCGTCATAGGGATACATAGAAATCCCCTTTCATGGTCTTGATCCTTACTCCAAAACACCCCCTATCTCTTTTTGAAGGAGATAAATTCCTCCCTTAATAGTGATAAATTCCAAAGTTCCTACTTATATGGATCCAAGATTTAGAGTATCCAGATGCATGGATCAAATAGAGGACAATATATTTCCCATATATTGTGTCCTTTCAAATGCATGTTTTATGTCAATCAATTTCATAAGGGTAAAAAATATTCATACTAGGAGGGGTTCAAGAATATATATTAAATCTTCAAGAGATTATTGGAGTAGGGAATAAACCCCCCTAAAATGGTATGGTTATCTTGGCCTTCTATCCTCTCAACTAATGCACAACCCAAAGAATCCCAAGTAATATCCCAAAAAACATTTACCTTTGAAACGAAGGTCTGAACAAACTCAAAATTAATGAGAATGATGACATATAAAAAACACTCAAGTTGCACATAATTCTCCAATCCATGTAATGTTATCATAAAAAAATAAAAAAAATAGAAATTATTTTCAACAATATGAGTGTTTCCAGCTAGATAAGATATCCATCAAGTAGTCTCTATGCTATCTTTTCTCCTCAACCTTTTACTTATATAATAAAAAATATACTTTATATAATATTATTTACCTTTCTTATATAATTGTAATAAATCATATTTTTATCACATATCCCATTAATTTTTCACAACACTAGAATTGTTTTTTTATTTCATAGCCGCAATGTTCAAATTTTAATTTTAAACTCATATAAATATTTTTAATATCCTTAAAATACTCTTAAATTCCTATTAATTTTATTCAAAATATAATATAATTACTAACACTATCCATATCACCATATCATGGATATATACTTTGTGAATTGTAACAATAGTTATCTCAAAAACTCAATTATTTTATGATGTAACATATTCTTCCACGTAAGAATCCAATTTGTTTTCATAGAAGAGTGAAAAACTCAATATTCAAAGATACTCATCATGATGAAAATATATCTTTTAATTATTTATTGATTAATTCTTATAGCACCACATTTCCTTCAAAACATGAACCCACATTTTCTCCTACTGAAATCAAAAACTTTCTTTGATATATTTAATCCTTGCAAGAAAAACTTTAGCATAACCTAATTTAAATTTCTAGAATAATATTATGGAATTTATCCATATAAAAAAATATCACACTTTCTCAAACTGTTTATACTAATTTAATAATTATTTAATATTACGTATCATAGTGTGAGATATAACTATTATAATGTATCAAAAAAATCATATGTATCAAATAAACATCTTATATATGAAGATAAACATATTACATATGGTTATAGTTATCTTTTGAATACTTCAAAATTATTTTGTATCAGTGAAGCCTATTCCATATTGAAGCCTCAAATCCAAAAACTACTTATGTTTTAATTATAAGATATTATAAATATATACATAAAACCATTTCCATTTCAAAATCCTCAGATATGAGTATATATGAAATATTACTCCCATTTATTATTTTCAGCCTTAATTTTAAATATCATATTATGTATCATTTTAAGATGATCTTACATATAAAAGTAAGATAATGTAATTTTCCATTTCCCCAGTAACGTTTCTCTGAGAAATATCTTATGTATCAATGGCTTTAGGACTTATCATAAAACATGAAAAATTTTCTTATTCCTCATAATTTTTTTACACTTCCTCATAGAGATTCTTTTTGGATTCTGTGGAGTGGAAGGTTGAGTCGAATGTGTAGCTCAATCATTGGAGAATGTGTAGACCTTGGTATATATAAATATAATTTATAGGAGGCATACTTGAAATTTAGTAAAGTCCACCTACCAGCTTATATCTTGGTTACTGGGGTAGTAATTCTGCTTCATCTACTATCCAACTCATGGGCCTCCATTGGCTAGCTGGTGGGCTACAGTAGATCTGCTATAGCCACTTGATATCCAGGGGTGTCACTGAACACATGAAAAGAATCAAGGCTTATGTGTTTTTATACCTTAATCACTATTTTAATATTTCAATATTATCCCTTAACCCATAATTGACCCTCATGATTTGGGATTCCTTATTTATAAATTTTGGATTCTATAACCTCTATTCTTGGTGGATATAAGTGTTATTTGTCATAGTTGTTCTTAATATAAAATCCTACATCCTTATTTTTAATGGATCATGCTATTCTGTGTGTTCTTCTTTTCATATGGATATGAAATCCATGTGGGTTTTTTGGATCTGAGTTTTTTAATTGATATTTTTGATTCTATGGATATACTCCTTATTTTTTTATCCATTCCGATATTCATCATGTGGATTTTCTTTGATGATTGCGATTATGAGGTAGGTGTCCCAATGATCTCCCATTATTATTGAATCAATTATTTATTGTGATTTTATCTTGATTACTTGATCTCTTCAAATGTTTTCACTTATCCCAATTTTCTATATCGATGATTTATGGTTTATTAGATCTTAGTAGAAGATAAAAAATGGATTTTTACATGTTTTCTTGAACACTATTTTGATGAAATGAAATATTATTTTGGAAATTAGTATACCTAGTTGGATATTTATGATTGTATTTAAAATTTTATGATGAATATTTTTGACATAAAGAGAAAAGTAAATGTTTTCCGAAGTATGAGTGTGTTTAAACCTATTTGAAATGATTCTTTGAAAACATTTATTTCCTAAAGTTAAATGATTTATATTTTTCCTTGGAAATATTTTAATGTCTCTATATTTTGAGTGGAATTTTAAAGGTCCTGATTGGAATATTAAATGATTTATTGAAAAATGTAAAGCTTAGAGGAAATTCCCCTTTATGTGAGTGGAAATAGTTGATGAATTATTTTAAATAAATGAAATGAATATGACCCTTCTTAGGGTGATGACTTGAATTGAAATTGAATTTAATTAAATTGAATATATCCCCTTTTAGGGTGTTGAATTGAATTGAACCAGTAAGATTTATAAAAGGGTATATTCTTATGTGGAGTTTAGAGGTACGTGATAGAATTTTCACTCATTTGTAAATATGATGACATGATATGATATATAGTATGATACTACCTTCAAAATTTTAACCTCCATTATATTTTCATAGGAACGCCTAAGTTGATAGGAAATAAGTCTTTGAATACATGCACACTGGTTTAGTTTTACACTATGGAAAGTGGTTTTAGGTGGGGCTTAGGTTACACCAAGTGATTTCTACTCAATTTGGCCTAGATATGGAAAGACCGAGTGTTTGGGTGAGGTTGATTAATATATTGATTGATTCTGTTGGAAAACATAATTTATTTCATCAATGACCATGTTTACTATATTTTCGACTAAATCACTTTATAACATTTGATTTCTATTATGAAATTTTATGAATATTTTCCAAGGTATGAGTACTTGGAAAATAATGAAATAATATATTGTTTTCTTTAACATCCCTTTAAATTTTGCTTTAAACAGTAATTCATGAATGTTTTGAGAATTGGAAAATAAATTTTAGTTTTGTTTAGAAAATATCTTGTATTTGAGAAATTTTTTTTTTCAAGGAATTTTTTTTACATTTATTAAGGAAAGAAAACTTTAAAAACTAATTTAGAGTATTTTTTTTCAATCCTTACCATTATGGATTTTATTTTGAAGTGATATTCTTTAGTTTGGTGAGTTGTGACCTACTATTATATTACCTCAAACACATATATATTACAACTTTAGAATTTATATCGGTGAATTGGATATTCCAATATCTACGGGTTTAATGTTTATTGGAGGTTTAAATGGACCTTAATAACTTTTTATGGAAATGTTGGTGGTTTGGTATAATTTATATTATTATCAATTGTATAGGGAATCAAACTTGTCATCTAGTTGGTTTTATCTTATAATTTTTGAAATATGAATTCATTATTTTTTAGGATTTTTTTTCTATTTATGTTCCATGTTGTTGGGTGAAATCATTCCCTTCTTTATCTTATTGATTTTTGAGTTCTTGTTTCCAGACTGTAGGGATCTATAATTCCCTCCTGGTCAATTGAAAATCAATTTAGATAACATTTTAGATGGTGCTATAGTTTGTTTTGTTATAAATGTTATCAAAATAGGTATTTATTTGATGTTCTAGGATGTTAGGTAAATTAGAGTCATCACTATCAGAATTAAAGTAGACAGTCTTGTGAGGTTTCTTGGCCACAAACCATCAGAGATGGCACTTGTGTTACCAGGGTTCTCTTGGATGATTATATCTCAATTTAGAGTTTGGTTCTCTATTTTTTTTGAGAATTTTGGGATTTTCTTTGAGGGTATCTCCTTTTTTAGAGTATTCATAAACCATATGGGGAATATTCACATTCTAGAGTGGATCATAGAAGAAATAGAGAGGGCTCACATGTATAGTGCATGCCATGGAAAACTGTGTGTGTGGTTCCAGAAGCTAAATCTATGATGTTGTTAGTGGAATTATCATAGTTTATGTACAATATACCAAACCCTATTAATAATAATTTCATTTATAATATTTCTAAGAATTTTAATATTTTTTCACTCTAAATTTTGTGGATAATTTATTATCTTTTTCATTTGGTTTATGCAAATTTTTGAAAATTTTTTCCAAATAATTGTTGGGAATTTCGGATTGTCTAAGTGATTTTTTAAATCAAATCCCAAGTTTGTATATATTTTTTTTGGGATTTAATGATGTTATGAAAATGTTTTATGTTCAATGTTATTTTTATTCTATGTTTCTAAAATATTTTGAATTTAAAATAATGAATGGTTTTTGGAAACTTTTATTATAGGTATTTTTCATCTAATGTTATAATTTTATATTGATAAAGTTAAAATTTCAATATTTTATACATTCAAGTGTGACATGTTTTAAAATATTGTTATTGAAATATTTAAATGTTATTGACTCAATCATTAAATGTTTTTAAGTGAGTGAGAAGGTTGGTTTAGATAGTTTTTTAGTTTTTTAATTGAATTTTTTAAGAACCCTTTATAGTAAAAGTGGTGTTTTTCATTAATAAAATATTTAATAAATTGATTGTTGTTTAGTATTTTTATTGGTGTTTAATTCATATTTTTTTATAATGATGTGTTGATTAAATTTTTATTAATTTTTTTACTTGTGATACTTGAATTCAAATGTTTTTTTTGATGGGGTTTTTCTTTTTCTTTTAACAGTACACCAAGTTCAAATTTAATGGAAACTTTGAATGATAAAAATTTCATTGGGACGATTATTATTTCAACTCTAGACTCAATACCCTATATCCTTTTTATCATACCCCCTTATGGAAATTATGTTTGGGTGTTCCAAAGAATGAATCATTATCACTTCATTGGATAATAGATTTATCAATAAGGTATGATGTATATGAAGAGGATTGAGGAGATTTTTACAAGGGTTGGGCTTTTAAAATCACTCAAAGTTAAGTTTTTGAAATTCATGCTTGAGAGTTCAGGTTGGAGGTGGTGGATTCATATTACTCCAGGTAAGCTACAAAAGAACTATTCATGGGTTTCTTTTAAGTCACATTTCATTAAGGATTTATTTATCGATTTAGTGATGGTATTTAAAGCTATGTAATTTTATGGTCTTGAGAAAAGAGATAAAATGTTGATGGATTATGCTCACTATTTTATAGATTTGGGGCCATATCATCCTCTTTTGGACATATATCACTCTCTAATGGTGTTATATTTTCAAGAAATCCTTCATCTTAATCTATCCTAGGATGTTTTATCTCTCAGGATGAATTCTTATGGTATGTTTTTAATGTGTTCACTCATGAATGAAGAATACTTTACCAGAGTATCAAAGGTTTTTGTAATTTCTCCAATTCTTAGATGTGATGGAGGAAGCTCCAATAAGGGAAAATATAATCATGTCAAGTCATACTCTGAAGGCAGTGGAATGAAAATTGCATTGGGTTTATTCTCACTGGACTCCATTAGAAAGAAGAACTTTGTTTTCCTCCAGTGTTGAATGGAGGATCATGTAAAGTGTACTTGTAAGAGGTACCCTAAATCCTATAGTGAATATGGTCGTCTTGGTCATTTTAAGTGTTTTATTAGGTTTTCTATACACCTCCAAACTGTTAAGAATTATCATCTCTAAAGTAAACTTCATCATCATAAAATCTTTAAGATATCAGAGCTCTAGACATATGACTCATATAATTGCATTATGATGTGGTGCATGAGCTATTTATTAGAGTTGTTATTGGTTAATATTTTTTAATCTTGATATCAGAGTGAAGAATATTTGAGTTTTAAATGATTTAATTATTTTTTTGTATACATTGTGACATTAGGAAATTTCTTTCTTATTACCACTGTTTTTCGGTGATAATGTATTTTATTTTCTAGTATCATTTTGGATTCTATCTTGGTGATGTAAGAGTTTGATTTTATGGTTTTCCTTGTTCATTTTTAGTTAGTTGGAATTCCCAGTTTTTTATGAGTAGAGTTAGAGATGTTTGTTTATAATGGGAATTAAATACGGTGAGGGAGATTACCTATATTGAATTTCTCATATTGAAATTTTAATCATTCAATTTTATAGGGATTCTACATGATTTTCCTTGTATAATTGAGATGGAATTATGACTTCTTGTGTATTCCTAGAGAAAAGACTCTATGGAATGATGTATTTTTTTAAAATCCTATAGGGAGTCATTATTTTTTGGGGCTTGGTTCACTTGGAGATGGTATGTATGAGTTCATTTTCTTTCATGATCAATTCAACCATTCATTTAATTTCGTGTTCTGGGAATGTTTTTTCAAGTTACCATCACTGACTGAAGGTTGGACTATGTAACTTTTGATAAGGAATATCTTTTTTTAATTCATTTTTAATCCCACAATTTTATCTTCTCATTTGACCTTTGGGTCGGTGTTTCATGAGGTTGTAATTATTTCAGATTTCATGAATTAGCATAACATTTGAGGTTTTCACCTATGATTTTTTCAAGGTTTCTCTATAATTTAATGGAATAATACATTTTCTTGAGAAGATAAGGTTTTGGGGTCTGATTTGTGTAGGCAAGTTTCTTACTGAATATTCTTTGGAGAGTTTATCATTCTCACATAAACTAGTTCCAATATATTATTTGGAAGTATCATTTGTGGAGAATTTTTTTTAATGTCATATGGTAACCTCATCCTTATCCTTGGTTTTATTATAATTCTTCCCATTGCTGTCTAACTGAGTTGGCTGTTTGGACCCACTTAGTGTTTTGTGTTCGATTTTTTTGCTTGAGTTTTCTTTCCACTTTATTATTGATTAACCAATGTCCAAGAATATTTATGGTGTTAAAAATGGTTTTGGTGAGGATAATTTTAATATCCTGATTTTGGTATCTTTCTTATACATTCCCCCATCCTCATTGTGTTTTTTTTATTTTTATCAGTGTAATGTTGAGTTGGGTGCATGTCACAATATTCAAAGAAAGAGTGAAAAATGGGGTATATTTAGAGAAGCTAAAACATTCACACTGTCTTTCTATAAATGGGTACTCGCCAGATGGAGAGATAGGAATTAGTAAAATCATTATGATACACCCACCATCCAACAATATGGCTATCCATGTTAGTCCCCAACCTCGGATACTCCTTCATTTTATTTATTTCTCGATGTTGGACCTTTTGGTTGAGGTTTGGGTTGGGTGTCCAAAACAATTCTTTGTGTTTTGGTGGTATTTTTTTCTTCTAACCCAATTAGTGGTTATTATAATTATTTTTTGGAATAAAATGTCATGTTGGAGAGCTTGTGATGCCCTAAATTTCTTTATATTGTGTTTAAAACATTCAAGTATTAATGGATGGAATTCAATAGTGTTTGGGGTTTAATTTGGTGGTTTTGTACAATTTTTGGGGTCGCATGGTTTGAACATAGTTTTCCCAAATCATGAAACCTAACCCTGCAAGGATGCCGGAGTTTCTCGGAACTATCCTCATGGTTTTCGCATGGTTTTCCAAACCGTGCAACCCATTATGGGCTTAATAACTTTTAGACCAACAACCCGATTTGGGTGATTTGAAATCTAAAATTAAACCCTAGGTGTTGGATATAAACTAGAGGGATACCACCATACTTCCTACTTCTATTTGGGGAATTTTTGGGTCAGTTTCTCAGTAAAGGTCAGTGGTTCTTCTTGATTTCCTCTACTCCTCTTCCCCCTATTTGATTTCCTTGCTATATATTTCCTTGGTTCTTGTTTGGAAGAAACCTAGGATCATGGTAGGCAGATTTTGGTTCTTTATCTTGATGTTAGGGTGTTTAAATCATCCATGGGGATTTATTCTCCCGCTCCTTGAAGTTTCTTCCCATTCGTACAGGGTTTCAGTAAGAATTTCCAACTTTTTCCTTTCCAAAACACTCAATGAGAACTTGTGTGTTTTCATTTAATTTTTAAATGTCTTATGCACCTCTAATATATCTATGGATTGATGAAAATGGTGTTTTCATGTTGGTATAATGTACTAAAAATAGGTTTTCAAAGCGATTTGTCTGAAATTCCAAGGTTTATAGCCCCTGGGGTTATTGTTTAAAATGTCATTGTTCTCTTAGAATAAAATTGGGGGTTTTTATAAAACTTTTATCATTTATTGTAATGTGATGGTAATTTATTTTTTGTGAACTTGGTTCTTTTTGTACGATTTGGTAATGTTATTGCTTGATGGTCATGTTTAAAGGTTTTGTAATGGGTTTTATGGTTCCAAAACGGGTTGTTGTGTTCTTTCAGTAATGTGAGTTATTGGATTTGGTTATAAAGAAAATAGAGATTTGGTAGAATGGGTTTTTAGGGTTGTTCTTATACTTTAATGTGTGTCATTAGATGTTGGCACTTCCATTGGTGCACTATGTGCACACATGGATGCACATTCAAATGAATATGGCACACTAAATTCTTTTTCCTTAAAAGTTTCTTCTTTATTCTTCATTCCCTTTTTTTAAAATGGTCCCTTTTTTCAAATGGTAAGTTGTTGATCATGGGTTTTGGAAAACATGGCATAAAGTTTATCCTTCGTAGTTTGGCCCGTTTGGCCTTGAAACATTCTTTAGTTTGAGTTTGAAAAATGTAAAGCACCGTTTGGTAGTCGTGAAGTGTTTGGGTGTGTGTTTGGAACCTAAGGGTCTATTTGGCATTTGAAACATGGAATCAATATTTGTAATTTCTTTTTGGAAAATGTGTTTGTTTATGTTGAGATAAAGGCATGTTTGACACTTCTATCTTAATAACAATGTTTTTTATTGAACTTGGAAAAGATGGTGTCTTGGAATATGTGTATTCCCGATTGCAAACCTAAGGTGCTTTATATAATGACATGAATATTATAACAGTGTGGCGGACCAGTTGGCACCATTTTATGATATGTATGCATGTATCTATATATGGGGAACCTTTATAGTAGTGATTTAACTTTTATGGTTTATCGTATATTGGTGTTTGTGTTTGGGGTAAGCAAGTGTGGTGACGATAGGTAAGATGAGTCACACATGCGAGAGACTCATACTTACACAACATTACTATAACCACCATGGGTTCCTGGGCGTATTATAGATTATCGAGTGACAGTTACTCACCAGCCTCGATTAGAATGTTTAATGCCCCTGGTAGATATATTGGCAAGGTGGGTTTTTCTACTTGTTTTGTCATGAGGGCGATCAGTGGGTTATAGACTATGGGGCTTCACCATACGTCAGTAGGTGGTTCCTAACCGAGTACATCTACGAGTTGTCTAGGGATGTTTAGGATAACTCATAGTTTTTAATGTATTGATTATTTATTTCTTCTACACTAGTTTATTTCATGTTTTCACTATTTACATGTTTTATTTTAGCACAACTTTGGTGTCACTTGTCTTGGTTTTCATTCATAAATTGCTATCGGTTTTGGAAATTATTTTTAGCATGTGTTGTATTTCAAAATGTGAGAAATGATGTTTCTCTCTTAAAATGTGAAAACCTTATTTTATAATTGTATTTCAAACTTGAATAAATGGTTTGTTTTTTTAAAAGGAATCTCTTGGATCTGGTGGTTATCTTTGGAATACATACTCAGCATTTTGATGCTCACGCCTATCCTATCTTTTTAGTTATTGGTCCAAATTTTATTCAGGTTTCTAGTTTAGCTACTTAGTGTTGGAGTTGGTTTGGTCTTGTTATTGGTGGTGAACAAAGGGTCACATGGAGATATTATGGTAGTTGTGTAGTTTTCTTAGTCCAGTTTTATGTCTATCTAATTGTATCTTGTAGTTTAATTATTTGTTTATTCATTAGAGATTTAGTTGCTAGGTTTGATATGCTTTCAGTTTTTTCTTTTTATTTATCATGTCCTAGTTGTTTTGTTCAGGATAAATCATTTCCTATTGTATGTTTTGATGCCGACACTTTTTTCCATCCTTGGGGGATCGAGAATTCCCTTCGATACATTTTGCAGACATTCTCGGGTGACCATTTCAGGTTTGACTCGAGCTGGTTCGTGAAAAAATGGTATTAGAGTAGGCCCTTGATATTTGGGGGTGTTCGGTAGATGGAGATGAACAATTTTGGGACTTGGGAGGTTGGTAAGGGAAGGGAATCATGAACCCTTAATCATGCCAAACCTCGAGTCACCAAGGGTTGTCTGAGATTTGAGTCTTTCTTCTTGGATTGGCTTAGATTGAGGTATGACAATGGAGGCAAACTAGTGTCATGTTGCAGCCTCACATGGGGTGTTGAAACATGTGGATTCCAAGTTCCTAGCTCAAGGTCCTCCCATTGTTATGACCTTCTTGGGCCATAGACCACTACTATGTCACCAGTTTAGGCATAGTCAATTGTTCTTTATTATGGTAGATCATCATTGGTATGGTTTCATTTTGGTATCGGTGGGTGTAAGTGTTTGTTTAAAGTGAAAGTGGATTCTCAAATAGAAATGAGATTAAAATGAACATGATTTATATTAAATGGATTAAAAATTATAAAGTGGGTTTTGAAACATTGAATGTGTTTTGGGTTTGAGGATGTGAATGGAATGTAACCCTTGGTATTTCTTATAGATTTTGACAGTGTGTGGGTATGTGTTAGAAGTGTGTTTTGGCATGCAGGGATGAGAATGTATGGAAACACATGTAATGGTTCATAAGATCCTATGGGTTGGGTTTTGGAATTAAATATTTGGAATGGTTTTTTTGAAGTGTATTTGAATGAGTAAATGATTTAGGAAATTTTTGTAACATAAAAAAATGGGTTTTTGGTATTTTGGAATTAGCCTTGGAAGAAGGAAGTTTAAAATTTTAAAAGGATAATTATGGGTTTTGAAAAAGGTTGTTTTTGAGGTTTTTTGCTTTTACATGGCTTATAATCCATTTGGTTTTGGTTTGAGGTGTTCTTCTTGGTTTGTTCCTTAGTTTGATGTTGGATTCGGTATACACTTTATGTATTATTTAGGAAATGATACCCAAAAAAGTCTCCAGGGTTTTTGATGAGTCATGCCCTATTTCTATTCCTTCTTGAGTGTTGCCTATTTTATGTGGTGATTGAGGTCAGTTAGATTCTATGGAATAGGTTGAAGAAGTCGAGTATGCTTTTAGTTTGTTTGGAACTCCTAAAGATATTAGGTCCCGTGCAGTTTAGAAGTTGTTTGAGGTTTCTACCTTGGACCAGTGGGAGTTGGTTTCCACATCATCAAAATTGGTTGATATGACATGGGAATAGTTTAAGGACACTTTCATCAGATGGTTCATACCAGAGGAGGTGAAGTAGAGGAAGGTGGAAGAGTTGCAGGATGTTTGACAGGTCCTGTGGTTATTAAAGTCCTATGTTGACCATTTTAAAGAGCTGGCCCCATTTTATTGGGAAGTAGCATCAAAAGATCAATTAAAACCCCCTATTTTTTGTTTGGGGTCTTCTTCATGAAATTGTAGAGAAAGTGGTCACATCAGGTGAAATGTATTTGAAGAGGTTGGTGGATGAGGCATTCATGGCTGAGCTAGTTTTTGGGGTGTAGTCAGAGCTTGTTGGATCTTGTAAAGTTTCCTCATTTAGTGAATGAGGTGTGCCAGAGGAACCAGTTTCTGAAAAAATTCCATTTTCAGCTCCGACTTCTTGTTCTTCAGACCATTCGCTTGTATGTTTCCAGTGCAATCAGTTTGGTCAGTCAAAGCTATTTTTCCTATTTATCTAAAGACTTGCCTCCACTATGGACATTTGGGTAATTTGGGGAAGTTATATAGGAAGTGCTATCTGAAAATGAAGTCTTTATAAGAGGATGTTTTGCTTGACTATGAGGTAGGATATGCCTCACCCATCAAAACCCCATCCATACATCTTGGGGTGATTCTCATACATAGTCAGGAGTTTCATGGGGTACAATAATCTCAGGCATAGTATTTTTTTCCTAAATATTGATGTTCTATTATTTTATGTTCTTCTATTTTTGTAATGGCGTGATAGACATGTCCTACCACAATGTAAGTATCTTCATTTATTCTAAATGTGGATTTTAGAATCCTTTGTTTCCCTTATGGTTTATTGACCTGTGGATGCTTGAGATCATTTGGTTTTAGTTTTGGTCTGTTCGATGCTAATTTATGAAATACTTGGGTTTTGAGAAGAGGATGAGTGGTGGGTTTTATATGATATATAGTTTTAGTTTGATTTGATCTCATGATTATTCCCTGATGTTGGAGGAATATTGGTTGGTATTAGGCGTTATTTTGAGTTCTGGTGGTGTTTTTTATTACCCTTGTATGGAGGGTTATCAGATCTTGTTCGAGTTTTCCCCGTTCATGCACCTGGTATGTTAGGTTGCTACATAGTAGGTTCTCCATCCGCGTCCTTGGGGTGGATTTTTTTTTCATGCTTGAAGTTCGGTAAATCTTAGTTGGGAGTTACCTTGCCCCTCGGGGGTGGTGTTTTGGAATTTTGAGGATTCATCTAGTTGAGTTTTTGTTATGGGGAGAACTCTCTCATGTTCTCCCATAGTCTTAGGCTTCAGTTTCTTCTTGAATCAGTCAAGTGTGAACAGTGGGGAGTTAGTTCATCCCAATATTCTCAGTTTTCTTCAAATTTGTCTTGTCATGGACTTGGATCGTGATCATATTATAGGTTTGTGATTTTTTGCGGGTAGAAAGCGTCCATGGTGGGGATAATTGTCACACCTCAACCTCATATACTCTTTTATTTTATTTATTTGTTGATGTTGGACCTTTTGGTTGAGGTTCGGATTGGATGTCCAAAAAAATTCCATGTGTTTGGGTGGTATCTTCTTTTCTTCTAACTCGATTCATGGTTATTGTGAATTTTTTGGAAAGAAAGTGGACTTTTGTAGAGTTTTTGACGCCCTCGGTGTCTCTATATTGTATTTAAAACATTAAAGGATCAATGGGTGGACTTCCGTAGTGTTTGGGGAGTAATTTGGGGGTTTTGGAAAAATTTTGTGGTCACACGGTTTGCACACGGTCTGCCCAAACTATGCCACCTAACCCTGAAAGGTTGTAGGAGTTTCCCTACACTATCCATATAGTTTGCGCATGGTTTTCCAAACTGTGTATCCAAACTGTATAGCCTATTATAGGATTAATAATTTTACCCCAACAGTCTGATTTGGGTGATTATACCTCTCAAATGAAGCACTAGGTGTTGGATATCAACTAGAGGGCACCCTCCATTATTCCTGTTTTAATATAGGTAATTTTGGTGCGATTTATCACCAAAGGTTAGTGTTTCTTCATGATTTCCTCTTCTCCTCTTCCCCCTCTCTCATTTCCATGATCTCTTATGTCTTGGTTCTTGTTTGGATGAACCATAGGGTTATTTTTGTATTATTTTGGTTTGTTTTATTGTTGTTAGGGTGTGCAGATCATCCATAGGGCCTTATTCTCCCTATCTTTGAAGTTTCTTCCCATTCACACTTGTTTTCTGTAGGCATTTTCAACTTTTTCCTTTCTAAAACACTCCATGAGACCTTGTGTGATTCATTTAATTTTTAAATGTCTTTATTACCTCTAATATATCTATCGATTGATGAAAATGGTGTTATAGTGTCGGTATAATTTACTAAAAATAAGTTTTCAAATGGATTTGTGTGAAATTCCATGGTTTATAGCACCTAGGGTTATTGTTTAAAATTCCAATGTTCACTTTGAGTAAAATTGGGTGTTTTTATTAAATTATTATCCTTGATTATAGTGTGATGGTAATTTTTATTTGCGGAATTGGTTTTTAGTGTATGATTAGGTAATTTTATGGCTTTATGGTCATGTTGAAATGTTTTGGAATGGGTTTTATGGTTCCAAAAGGGGTTGTTTTTTCTTTTAATAATGTGAGTGGTTGGATTTGGTTACAAAGAAAATGGTGATTTGGGAGAATGGTTTCTGAGGGCTGTTCTTATACTTTAAAGTGTGTCATTAGATTTTGGCACATCAATGGTTTCACTTGGTGTACACATGGATGTGCATTTAAATGAATATGGAACACTAAATTATTTTTCCTTAAATGTTTCATATTTCTTCTTCATTCCCTTTTCATAAAATGGTCTCTATTTTTTTAAATGGCAAGGTGTTTCTCAATGGGTTTGGAAAAGATGGATTAAAGTGTGTCCCTCATAGTTTGGACTATTTGGTCTTGAAATATGCTTTGGTTTGATTTTGAAAAATGTAAAGGCCCTTTTAGAAATAGTGATGTTTTTAGGTGTGAGTTTGGAACCTAAGGGCTTGTTTGGAATTTGAAATATAGAAGTAGTGTCTATACATTGTTTTTGGAAAATGTGTTTGCTTATGTCGAGATAAATTCTCATTTGACACTTCTAACTCAATAGAGATGTTTTGTATTGACCTTGGAAATGATGGTGTCTTGGAAAATGTGTATTCCTGATTAGAAACCTAAGGTTCTTTATAAAACAACATGAATGTTTTTATGGTGTGGCAGCCTGGTTGGCACCTTTGTATGATATGAATGTATGTATATGTATATAGGGAAACTTAATAGGAGGGATTTCACTTTTATGGGTAATCATATATTGGTGTCCATGTTTAGGGTAGGCAAGTGTGGTGATTGTAGGTAAGATGAGTCACGTGTGTGAGGGGTTCCTACTTACACAACATTACTATAAACACCATGGGTTCTTGGGAATCTTATAGATTATCAAGTGAGGGTTACTCAACATCCCTGATTAGACGGGTTAGTCCCCCTAGTAGATATGGAGGCCAAGTGAGATTTTCCAGTGGTTTTATTGCGAGGGAAATCGATTGGTTATAGACCACAGGGCTTCACCATATACTGATGGGTTGTTCCGAACCGAGTACGTCCACTAGTTATCAAGGGATGTTTAGGATAAATCAAGGTTATTACTTTATTTATTATTTATTTTATGATACAATAGTTTATTTTCATTTTTCACTCTTTAACTATTTTATTTTAGAACAACGTTGGTGTCACTTGTCTTGGTTTTCATTCATAAATTTCCATCAGTTTGGGAAATGATTTGTAGTGTGTGTTGGATTTCAAAATGGAAAAATGATGTTTCTCTATTAAAATGTGAAAACCATATTCTATAACTAGATTTCAAACTTGTGTAAATGGGATGTTTTGTTAAAGTAAGTCTTGGATCCAGTAGTTATCTTTGGAATCCCTATTGAGAATTTCTATGCTCATGCCTATCTTATATTTTTAGGTGCAAGTACAGATTTTGTTCAAGTTCTTGGTTTAACTGCTCAGTGTTGGAGTAGCTTTGGTCTTTTGGTTGGTGGTGACCAAGGGGTCACATGGAGATCTTGTGGTATATGTTTAGTTTAATAGTTTTACATTTATGTCCTTCTAATTATATATTGTATTTGAATCAATTTCTTATTCATTTGAGATTCACTTTCTAGTTTTTCTACATTTTCAATTTTTTCTATTTATTTATCTGGTTTTGTTTGTTTTATTCGTGCTAAATTGTTTCCTCTTGTATGTTTTGATACCGGACACTAGTTTCCATCCCTGGAGGATCAAGAACACCCCTTGGTACATGTTATGGACTAGCTCAGGTGACCATTTTAGGGTCAAATTAGGCTTGTTCACAACAATCCATTTGCTACAATAGATCTTCTAATCCATTGGATAACTAATGGTTTCACTAGATGTGGGACAATATCAAGGATTATGTGTCTTTACACCTTAATCTACATTTTAATATTTCATTATTCCTTCGTCGACCCATAATCAACCCTCATAATTTTGGGAGTCCTTTTTGGGTTATTTTGTCCTCTCAAAACATTCTTCTTAGTAGATCTGAGTGTTATTAATCATTGTGGTTCCTGATTGGTATGACTCACTTCTTCTTGGCCATGTATCCTCTTCTTCTTCATTTTTTTCAATCACATGGGATATGAAATCCATGAGTGTTTTTTGGTACTTAGTTTTATAATTATGAATTTTGATTCAAGGGATATACTCCTCCTTTCATTGAGAAATTCCATTCTTTGTCTTATAGATTCCTTCTAATGGTTATGTTTCTGAGGTAGGTGTCCCAATCATCTCCCATTATAATTTCATCTATGATTACTTGTGCCTTTAACTTTATTATTTGATTCCTTTGAATGTATCCTACTATATATATTTTCTATATTAATGATTTTTAATTTATTAGCATTTGATAAAAGTTGAAAAGAATTTTTTTACATGTGTTGTTCTATAAGATGTTTTTGAAGAAATGAACTATTATTTTTAAAATTGATAATCCTAGTTGGATCTCATTTATTATCGTTGAAATGTTATGATTCCTATTTCCTAAATAAATAGAAAATTTTGTTTCCCCTGTAATGGGTATCTTTAACCCTCTTTGAAATGATGATTTGAAAACATTCATTTATTAAAGTTCAATTATTTATAAATGGTTTAAAAATGGCTGTGAAAAACATTGAATGTCTTATTAGAAAGAGTGGAATGTGAGAAGGACTGAATGGATCTTTGAATTAGTTATTCAGGAAATAGAAAACCTAAAGGATATACCTCTTTATGTGAAACAAAAATGGCTTCTGGATTGATTTGAATGAATGAAATGAATATGTCCCTTTTTAGGTTAATTAATTGAATTAAATTGAATATATACTGTTTTAGGTTGTTAAATTTAATTGAACCAATATGATTAATATAGGGAGATATTATTATATGGAGTCCATAGGTGTGGTAATGAATTTAAATTAATTTTCCAATGTGATGACAAGCCATGATATATAGTATGATACCATCTTTGAAATTATCACCGCTATTTGAATCTCATAGGAAGACATGGGTTTCTAGGAAGTATAAGTACACATATGAACTAGTTTAATATTAAATTCTTGCTAGTTCCCTTAGATGGGACTTAGTTCAACCAAAGGTATTTCTCCTTAGTTAGGCCTAGACAGTGTAATATCAGGTGTTCGAGTGAGGTCAATTAGTGTATTGATTGATTCTTAAGTAAAACAAAATTTATTTCATCAATGTACATAATTAATCATTTATAGACTAATTCTTTTTAGTACCTTTGGTTTCCATGATTATATTTTCTAAATATTTTACAATGTATGACTATTTAGAAAATAATTACATGATATCCTATTTTATTTAATGATCCTTTAAAAAATATTTGAATTAAAATTTCTCAATGTTTTGAGAATTTGAAAATAAATTATAGTTTTTTATAAAATGTCTTAGATTTGCAAAAAATGGTAATTTCAAGGAAAATATTTTTTATGAAAAAAAAATAAAAAAACAATTTTGTATTTTTATTTCAAAACCATCTAGTTATGTATTTTCTTTTGATGTGTTAGGCTTTCAGTTAGTGGGTGGTGACCTTTACTGATTTTATATTATGAAAATATATATTATAGTTTTATATGGTTGCTCAGAAAAATTGATATTAAAACACCATTGGGTCCATGCTTTGATGAAGGTGCATGTGAAATCACCTCACTTGAACATGGTGATTTTGGTGCTTTTTTTGTCGTTTCATTTTTTTCAGTCATATCATCCATTGTCCATGTTATCCAGTTAGTTGTGTTTGCAACTTTTGGATATTGTTGTTCATACTTTCTTGGGATTTTATTTCCATTGTTTATCTGTTTATTTTTAAGGATGTTGAAACTTTTTTTCTTTCTTTATTCTTATCGATAACCATGTTATTGTCTCCTACCTATAGGGAAGCAGAAATCCCTTTGGGTCAGTGGTGAATCAAATCATGTCTCATTTTACATGGTGACATGAGTCAGTTCAATATAGATCTATGTTCAGGTTTTAAATAAAAAGTTGCAGAAATATTTAAATAAACTCATAACTTATTTTATTTTTCCATGAAATTATATAAAATAATTTTAAACACGTTGAAACATCCAATTAACCATTAAACAATGAAATAGATTTATTTTATGTGAGTTTGAATAAAATTTATACTTAAAAACAAAATCTACAATATTAAAAATATCATCTTCTTTCTTCATAAGCTTCTCTTATTCCAACAAAAAACCACACAAGGATAAGGGACTTTTCTTTAAACGCATATTTTCTAATATTCATCTTGGGTTATAATAATCTCCTGAAGGTTTTAATATCTTCCAAAAAACACTTAGTTAAAAAAAACTACACCTTTACATATTTTTCAACCAATGAACATAAATCACTATCAAACTCACTATACATAAAAATGAATCAACATTAAATAATATAAATCTTTTATGAGTGAAATCAATAGAATAAGTAATCACATTGAATAATAAAATCATACCATCCATAAAATAGTTACTTACATCCTCCTCTTTATAACTCTTGATTGTCTAGATACCAATTAAAAAATATTTTTTTCTTTTCCTTTGAAACCACTTGAGATCAATTTTAACTTCTTTAAGAATCTTTTTTTTCCATTCATCAAAATAATTTTTTAAATATATATAACAAAAATCTATAAACAATATCACAAAACATGTTTTAATAGTTCACATGATGACCTCAAAACATTCCCCTCGTAAATAGTATCTCTAAATACATGATCCCCCTAAAGGATCCTATCATACTAGAAGTGAATACTAGGCATAGAAAACTTGATTTTTTTTTCATAATCGATGAATAATAAAGGATATACATGATGAATAATGTCACAGCTAAGAAAATTAAATCTAGTTTTAATTTAATTATAAACTTTGAAACCAACAAGGAAGGATCATCACATATTATTTATAATTAGTTTCAAAATGGATTTATAATTATTTTTTCTTATATTTATTTCCACATTCATGAGTATGATGATGTATTTAAAACATACTTTCATTGATTCATAGGAATCAAGGGTATATATCTATCTTTTGGTGACCCAAACATGCATAAAAATCATGGATTATCATCATAGAATTAGCGGGATACAAAATTCTTGATTCTAGTCACTTGCATCATATGTTGTTGATCACATAAAGAATATCTCCATGGATGGATTATTATTTTTGTTCTCTCAATGAATTGAGAGGGGGGGGAGGATTGGTTCTATAGTTCATGAACATGTTCTTGAGATGAATCTATATTGATCTTAATATCAATATCTCTAGGTTTATTGTGTATAATAAGAAGTGAACCCAAGAAAGTGATATAACCAGGAATTAAAAGAGCTAGGTTAGGGTTGGTAATTGTATATAGTCCCTTAGAAAATTTCTTATTTCTTTGAAAAAACCATATATTTTAATTATATAACTAATATTATTATTTTTATTACTTTTATAAAACCTAAGAATAATTAAATATAATTTTTTAAATAAATAAATAAATAAATTAATAATTATTTAATGATATTTAATATATTAATTCCAGTTAGTCCATTAAACATAGTAAGATTATACTCCTTGGTATTTTATAAACAATTAATAATGAATATTTTCTTAATAAATAAATATTACTATATTATTCACTAATAAATATAATAAATATTACATTATCTAAATATTTCTAATAAATATTTTATATTATTTCAATCATATATTTATTATTCCCAATAATTCATGATTAAATATTAGTGATCAAACAACCCTGAATAATTATTAAACCAAAAAAGTGGGAATAATATTTATGCTAACATGTTAAATTGAAATTATATTTTTATTGAGATTACATAAACACTTAGTGTGGATCCCTTTACGCCTCTTTCGCAGTTGAACTTGGAAGAACCGCCTAAATTCCAAGGTTAGTGTATATGAACAACCTAATACACCCATATAGAAATAATTTAATTTCACAATGAATAATAATCTTATACAAATGATCACTATGGACTATATTCCTCTCACTATGATTTCTCAAATCAACTAGGTTTCATGCAATTGTCATCTACCTATGTGCTTTATGTCAATATTTTTTAATTTTTAAAAATAAACATGTCCATAGAACACTATAACCAGGGATTTATTTATGATATTATATTCCCATAAAAGGGCCTTAGATATAATCTTCTTTAAAGGAATATAATAGATAAATTATTTATCTAATTTTTCATTAATTAAATGTCACTCGTGTGACACCCAACGTATCCTACTTCACCGTGAGAATATGTCATCACACTTTTCATCAATAAATTAATGTACATGACTCATGAGATGTATTAGTTTTATTTTTAAAGTATATAGATCAATATACAAATCCACATATAGGAACATCTAATGGCACATTAAAATTGTTATTTTCAACCGACGAGTCCTATTTTTATAATCTTCTACTCTGAATATAGTTATGGGTGCCCCTACCCTCTCTTATAAAAGGGAAAATTTTATTATATTTTCTTTACACTTCATATATTTTTTTTGGATAGACCAATACCTATCCTAATACATTACAGGAATCCATTACCACATTAATTTGTTCATATTTTAGAAATAGAACCACCCTTAGTGGTCTTATGGTGGTAAGAAGGAAGATTTTTCGGAGAAGAGCTATCATTTCTAATCAAGCATTTCTATTTTTATTCATATTATATTCCATAACATATTCTTCAACAGTTACAAAATAATAAATAATGTATCCTGAATACACTCATATGTTATCATGTTTTTGTTATGACCCATATCCATCTCCATTTCCATCAAATGAGAAAAGAGTCCATCATTCGTGTGTACGAAAGACTATCACCTTATGAACCGATATAATTCATTTTCCATCATCATCTATAAAAAATGGTTATATTTATGGAATTAAAGTTTATATATTATATTAGTTACATAATTATCATTACAAAATTATAATATATCATTTAATTTTTTACCATTCCATTCACAAAAAAATGATATCATCATTCGTGTGCTCGTGTGAATTATGAAATCCACGAAGCAATGTGATCTATTTTTCACAACCACATCACATAAATAATATATATAAGTATGTTTAAATTATTTATATGATAATAGTTAAATTATGATAATTATTAAATTATAAAATGACACTTAACTTATTTATATAATGATCATTGAAAAATAGAAACGTTTCTAATTTGTACGTACAACTAATTGTCTCCATGATTGTAACATAGTTCATTTATCATATCTATATTTAATGGATAGATTTTAAAGTTTAATATATGTATAAATATGATCATTATGTCATGATTACAATTCTAGATATGATGGACCAATTTCCACTTTGACTATAGAAATCATTCCAAATTCATTTTGGGCTCAAGTATCGAATATCATCAAAATGTACAACGTGAACTTATATAATTAGGTAATTATTATAACATATTAATAAGTGATATAAAATTAATAACAAACATGAAAATGTTTCATAATAAAATATAAATATAAATAGGTTTTTTATTCAAGAATATAAAGATTGTATGTGATGATTCGAACTCAAGGTAATATATTTCATCATAATTTTCATTCATTGAGTCATATTTTTGATGTTATAGACCTATATTATTTTATGAGATGTATATAACTACCATTTGACATGGTATATAAAGAATTTATTTATTCCAATGAAATTTAATTTTTTGATGTAAACCATGTCAAAATCTAGTTTTTTTTTCAGATATCCCAATATAATTATTATAATATAATCAGGAAATAAAAAACATACTTTTAAAATCAAGGTATCAAAGGTTCTAAGATAAAATATTCAATCATGGGGAAAACCAATCTGTAACTCACATATTTTGACAATAATTTCTTAAAACCACTAAAAAATGTTCAGGAAACCCTAACAAGGGAAAAAATTCTAAACTAAAATAAACCCTAAGAAAAATTAATCCAAATGAAATAATCAAACAAAACACAGCATAGGGTTCATTCCAAAACATGACACAATAAAGGGGGAAGTAAAAGAGGGGAAAAGGAAGGGTATTGATGAGGAAGAATCCCATACCTGGATGATATCCCTTCTAAATTTCCAGTGGAGGAAAACCTGATCGAAGTGACTAATAGGGTCTATGCATGTGAGGTGGTCCTTTAGGCCTTATTGATAAATGAAATTGAGGGGTCATGAAGGGATGTGTGAATTAGTGGGATCATCCAAGTATCACATGAGAGGGATATGTGTAGGATATGGAGGGGGATTCGTTCTTGATGGGATCTCCCTGGGAGGGCGATGAGGATTCAACCAAATAGGTGGGGGGGGGGGGAGGAACCCATATTGGGTTCTAATTTAACTAGGTGTAATTTTAGAAAAATAAATTTCTATGAGGATGGGTAGATCACATAGTTTGGATGCATGATTGAAAAAACCATTCAACCTCCACTGGGTACATTGGTGTACCCAAAACGTTGGTCAACATAGTTTGATAAAATGCACACCAACCTTGAAAAACAATTTTGTTTCGAATACAGACTCATCTGCATGGATTCCAGATAATTACAAACTCACCTATATGGTTGCTAAATGGTCTAAGAAATATTTAATCCAACCCATGCGACATACAAAAATAATGGTTTTTTTGAATATTTCCCAAAAACATATGATCGATCCTTGGGAACAAAATAGAAATATGTAAATAAATAAAATAGTTGCGAATACCAGGGTTAGGGCATTATAATTCTCCCCATCATGACTTATTATACCACAAAAAAGACACCCAAATCATAAAATAAGAAACAATAATGGATTATGGACTAGAAAAGGAATCCACCCAAGAAAATAACTCCAATACACTCTACCTTCGTTAAAAACCTAAAAATCTATACACATTTCTAAATTCACATGTCACACCCAACTAAATTGATCAAAGGAGACTAGGTATAGAGAATTAATGTGTTTATACCCACAATTTAAAGATTCCACTAGAATGGTGGATCATAAAGTCAAGGAAACTCTATGGGAATCATTATTCCCACCAAAACTATCATCACATAAAACCTCAAGAAGCACATCCATACTAACGATTCATAGAACAAACCCAAAAATGTAGAAATCTATGAGGAATAACGACAGTTGGGGGGGGGGGGAGGAGCTCAAATAAACACACTCAAGTATGAAATACTTTATGAACTAAATCATTCAATAAACCATAATGTAACCAAGGCCCAAAGAAACTAATGACATTTCAAGGAGGAATATTTCATCAACATAAGATAGGAACCATAAAAGAATTCCCAAACTCACCATAACATAATAAATGAAAATACATCTAAAAACCATAATCCTAGTTTTAAAACTATTTTTTTATAAGAATCATATATTTCTTAAAAATTAATTTTCACACCATTTATATAATTAAAAAATTTAAAACAACCTAATCATAGAAACTCACATTTTAAAACAAATAATCAAGAGTTAAAATCATAACCACATTCCATATCAATCAAAAACAAAATAGAATTCTTGAATTACTCTTTAAAAAACATGTTAAAATACCCATATCTAAAAATCAAAATCCTAAAACTTCACTAAATTTTTTTATCCCCACTTTATATTTTTTGAAACATTTGGTTCCCATTTAAACCACCTTAAAACTCGACACTTCCATTGTGCTTATTCTTTAAAACATTATCTTTATCTATTTTATAAAAACCACCTTTAAATTCCCTTTTCAATATTGAAAATTCTTAATTGAGATTCCCATTCTAAATCAATTCACGAGTCCTAAAACACCATCACCATTTAAATTTATTTTAAATAAAATATGAATTATATAACCTAAAAAATAGTGTAACCATTTAAAACTGAATTATACTTAAAAACCTCCTTGAAATCTAACCAAATCATATTAACGTTTTACCAAAAATAATTTTTCAAGGCTAAGGGAACCCATGAAGGAAAACTATTGAGGGGATAGTGCTTATGTAGGGTTAGACCACATAGTTTAATAGGTCATGGGAAAATCATGCATCTACCCTAGATATTTTTTCTTAATGATACATTAGGGATTCGCATTGCTTTTTAGGACATGTGAGAAACTATTGCCTTTGGAACCACTATATTTTCACCCTAATATCAAAAATACCAACAAAAACCATTAAACCATCACAAAAATTAAAATTAAAATCAATCAAAATTTCCAAAATAAAATTAAAATGGGAAAATTAAATCCTAATATCCCCTGGTAACTCAGGTTTCATTTCAAGAAGATGTGGTTAAGAACTGACCCATGACCTACCTCATGAGCTTTTCTGATCATATATCCCATATAACTAAGAGCCCAAATAGTGGGGTCACTTTAAAATCATAGTACCACTTAATAACCAAGGCTATGATACCAATTTTTATATACAAGGCCGAACTGTTAATCCATTAGATACCCAACACAACTTATGACTTCTCTAAAGCAGGTTCCCAACCACCTTGGGGTTGAGAAAAAAACCTATTAATTATAATTAATTATTGGGAATTATTTTAGGAATTTAAATAGAGTAATTAAACAACGACAAAATAGGGATGACCCATCCATATGTTGTACATCCACAATAGAATCAGATAAACAATATTTTTTTAAATTATTTAATACATAATCAAATTTAAAATAAATGAAATACTTCTACCCACCCTCCATACTCCGTCTACTAATGTAGTATAATCCACTCACCCTTGACTCCCTCTCAAGATATCATCACTACTAGAACTAAAAAAGATAAAGGATTAGTTTCTCAATGTGATAAAAGAAACTAAAAAAATATAAACAACTGACATACTTGGTAAAACTATCCATTAGGAACCATAGTAACACTACATCCAAAATTAAAACTTCAATAACTCTGAGAGTGACCCCAAAATAAACCTAAAACAATGATATATAAAATAGTAATGAGTATAAAAATTCCTAGTTTTCAATAACCTGCCTTGACACATTCTTACACTTTAATTAAATATCCAATTTTCATGCTATTTTGAAATTGAAATTAGATAATATATTTTCCATTATATAAGAAAATATAGTATCACATAACATTTTTAATATCCTCATCCTTTTCCTTTTAATTGAAAATAAACACATAGCAAATATTTTATCATCTTACTAGGCTTTTATAGAAAAACCACATTTAAAAACCACTTTATGAGCTATTTTATAAAAATACCTTTATCAAATATTTTAAAAAATTAATGAAGAAATTAGGAAAAAGATACACTTTAAATTTTTTGATAAAATAAGTATAAAAGAAACATGCTTTCAATAATTTAAATAGATAATGAAAGAGTAAAAAGTGAGAAAGTCAAAACAATGCACCCTGGGAAACCCTTTGGAAACTAATGTTAAGGAATATTATCCCAGGATCCTCATAATCTCATTGATTGAACCATATAACACAATTCCCAGGAACATTCTTGTATTGGGGACAATATAAAAACCTATTGATAAAAAAATCCTTGTAACTTTTTTTTAATTAGTATTGTTTCATTATTCAAAATCTAGGGAGGTAAATACAAACATCAACTACATATGACTAGAATAATTGTACTATTTATCCATCATATGTACCCAAGGTTACCATGCATCATTACCATTTCAAAAAAACAGTGTTATTGAAAGAGTATTTTCTAGCCTAAAACATTTATACAACAAAAACTAAGGTAACCACTTAAGAATAACCATGATACATGTACAATTTATCATTCTAACTATAGTAACATAGATTAATTAAATTAAAACACACTTTATAAAATTTAACAATAATTTTAGAACAACATAATTGGGGATACTCATTTTACTTATATAAATTCACATAAGGACTTGTATAAAATATTTATTTTAAGAACCAATTATTAATTCTTATAATTTTTTTCTTGTTATTCCCATTTAAAATTACATACACACAAAAAAATATAAAATTTATCCTAATTCAAAAATTTACTTATTTATGTGAGATTTTTTATAATTAAATATATATGTATACCCATGCATATATTCATAACCATCATATACCTATAAAAAGAATTTGCAAAATCTCAAATTTAGTTTATTCAAAACCACTATTTTGATACTTTGTTAGTACTTTTAATTTCAGCTATTATGTGAAATTTGAAGTAAGTATTTTTTATTTAATTAAGAGTGTACATTGAAAATATTGAAATAATTATTAAAACAAAAAAATTCATTATGAGGTACATTCATGAAATTCGTAAAATATCAAGTGAGCATAATAAGAGAAAAATATTGATCTAATGTCAACACAGAATTGGAAATAATATTCAATTTTTATTAAAACCATATTGAAAATATAATTTTTGTATTTGAAACCCAATAAATAATTACAATACAATCATTAAGTAATGTAAACATAATTTTAAACTCTATGAAATTAATGGTTTAAAAATTAATGATCCAATCATGGCACAGACCTACTTGGAACTCATCGCCTTTGAAAATTATCACCTAAAACCACCAAAAAAAGGTCCAAGAAACTCCAAGAAGATAATATGATTCCTAAACCAAGATAAACAATAACCAAAATCAAACCGAAATAAATAATTGGTCCAAATCCAACATAAGGTTATGCACATGACGCTATGATACAAGGGGGAAAGAAGGAGAGGGGAAGTGAAGAGAGTGGAGGAAGGAGAAATAAGAGAAACAAATCCAATACCCATACATAAGGGCATTAAAATAACATGAGGAGGGACCCTAGGTCAAAGTAAAAAATAGGGGATATGTACAAAAGGTAATCCTCCCAACCTGGGTGACACGTGATAGTGAGATGGGAGGATGGGATATGAAATTTTGGGGGCTCATCCATGGGTTGTGTGAGTGGCATAATTGAATTATAGGGAGGATGGATTCACACATGAGGAGGTATGTATACTAACCAAATACTTAAAGAAATATTATTTCTTGATTTTTTACATACATATATAATAGATCAAAAAAAAAATCTTGAGGTCTAGTGTATTTGGATAATTAGATAAATAAATACATCGTATTAAATGTTGACAAATATTCATTATTTTACACTCTACATAGTGATCCTCACACCCATTAATCTTCGAAAACAATATAGGATACCCTGGAAAAAATACATAAGGAAAAGGGTGAGATAAAAATTCTATTAAGGGAATAAACTTGTAATTAAAGAATAACATAAGATTCAATAGGTGTAACATGATACTATAAAGAAAATAATTACAAGCATGAAAATATAACATATGGACGTTATATCATATGATAATGGAATCATAAATATGTAGAATCAACATAAAACAAGACATCATAATCACAGGTCAAGGTTCACTTTGAAGACCATAATAATATATTGGACATATCCCCATTGTGGATTAGGTTCACTCCCTAATAAAATGAATAATATCTCATGAGATACAAATTTTTACTCAACACATGGAATGTCTATTTAATTCCGAGTCCACACATCAAATAATAAAAATAATACCTATGTGTTCCGCATGATTTTAATAGAAAAACCATGGAAATAAAAATGAATTTTAATACACTTTTAAAATTGGCATTAAATAAGGAAACCATTTATAAATATATCAATAATCACAAACTGGTAAACCCATGGAAAATAAAAAGGCATCCAATGATATCAAATAATTTTATGGGGAAATAAAATTCAATTGAGATAATGAATAATATGGAATTTACAATTTATAGAAAATGATTATACATTTAGAAAATAATTTCCCTAATCAATTGGTGTATGAACACTATTCAATCAAATAAATGAGATGTGAGTTACTCATAGAGGAAAAACATTGGAAAAAAAGTCATGCCTATATACGTTGGATTTTAAGGTAAGAAAAAGGTAGTTATGGATCATTACTCTAATGGAAAAAATAGTACCTAATCCATAATGATAATTAAGATTGATGGTAACATTTAGAGAATATCCTCGATCAAGCATTAGGTGTGTCAAAGGATGTGGACTTATATGAAAAACACTTTTTAGGAACATTATGAAAAATTAAATTGGATATGAGAAACATAAATTACCTTTTGAAAAAAATTTATTTCATTATAAATATTTGAAAAATGATAGGGAATAATATTTTATTTTATAAAATCAATAAATCTCAAAAAGTACGTTTCATATAAAATGACAATGTTAGCAGAAATACAAGTTCACACCGACAAATGTTAAAATTGATTTCTTAAAAAAAAACTATATTTAAATGTTAAATATTAAATTAATTTTATTTTAGATAGTATATATAGAGTATTATTAATTATTTAGTCACAAAAAATGAAATTTTTAAAAGAATCCAATTAATATAGATATGGCAGAGAAAATTTCTCAAACGAAAGAAGAGGCGGGGATAGTTTTCATAAAATGGATAAATAAAGTGACAATGAGTAAATAAAAAACATAGAAGAAATCTAGAAAATCTAAGATTCTCTAGTGGAGAATAAAATTAAGGGGGATTTATAAATAATGATCACAAAAATTCATTATATGGATTATCTCCCAAAGGCAACCCCAATTTTGAAATTGATATTGAAAAAGAAATCATTATAACTTGAATATTTTTTAAATCAACAACACCTTAGTAGATAGATCTTGAAATTGAAATTACAATACTATGATATAAATAAAATTAATGATATAATACTAAAATTTGGTATTATACACACATTTTTAATGAAATTATATGTATAAAAAAACATGTATCAAATAAACAAATTTGAGAAGAAAAAATCCGTATAGTAATAGAAATATAAGAATAAAATGGAAATGAGGGAGATAACATAAAATGGAAATTAAATATCTTTAAATCAAATATATTAATTATAATGGAAGGAAATAGGATGATGAAAACAACATATAAATTAATATTGGTTCATAATATCCGAGCATGCCTCAATGGAGGGTGATTGATATGGAAACCCTTACCTTGTATTCCTATGTAGTTGAATTATTTATATCAACTAGTATAAAAAATAACTACACTAATAATATATTTTATAACCTTATTCCTAACAATAACCATTAATTATAATCATTTATATTTACTCTATATATGTATATTTTTTTACTTTTTATGTATTCTCAATATCGAGTGTGAGTAAATTTGATCATTCCGAACCAGTTTTGTAATAACATTATGATTCATTATTCTACACCAAAAGATCAACATTACTATGAATATAAAGTTAATATAATTTATTATTTATAATTATTTAAAATTTTATTTTTTCATTCTTTGTGAGTTTATATAATGATCCTTGAAGGTGAAATCATCAATGATCTTGTTTCAGTGGTTTTTAAACAGACGAACAATGGTGCCCTAATTAATGAATTTAATGTTAATATTAAAATTAGAAAACAAAAATAAATTAATTATTTACATAGTTATATAATATATTCAAATTAGCCAAGTTATAATAGTAATCCATGATATTATGTTATATTGTTATTAATGTGGGTGGTCAAACTAACCCAAACAAAAACATAAATTAATTTAATTAAACCATTACATATAGTGGATATGAAACCATTAAATATAGTGGTTAATTTGAAATATCACTATAAAAGAATAACAATAAAATTAAATAGTTTTTTATTTGGTTATATAATAATTTAATATAATTATAATACAATATAGTGGATATGAAACCATTACATATTATTGATGAATTGTTTTTCTCTTAGAATGGATGTTTTAGATGGTTAGACTTAAAAAATTTGTTTATTGCTCAAATTATTAATAAGATGTCCAATTTGTCTCACTAAAACATCAATAATTTCATAAATACCATTTTTATAAATTAAAACCATTACTAGAAGTATCCATGAAATGAATTAATAAACAAATAGAATACATTGTTCCATTGAATTTGTAGTCTACACATACACATTGTTGATGATTTCATTTTCTATAGAAAAATAGAAAGGTGAAATATTTTTTTATTATCAAAGAATATAAAAAATGTTATAAATATCATAATTAATTTTTAAATATCACTTTTTGACTATCCATGTTAGGTGGTGAGGTACAATGAAGCAACTTTATTTGTGGTCACGATAGTCCCGACATACCCATTATTTACATATTCATTTTTCATTAAGAGAAAAGGAGAATGGTAGTTAATGAACATTACCATGGAATAATGAAATTTAGAATACATTAAAAATTATTTCTCAATATTGGTATGAGAAAATAATAATATAAATTAAAATATTTAATGGATGAACCTTTAGGGAAAAAATGTGTATTCATGTTGGGAACATTGAGTTTTACTTCATGGATTTTATAGAAATTAGGGCCTTAGGCTAAGTTTTTGTAACCATTATCTTATGGAAATGAATAGGGATTATAAGAAAATTTAAAAGGTCTTTAATTCAAGAGAAAATGGAAATTTAGTAGTTCCTTTAAGAGGTGTTTTTAGTCCCCTTTTATAAGTGGTGAGAATGATATTTTTGTAAATACCCTTTACTTTACAAAAATAAAATTAAATTATTGAAGGATAAAGGATCTAAAAAAGAACAATAATTTACTAGTGGATGGTATAAGGTCTATAATCACTCAAACATCCATTAAGACACATGTTTTTAACTTGTTTTACCCTTTTTTAATTTGTTAAACTCTTTTAACCCTTATTTACCCTTACCGTGGTAACTCCACTTTACCCTAAAGGGTTAATTTTAATGAAAAAAAACTAAAATTGGAACTTAAAAATAATTTGGAAAAGCCGATCTAAAAAGATAATTTAATTATATAAAATAAAAATTATAAGGATGAGGAAATTTAATTTTTAAATTAGGATATAAAATTGTAAAACATTAATTTTGGAGAAAGTGTATTTTAAGCATAAAAATTATATTTCGAACAAAATTATCAATTTTATTATTTATATTGATTTAATTGGTTTATTAGTAAATAAAAAATGTATATGAAGTTAAAATCAATAAATTATCAGATTATAACTGTTGAATAATTCATTATAGGAAAATACTGAAAATAGTTTTCATTAGAATAAAATATTACTTAAGTTCTAAATGACTAACTAAATATTCAATTTTTATTTGATTTTGAACCTACTTTATGGATGAGTGGTAACCCACAAAAAATCATAAAAATTCAAATTTCAAAAATAAACATAAAAATTCTCAATCATTTCATCTTTGTCCATGTGTTACTTTGCGATGAATGATCACCATGATTCGCACACCCACTCATGGCGTGCACTTTGTCGCATCATAGCCCCAACATCACATTAGACCAAATCACTAGAAATCCCTTCCACTGGAGTCCATAATTACTAGTGTAGAACATCATCTACTCTGCCATCATCAACTGCTTTATCTGAGTCTCAATACCGGTTATTAGCATCATGGAAACCTAGAGTTGAAATCACCGTCTTAACATCACTGAAAATGTCACTGACCAAACACCACTCCATTCGCTGAATACCATTAGAGACAATCCTCATCGAGATGAAAAAAGCTACCTTTGTGAAAATCTGACAGCTACCACTATAAAAATACTAGAACAAAACCTTTCCAGACACATAAATCAAAATCTTCACACAAAAAATATCATACTGAGCAACTGTCAAAGAAGAAACATGCAAGTCATCATCAAATATAAGAGAAAAGAAATACAAAAGCCAAAACAAGACCATTTAGAAAGAAAATTCGTCCTCCAAATCCCACCTCCCAAAAACTTTTAGAATAGTATGATATAGATCCGATTCGGATGGAAGTAGAGAGTCTTAGGGTCAGAGGAGGGAAAGAGAAGCTGATGCCTCTATGAGATGAGATCATGCCAGGACTGAAACCTGAAGTCGAAGCCAAGATTATACCGACATAAGGAAACATGAAAAACCCTCGACCACCAAACCACATATCCCAAAACCACATGGTATCTATCACTCTTGATACGATGTGGAGAGGCGCGAAGGAATACGAGGTCAGAGAGGGGAAGAAGCGGCTGGGGGCTTCAACATGCACCATCTTCCCTATGAGAAAAACACCAAAAATCCACACTACCTGAAAGAAGAGATCAACACCATAAAGAGAGGAAATTAAGAGAGTAATGTAAGGATAGGTAACGATAGACAAATGTACCTCCGGCTCTTAAGAGGTGGTTTTTGGGAGGAAACCCTATGCCAATATTGAGTGAGGGGGAGCACCGAAGGAGAAGGTCACCTTTAATCCAAATGATAAGCATTGGTTTTGTAGATTCATAAATGTATTTAAAAATGTAAAATTTTACATATTAAATATATAATTTTTCATGATTTTTTACAGATATTTAATATAAATTTATATTATAAAAATGTATTAAAAGATGTTGTATTTATAAAATAGTGTATTTTACTATTCACCTAAAACCCAATATTTTGAGAAGAGTCATAAAAAATTATCCCTAGAAAATATTTTCATGATGAATCTAAAGATTATTTTCATATTTTTTAATTTTAGTTTTAAAATTTAAAAATATAAACTTTAAATTTATTTATAAAATATAATGAAAAAACTGTATTTGTAGAAAAGTAAAATTATAAAATACCAGAAATTCTTATTATTAATTTTAGTGCAACATCATTACAAATATTATTAATCATTCATAATTATAAAATAATAATCACATCTTTTTTTAATAAAATATAAAATTCATAAAAATATATTTTCTTAATCATAATAATTATTTAAGTATATATATATATATTTCAAAATTCGATTAGTCCTATTCATACTTAATAATTAAAAAAATTATTTTATCAATTATATTTAATATTTATATGAGAAAAACATCAAAGTTTCATTTAATTTTCCCACTTCATGTGGAGGAATCCATTGAAAATAACATTTAATTAAGAAAAAAATATAATGAAATCTCAGGTTGTTACATTCTCCACCTAAAATAAATTGCATCCTCACAATTTTCAAACTCATATAATGAGATTATTTTCAATATGGATAACCTAATTGACCCAACAATAGTAGTTTATATGGTTTGATTAATGATATTAATGGATATTTTCCTATGCACAATTTGATATGATCCATTTCTAAAAAGAGATATTTCATTCCTAATTGAATCTTAATAAGTGAAGAAGATACAAATATTTGTGCATGTGTATTTTTTTGTTTGATTACTTAGGAATATTGTCCGGGCTTGTTTATATTTTATTTTTTTAATTACATTCAATTTTATTTTACAATATATTCTGTATTTTTATGATATCTTATGCTATGATGTTTTTATATCTATTATTTTTATCTCATGGGATATATAACAGATTTATCTACATTTCATTAGTTTACGAGTATGTCTAAAAATACTTCTCTAGTACTATAAAAATTCAATGAAGTTGCTTCTACATGTAAGATCCCTAGTTTTTCACTCAGGTATGGATCCTTTAATTTTTAGTTTAAATAT
The DNA here is from genome assembly GCA_963277665.1 of Viscum album. Classification (NCBI taxonomy): domain Eukaryota; kingdom Viridiplantae; phylum Streptophyta; class Magnoliopsida; order Santalales; family Viscaceae; genus Viscum; species Viscum album. The sequence continues at coordinate 1,530,450,752 of OY728165.1, forward strand.
TTACATTGGAAAAAATATAGATTCCAAATGAGTTAGTAAAGGTTCTGAGGGTGTTCAGGGCTTGTTCAAAGCTTGGGACCCATCTTTTGGGGAAAACATGCAAGACACACAATTTAGAGTAAACATTGCATATTGTGTTTTTTTAGATAGGTCCACCTCACATGGTTGTTGCACGGTTATGTTGCCAAAGCATTTGAATTTCCCTTTTTTCTAGGTACCCATGCTTGGTTTGTGCACGATTTGATCAAACTATGCCGAAGATGTGATTTCGGGCAGAATCATCTCATACAGTTTGTGCATGGTTTGAAAGACCGTGCAGAAAAACTGTGTGCATGATAAAATCCTATGTAAAATGTCCATTTTCCCTGAATGATATATTAATCCAACCCTTCCTACATAATCTGAGAACTGGTGATATTTTCCTACATTTTCACCCATTTAGAGCTTTTTGAAGATCTAACATTGAAATAAAGATATCTCCTTCATCCAACAACTAATCGAGCTTTTGTTCATCACGTTGGATGCACAACAATAAGTACTCAAGTCCCCGTTAACCGTTATTCTTCTCATTTTCTCTTGAGCTAGATATCTTCATGTGAAAATTTTACACCTTTTCTTATATCCACTTTGATCCAAGGAAAATCAAGGGCTGATACCAGATGAGGAGAGTCATACAACTCTAAGGTGGGTGGTTTATAACTCATCCCTAAAGTTCATTGATTTTAGAATATTTGTGTGGGCCCACCCGTTTGATTGGAAGCCATTTCTTAAATTTACATTCCATTATTATACTTGTTAGAATCTTATGGTTATGCTATTTCCAAATATGTGATTATTTGTTAGTAGTTACACCTATAACTCAATCTGCCTCATGTCAAAGGTTATTCAATAATTGGGTTTTAATGTTTTTGACACGTTTGAGCCACCGTTCTGGTGTGCCCTTCGTTAACCTTTCTAAAGGCGAGTCTTATTTTACTAAATGGATTTTCAATAATGATAATTTCATAATGGAATTTACCATGTATGCTCACCACTTGACCCGGCTAAGGTAAGTGATTCAAATTGATTATTAAAGAAGAAATGTGAAATGGCAAGTATACAGAGTATATAACTTGGCCTTATCAAATAAGATTGAATAAAGGTTAAATTTCTGTAGAACCCCTTTCCATATTTATGGAAGGCAGTGTAGTGAACCCCAATAATTGAATATACCTTAATGATTACTTAAGACTTGATTAAATGGTTGAAATGCTTCTTGGCCAATCCACACTAACGGAAGACAAGGCTTGAACCAATAAATAAATGGTTGCAACTCTACTTTCCCTATCCACACTAATGGAGGGAAATAATTTAAATAAAATGAATTACTACATGATTACAATATCAAATAGAAATAAAATGACTTGAGTTCACCTTGAATTATGAGAGGATAATTCCTTGGGTCTCGAGAACCCCATTGCGATTCAAGGATATAATTTTCTATTGTTGATACCCACCTAGACTCGGGTTCTTTTCTATTCCTCAAATACCGAGTATACTACTATAGGGTCCTTCACATTATTACACGATACCTCAGATACACTCCTAGGATCCAACATTGACTAGTAGGTGGCATGGTGAAATACCATAGGGCCCCATCTTTTCTTATCCCTATTTTACCTTGGTTGATCAACTTGGACTCGGTAAGCACCTTATTGTGGAATGCCTTGGATTATGCTCCTTGGATTAAACTCTTACCCGTTATCTAGACTGAAATACTACTTAGTTAACATTCTGTGAGATTTACATTACCTTGGTTATTACCCTAGAACTCCCTCACTGGATATCTTTTTCAGGTTTCCTTATTATGTCTTAGGACCTTCTCTACTTATAATATCAGGAGGTGATGTCCGTGCTGGTTTTTCCTCACATGACCTATTAACATTAAATGGTAATTACTTAATTAATGAACTGGTTACATGTTCAGACACCAGTCGAGGGCTGAAAAAGGTATTTGGGTATTTAGTTATTTTGTACTGCTTTTTTTACTTTACATATGCATGTTTTCACACTACTATATTCCATTACATGGGCTGTAGGTTATAGACACCATTGGTGGTGGCCCACTAATATTTATCTTAATCCCTATCCGAGCTCTGTTTGGTACCCAAAGTAGATTACATGGTTGTAGAATGAAAAAGGGAAGCATACAACTTCCAATACTTGATTGCATGCAGATATAATGGATCTTGATAGTGGTTGAATGAGTAAGATCTCAGGATTCTTGGAGTAGCCATTATTTTATTTTACCTTGTGGAACATGTTATTCTTATTATATTGTATCAATTTTATCTATTTTTCTAGTGACATGACATTACATCATAATTGTTTTAGTTGATACAAATATTTTTATTCTTGTTTTTCTATTGAATCAGTTTTCTTCCCCTGTTTAACCATATTGATTCTTCTATTTACTATTTTTTATATTCATTCTGCTATGATACACTCTGATAATAATGGCATAGTATCCCCATGGACACACCCTAGGACCTCATTGCTAGTCGGCAGGCTATGAAATTTGGGGAGATGCGCTTGAGGCGATGTGGCCCACCGGGCTTGGGGAACCCATTAAGTGGCATATGAGTCCGGGATGTCACAAAGTGGCATCAAAGGTGGTTTCTTTTCTTAATTTACTATATAGAGATAGTATATTGGAGAATATGATTTATTGGGACTTGGTTATAAGCCATTCTTGGGCATCACGAACCCATGTTCATGGTAAAAAACATGTTGCCTAAATTATAATTGTTGTTCTATTTTTCCTATCACAGTTGATATTATTTCACTGTTGGGTGATGCACATGTTGTGTGGTGTTGTTGATTATTACCCTTTTGAGAATTTATTTCACCATAAGACTGATGATGTGAGGTCAAGGATAATTGTTACATGCATCATTATAGGCACCTAGATTTCACATGTCATGCATATTTTCATGCCATATAGGTTTATTTCACTACTTAGCATTGCTTGATATGATTGTGATTATTGAGTGCTGTTGTGATAGTTACTTGTACTTGTATTACATTTTCATCTATTGAGTGATTTCATGTCTTAATTCATGAGCTGTATGGTCCCTCATGGGTTGGGATGAGTAATTTACCAAGTCGATCCATTATGCTATAAGTAAGTGGGTTCCATTTTTGTTGATGGGTGTACAAGAACTGATTCATCGGAAATGGCTATCCCTTATAAAGTGAATCCTGAAATATAAAATGAATTGGTTGCACATACGTATCCTACCATATCATGATTATGAATGGTAAAGGGGTGAACTTCGAAAATTAACTACGAAATTACGTGAAACTTAGACTTGAGCACTTGCCAATACCTAGCTGTTTAAGAAGGTAGTTTGAGTAGTATTCCTCGAGTAGTGAGTTTTATTATGTTCATATTCTGTTAGTTATGCTTATTATGATTATAATATGGTTCTGAGGTGTGTTCTTTCTATTTCAAGACCCATGATGGCACAACGTCCTTGTGTTGTTTGCTAGGAGGGTGGTGGCGACCATGCTCTAGACATGGTGGGCCCTAAGCTGCTAGTCTTACCTCCAAGAGTACCACTTGAGGCACTTCCTACTATACCTGACCAGGGAACTGATTCCCAAGTATATGATAGTTTCTTATTTCTGATGCAGTCTATGAAAGGTGTTCCACAAGTTTCACCTATGATGGCTGATCTGACCCGTGAGTTCCAGTAGCAGCATCCTTCTACTTTTTCTGGTGATGGCGGTTCTCAGGATGTTGAGTCATGGCTAAAGGCAATGATGTCTATCTTTGATCATCTATAAATACCTCTAGATATGAGAGTAAATCATTTTACATACATGATTTGTGAATTGTCCAAGCGTTGGTGGGATGTGGTTACCCAGGCTGGTCGTCTTCAGGGCATTTTATTGGTTGACTTCCAGACTACCTTCTATGATTAATTCTTAACTCAGACATTGATAACTGAAAGATCTAAAGTGTTTAGGAATCTTGAGTAGGGTTCTATCTCATTTATGGATTATTCATCATGTTTCATAGATTTACAATGCTTTGTACCACTTATAGCTAGTGATGGGCTTTCACGTGCTAGAAATTTTGAGGATGGGATCGAGTGCACCATCCAAACTTTGGTGAATGTCTCTCACCTTACTAAATTTTCTTCATTAGTTGATCATTCCCATGTCACTGAGCATAACCTGAGTAATGGTGTGGGTACCGAGTATAAAGGATCAGTGCCATGTTAGGACAGTAGTTCTTCTGGTGGTAGTAAACATTTCCTTGAGGTTTCTCATTTGGGAAGTGGAAGCCAGAGTATCTAGTTTGATAGCTCTGTGGTGTGTCATCAGTGTGAAAGACAATGAATAAGAATCCAAAATTTGATAGAGAACCTATGGAGTGTCAGGATTGTGGACGTATGGGTCATCATCTATGTTTCTATAGGACCATTCCAACAGCTTTGAGTGGAAAATGATCAGCATCTGCACCACCTATAGGAGCAAATTTTTTTGCGCCACATTTGGTGGGGAGTTGGAATAACACTGACAGGTTTGGATGAGGAGAAGTTCATAGAAATGGTAGTCTGACCCATGATCACCAGTAGTGATATAAGAGAATTCATGATCATGGTATTCCATCTATTTCACATGGATTTGGATCAGGTTATTTGCATGATTTACAAACGATACTTAAGGATCAGGCTTCAGGACCATCCACAGTATGTGGTACTATTATAGTAGCCTCCACTATTGTCTCTACTTTATTTGATAAAGGTGATTTAAAATCATTTATTTATATAACTATATTTTAAAGTCTCATACTATAGATACAGTATCCCTATGATGTAATGACCCTCAATACACCATTGGGAATACAGACATAGGGCATATGCCAGTGCAAGGATTTTCCCCTTGAGGATGGCAGTTACCATTTCATGTGGAATCTCTTTGTTCTCGATATGATGAGATTAAATGTCATTATCGGGATGGAATGGTTAGTCCAGTATCACGCCTTTATTTACTTCTATCACAGTAGGGTTTCTTTTACATCACTAGAAAGAAATAGTTACCTTTTCAAGGGTGAGTGGGATGTCCAAGCTGGGAGAGCTAGATTGAAGCATCATGGGCTAGGTGAAGTGACAGTCCAAACTGAAAATATTTTCATGGAGGATCAGGGTTTTCTTCAAACTAATTTCCCTCAAGTAGTTGATCATTTTAGGGGAGTCTTTCTCGATGAATATATGTATTAATTCATAAGAGATAGGTAGAGTTTCCAATTGATCTTGTTTTGGGAGTAGCCCTAGTGTCCTTCCTCTATAGAGGATGTCACCTACTGAGCTTCAAGAGCTCAAGAAGTAGATAGAGGACCTAGAGAACAAAGGATTTATACGGACTAATACATCCTCTTGGGGTTCGCCCTTTCTATTCACCAAGATGGTGGATGGGACCTTACGTTTATGCGTGGATTACAGAAGGTTGAACCAGCTTACAGTAAATAATTAGTATCCACTTCCTGAAATAGAATATCTCTTTGACTCGATATAAGTAGAAAAGTCTTCCTCTAATATCGACCAAAGATAGGGTTATCATTAAGTGTGATTTAGACCATCAGACATACCTCGTACAACTTTTTGTAGTAGGCATGATCTGTATGAGTATCTTGTTATGTCATTCGGTCTTACGAACACGCTTTCCATTTTCATGTATTTGATGAATAGGGTTTTTGACCCCTATTTGAAATATTTTGTCATGGTCTTTATGGATAACATATTTCTGTATTCTCGCACTCATAGCAGCTATGCCAATAATCTTGAGATCATTCTGAGTACACTGAGAGAGTATCTAATTTATGCCAAGCTTGTGAAGTGTGACTTATGGATCAACAAGGTCCACTTATTTGGTTATATTATTTCAGAATCAGGAGTATATGTTGAAACTAAAAAGGTGAGTTCTGTAGTTTCTTAGAAGCATCCCAAGAACGTGTTTGATATCAGGAGTTTCTTCGGACTCTCTAGATATTACAGGTATTTCATAAAAGACTTTTCACATATTTCTTCACCACATATTGGAACTACAAATAAGGTTGTTACGTACCTGTGGTCAGAAGTATTCAAGAAATAATTTCAGGAACTAAAATGGAGGATTGTCTCGACATTGATTCTGATTCTTCTAGAACAAAGTAAAGGTTATATCATTTTCTGTGATGCATCTTGTATTGGCCTTGGATTAGTGTTGATGTAGGAAGACAAAGTTGTTTTGTATAGAACTCAACAGTTGTGTCCTCATGAGAGAAATTATCAGAAACATGTCCTTGATCTAGAAAAAGTTGTCTATGTTTTACATTGATGGAGACACTATCTATTGGGTGAGCGCTTTGTGGTATATACAGATCACAAGAGTCTCAAGTATAACTTTTCTCTGCAGGACATGAACCTCACACATTAGATATCGTTTGAATATCAATAATCCTTTGATTTTGATCTTGCCTATATACCTAGAAAGGGAAATCTGGTTGCTAATGCACTGAGTTGGAAAACTCAAATGTAGGAAGTACATGAATCTAGTGATGAATGGAAGTTAATGGCCCTCTTATCTGAAATTCATATAGAGTTTCAAGGTAGTCACAAGCAGTATCACCTCTCAGCCTTAAAATTTACCTCATTCCTCCTTGGTAAGGTGAAGAGTATGCATTTTTATGATGCAGAAGGTTTGGTTCTCTGTGAGAGTATATCAGAAGATAACCCACCTCCGTATTGGTTTGTGGATAAAGATGACATCCTGTGTCTATGAGGATGTATCTGGGTACCTGTAGATATGAGAGAGAAGTTGATGAAATAGTCCCACACTTCTCAATGGGAAGTTCATACAATAATCTTGAAGACGTATCGAGATATATGATGCCAGTATTGGTGGACTAGAACGAAACATAAGATTTTTATGCTTCATCACTAGGTGTTCCACCTATCAATAGGTGAAGGCAGAGCCACAGAGACCAGCAAGCTTGTTACTTCCACTTCCAATCCCAAAATGGAAATGGGAGGATGTTTATATGGATTTTGTAGTTGTCTTACCCAGGTCGTTGAGGGGTATCAATGCTATCTATGTAGTCAATTACCGACTAATGAAATCATTCCACATTATTCCTACTGAGGAGACTTTATCAGTTGATGAGTTGGTAAGACTGTATGTTTGTGAGATCATACAACTATAAGGGTTTCCATGTACTATCATTCCAGATAGAGATTATCATTTCACATCATGGTTCTAGATAGGCTTACAAAAATATATGGAAAATCAGGTGCTTCTCAGCATTGATTTTCACCATTAAACCGATGCAAAATTGGAACAGACAATATAGGTTCTAGAGGATATGGTCTGAGCATGTGTCCTTGATTTTAGTAGTTTTTTGGAGAAGCATATCCCACTATTCTAGTTTTCTTATAATAACATTTTTTAGGTGACCATTCATATGGCTCCTTTTGAGGACTTATATGGTGGGCCATGTCGTTTACCCTTGTGATGACTAGAGGAAGTTGATGCATCCCTACCAGGTCATTGTATCGTCTAGGAGACTTCAGAGCAAGTTCTGCTGATCAGGAAGTGTATGACCACTGATTAGTCTAGATTGAAATCTTATGCCAATATCCATTGAAGACCTATTTAGTTTGAGGTTGGGGATCATTTTTTACATAAGGTATCACCTAGGCTAGGGTATAAATGGTTAAGAATGTAGGGAAATTTGTCACATCATTATGTTGGTCCGTTTAAGAATCTAGAGAGAGTCAGACCAGTAGCCTATTAGTTGCTACTACCTTAAAGGTACTATACCATTCACAACGTCATTCATGTCTCACATCTTCGCCAATATCATACTTACCGGTCTCATTCCTTTGATCCTGAGTAAGTTGAGTTATGTGTTGATGCTGCCTTTGAGGAATATCTAGTACGCATTATTGACCGAACCATGAAGGATTTCCAAGGAAAGTTTGTCCCTCTCGTACGGGTGCTATGGAAGCACGAATGAGTTCATGAAGAGACCTCGAATAGGGAAGCCAATGTATGGGCTCAGTGTCCAGAGTTGTTCCCAGAAAATGTTTCTTTACCCTTGGATGTAGAACTCGGGGGGGGGGGGGGAGTCCTTTTAAGGGGGAAGACTATTGGAACCCAGTTTTTCAGTCAGTTATGGATACTTTAATTTTCAGTATAAATCATTACTTTGAACATAATATGGATGAATAATGTGTTAGTAAAGGTTCTAAGGGTGTTCAGGGCTTGTTCGGAGCCCATAACTCATCTTTCGGGGAAAGTAGGCCTCACACACGGTTTGGAGTAAAACATGTAGGAATTCTGCACCATTTGGAAAAACGTGCAGATTTTCCTTTCAGGGAAAGAGCCACCTTGCATGGTTGGCTCACGGATGTGCAGCTTAACTGTGAAAACACACCGTTTTCCTAGATACTCGTTCATAGATTGCATAATGTTTGATCAAACCATGCAGAGGATGTGATTTTGGGAAGAACCGTCTTGCATGATTTGCACACAGTTTGACAAACCATACAGAAAAAACATGCGTAGGCTAAAATCCTATGTAAAACTTCCATTATATCCTTAATGATCTATTCAGACAAACCTTCCTCCCTAATCCAAGAACTAGTGGTATTTTCCTCCATTTTCACCCATTTAGATATTTTTGAAAATCTAACCTTGGAATTAAGAGATCTTCTTCATCCTATAACCAATCAAGCTTAGGTTCATCACATTGGATGTGTAGCGGTAAGTAATCGAGTCCTCTTGAGCCATTATTCTTCTACTTTTCTCTCAACCTAGATATTCTAATGTGTGAATTTTACATCTTTTCTTAGATCTATTACGATTCTCGGAAAATCAGGGGCCAATACCAGAGTAGTAGAGTCGTACAATCCAAAGGTGGGTGGCCTATAACTCATCCATAAAATTTGTTTAATTTCGAATATTCATGTGAGGCCCACCAGTTTCATTGGAAGTTGTTTCATAACTTGACATGCCATTATTATACTTGTTTGAATCATATGGTTATGCTCTTTCCAAACATGTGATTAGTTGTTAGTGGTTACACCCACAACTCAATCTTCCTCATGTCAAAGGTTATTCCATAATTGGGTTTTAGTGTTTTTGACACTTTTGAGCCATCGTTCGGGTGTGCCCTTTCTTGAACTTTTTAAAGGTGAGTATTCTTATAATAAATGGATTGTTAATAATTAAAATTACATATTGGAATGTACCATGTACACTCACAAATTGACCTTCCAAAGGTAAGTGCTTCAAATTGATTATTAAAGGAGAAATGTGAAATGGAAAGTATACTGAGTATATAACTTGGCTTTATAATATAAGATTGAATAAATGTTACATGTTCTTAGAAATTATTTCTATATTAATGAATGTAGTTGAGTGAACCCAAATAATTTAATATACCTTAATGGTTTATTAGGACTTGATTAAATGGTTTCAATGCTACTTGTCCTATCCAAACTAATGGAAGACAAGGGTTGGGCCAATAAATAAATGGCTGCAACTCTACATGAAATATCCAAACTAATGGAATTAAAGACTTGGACCAAAAATGAATTAATACATGATTACAATATCAAATAAGAATGGACTAACTTGGGTTTTCCATGGATTCTTAGAGGAGAATACCTTGGGTCTCGGGAACCCCATTCTGATTCAAGGTTATGGTTTTCTTAGGTTGATACGAACCTAGAATCCAATTTCTATTTATCCCTTAGATGCCTGGTATACTACTGTAGGGTCCTTTAAATTATTACAAGATACCTCAGATACACTCCATGGATCTAGCATTGACTAGTAGGTGTCACGGTGAAAGCCCGTAGGTACCTATCATTGCTTTGCACCATTTTACCATGGTCAATCACCTTGGACTCTATAGGAGCCTTATTGTGGAATGCCTTGGATTAAAATCCTTAGATTACACTCTTACCCCTTAGCTAGACTCAGATACTACTGATTTATAATTTCATGAGATTTACGTTACCTTTGTTATTATCCTGAAACTCACTCACTAGATATCTTTGTCAGGTTTCCTTGTTATGTCTTGAGACCTTCACTACTTATACTATCACGAGGTGATGTCAGTGCTGGATATGCCTCACGTGACCTATTAACATTAAATTATAATTACATAATTAATGAACTGGTTACATATTTAGACACCCACCGAAGGACGAAGCAGGTACTTGGGTATTTAGTTATTTTTTATTCTTTCTTTACTTTACATATGCATGCCTGCACACTTCTATACTCCATTACATGGGGTGGAGGTTATAGAAAATGATGGTGGTGGCCCACTGAGATTTATCTCACACCATCTGTGGACACAATTTGGACTCGGGGTAGATTATATGGTTGTAGGAATTGACAAAGGTAAGCATATTGCTTCCAACACTTGATTATGTGCTAATAAGATAGAGCTTGATTGCAGATGATCGAGTAGGATCTCGGGATGGTTGGTGGAGCCTTTGTTTTGTTTTACCTTGTGGAATAGGTTATGCTTATTGTATTGTATCCATGTTTCCAGTTTTCTAGTGACATAAAATTAAATCATCATTGTTTATTTTGATACAGATATTTTTATTCTCATTTATCTAATAGGTTAGTTTTCTTTTGTTGTTTAATTACATTGCTTCCACTATTTACTCTTTGTTTATATTCCTTCCACTATGCTACACTCTGCTAATGAGGGCATAATCTCCCCATAGACACACCCTAGACCCTCAATGCTAGTTGAAAACCTCTGGAATTTGGGGAGACATGCTTTAATCCAGGTGAACCACTGAGATTGGGGCACCCGTTAAGTGGCATCCGGGTCCGAGACGCCACACTGTAGCTTTAGAACCTTTACTGTTTTTAGTTTGAAATTTTTTTTTTCATTTATTTTACTAAAACTTATACGGTAATAATATTTTCATGAGACATGATTTTATATAAAGATACCATTTTTATACTGATTTCATTAGTTTACATCCAATCCTAAAAAGGTTATTTTTATGGTGTTTAAATTGTTTGAAAGTATGCTATACTGTTTAATAGCAGCTGTTTTTCCATAATTTTTACTTCTATATTTAGATGAATTATGGAACAATCTTTGTCAGTTTTATTTGATTCTTAATTCATTGGGAAGCTAATAAGTGTTTCTATAAATAAGTATTCCTGACCAAATTCTGAATCTTTCTCTAAGAGACTTTAAAAATTCTTTAATGCTTGTTAATGTTTGTTGTCTAGTTTTTCTCAAAGCATGGTTTATATGCTACTTTCTCAATAGTTAAAAGTATGGTTCATCAAAACTATGAATACTGTTCATCATCCATACACTATAGTTACATTTCACGAATAGTGAAAATTATGGTTGATCATCCCTACATTTACTATTCATTATCCATACGCTGCATTTACTATTCATGAATAGTGAAAAGTATGGTTGATCATCCCTACATTTACTGTTCATTCCATATGCTATGTTTACTGTTCATCATCCATACGCTATGTTACAGTTCATGAATGGTGCAGCAACCCTAAGTTACTTTTCATGAATTGGGTAGTAACACTATATTACTATTCATTCCATGCTGTATAGTTATTGTTCATTTCTAAAGTTACTAATCATTGTGTGCATTTTTTCTAAAAATTGATTTTCTGTATATATATGGATTATTTTTAATCGGTTTTCTATGAGAAAAATTCTCATTATGTATATGTATTTTTATGAAATATATTTTAATGTTTTTGTACTATATTTTGAGAGAAAAATTAATAAACTATTTCAACATCTTTTTTTAATTAAATTGGTGGTTTCAAGTTTATTTAAATTCAAATTTTTTAATTTACTTTTGGTTGTTGCGGCTACATTCAAGGAACTGTTTTGAATAAATTTAAATATTTTTTGAATGGATTTAAATGTGGTTTTTTAAATCATTCAACATTTCTATAACTATGGAGAAATTTTTGGATGACTTATTCATATTATTATAAATTCTATTTAAGATTTATTCTTTAGGAATGAAGAGGCATCTATGCTATGATTTTTATAGAGATATTAAAAAACACCATTGAATTAATTTATTTTGAATATACTAAGGAAGCCTCGATACTGTAACTTCTAAATATATAATATATATATATCATTATTTCTATATTATAGGATAAAAAAAGATAGCAATACAATTTTAAGGGACTCATTAGCATTTTTCATTCTCTATTCTTTCGAAGACAAAGTGCTGTGAACTTTGAACCTGTTGTGCATTTTGGAACATCCTGCGACACTTTGTTTCATCACTTTCATGATCTCAAAGTACTTAATATTTTCTGATTTGACTACAATTTCCATGACAAGACATGTTGATCCAATCCTTAACAACAAGTACATGTGATTTAATTATTTTATCTTCTCATTAATCTGGTTGTGAGTCTGTAATACTATTTACCATCTTTCACACACACACTCTATTGTTCTGTTTATGATTTTAAACACAAAATCATTATTTGTTATTATTTTTCCTTATATTGTAACTCCCAAATTCTAAATTCAGGATCTAAGGGTTGTAAATCCCTATATCTAAATTCAGGTCGGTTTGGGTTGTGACTCTAAGTGTTCAATGTCGGGTTGTAAGGGTTGTGGCTCCATATACAAAAGTCAGTGTTGTGGTTATCCCTCCACTAGAAAAGGATTCTGTTATTGGGTTATGATTCCCCCATAAAAATCATTTATTAGGTAACATGTATCTCTCACCAAATAGAGAGGTATAAGAGTAGAAGTTGGCCCACTTTGGACTGAACTACTATAAAAAACATCCTTGTGTTCTTTACTTATTCCGAAGCTAAGTAACTGTAACAATTAACTTTAATAACAAATTTAATTAATCAATTTATTTGATTAAAATTTTAATCTAGTCTATTCACCCCCTCAAGACCATCTACCACTACTCATTCCGACTTAACAATTGGTATTAAAGGGTCATCCTTTTTAAAACTAATTTTCTCTATTATTTTGATTGTGATAACATATTCCTAGTCATCACAGTCCAAGGAAAAGATCTTATAATAGGGAAACAATGGACCCAAATGATGATAGGATTCCTCAAAAGCCACCAAAAATTGATGGAAATGATTATGGGTACTAGAGATCCTAATTGGAGGCTTACCTAAAACAGTAGAGCATTGAGCACTGGTCTATCATGTCAAAATAGTACACACTACTTGATGTTGACCCAGATAATCTTACCATAAATGATGCTACTAAGTCTGTTTTAAACTAAAAAGTTGTTAAATTTTTATATTGTTCTATTAACATAATTTTTTAGTCATGTGTCTTCTTTTAATACAACTCATAAGATTTGGAAGATTCTATAAGTTACACACCTTGGATCTGACAAATTGATTCTAACCAAGATTAGAAAGCTTCATTCAGAGTACTAAGACTTCAATATGGGTGAAGATGAAATAGTAAATGTCACACCCCAACCTATGATAGTATTTTTTTAATTATTTTTTGGTTTTTAAATATTTTTATTGGGGTCAGAGGTGAGTCCCAGACGAAATTTTTGATTTTTGATAAAAACTGCGCATTTGGGTTCAACATTGTTGGACGCACGAGCAGAGCATGACGTCGCACAAATTTTCCAGGAAGCTCATGGGATTTTCATCTTTGAATAATTAAAATGAATAAATAAATGTTAATTTATTATGTCATTTAAATTTTTTTTATGGTTATTAAGAATTTTATTATTTTTATTTTTGGTGATAACTAGACTGGTTAATTTTATTATTTTGTTATTATAATTATTATTCTTATTATTCCTTTTTTTATCATTATGTATAATAATAATAATAATTATTATTATTACTAATATTATTATTATGATATTAGAATTTTCGGTTATTATTTCAATTTCTTTATTTATCATTATTATTATTATTATTATTATTATTTTTATTTTTCTTATTTTTCTTATTTTTCTTATTTCCTCTTTTTTTAGGGTTTCATTGTTTTTTTGGTTCCTCCTTTCTCCCCGCATGTGGTTCTCCCTCCACCTCCTAGGCAACTACTCTGTCGCAGCAGGATTCCCCCTTAACCTCCCTTGCACACCGGGCGTGCCCCAGCCATTCCTCCCTGTTCAGCGGCTCCTACTTCCAGCGGGTCACAGCGGCGGCCTCCCCCTTGACTCCCTCCATGCACTGACCCCCAAATTCTGTTCGGGCACCCCATTGCGGACCCCTTCCGGCCTCACTCAGCCACTGCTGGCTCCACCACTAGCACTCCCCATCGCAACCCCCCTAAACCTCAACCTATTTCCATGCTCAGCGTATCCAGCACCCTCCACCCATCTAGCCCAACTCGACCACTCCTATAGTGTACCCGCCACACCTCCTCAACCTCGGACCCACCAGCCTCACCTCAGCCCTTCCTGTTACAGGGCACCCCTTTTTCCCATCGCGGTGACCTCCTATATGACGTGAACACAACCCCAGTAGCCTTCCAGTGTGTGAAGCAATCACACCCATCGGCGTTGCCCCGACCCGCAACCCCCCCTGTGCATCGTCTTTGTCGGCGCGGTCCCCTATATGTGTGACACTCCTTTCGGTGAAAACACCACTCCCTCCAGTATACCCTCTTCACTTGTGCTGTTTCATTTTTATTAGTTTTGTTATGATTTTTATTCAATAATATTTATTTTGGTATAGTTGGTATTTTAGGACCTACGCAAGGTGATTTCAAGTGGGCATTATCATCACACCACGTATCCGAGGTAGGAATTCCATTTCTCTTTCCATTTTCAATTTAAGAAACTTTAATTATATGTTTTTCTCACTTATTATACATGTTAAATATTTTTTTGTGAAACCTCCTGGTTAGTCTCTTAGTATGTGGTCAAAATTTGAAGTCTTTTTTGTTATGGTTTTATTATAAAGCTAATTTTAAAGTAGTATTTTGTGAAAAATTTGGTGTTTTTTTGTGGAACCTTGTTTTGTCTCTGGTTGGTATTTTATTAGTTGATCAAACATTTATTAAATTATTTTGGTAGTGTGAATCCTAAAAGAGGGAATTTTTAGGGTGCGTTCTATTTCAAAAATTGTTATTCTTTTGATGAATGGGTTGTTCGGTGTGTTGAGTTGTAAATACCAGATGATTACACACATGGTTTGTAAAGTAAAAAACAAAGTTCAATGTTTTAAATAAAATTATGGCTTGTAGATTGGTGTTCATAATTTGTTGGGTGTTAAATTGAAATTTTTTTATTCAACAATACATGCCTTGTTTACTTTATAAAATGACCATTTGGATTTTCAGAGTAAAGTGTGATGTAAAAGAAATTTTTGGAGTTTATAAATGTATCATTAGTGTGCAGAACAATATTTTAGGTTCTTTCTATTGTTCTCCAACTGGTTTGGATTTTAAAAAAGTGTGTGTTGTGTTTTAACATGTTTAGTCATTTTATTAAAAATGGATGGGTCTTGAGTGTGTAGCCTAAATATATTAAAAAGAGTTTTATCAATGTTTGGGTGTGATAAATGATGTGTTTACACCAGCCTTGGAAATGTGGAAATTTTACTTTTGATAAAAGTGGGTTTTATAAATAGCATTTAAGGGACCATTTGGCCACTTTGAAAGAATAATGTAAAGTGCTTGTAACAAAGCCCCCGTGGATGTTCTTCATGCCTTGTGGACATGGGATGTCCTCAGTATGGAATCCCCAGGTCCCATTATATGGTTCCCTCATTTGAGAATCCTTGGTACCTCTTGACTTTAAGGAATGAGAGTTTTCCTTGGGGGGACTCAGGGTGAGACCTACTATGAATTATTTTTATAAATATAGATTGTTATTTGATGCCTGGTGGCATCTGTTGACTCACCTATTTTTATACTTGCGACATATGAACCTGACATATTGAGAGAATATTTTGAGATGAGTATTTCACTGGTAGGTAATGGTAATGACCAGTGGCCCATAATAGACAGATATGTTTGGGTTTATTACTATGGTTTTTTCCATCTTCCTGCTTGAGAAAGGATGGCCGAGCATTTTGGAGCATTGGATTTCATCGTATATGGCATGCTATTGTAGATGGGGTCAAACGTATTAGTGTCATCTGAATTATTCTCGATCTATCGGGTTCAACTATGTTTAGTGATTTTCAGCTAATGAACTATTGTTGATATTTTTGCATTCCTATTTACACTACCCTTTCTATATCTACCTTGGTACCCTTGTGTGGTGTTTTTCACGAAAAGTGAAATTTTGGTTTTCCTAAATCCTATGATAATGTTTTCAAAAGAAAACGTATTTCAAACTCTTTGGTTTTGGTTTTCCAAATGACTAAGGGAAATGATTTGTACTTTTTTTTCAAGTAAAAATTGTAGAAATTCAAATTTTAATATATTTTAGTTCAATCTTAGAATTGATGTTTCTTAATTTTAAAGGTAGTGCATTGGAAATAGATATAGGGTTATCCAACTGAGTTTTAATACTCACACCTATAGTTATTTTTTATTTTTAGTGTTTGTACATGCTCTATCTTCGGTGCGATCACATTGGGAAACGTCTTATCATTGAGTCAGAGAGTGACCGATGGGGTCACAGGGAGTTAGTTTGGACGTCGAGTTTGGTTAGTTTTAATTTCTTTTGTTCTTTTTTAGTCTTTTTATTTGTTTTATTTATCCTATGCTGATCTTTATTATTTCTGCTTCTTTTATTTATTTGTATTGGGAGAAACTGTTCCCAAAGTCTCTGTTGATGCCCTGATGCTTGTCGCTAGCCTGGGAGGATTGAGAACGCCTCTCAGGCCATATTGCAGACCGTCTTTGGTGATCGGTTCAGGGTTGACCCAGGTTGGTTCGTGAAAAAATGGTATCAAATGAAGGTTATCAATTAGCAGACCTCGCTTTTTAGATCACCCTTTCTGTTATTTTGTATGACAAGGTAGATGGAGTAGGATCATCAGGACTCGAGGGGTATGTGCCGAAAGAGCGTCGCAAAATCTTTCTCATGCTCATCCTCAGGTTTCCATGGGAAGTCTAGTTAAATTAGTTTCTTTTGGTTTTTTATGGATTGTTTTGTTATTGGGATATGACAAAGGGAGTTGGACTAATAGTCCTCCTAATATGCACGACCTAGAAATCCATGTGGAGCTAGGGGAATGGTTCAAAAAGGCTCTCTATGTCGGTGATGTGTTTGACATATGGTTTCCAACCATATGGTCAAGTCACCCACCGACACTAGTTCCATATTTGAGTTGTTTTAGGCCTCTTCTGACTTCTGAAAGATGTTTTTATCTGAGAAATTGGTTTCAAAAAATGGTTGTTTGAAATGACATGTTTAATTTACGGATTGTTTTAAAATAAATGGGATGAATGACTTGTTTTTGCAAAATGAGGTTGTTTTGTTTTTTCCTTGGCATTCCTACGGGTTCTCACATGCATAGTTATATGTGGAAGTGTGAACAGATGTCTATTATGGAAGATGGATGCCTAGGGTGGCATAAAAACATGTATGTGAGTGAGAATCTAAAGGATACTAACGGGGAGTGTTTAACACACCATACTTTTTTAAATCAAATATGTTTTCGAAAAGGATTGGTTTGATGTTATGATGGCTCATTCTCTTGTGTTTAGAGATTTTCATATATGCGATGTTTGATTTTGAGGATTTTATTTATTGAGTTGGCCTTGATTGAGTTTTTGATTTTTCTTGCCCAGCAGTTATCCCTTTGAAGATTCAATGGGTGATCGTGGTATGGTTGATCAACCTAAGGATTTTATGCTCATGTTTTGGAAGCTAGATACACCTCTCTTTTATGTTCAAGCAGACACTTCCGTAGCAGAGGAGTGGATGTAGAATATTTAAAGGGACTTAAAACATTTTGAGTTTCCCGACTCATTGAAGGTCATGTTTGCATCCTTCATGCTTGAAGGTTCACCATGGATGTAGTGGAAGTTAGTGTCTCAGAACAACCCCCGTCAAGAGCTTACATGGGAGTTCCTCAAGGATTTGGTCATTTGTCAGTATTTCTTTGAAGAAGTAAGGGTGAGAAAGGGGATGGAGATGTGTTGTCTGCATCAGGGAGACATATTCATGTTGGAATATTTCCAGCGCTTTGTGGAGCTAGTCCCTTATGATTCAGGGTATGCCCCAGATGACCCCATGAAGGATCAATGCTTCGAGGCGAGTCTCCACCCTGATCTACAGTCAAATGTGTCATAGTCCAACCTAACTTATTTTGTCAAAGTGACAAGACAATCTTTTCATGTCGAAGCCACGATGGTAGGAGTGCTCGAAGTAGTCCTCCCTCCTTCAATCCCTATGAGCAGTGGTGATGATTCTGGAAAGGAGATGAGTAATAAATTGAGAGTGGATGGAGTAGGTCTTGGAATAAAAAGGCCTCAAGATCTTTAATCATCCTCTTTTGAGCGAGATATCCTTGTGTGTTATTAGTGTGGAAAGAAGGGTAACAAGAATCCGTCGTTCCCAAGTGCTCTGAATCCCTACTAGGGATGTGGAATCCTGGGTCAATTGTGATGATTATGTCGGGGCATTACTAGAAAGCGTCACAAAGGAAGTTCTCAGAAGTGATGTGCAATTGGGTTTTTGTTCAAAGTTTATTTTTTAAGTTTTCTTTCGGTGTATAGGATATTTTATCTTTGTATTTGTGCTGATGGTTTTTGGGATTTGGCATGTATGGGATGTCGTGGGTCTTTTGACGAACTCTGGTCTTCAATGCTAGTATGTTTTTTTCATTTTAAAATATTGTCATTTCTTTTGTCAAATCAAAAGGTGTGTATTTCTTATTGGGATTATCAGAACCTGACTGTGATTCAGGAGACGTTTCTTCCATCTGAGCTCCATCTAAAAGGCCTCGAAGTGAACTGGCACGTAGTCAGGAACCTCAGGGAATTTTATGGAGTCTTGTTAAGGTTGTGCCTCTATCATGCGGTGAGACATTTTTAGTGTTTATGCTCTGTTTAAACATTCATTGTAAATTATCTCTCATCATAAAAGGGTGCGATAGAATTATCCCTCATGCAATTTCAGTATTTGTGCATTTTTGGATGAAAGTTATTGATTAGTGACTTTGCATAGAACACCCATGTGAAACAGTTGCAGCTTTGGTTTGTGTCTATCCTAAAGTGGTGTGTTGTGTGTAGTTTTCCATCGTAGTTTCATTGATCCTTTCCTTGGGCCCTCCCTCCTCGCCCATGTGGTTAGGGTTTTTGGTTCATGCATAGTTTATGTTAAGCTCTTAACCCTTTTAGATTAGTGAGTGGGTTGAAGGTTCTTGCCATGCTTCTTTTAGCTTGAGTAAGGCCTAGTTCAGGCCTAAGTCATCTTTCTGTTTGACCATGTATAGGTTGGTTATTTATGGTTGGGAGACCCACCGTGAGTCTCTTTGGGTTTTCTCTTAAGTCGTTATCAGATTTTAGTTGAGTTATTATGGTGGGGAGTCCGTTCCGACCTCCCCTTTGATGGTGATTTGTTTTGGACAATGAGGTTGATTCTCGTTGGTGGTCACTGGAATGTCCTTGACTTAAGAAGTTGGATCATGGTTGTGTGGAATCCTTAGATGTTGATCGATTGGTTAAATAGTGTTGTGGTTTTCTGGGGGTGTAAAGCGTTATGGCGGGAAGAATTGT
Organism: Viscum album; assembly: GCA_963277665.1. NCBI lineage: Eukaryota > Viridiplantae > Streptophyta > Magnoliopsida > Santalales > Viscaceae > Viscum > Viscum album. The sequence goes on from OY728165.1 coordinate 1,530,470,454, forward strand.
CACACCCCGACCTAAGATATTATTTTATTTTTATTATTTTTTCAGCCTTTAAATATTCTTACTAGGGTCGAGGGTGAGTCCTAGATGAAATTTTCTAGTTTTGATAAAAAGTGTGCCTTTGGGTTCGATGTCGTTAGACGCACGGGTGGAGCGAGACATCGCATGGCTTCGCCGAGGGAGCTAGTGTCCTTTTCATCTTTGAAGAATTAAAATGAATGAATAAATGTTAATTTATTATGTCATTAAATTTTTTTTATGGTAATTACGAATTTTATTATTTTTATTTTTGGTGAAAACTAGAATTTTTATTTTTATCATTTTTATTATTTTTATTATTTTTATTATATTTATTATTCATTTTATTATTTTTATTTTTATCATTATGTATTGTTATTATTATTATTATTATTACTACTATTATTATTATTACAATATTAGAATTTTTGGTTAATATTTCTATTTATTTATTTTTCATCATTATTATTATTTTTTTATTTTAACTTTCTTATTTTTCTTATTTTTCTTATTTTTCTTCTTTCCTATTTTTTAGGGTTTCATCATTTTTTTGTTCCTACTCTCTCCCCGCATGTGGCACCCCTCCCCATCCAAGCTGACTCCTCTGTCACAGCAGGCTTCCCCCTCAGCCTCCCTTTCACACCAGGCATGCCGTAGCCTTTCCTCCCTGTTCAGTGGCTCTTGCTTCCAGTGGGTCACAACAGCGGCCTCCCCCTTGCCTCCCTCTGTGCGCCAACCCCCGAATCCTGTTCGGACACCCCATCACAAACCCCCACTAACCTCACCCAGCCAGCACTGACTCCACCACCAGCACTCCCCGTCACATTCCCCAGGACCTCAGCCTATTTCCTTTCTCAGCGCATCCAGTTCCCTCCTCCCATCCAACCCACCTCAGCCTATCTTACAGCATACTCGCCACACAACCACAGCCTTAGACCCAGCTGCCTCACCTCGTCCCTTCCTATTGCAGCGCACCCCTTTTTCCCATCGTGGTGACCTTTTTTTCGGCGCACACACAACCCCAGTGGCCTACCCGTGTGTGCAGCAATAACACCCACCAGTGTTTCCTCGACCCATAACCCCACCAGTGCATCACCATTGCCGGTGCAATCCCCTGCTGGTGCACCACTCCTTCCAGCATAAAAACTACTCCCTCCGGTATACCCTCCTCCCTTTTACTATTTCATTTTTCTTAGTTTTGTGATGGTTTTTATTCGTTAATATTTATTTTGGTAGAGTTAGTATTTTAGGACCTGTGCAAGGTGATTTCGAGTGGGCATTATCATCGCACCACATATCTGAGGTATAAATTCCATTGCACTTTCCATTTTTAATTTAATAAACTTTAATTTTATGTTTTTCACAATTAAGTGTACATGTTAAATATTTTTCTGTGCAACCTTCTGGTTAGTCTCTTAGTATGTGGTCTATGTTTGAAGTCTTGTTTTTTATGGTTTTATTGTGCAGTTAATTTTAAAGTAGTATTTTTTGAAAAATCGGGTGTGTTTTTATGTGGAACATTGTTTTGCCTCTGGATGGTGTTTTATAAGCTTCTCAAATATTTATTAAATTATTTTGGTAGTGAAAATCATAAAAGAGTGTATTTCCAGGGTGCGTTATATTTCAAAAATAATTTTTCTTTTGATGAATGGGTTGTGCATTGTGTCGAGTTATAAATACTGGATGTTTACACACATGGTTTGTAAAGTTAAAAACAAGGTTAAATGGTTTAAATAAAAGAATGTCAAGTAATTTATGGTTAATAATTTGTTTGGTGTTAAATTGAAATTGTTCTATTCAACAATGCATGCCTTGTTTTCTTTATAAAATGTCTGTTTGGATTTTCGGAGTAAACTGTGATGTAAAAGAAATTTTTGGAGTATATAAATTTATTAGCAATGTGTGGAACAATGTTTTAGGTTCTTTTTTTGGTTTTCCAAGTGGTTTGGATTTTACAAAAGTGTGTATTGTGTTTTAACATGTTTTGGAATTTTATTAAAAATGGTCAGGTCTTGAGTGTGTAGCCTAAATATATTAAAAAGAGTTTTGTCATTGTTTGGGTGTGATAAATGACGTGTTTACACCTCCCTTGGAAATGTGGAAATTTTACTTTTGATAAAAGCATGTTTTGGAAATAGCGTTTAAGGGCCCCTTTGGCCACTTTGAAATAATGATGTAAAATGCTTGTCAAAAAACACTCGTGGATGTTCCTCGTGCCTCATAGACATGGGATGTCCTCGGTATGGAATCCTCGAGTCCCATTATATGGTTCCCTAGATTTATAACCATTGGTACCTCTTGAATTTAAAGAATGAGAGTTTTCCTTAGGGAGACTCGGGGTGAGACCTGCTGTGAATTATTTTTATAAATATAGATTGTGATTTGATGCTCGAAGTCATCTCTTGACTCACCTCTTTTTATACTTTCAACATACAAACCTAACATATGTAGAGAATTATATGAGATGAGTACTACATTGGTAGGTTATGGTACTGACCAGTGGCCCATAGTAGGCGGAAATGTTTTTGTTTATTACTAAGGTATTTTCCCTCGGCCTACCAGAGAAAGGATGACTGAGAGTTTTGGAGCGCTAGGTTTCATCGTATGTGGTATGCTACTTTAGATGGGGTTTTAGGTATTAGTGTCATCTAGATTATTCTCGATCTCTCAAGTTCACCTATGGCAGGTGATTTTTAGTTAATTAACTATTGCAATGATTTTTTTTATTCTTATTTACATTACACTGCTATATCTACCTTGGTACCCTTGTGTGATGTTTTTCATGAAAAATGACATTTTGGTTTTCCTAACTCCTATAATAATGTTTTCAAAAGAAAATGTATTTCAAACTCTTTGGTTATAGTTTTCCAAATAACTAAGGGCAATGGTTTGTACTTTTATTTTGAGTCAAAATTGTATAAATGAATATTTTAATATATTTTAGTTCAAACTTAGAATTGATGTTTCTTAATTTTAAAGGTTTTGCATTGGGAATAGATATCGAGCTAGCCTAATGAGTTTTAATACTCACAACTATAGTTCTTTTCTATTTTTTTTATTTGTGCAGGCTCTATCTTGGGTGAGCTCACCTTGGGTGAAGTTTTATCATTGAGTCTGAGAGTGACCCACATGGTCACATGGAGTTAGTTTAGACGTCGAGTTTGGTTAGTTTTAATTTCTTTTGTTCTTGTTTAATCATTCTACTTGGTTTATTTATCCTACACTGGTCTTTATTATTTCTACTGATTTTGTTTATTTGTATTGTGAAAAACTATTCTCATAGTCTCTATTGATTCCCTAAGGCTTTTCACCAGCTTGGGAGGATCGGGAACACCTCTCAGGCCATGTCGCGGACTGACTCGGGTGATTAGTTCAGGGTCGACCCGAGTTGGTTCGTGACAATAACCCAAATGGTCCATAGATTCATAAGAATTTTGAATGGAATTAATTCATTTGGATAAGATCTAAAAAACCCAGTACTTTTTGAAGGAGTCCTACGAGCATTACCAAATAAATGGCATGCAAAGAAGGTTTCCATTGATGAAAACAAGAATTCCAAAGAGTATGCACTTGATGAATTGATTGGTTCACTACTCCAATATGAACTCGAACTGAAAAACATAGCCGATGAAGAGAAAACAAAAAGAATGTTTATATTTTAAATATATTTTTTTTCTAACAACACTTCTGATTCTGATCTATAGGATTGTGAAAAAGAAGATATGGCTCATATTGTGACTGAAGATTACAATAGAATAAAAAAGAAAAGCTTCATGATTCTATTTTAAAGAATCCCTCAAAAATAAAAATATAATGGAGATAGTAAAGGTGATATGAATTTTAATGTTTCATATGTAACCTGTTATGAGTGTAGAAAGAAAGGTTATATAAATCTTTATTGTGCAAAACTAAAGAATAAAGGAAAATACAAAAAGAAGGAAAAAAAGGATTTGAAAACCAGCTAGAGTGGTACAAAAGAATATAGTTTTGGTGAATGATCTAGAAATGAAAAATAATATGCTAACATGTACTTCATGGGATCATTGGATAACGTTATTAATTATAGTTACTATTCTAGTTGTTCTGATTATGACTATGAATCTGATAACCTTAATATTTTTGAATTACATGAATAAATAGAAAGAATAAGAAAAGATATCTTCAAAGATGCTATTTTATATAATAAGATTAAAGAAAATAATGAGAAGCATAAATCTAGAAATAAAGTTATTTTTATAAGAAAATGAAAAGTTAATAAATTCCACTTCTACTTCTCATTAAACATTTTATAAAAACTTGAAATCTGATCAATATTTTGAACTAATATTTTAAAAAGGAAGTTCAATGTCATAAAAAAAGTTTATCTTCGTTTATTAAAGTTCGTGAAAAATATCATGAGTTGTTGTATTTTTCTAAAAAAGGCAAAAATAATGATGTTTTTGGCTATGATAGGAGATTACCCAAATTGTATAAAACTCATTTTGTTAAGAGTAAAAATGGTTGTACTTCAAATTATACTTGTTTTAAATGTGGAATGAAAGGCCACTATGCTAATTATTTTTATCTTAGTTGAAAAAATTCCATGGAATTTACAAAAACATATTTTCTAAATTCTTATTATCTAGAGTACCTTATAATATTTTTTAAAATTTTGCATGGGTACCTAATAATTTTTTTACTAATCCTATTAAACCCAAATTAGCTTCGATACCAAAATTGATAAGTAATTGATTTTTGTAGGAAAAATACTTTGGATGTATCAATAATGACATATCGTACATGCACATTGGATGATCTAGGAATATAACCAGAGAACCATCAAATTTTTCCACTTACAACACATCTGATCGAGGCACTGTTACTTTTGGAGATAATTCCAAAGGAAAAGTAAAAGGTTTTGGTAAGGTTTGTAATGCAAATTCTACCTTTATTTCTAATGTTTCATATATTATAGGTTTAAAAAATAATTTAATTATTATATCACAATTATGTGATGATGGAATGGAATTTAAATTTCAAAATGATAAATGTTTATTTTTTACCAACGATTCATTATTATTTTATGCCAATAAAAAATATAATATTTATATTATTGGTTTTTCTGAACTAACTATTCGACATGTAAGGTGTTTGAATGATGTGTTGAATGAAAACATTATTTGGAATCAATTTTTAGGTCATTTCAGTTTTAGAATGTTCCATATGACCTCAAAACATGTGAATGTGTTATAGCTTCCTTCCTTAGAGAAAGAACAACATTATGTATGTGACGCTTGCATGAAAGAGAAACAACACAAATTTTTTTAGACTTATCAATCAGACAAGTACTAATAGACCATTACAGTTAGTACATCCTGATTTATTCATCCCCACTCAAATTTTCAACCTTGGTGGAATGAAGTATACTTTAGTTATTATTGAAGATTGTAGTATATTTACTTGGGTATGATTTTTTCTCATAAAAATGATACTTTATCTATATTTACAGTTTTTTTAAATTAGTTCAAAATGAAAAAGGTTTTATGATTATTTCTATTTGTAGTGATAAAAAAGTTGAATTCCATAATTTATATTTTGAAATATTTTTTGAAAATAATGGATATTTTCATAATTTCTCTTCTCCTAGAACACCACAACAAAATGTTTTTGTCGAACAGAATAATATAAATCTTATTCAAATGGATTGAACTATGTTATTTGAATATAATTTGCCTAGATATTTTGGGATGAGGCTATTTTTTTCTGTGAGTTAAATTTAAAATATAATTCTTATTAGACCTTTGTTAAAGAAAACTATTTATGAATTATTCAACAATAAAATGCATAAAATTAATTATTCTAGAGTTTTTGGTTTCAATGTTTTTATTTTAAATTTAATGGATAATTTAAATAATTTTAATTCTAAGATTGATGAAGGAATTTTTCTTAGTTATTCTAATAATATTAAATCTTATAGAGTTTATAATAAAATGAATATTATTATTGAATAATCTGTTCATATTATGTTTGATGAAAATAATGTTAATTTAAATTTTTATCTAATTTTTTTTATGATGAGTTCATAGATTTTAATTTTGGTGAAGGAATTTCTCATGATAAAAATAAATAAATTTAGGGGTAGAATACTCCTTCGCAACCTGATCCAATATAATTGAATTTTGACAAAGACCATCCTATTGGAAATTTAATTGGAAATTTTGATTTTTCTATCAAAAATGAATATTCAATTTTAATTTTTTTTTTCTAATTCTACTTTTATTTCTGATTTTGATCCTTTTAATGGTAATGATGCTTTCAAAAATGAAAACTAGATTGTTGCTATGTGAGAATAATTAAATTAATTTGTTATAAATAATATTGGGATTTTTGTAGAATTTCTTGAGGATAAGAAAGTAATTGGAAATAAGTGAATCTTTAGAAAAAACATGGATAAATATGGATAGATTTTCAAAAAAGAATACATACTTATTGCACAAGGATAATCTCACGAAGATGGTATTGAATTTGAAGATTCATTTTCACTTGTTTCTAGGTTATAGGTAATTATAATTTTATTGGACTTTTCTTATTTTCAATGTTTTAAATTATATCAAATGGATGTAAAAAGTGATTTATTAACTGGTTTTATAACTAATGAAGTTTATGTTTCTCAACCCCCTACTTTTGAAAATGAAAGTTTTCCAAACCATTTTTTTAAATTATCTAATGATTTTTATGGGCTCAAACATGCACTCATTCTTGGTATGAAAGACTATCGTTGTTTTTCTTAAATAATATTTTTATGAAAGGAAATTCTGATCCAAATATTTTTATTAAAATATCTTCTAATGAAATTTCAGTTATTAAAATCTTTGTTGATTATATAGTTTTTGGTTTCTCTAGTGAAATTCTTTGCAATAATTTTTTCTACATTGATGTATTTTTAATTTGATACGAGTTTAATAGGAGAATTAAAATTCTTTCATGGTATTCAAATTTTCAACGGAAAGATGGATTTTTTCATAATCAATATAAGTATGCTAAAGAGTTATGTAAACATTTTGGTATTGATTCTTCTAAATCTATGAAATATTATATGGGTACTAATTGAAAATTTGATATTGATGCTTTTGGTAAATCTGTTGATTTTAAAGTTTATAGAGGAATGATAAGTAGCTTACTATATTTAACTAAATCTAGACCATATATAATTTTTAGTGTTTATTTATGTGCTATATTTCAAGAAGATTCTAAAGAAAGTCATTTTAAAACTATAAAAAGAATAATTATATATGTTAAAAGAACTAATGATTATAGTTTATTTTATACAAAATATAATTGTTCTGATTTCACATATTGTTCTGACTCTGATTTTAGAGGTTGTCGAATTGAATGAAAAATGACATCAGGAATTAGTCATTTTCTAGAATTTTTTTTAATTACCTCATATTATAAGAAACAATTATCTGAATCTTTATCTACTTCAAAGGATGAGTATATCTCTGTTTCTAGTAGTTGTGCTCAATGTTTATGGATTAAGAAAACCTAATGTGATTTTGGTGTATATCTTGATAAATTGTATATTTATTATGATAATACTTCTAAAATTTCCATTTTTAAAACCCCTTACAAATTCTATAACAAAGCATATTGATCTTATATTTTATTTTATTAGAGATCATGTGAACATGGGTAATATTGTTTTAGAATTTATTCCTTTTGAAAATCTGTTAACAGATATTTTTACAAATCCATTATATTTTTCTCAATTTTAGTAATTTAAATTTGATATTATTATGTTATATTTTTAATTTCATATTACTTTAATTGTTTAGGGGGTGTCTGTTTTCACTTTTTGTTTATTTAAAAAAAGGGGGAGATATAATTCGAGAATAAGTAATTTGGGGAGAGACTTTTTTTGGGAGAAAATGGGGAGAAATAATCCAGCTTTAAATTTTTTTAAAATTGGTTTTAATTAGTTAAAAAGTTTTGGGTTTTTAGTAAAACAAAAATTGGTAGATTTATTTTTCATGTTCATTCTTTTTTTGATTACTTATAAAGATTGTTTGTGAATGTTCATGTTTCATTTTGTTTGATTAAATTTAATTTTATTTTAAAATAATTTTTTAATCTAATGATATATTATGCTAGAGTGTTTTTATTTCTATTATTCTCATCTAAGTTGATATATAAGAGATTTAGTTACATTTCATTAGTTTATGAGTATGCCTGAAAATGATTCTCTATTTCTAAAAAATTTATATGATGTTTCTGCTGCAGTTTTAAAACCATGATGATTTTCAATTTTAATTTTTTTTGTATTTGTTTTATTAGTAAACTAAAAGATAATAATATTTTCATTAAAATTGATTTCATAAAAATCTAAAATTTTAATCTTGATTCCATTATTTTACATCAAATCCAAAAAAAATCGTTTTTATGGTGTTTAAATTGTTTAAAGTTCTGCTATGCTATTTCATAGCAATAGTTTTTCTAGAATTTTTAGTTTTTTTTATCATTTTTGGAATAGTAGATGTCAGTTTTATTTGATTAATTATTATTAATAAATATAATAAGTTTTCATAAAAATATTTCTTCTTAACCATATATTTTATATACCTCTATAAGACTTTAAAAATTCGTCGAAGTTTGTTAATGTTTGTTATCCTTATTTTCTCAATGTATGGTTTGTACCCTACATTTGTAATAGTGAAAATTATGGTTTATTAACCCTATATTTACTATTTACCATCCATATGCTACATTACTGTTCATGAATAGTACATGTTTTGGTTGATCATTCCTATGTTTACTGCTCATCATCCATACTCTATGTTTACTATTTATGAATAATGCAAAGTATGGTTGTTCATCCCTATATTTACTGTTCATTCCATATGCTATGTTTACTATTCATCATCTATACACTATGTTACTATTCATGAATAGTTTAGAAACCCTATGTTATTTTTCATAAATAGTGATACAACCCTATATTACTGTTCATTCTATGTTGTGCAGTTACTATTCATTTATGAAGTTACTGTTCATTCCATGCATTTTTTCTAAAAATTGATTTTCTGAATATGTATGGATTATTTTCAATCAATTTATTTGGAAAAAATTCTCATTAAATATAAAGATTTTTAACAAAGATTTTTTAATATTTTTTACTATATTTAAAGATAAATATTATTAAATTATTTCAACCTCTTTCCCCAATTAAATTAGTGGATTCAATTTATTTAAATTAATTTTTTTTAATTTACTTTCAGTTTTTACTAGAATATTATTTGAACAGTTTTGAATAAATTTAATTTTTTTAATGGATTTAAATGGACGTTTTAAATAATTCAGCACTGTTATATTTCTGAAGATTTTTTGGGATGGCTGATTCAAATTATTTGACATTATTTTTAAGGTTTATACTACATGAATAAATAGGTAGCAATGCTGTAATTTTTATAGAGATATTTACAAATTCTTGTGACATAATTTATTTTAAATATCCTAAAGAAGTGGTGCTACTACAACTTATGAATAGATTCTCTATATATATCATTCTTTCTCTCTTTTAGGTTAAAAAACTAGATAACAATATAATTTCAAGGCGCTCAATAAATTTTTCATTATCTCTTCTTTTGAAGTCAAAGAGCTGTGAACTTTAAACCTATTGTGCATTCTCAAACATCCTGTGACACTCTATTTCAAAACATGCATGATCTCCCAATTTCAAAATCTTATCTACTTCGAATAAAATTTCCCTGAAGAGATGTGTCGATCAAATCCTCATCAACCAGTATCTGTAGTTTAATTATTTTATCTTCTCATTTGTCTGGTTTTGAGTCTGTATGAATATTTTAAATCTCTCAAATGTAATATTTGTTTCTATTTATGATTTTACACACAAAAGATCTATTTGATAATATTCTTCCTTAGGTTGTGACTCTCATATTATAAAGTCAGGATCTAAGTGATGTGACTCGCTTTATCTAAAGTCAGGACTATTGAGGTTGTGACTCCCAATGTTTAAAGTTATGTTGTAAGGGTTGTGAATCGCCACACAAAATTCAATGTCATGGTTATCCATACACAATAAAAATATTCTGTAATTTTTTTATGATTCCCCCATAAAAATAATTTATTAATTAACTCATATCTCTCACCAAGTAGAGAGATATAATAGTTGAAGTAGGACCACTTTAGACCAAACTACTATAAAAAAATCCTTATGTTATTTACTTTTTCCTCTCCTAAGTAACTGTAATAAATAACTTTCTTAATTAATTTAATTAATCAATTTATATGATTACATTTTTAATGTGGTCTATTCACCCCCTCTTGACCATCTTCCATTACTCATTTTGAGCTAACAACAAATATATAAGAAGAAACTTTACACAAACCTTGAAGATGTTTTTTATACTGTAGATATAATAATTATACTAACAAATGTTTTTCTTTGTAATTAAATATCTAATAGGATAAAACATACACAATGTAAAGGATAGAAAAATATAGAGTGAAAAATCCATTTCTATTTCAATAGTATTCATTGCAAAGCCTTTTCCCTATTCCCATTGTCTAAGTGGTTGTTAGTGAGGATTTTCCTCATTATTCCTTTGATTGGGGAATTTATTTACAAAATATCCAATTTTTTAGAAATTGATGCAATGAATTTTTTATGTTCTCTCTTTCCCTTGAGCTTTTGATTTTGGTGGCCTTCATCTTCACAATTTTAGTATCTACCTACACCTAAATAAAAATTTACCCCATGCTTCCTTCCACATTTTTGAAATGTTGGGAATTGAATCTTATTTACTTAATTTTCCATGTGACATGAGCTTCAACATGACTCTACACATCTCTTCTATGTTATATTTGGTAATTTGAATATGTTCACATTATTAATCATATTTAGTTATAGCTAGTTTTGAATAATAACAAGGTATCTCACTCCATCACCCACTATCAAGGTTTGTTCATTAATGTAATCAGTAAATTATCCCTCAAACACATGGTTCTTTTTAGTTCTAGACATTCCTAAAACTAAAAGTGATTGCCATCTGTGAGGGAAAATAAATATTATAAGATTATTTTCATAAATATCCTTATGGAAATTTAACCACAAGATGTCCAAATTTATGATATATTTACATTAATATACACTTCTTTTAGTCAAACCTATATCATTATTAGTTCCACTTATATTGTTCATGATTCTTTTAAGTTTGAATTATGTTTAGTTTTCTCATAATTATTAAACTAATTCCTTAAAATAAACAAAAAATAAATCCTTCATAGTTGTTTGTAAATATCATATGAGTAACCAAAGAATATCTTTCATGAGGGTATAGCCAACTGTTTAGTAAGGCACCCTTTTCCATAACTAGGTACATGTCAAGTTAGAATGCACCAACATAATAGTATTCATACAGGGAATTAATTGCTTTGAAAATCAAAGAATCAATACTTTAACAAAAAATTTAGGATGTTCTCATATACTAAGCTTTATTCATAGGGTTTTCAATAGTTTTCTCTCATCAAAATCTGTAAAAGTAACTTGAAAATTATTTTATAGTAAATATAACTACCCAAGACTAAATCACATATTATTTTAGGATTTTTAACAAATCATTCCAACAAATAAAATCCAAGAATCTAGAGGTATAATGTCTCCATAATATTAGTCACATAACTAAATCATATTAATTTTAAAAAAAATCATCATTATTTATAACTCCATATACTATTCTTAGCTTACAAAGTTTTTCTAAGATTATAGAGTATACTATGGGGAAAGTATATAAGGAAACATGTGATTTAGAAATCCAATTAAGGGAATAAATATTGAAATAAATCATAACAAGAGAGTAAAGAGGCATAACATGATATCCTAAAGAGGATGATCATTTCATGTAAACATGAAATAAGAAAATTATATCATAATATCATGGATTCATTAATATATGAAAACAATAGAAGACAAGAAATCATAAGAATAAGATGTTGTTCAATCCCAACACCATCATCAAATACTAAATGGATTCCCCTGTTGGATTAGGCTGACTCACTAATCACTTATGTAACATCTCATGATATATAAATCATTACATAATGTATTGTAGGAATATATAATTATGAGAACACCCAACACAAAATTAAAATCATACCAATGCATGACACTTGATTTCAATATCAAATTCATGTAGAAAAAAATGGGGGTTTATATCATTTTAAAATGGTATTAAATAATTAAAACATTAATAAATCCACCCATAACTATAACTTGATAAACATGTGGAAATTAAATGGGTATCCAATGAAATCAAATAACATTTTACTTAAATAGTTTTTAGTTATAATAATTAATCACAAGGTATTTACATCATCTAAATAAAGGTTATGTGGTTTAGATAATAATTTCCTCAATAAACTGATTTATAAACACCATTCAATCAAATAAATGAGATATAATGCATTCATAGAGGAAAGGAATTGGAATAAAAATTATTCATATATATGATAGATTATTAGGTAATGTAGCGTAAGTTATATATAATTCATAAGATAGATAATAACATTACATATTAAATACATAGACATAATAGTGATGGCGATATTTAGATAATATCCTCAATCTAGCATTAGTATGTCAGAGTATATGGGCATAGATGGATTTTTTTGGGAGAATTAGAAAAAATTCTTTTTGAAATACGAAATATGCACAAACTTTTTGAAATTGAAATTTATTTAGATATATTTTATAAATCAATTAATATGATGTTTTATATTAGAACACTATTAATGGTTTCAAATAATGTTCTATAAAAAGTGAAAAATTGTTTTGGAAGAGGCGTTCACACAGAAAAATTTAAAAAGGGATTTTTTTTTCAAAAAGATATAAATAGAAAATGATAAAAATTAAATTAAATCATTTTTAAAAATATTATAAAATGAAGTTAATATATTATTGAGGCATAGATAATTAAATTAAAAAAAATCAACAAATGAATGTAGAAATGTTAGAGAAATATTATTGACCAAATGAAGAAGTGGGGTCGGTTTTTCTACTCCTGGAAAATAAATTGATAATATGAATATTAAATAGTGATAAGAAATGTAAAAACCAAATAATAACTATAGAAAATCAAAATTTTGGTTTTTTACAATGAAATATTATATAAAATCTCTAAATGGGTTATATTATAAGGTAAATCCAATTTTTAAATTGAGATTGAAAAAAAACAGTCAAGGATTGAGTGATATTTTAAATAAAAACCCAGTAGGATAGAGATCATAAATTTGACCTTAAAATAGAATGAATAATATTTAATTAATTATATAATATAAAAAATTGTTATTATACACAGTATTTGAAATAAAATAGTAGTTTATAATAAAAACATATCTCAAAGAAAGGAATTTTAGATGTCAAAGCCCTTATGGTAATAGAAATGTAAGAAAAAAATGAAAATAAAGTGGATACCATGAAATAAAAATTAAAATATTATTAAATTTAAGATATTAATTATAACATAATGTAATAAAATAGTGAATATACTTTATAAATGTAGATTGGTGCACTATATTAAGGCATACTTTAATGAATTGCGATTGAGACAGAAACCCTTACCTTGTATTCCCGATTTGTCCAACACTATCTATCCTTCGGTATAATAAACATAAATATTTTAATAACTAATTTTGGAACTATATTCAAAACTATTTCAATTCATACTACTCATTTGTATTTATTATCTACATGTATATTAGATAGTTTTTACCTTTTCTGAATACAAATTGCAAGTAATGCTGATATTTTTGAACTAGTTTTGTAATAACAATGTGATTATTTGTCCTCATATAAAGTTAATTACAACTATAAAATTAAAATTAAACTAATTTATTGTTTATAATTTTTTATAATGTAATAATTTCATTCTATGGGAGTATCATTTACTATCCTTGAATATGAAATCGACAACGAGTTTGTTTTGGTGATTTTTGAGAAAATGAATGTTTGTGTATCAATTGATGCATTTAATGTCAATGATACCATTCAGAACCAAAATAATATAATTATTCAGATATTTTTATAATATATTATAATTAATAACATTATTATAGTCATCAATTATATTTTTATAGTATTTTTTAAGGGGGAGGTCAAACCACCAAAACAAAAACATACATTAATTTAAAGAATGGTTAGGAAGTGTTTAATTTGAAATATCACTATAACAGATGAATAATAATATTAAATAGTTTTTATTAGTCTAATATATCTTAATTTTAAATAATTAAAAGGATAATTAGTAGATATGAAACCTCTATTTGTTATGAATAAATTGTTTTTCTTGTAGAATGCTTGTTTTAGATGGTTGAATTTAGAACTATTGTTTGTTGATAAAATTATTAATACCATGTCCAATTTGAATCACAAAAAAAATTAATGATTTCATAAAATTATATTTATCCATTACAAACATTTTTATAACTATACATGAAATGTGGTAATGAAAAACAGAATATTTTGTTCCATGGAGGTGGTAGTCCTCACGTATGCATGGATTATGGTTTCGTTTTCAATAGAACAAGAGAAAGAAGTAATAATGTTTATTATTCCAAAATCTTGAACATGATATAAATATCATAATTTTATACTAAATTCCAATATTTTCAAGCTATGTTAGTTGGTCAATGAAAATGAAACACGTTTCTTCGTGGAGATGGTAGTTCGCACATACACACGATTTATGTTTTTATTTTTCATTATGGTAAAAGGAGAAAGGTGATTGATGACCATTAAATTGGGATAATAAAATTTATTATACAACCAATAATTACTTAATTATATATTAATTATAAATTCATAATTGAGAAAGTAATATTGTAAGGAAGAAACTTTAGAAAAAAATGAGTACTCATGTTGGGAACTTTGAGTTTTCCTTAGTAGATTCAACACAAATAAGGGGATTAGAACAATTAATTGTGTCTAAAAGATTATTCAATTAAAGGAACATTATATAATAGTTTAAAACGGTGGGTTTTAAAGTATAAACATCAATTCTGGAGTACCTTTAATGGATGGTGTATGTCCCCTTTTATATGTTGTGGGAATGATATATTTGTAATTACCTTTTACATTAAAAATATTTCATTACATTATTCATGGATAAAGGCTAAAAAATAAACAATAATGGATTGGGTGATGGTATAAGGTATATAATCTATCTAAAATCCACCAGAACACATGTTTTAAACATGGATTATCCTTTTCACCGGGTTAAACCCTTTCAACCACTATTTACCCATACCATGGAAACTCCATTTTTACCATCAAAAACTAATTTTAATGAAATAATGAAATTGGAATTGAAAACAATTATATAATAATAATTATAAACACCAATATATCCTTATAAAAAAAATTTATAATCATGGAAAATTTTAATATTTAAATTAGCGTCCAAACACATAAAGCCGGGTTTTTTTGATTGCGTATTTTTAAGAAAAAATATATTTTTAGGATGAATATTTAAATATTTATAATTTATATGGAAATTATTTGTTTATTTTTAAATAAAATTATTTTTATATAATTTCAAAAAAAATATTAAATTGAATTATACCATGTTAATGCTTAATTATAAGAATGTACCAAAAATAGTTTTTATTAGAATAAAATTTTACTTTTGTTCTATAATGATAAACATGGATTTTATTGGTTCAAAAATCATTTTAAAATGTATAATTTTAAATATTTCATATATAATTGTTCATGAATAATGTTTTTCATATATTTATGATACATTTATTTGAAAAAAAATTTAATTAAAGATGTGGTATTTATTAAACAGTGTTCTATAGTATTCATTCAAAAATCAATCTTACTAGAAAAATCCTAAAAAATTATACTAAGATAATATTTTCATGATAAATCTAAAAATTATGCCCACTTTTTTAAAACTAGGCCCTAAAATTTTTATATTTAATAACAAAACAGAATTATGAAATACATTGAAGAAATGGTTTTTATATGAAAACAACCTTTTAAAATTCTAGATGTTATTATTCATAATTTCTATAAAATACTAACAAAGTGAAAATTGATCTATTATCATTTAAAAATAATATACATAGTCTTTTATAATAAAATTTACAACATATAAAAGTTATATTCTTATATATAATAATGAATTAAGTATATGTCTATATATATATATATTTCATAATTTGATTACTCCAATTCATTCCAACTAAATCAATGGCTAGTTTTAATAGTCGAATTAAATATATATAAGCAAAATATATCATTATTTAATTTTAGTGCACTATTTATGTGGAAGAAAATATCAGAAACAATATTTAAATAAGGTAAATATATAGTGAAATTTCATTTAGTTTCTCTATCCCTTTGTGGGAGATGAGGTGTCGACTGATTGGGGGAGAAAGGAAACCAAATAGGGCTCTCATTTTATAAGGGATAATTTTGAAAAAACACTATGGTGTTGGAAACATCACCTATTTTGGTTTCATAATTATCAAAACCAAGTACCAACCATGCAAATTCTTATGGAAAAAATGGGTAACCATATTTTTGGTCCAAACAGGCTAATAAACAATCACCAACCATCAAATAAATGTTATGTTAATATCACATGGTTTGGCCAACTGTGCTACCAAACCACGGGATGTTAATTTTTTTTAAAAGAATTAATTTTTTCCCAAAAATATATGTACGATCCTTAAAAAATATAATTAATAAAATAAATATATGAAATAAAATAATTTAGAAAACCAGGGTTGGGTTGTGACATATATTCATGACATATAGGACTCCTACTAGGTATAAGAACCAACATTTCTAGTCATCCTTTCCCATCTAGTTACCAAAAAATAGAAGAGAATACATCCATATATGGGCCTCTTACATGGTGTATTACCCAACATTTCATTCATAACGTCCTCATTTAGGGGTCAATAGATATGAGGTAGACCTCTGTATATGGGTCTCATACTAGGTGCAAGTACCAAAATTTCTATCCTCCCTTCCTTACAAAGATCCTAATTGATAGGGGTAAACATCCATATATGTTCCTCCTAATAGGTGTAATACCCAACCATTTTATTCTCCCTTTTGCATAATGTAACTTATGAAAAAATGAGTATACATCTATATATGGGCATTCAATTAGGTGTAAGTCCCAACCTTTCTAGGCCACCTTCCCCTTATAGTTACCAACAGATAGGGGGTATACGTACATATGTGGGACTCTTACTAGGTGTAGGACCCATAATTTATAATCTCCCTTCCACATCTAGTTAACAACATATGAGGGGGGGGGGACTATACATCCATATATAGGACTCTAACTTGGAGAAAACCCTAAACCTTTTAGTCTCCCTTTTGAATATAATTACCAAAAGAGGGGGTAGACATCCATATATGGGATTCCTATGAGGAATACGTATGTACTATTCTAGTATCCGTTAAATGTCTAGTTACCAATATACATGGGGATAGTCATTCATATGTGGGCTTCCTACTAGGAGTAAACCCCAACCTTTATAGTCTTCATTCCTCATCTAGTTACCGACATATAGAGGGATAAATATCCCTATATGGGCCTCTTACAAGTTGTAAGAACAAATTATATATCAATTCACCTATTACAATGTGTATTACCCAACCATAACCTCTCATGTCTAGTAACAATTAGATAAGATGGCTTCGAATGGGAATCCAATGTGTAATCCTTTCTCAATATCTTGTTTTCTCCCCTTTTATGACACAAACATCCTCACCACATGACATTAAACTATGTGAGATGATCTTGTTACATGATATTAAACTATGAAATTATAACTATGTGGGGTTTGATTTCTATTTTATTATGATATATAGGAGGTTGGTTCAATCATAATATATAAAAAAAATTATTATCCCATCTCTCCCATGATACGTGTCATCCCCCAAAAACATTCCCCATTAGACTCTAAATTGTGACCGCCTAGATACCATGCTTTAAACCTAAATCCTTTCTTATGTGATGAGTATAATATATTCATGAATTACTTATGAAACAAGATTATGATACCCTCATACCCTCGAAATAGGAGGATCTTGACATATATTATATGGCAATAATAATAACCCCATTTGATTAGTAAGGGATAACCCAAACATTTCTAAGGTGACGAGCCTAAGGTGATCATGATTAAACCTTCTTCCTCTGATAAGAATAAGACAAATCTCTGGTGAAAATAAAATGATTCCTTTGGTGATGTTCCATGGATACCACTGATGATAATATTTAGATTAATCTAGTGATGATCCAAGGATCCCTCTAGTGATGATATAAGGAAACCTTAATTAGGGAGAATATTATCCCAATATGAAAAAAATTTATGACCCATTATTATTTATTCAATGATCTTAATATTTCATCAGTATCTAACATGAGGAAGGTAAAATTTACTTTTACTAGGAATACACCTAAACCATACCTCATAATATTTAGTTACTAATAGATAGGATAAACCAGGAAGGTCCGATCATGTGTATGTCTCATTAATTATTTTTCTAGGAAACCCTTTCTTAGTAATCACAACTTCTTGACTATAAACTATATATCATGTATCCTTACTAATTGATGTTAAAAATCATGGTTTTGTCTTTTCATTTGACATTAAACTGTTCAACTTGAACTATGAAAAATTTTATTTCTATCAATTAAGAAACATATTATGCCTATATTAAGTTCAATCCCAACACCCCAGAGGTGCAATATGGACTATGTTAAATGTAAAATTATCTATCCATGGATGTATGACCTTATACTACATCACATTAGTCCTTCATAGATGACTTTAAAAGGTATGAAAAATCCAATTATATGGCACTAAACTATGTAGGTTTTAATTCCCTTCATAGGGGATACACAGGAAACCATTTTCATGGGATCAATCCCCACACCAAAACATAGAAAACCTCCTTTTGAAGGACCTCCATTCCTCATTAGATAGTGATAAATTTAAAATTTACTACATATATGGCCCCAAAATATAGATTATTTAGATGCATGGATCAAATAGAAGGAAATGTAATTCCCACATGTAGTGTCCTCTCAAATTCATGTTGAATGTAAATCAATTTATTTAGGGTAACCAGTATTCTTACAAGAAAGGATTAAAAAATAAATAAACATTTATGTGAGTTTTGGAGTAGGAAATTATCCCTCCTAAAAGTGTATGATGGGTCGGACCTCCCATCCTCTTGACAAATGTGCAACACAAAGAATTACTAGAAAAGTCCCAACAAACGCTTAATATTATAAATAATTCCTTCACTAACTAAAAATGAAAAGGCATAGTGATATATAATAAACAATCATGTTAATATTAGTCTCCCATTTTTGTAAAGTGATTCTATATAAATTAAAATATATAGAAATTATTTTCAACAATATGAGGGAATATCACTAGAACATAAAACCATCGAGTTACCACCATGTTATTTCTTCTTCTTCTCTAATATTTACATTCGCAGTAATAAGAATCTTCTACTTTGTTGTATCTTACATCCTTGGATAATTGGTATATATTTTAATTTCAGCACATATACCATTAAATTTTTACAAAAAAAGAAATTTTTTATATTTATTAGTTATTTTTTTTTAAACTATTATTTTAAATTCAAATTTTAAATTCCAAAATTCCCCAAATAATTTAAAATTCTTTTTTATTTTCTCATGATTCCTCAAAAATTAATGAACCTATATAGATCACCAAAATATGGAAATATACTTTTTGAGGTGTTAGAAAAGTACTGTCAAATGATTCTTTATTTTTTGATGTGACATATTATTTCACCACCAGAGCCAATTTATTTTTATAGAATAGTTTATACATCAATATTCATGGATACGAATCATAGTTTAAAGATTTTATCCAATTATTTATATCTGATTATATTAAGCACCATACTTCCTTTATATCACAAACCAAAATTTTCTCTTAGTTAAAAAAAATCATCCCTTGTGATATTTAATCCGTGCAAGCAAAACTCTATAATCATCTAATTTAAATTTCAAGAACATTCTTATGTAGTTTGTCAATGTTAAAAGTTTTCACATTTTCTCTAAATGTTAGAACATATTTAAGAATTATATAATCTTATGTATCACATTGTGAGATCTAAATAATTTTAGAAATAAAAAAACTTCTTATGTATCAAATAAACATCTTATTCATATGTATAAACATATTAAATATGATCATAATCACTTTATGAATCCATAAAAAATCACAAAAAATAGCCCTGAATTTTCCTTATTCAAGCCTATACAATAAAAAAATATTATATATAAAACACAATATATCATACATATATTGGATAAATTATTTCCATTTTCAAATAACCACATTTCAGTACACATGGCATAATAATTGGCTTTGTTAATTTTCAACCAAAATTTAAAATAACTTCTTTTGTATCATCACGAAATTATATTATATATAAAAGTAATCTCAAGGAATTTTACATTTATTCATTCAATTTTATTTGAAAAAATCATTTGTTTCAAATATTTTTTAATTAACAAAATATTAGTTTCAAATAAAAAATTTATGAAATATTTTTATGAGCTCAGAACCTCTTTTATTATCCGCAAAACATATACCTGACTATTTTAAATACTTTGAAACATCTAAATAACTGTCACCAAACATAATTTTATTTTTTTTATATGAGTTGGAATTTTATTTATCTATGAAAATACAATCCAACACATTAAACATATATTCTTATTTCATTACAAATATCATTATTCCATAGGAAATCATCACAAGGATAGTGGATTTTCTTTAAATAAAAAATTTATAAAACTTATTA
The DNA here is from genome assembly GCA_963277665.1 of Viscum album. Classification (NCBI taxonomy): domain Eukaryota; kingdom Viridiplantae; phylum Streptophyta; class Magnoliopsida; order Santalales; family Viscaceae; genus Viscum; species Viscum album. Next base: position 1,530,491,347 of record OY728165.1, read on the forward strand.
TAAGATTTTAACATTCTATCCAAGATCTCAAAATCTTCTGAAATATAACTTGGTATTAAAAATCCACACCTTTATATTTTTTTCATCAAAAACTAAACAAAAATCACTTTCAAACTCAAAAAAAATAACAATGAATCATCACCCAATAATCCTAAGCCTATGTGAGAGAAAATTGTATAAGAAATAATAAAATTGAATAATAATATCACAGAATCCATTAAAACGTTACATGCACCAACTTATTCAAATACCTCGATCCTCTTGATACCAATTAAAAAATAAACATTTTTCTTTTACCCCTATATACTAATGGGACTAACTCGTGTTGACATCACATGTCACTCACTACCCCTCTTTATATCTAACCATAAACACAGAATCCCTAATTTTGGGTCTAATTGATGGATATTTAGATGGTTTGGGTTTTCACTGGTGGTGTAATCTGATTCCTTTCTTGTCCACTACCCTTACTGGCCTACTAATCGTGTTCGAATCCATTTTGGTCAAGCTCACTCAGGATTTGGTCTAACTTGGGATGGTTTTAGAGGGGGGATAGTAGTGGTCTTTGTTCAGGTTTTTCATCAGCGTTGGAATTTTCATTTAATCTTCATGTATCCTTCTATTTTTTGTGGGTATGATTCTTCTATCTACAATTGTTCCTATTTTTGTTTGTTTTTTGACGCTTTGGGTTTGGTTGTTTTAGATGTGGAATGAGGTTTGGACTTGTGATGTTTTTTGAGATCGTTCTTTCCTTAGGAGTAGCAAGTTATGGTGGTGGTTTCTCCATGATTCTCTACTTTTGGTTCTATGTTTTTGATGGTGTAATGTGATTTAATATCTACTATTGATGAAAATGTGGTCATTGGTGTTGTCCCCTGTTGAGCCCTCCTTCTTCTCAACCATGCTCTTATGTGGTAGTCTAGAACTCCCTTCCCTTCCTGTCTAGTGTGCTGGTCTTCAAGGAGGTTTTGGGAGTGCACATCAGAAATTTTATGGTCTTTGGGAGGGTAGATGGCTCACCAAATAAGGTTCATAAGTATGTGAAGTTCTATTATGATGATTTTATGGATGGAATATTAGAGTTATATGATGGATACATGAATAAAATGTTGGTGAATAGTCCATGATAATGTTTAGAGGCTGATGAGATATTCTTGTTTTAATTGCTCTAGTAATTTGTTCTGATGGTGATGGTTGGTGGAGATGATGAAGGTCGTATACCTTTTGATGATTTCATATGATAGGCTATGAGACTAGCTAATGCGGACACCTAATGGTATTGAGGCCGCCTCATGTTTGGAGTTTTGTTTTTATTTTTATATATCAAATTTAGGTTAAGTATATTGGTTTTAGAATCCCTCCTAATGTATGTGGTTATTGGTTAACCTCAAATATTGTTTCTGGATATGTTCAGTTAGTATAGCCAACTAGTTTTTTATCATAATTGATGAATAATATGAGATTTACATGATAAAAAATATCATGAATAACTGAAATAAATCAATGTTAATTTACTTATAAACACTATAACCAAGTAGGTAGGAGCTTGACTTATAGTTTAGAATTAATTTATAGATAGATTTAGAATTGAATTTTCTTTTAATTATTTATTTTTCGATTATTTAGATGATTTACTTATGTCATAATATCATTTCATCATATTACTCATGGGTATATTTCTATTTAGTTTTGATCCACATAGGGTAAAAAATCATAGAACATCTTCATAGAATCACTAGGTGCAAGAACTTCCAATTATGATTTCTTGAATCCTCTAACATTGATCACAAAAAGACTCCATTCATGGATGAAATATTCATTAGGTTCTTTAAAATGCATGTGATTGGGGAGGAGTATTGGAACTCCAGTTCATGAGCATGCTCTTGAGAGGTTTCTCTCTAGGTTTTTTGTGCACAACAAGTGACCAATGCTGGAAAGTCATATAAAAAGACATGTAATGAGCTAGGTTAGGGTTGGTAATTTCATATAATCCATTATCCAATTCCTTATTCCTTATCATACCCCAATTCTAATAATAAAATTATAATAATATCATTTTCTTGACATGTGAAATACATACAAATAATTAAACATCATTTGTTAAACAAACAAATATTTTTTATGGATATAGAATATCTCATTTCTAGTAAGACTATTAAACTCAATACATTTATCCTCTTCATTATTTACCAATCTTTTAATAATCACTATTTATTTAGTAAATAATAAATTCTTCATTATTAATTTAAAATATTAAAAATGTTCTATTATATAAATCATGAAAATAAATATTTATTATTATTTAACATAAATATTTATTATTTTTAATAATCCATGATTAAATTTCGAAGATCAACAAACCAAGAATACTTGTTAAATAAAAAAGAATAAATAATATTTTTCTAACTTGTTAAATTGAAAATAAAATGTCACTGAGATTCTAGATTCGCCTAACATTTGACCCTCTAGGCCTCTTTGTCAGTGGAATTAGGTAGAACTAACTGATGAACAAGGTTAGAGTTTATGAACATGCCAAGGAATCAAAATAGAAAGAATTTAATTTTTAAATGATATATAACATCATACTAAAGATCATAGTGGAATATATTCCTCTTTTCATGATATTCCTAATCAAACAAGAAACATATTGGTTTCATCAATCTATGTGCTCGATGATACATTCATTAGAATTTAAAAGATGAACTTACCAATAGAAAACCATGGCCGTGTATTTATTTATCATGTTCCATTCCTATAAAAAGTACTTATATATCAACTTATATTAATGAACATAGGGGATACATCCTTTCTAACATTATTCTTTAATTCAATGTCACTCATGAAACACCCAACATATCTTACATCACCTCGGGCATATATCACCACAATTTTCATCAATACATAAAAGTAAATGACTCATGATGTGTAATAATAATATTAAATTATGGGGATAAAAATATCATCCATAGATACAAACGTCCAATGAAACATATAAAAATGGATATCCTCTTGGAGTGTCTTGTACTCATAATCTCTTACTCTAAAGTTTACTAAGGCCGTACACCATGAGAAATTATTTGAAAGTCCTATGAGTCTCTAACCCTAATATCCTCTATAATTTGTGTCCCATAAAATGACACCATTTGTATATGGAATATAAATTAAATTATTCTTCCATGCAATTTATAATTTTTCTTCATAACAAAGAACTACTATAAACTTTCAGCAGGATAGTTACTCTTACGAAATTGTAAGACATAATGTCATATAGAATAATAATGATGTGATAATAACTTTATTAATATTAAAAACAATCAATATAGGTAATAAGAAAGTATTTAGAAGTTGTTTCTAGAGAACTAACTCCAAAAAACTCCCACTTTCACTAGTGTATACCTCTAACGACCTTCATTTTTCTAGCTATCATATAATACCATACTTTTTCTAATATAAGGATTTAATTAAGTTGTCCAACACAATTTCCTCTATGGAAAAATTTCATACCTTTACTTCAACCCTCTGATAAAATTCAAACATTAAGTGATGCTTTTAGAGTATTTTCATTATTCATTTATGTGACCTTAGATCCTTTGTGAGAATGACCATTTTAGTTTTATTACAATAAAATGTTTTTGGGTATTTACTACTAAGAAAAGCCTGAAGTTCTTGGAAAATGTATGATATCAAAATTGATTGTTTAGCTACATTATAATCTAATATACACTCTGAATCTGCTATAGAATCAGTGACATCTATTTTGAACTCTTCCATCTCACAGATCCTTCATTGAGACTAAATAAATATCCTTACTGGAACTTCATATCATTCAAATTTTTATGAAAGATATAATCTATTAGAACCCTGATATCTAGTTCCTTATATCCTCAATATATCGGGAACACATCCTTAGTAAACCTTAAATATATAAGGATAAATTTAATAACATACCTATGTTTTCAACCTATATTACATTGATATTTACCTACCATGATTACATAATTGGAGAAATAAAGGCTAATACATAACATGAAATACATGATTGATCCTATCACATTAGTGAATGTGATATTACCCATTATCATTATCCTGTTGGTTTTGAGGACACATATTCTTGGAGAGATGTATTCTATGTGACATTGGAATCAGTCCCCTCTTGGATTTTTCCATACTAAATATATTTAGTATTTGTTCAATATATGTAACTTTACATAATCCAAGAAGCCTCTTGGATCTATCATGAATGATCTTTATAGTATGGATGTATTATATTTCACAAAAGTCCTTTATGGAGAATAATATATTCAATAATTCATAAACTTAATGTAAGATTGGAATGTCATTTCCAATATGTAATATGATATCAATATATACTAATTGTATAAAAACACCTATCCCACTAAATATCATGTAAAAACATTTCTCACATTCATTATTATAGAAAGAAAATACTTTTATAGATTCATCAAAATGGATGTTACATGACTAGGATGCATTCTTCAATCCATAGAGGATCTCTAAAACTTTCATAACTTTTTGGAATTAATTGGAGTCACAAACCATTTTGGCTATCTTATATTGATATATTCCTGAAGGTTTCTATTAAAAGAAAAAATTTTGAAATCTATATTCTGAATATCATTATCACGGAACGATATTATAGAAAGTAGAATTTAGATATATTTAAGCATGTGTATTGGAGATATTTTATCATCATAGTCAAATACTTGATGTTTTTTAAACCCTTTATATAGTAGTATTTTTTATAGGTATTCACTTTAACTTCCATGTATAGTTTTATTTTGAATACCCATTTGTTCCCAACTTGCATCAACTAGAGGATTGAATAGAACCCACTTTTGGTTCTAATATATGGAATTCATCACGAAATTCAGGGTATCCTTCCATATTGCATCTTCTAATCTCTATACTAAAACATTTTAGTAAAGAGGATCATTATTTTATATCAATAATTAGTCACTATATTTGGTTACTAAAAAACCATATATTTATAGTTCTTTAATTTCTCTAGTGCTGGTACATAGTTCTGGTATTTCAAGAATAACATCTTCTATGAGGAACTATAGAATTTTTTCATATACCAACTCTTGTAAATCTTGAGAATCAGTTTCATTGAATTCAATCTTTATGTGAATATACTTCTTGATTATGTGATCTGTATCATGAAAAATATCCTACCTGGTGATGAATATCTTCTTATCTATTGGGTTGTCTAGATAGTATCCTCTTGTTTCCTATGGATACCATATACTGTTACCCTTCATACCCTAAGGATCCAGTTTTCTTCCTGATATGGCTTAAAAATGACATGCTTCCCCTTTAGTATTTTATAGCACATATTTATTTCTATATGAAAATTAAAATTGTATTCTATTTTCTATCTTAGTTGTTTATTAGTTTATAATGCATGATTCAACATGTAATTTGTATCCCTAAAAGGAAAATATAAGATCTTAATGTCTCATCATTGACCTTAACATGTCAAAAAAGGTATGGTTCCTCTAACAACTTACACTATTCCACTATGGTGTATAAGGTTGAATGAGTTAAGATAGGATACCATACTCCATTAGAATGTCAAAATAGTATTTTAACAAGATATTCAAAATCGCAAAATAGACCAAAGAATATTTATATTCTTACCATTTTGATTCTATACTTTATTTTTGATATCTTTGAATTTATCAAAGTATTATGAATTATATGTCATAAAGTAGGAAGAATCATATATACTCAAGTCATCAATAAAATTTATAAATTATGAGTACCAACCTCTATATTCTAATGTACAAGGTCCAAAAATATCAATTTATAATAATTATAGAAGCTCTCTAACCCTTTCACCCTCTCCAAAAAATTTTGTTTGGTCATCTTTCGTTGTAAAAAAGAAAAACATCTTTTAAGTGGTCTTAACCAAAAAGCATCTAAATAACCATATCAACAATGCTTTTTTAATCACTTCTCATTTATGTGACCATGACAATGATGTTGTTGGTAAATGATTATATCAAGAAATAGGGAGTTTAGGAGTGTTGAATTCCCATTTTATAAATTAATGGGGACACAATGTTTTATTAATAAAAGTTATTAATAAATAAAGAATCAAGAAATAAAATGCATGATTGTTGATAAAGTTTATTCACTTTTATAATGATAGCATGAAATTTATAAAATAATTGATATGATAAAACTATATTTATGAAAGTATGATAAGTTATGTTAAATGATTCAATATGGAATGTTTAAGAAGAGATAAACCTAATTGATACGAATTTTCACTGAAGCATGATATGAGGCCCTACAGCTCCACCCCTCTACAATAGAGGTATATTGTATAAATTACTTTATCACAATAGTAATAAAGAAATTAATCCTTTAATGTTGTGGTTTGTGGTAATCCTCTTGATATTCACAGGTATCCACATAACACATCTCACACTTTTAGTAGAGTGTGAACCATTGGATAATGGAGGTTGAGAAGAGAGAGGTTTTCATTAGGAAAATCCATTACAATATTATCAAAAAAATCATTGATTGATGATTTATAATGGTGGATGAGATATTTTATATAAAGTTAGAGACCATTTTATGTATTTGTAACATTATATTTGGCTCTTTGAGAAGCTTAAATCGATATAGAAATTCAAAATTGATTTAGATCAAGAGTGGTTTCAGGAGAAATCTGTATCTTTAAAAGGGATAATCACAATCTTTTATAGGTTACAAAATTCATGATATGATTATGGTAATCATTAGGTTTATTGAAGATACTATGGATCATAATTTAGGACATTTTTACCATAATAAGTGATGGATTTATAGACCTTTCCCTACCCTACTTGGTACCCAGTGGCATCCACCAAGTAGCCGGTGGTCTCCATGGAGCTGGGTAAAACTTGAGATCCTCCACCAGTAAATTGCTACTAGCCAAAGGTTGGTCGATGGTGTTTAGGTAGAATGTTGATTCACTATAATAGACACTATCTATCTTGTTATTTTGTACCATGTAGCATGTTGTCCATGTGGAGGTCTTGGATGCTTTTATAATAGAACTAGGCTAGTGGTCCAATACATTGGGTAGCCGATGTAATCTGTATAACTCCAAATCTATGTATGACCACCTACACTTACTTCTAGAAATTTATATGGAAATTCTAATAAAATTACTAGGATATTAAGAGTAAAAATAAATATGACCAAGCATAAATTATGCTTTATAAATAACTTTGAGATTCCAGGAAATTACATTAAATGATATTATGTGTAACCATTAACATTCACTTAAATGAAAATGATAAATATGTAGGTGAGTTTTTGTGATAATGAATACACTATGGGAGGGAGTTAAAATAATCTCCCCATTTTTGAGATCACAGACACTTAAAATTGATAAATTAATTATAAATAAAGAATAAAAGAGTTTCATAATTCCAAAGGAGATTTAGATATTATAGAAAAAAATTTAACATGACTATTTGACATAATAAAATATTTAATGTATATAGAATAATCTCAATATGTTAACACATTTATAAATCTATTAATAAAAAAATAAAATTTTTATATATCCCTTTTAGAAAAATAATTATAACATTTATCCCCCATACATTTTAAGATATTTTACACCTTTTTAATTAAAAAATAAGAACATTAAAAGCAGTGAATAAGAAAAGGAAAGACATTTTTAAAATTAAAATGAATTTTATAAAATTTTGTTTAAGAGAGAAAAATATTTTGAAAAAATAACAAAAAGATTTGAAAACCACTTCTAATGTCAAAAACTAACTAAATAATATAATCATTATAAAGAGAGTGGGAATGTAAAATAAGAGAATAAAAGAAAAATAAGTATCAATGAAAAAATAACAGATAATAAGAGAAATTAGAAGAACAAAGATTAAATTATAAAACTCTCCAAATAATATAATCATTTTAGAGAGATGTTAAACTACTAATGATAAGAGATGATGAAATAATAATAAGCTTTATAATAGAAGAGAGGAATAAAATAATAAAAAAGAAAGAGAATAAAATAAAATATAATATAAGGAAGAGAATAAAACATTACATACTTTTCCCATGATATCCCATTTCCTCAAGGATTGAATTTACCTCCATCAATTAGATTATTTATTAAAATAAATCATTTAATAAATTTCCATTGGAAAGTGAAATCATACTTCTGAATCATCCATTTATTTTCATTTAATCAAAGATAACATTATAAGAGTGTTAGTGAGGAAAGGATCAATAAACTATTTTATAATCATCATTAATCTTCATTATGAGTGATAGAAAACCATTTTTATTTTTAAATGATTATATAAATAATTACCTTTATAAATTTGGAAAATTAATTTGTAAAAAAAATTTGGAAATAAAAATTTTTGAAGGTAATTTTGAAATCATTACTAATATTAAAAAAATACTTCATTATTATGGAAACATTAATTTGAAATTTAGAAAATAAGAGAATTTTTTTATAAAATAATAAATTAAATTTAAAATATAAGGTCTCTCATATAGAAAATTTTATAATTAAATGCGATTAGGATCCCCATAAAGTGATAAAACATGTTATATAAAGTGGTCATATCGAAGACAAAGTAAAAGAGTAACACCTAAAATTTAAGAAAATATAAAACAATATCAAAAAAGATTTCAAAAAAGATTTAAAAATAACTCATTATAGCCATAGGTAAAATGAATACTCTCACCATAGATCAATTACAAAGTCACCATTAATGAATTTTAAATGATCAAAGTCTAAAATTATTGCAAAAGTATTAGTGAGTTGATATTCTGTTGTGAAAAAACCCAATATAATATCACCTTTTTTGAAGTGATCTCTTAAAAAATAGAAAATAATTCCAATGTGTTTGGTGTGAGAGTGTTGGATAGGATTTTCATACATATTTATTGAACTAGTATTATACCAATTTTTAGGGATATGGTTAAAAGTTATACCAAAGTCCAAGAGAGTGTGTTGAAATTATATAATTTGAGTGCAACAAATCCCTGTGGCTATGTATTCCTCTTTATCTATAGAATGATAAATGAAATTTATATTATTAATACTCCATGATATGATGGATTTTCCTAGAATATGGAAAGTTATAATAGTACAATTCATATCTAGTTGAAATCCTCTAAAATCTGTATCAGAAAAATAAGTTAATTAAAAATAGGTTTATTTTAGATAGAATAAACTTATATATTTTTTCACATTTTAAATAAAATAAATCCTTTGGAAGATTTTAAATGATACTCTTTAAGATTTTATTAAAAATTAGGGAAAATAAAAACACTAAACTTGATATCTAGTCGAGTCATAATAATGTAAGGTAGACTACCAATCATACATCTACAAATATTGTTGCCAAATAGATTACTAGCCTCATCCAACAAAATATTACAAGTTTTACTAATGGGAGTACTAATTTCCTTATCATGATCCATATCAAATCAATTTATGGGTTAATTGTTTTTTTTTCTTGATTTAAAAAGATATTATAATTTCATTAAGAAATTTGAATATTGAGGAAGAATTTTAGTTCAAATTTATATCTTTTCCGAAATACATTTTTCATTAAATTTGAATATTCAAAAAAAATATTTTCATTGGTAGATTTGAAAATCTAATCATCAATGTAAATTTTTATGAGAAGAAAATCATTTGAGATGTGTTTTAAAAATAGAGTTAAATAATGTTTTCCCATTATAAAACCATTTGAAAGAATATAATTCAAAATATGTTCATATAAATCATGAAGGGATTATTTTAAACCATAAATATATTTTGTATGTTTAAAAAATGAATTCAGTAAAAGTTTATTTCTCAAACTAGGTGGTTGTTCCAAAAAAAAATTCCTGGAATATAACTATTTAGAAAAGAGATTTTGATATCCATTTAAAAATGTTTAAAATTCAGATAAAAACTGATTTTTAAAAAAATTCTTATGTATTATAAATGAGAAAATTTTATAAATCTTTCAACTTATTGGATCAATTTATCTTAGTTATAACATTTGTAAAAAAGTATTTTCTTCTTGGAATATTATTCGATTTATATAGTTGATTTGGAAAAACCATATAGAGAATATAACTATTTCAACTCTATGTCTTTCCATGAAGTATGTACATTCTTTCTAGTGAATTTATTATGTTCCACATACATGGAAACTACCTAATTTTCATCATTTTTTTCATCATTATGGTTTTGGGGTTTATGGTGAGAGCCAAAGTCCAGATATCAAACATCATTTACGTCTGATCTCTGATTATGAGTTAGCACTTGTAAATCACCAATTCAATTTTCAAGGGGATGGTATGTCATGAGCCGTCCCTCGGGGACCGTTTCATGACTACCCCAAGCCCACCTTCCATAGGCCAGGGGTTAGTGACAAGCACGATGAAGGCATATCCCTAAAACTGGGAATGCCTTGCCTTTTAACCTGCAAACACCCACAATCCAAGAAAAAATCTAGACACAAGCAAAAAGTAAACTATATAGTAAATAGAGTGAGTACAGTAGGTAAAGGGACCAGAATAAAAGCCAAACTGGAAAATGCAAGTAAAACTGAAAACAACTCCTGTAAATGCCCGCTAAGGATCCTACCTGAAGGGTAGGTGCAGCTCTTGAACTGTCGTCTCTAAGGTACGTCTCGTCTAATGGTCCACCTCCGAGAAGCCTCCAGTCCTGGCACCCTTAGCCTCGATTAATGTTTTCTGTCATCTACACAAGACACATCGAGGTGCGGGTGAAGCCCATGCAGGGGTGAGTATAACAATACTCAGTAGGGACCTCGAGACCCCCCCGAAGGTCTCTCAGAATCCACGAAGGATAAACCCCCAAAGAATACCATAATCACAAAGCACGAAGAAAAAAACAATCCCTACTTAGGTAATGCCCATACACATACCTAATTTATGAAGTAAACCCATGTCGTTCACGAGGAAACAAAATGCCCAACTCTTTTTCCAAAAGCACAATTATTCCACAAAGGAAAGGATACCAGGAAGGTAACACCATGAAGGTAAGTACCAAAATGTTAATGCCACAAAGAAGAATACCATGAAGGTATCACCACACAGAAGTGTACCACAAAGGTAAAAAATCAGCTCACACCAGGTATAACATATGTACGAAAGTATATATGATTAACTGTATTGCTAGATCATCTTACGTCATCGAGAAGCTTAGTTGTTGACCCACACATGATCAAAGATGACCCACATAGGATCTGAAGATACTAACCCACACAGGATCTGAAGATGTCCCACACAAGATCTAAAGATGACCCACACATGATCGGCAGATGCTGACCCACATAGGATCCGAAGATGACCCACACAGGATCTGAAGATTCTCCAAGTACAGCCAGCCATAGGGTTCCCTCACTAAGCAAGATTGATTACGGGAGGATACGATCCTCAATCCATCAGTTTATACTTAAACTTCCACTAAATCCCATGAATATGTATCACAAAGGTCCATCACGTCATAAGGGACCCGTCACGACTGATGACGTGTCAATCAGATGCTCGATCTGTAACTTATTAGTGTTTTTGTTCTGAGGGCATGGCTGGATTTGGGTTCAATTCAACCTGGTCATACTAAAAATATATTCAAAACTCAAGTGGAGTATACCACATGAACCAACTCGATCCAAGGATTCCAGCGCCACATATGGTTTGTCAAATGGACACCCGGTTCTCAAGTTATGGCGAAAAGGGTGTATCCGGGTCCAATTGGGCTCGGGTCCAATTTGGCCCAGTTGGACCGACCTATCCTGGCCCGGTCTGACTCGAATTGACATAGTTCAGCCCGTTGGGCCTCATTCCTGCCCATCTCACAAAGGGTGCATCCTGGCCCACTCGCCTCGGCCTGCGGCTGGGTGTGGTCCGTCGTGGTGGGGCCTGCACTAGCCGCCACCCAATGGCGCCCCCAGCCGGGATTCTCGAATGGTCCAGTTGGACCGTTCGACTTTGGAAAACCCAGAGGCACCACATGGCGTCACCTGCTGGCACACAGGACCCTCCGAAGCAGGTCCTTCTTGGTGTGACACGGCCGATCGGGATTTCAGTTGGCTCATCTTCTAGCGCCGCAATGGCGTTGCTCCTCTCACGGCCAGCCAGGTGTCACCTGCCCTGGCGTGCCTTCACAGCTCGACAGCCATGACATCCTCCTCTACCAGAGACGCGGACGCGCGCCGCCCTACTTCCACGCGGCCGGTCGGCGTGTCAGCCACCACCCTCCTTCATCGTGACCGACGGTCCATGGACTCCATCGGTAGTGCAGTTGTGCCGCCACCACCTTCGTAGTCGACCGGTGTTCCGGCCACCACCTTGCACCTTGCCGACACCAGTCACTGACACCGGTCATCGGTGTCGTCATGCTGAAGGGATTTTGCGGGTCACCGGGTGAGCTCCGGTGGCCTGTTCTTCAATCAGATGAATCTTTTTGTGTCACGGGACGTCGCCCTTACATCTATCCCAACGTGGTAGGTTCCACTCAACTGATAATCCACCTGAGAAGAACACCTCAAACAAAGAAGTATCGGAAGAATTGGGCCGTGTTCGTTTGGCCTGCACCCTCCAAGTTAGATCGATAGCAGAGAGTTTATAAATTGAAGAAAACATTTCATGATGAAGAACAAAATGAACAATTTCCCTACCTCAATTGTTCATTGGAGATGGTGTGAGGAAGAGAATAAATATGATGAAGGAGACTCTAGCGTTCATCGCTCCCACAACACGCTTCCGAACTGGGCTCAAGCGTCGGTTCCTTATTCTTGATACATAGGTTCATTCTTCATTGGAGGTTATTCCACCAAGAGTTCTCCACCAAACCGGTTTTCCAACAATTCCCCTAACCACAAGAGGTGAGGAGCCCCTATCATTAAAGTTAAGTTAATTGTTAACTTTTAATTAATGATGTTTCATTAAATGGTGGGTTTCATGGTTACACACTATGTTTGACCGGGAATCTAATGCCCATTATTAAATACCTGACCACCGTCATGTGGTCCCCACCTCTAATGAATTTAAAAGGGATGGGAGGAGTTTAATAAAAATAAAACACTTGATTTATTTTAATCCTCTTTGAAAACCCGAAAAACCAGATCTTCCCCTCATCCAACTGTGGTTGAAGTGAAGGTGTCATTAAGCAAATATCAGAGCTGCGAGTTCAATGGTGAAATAGGATTTTTAATCTGAGAAACAGTTCAAAATTTTGAAAATGGCGCTCATGCGTTTACTGAATGTACCCAAAAAAAGTTCATAAATTAATTTCTGGAACACTGGGCCTCAAAATCAAGTGCTGTAAATTTTTTCAGACTCATAATAATAACATATAATTAAAAAAATTACATTTAAAATCCGAATCTTTAATTTTTTCACACCTTAGGGATTTAAATCCCTGAAAGTCACAACATAGACTAAGGAAACAAATGGGGATGCTGAGCACGAATCAGAGCCTCTGATCCAATGTGCCCCCCTAGAGGTTCCTGTGCTGCCAACATACGTGCACCATAGGTATCGATCACCCATGAAGGACTCTCTCCTGTCAATCCCCAATCTCCACTGGAACCTTCAAAAACGTTGCCCCATCATCGATTTCTAGCTCGCCCCAGTCAATGAATTGTGAAGGATCGTGTACGTATATCCTCAGTTGGGATATGTGGAAAACGTTGTTCCCCTGGTGCAACTGATGGGGAAGAGTTAGGCGGTATGCCACCTCACCAAATCTGTTGAGGACCTGAAAGGGTCCTATGAACCTCAGAGATAACTTGCCACCCTGGACAAATCTCTGCAAACCTCGTCGAGGTGAGACCTACAGAAAGACATAGTCTCCACCCTCGAACTCCAGAGGTCTCTATCTCCTATCATAATAAGACTTCTGCCAAATCTATGTAGTATTTATCCACTCTTGAATGATCTACACCTTCTCCATTGTAGACCGTACCATCTCGGATCCCAAGAGTGCTGAATCCCCTGGGTCAGTCCAGCACAAAGGTGATCTGGAAGGTCGACCATACAATTCCTCTAATGGTTCCATACCGATAGTTGAGTGATAACTGTTATTGTATGAAAACTCCACCAAGGGAAAGTGATCCTCCCAAATACTGTTGAAATCAAGGAATCAAGCATGAAGCATGTCCCCAAGAGTCTGAATTGTACACTCTGTCTAACCATCCATCTGAGGATGAATGGTAGTGCTCAATCGAAGCTAAGTCCCGAGTGCCTCCAACAACCCCTTCAATAGTCAGGAATTAAAATGTTCATCACAATCGGAGACAATCATAGAGGGCACTCCATGAATCCGTACAATCTCATGTATGTAGAGGCGTCCCAAGCTCTTCCCTAATCCCCGCTCTCTGATAGGTAGGAAGTGTGCTGACTTGCTGAGTCGATTAACGATAAACTAGATAGAATCATGACCCCTGGACATGTGTGGATGTCCTATCATGAAGTCCATAGAAATTCCATCCCACTTCCACTCTGGCACCTGTAGTGGTTGAACTAATCCTGCTAGAACCTGATGCTCTGCCTTCATTTTTTGATAAGTGAGGAACCGTGAGACAATCTCTGCCAGTACATTCTTCATTCCCGGCCACCAGTGCTGACTCCAAAGGTCCTAGTACATCTTCTCCACTCCTGTATGCACCGCTAGAGGGGACGCATGGAACTCCGTCAACAATTCCTCTCGTATCACCACTGGTACCATAATATGCCCTCTGAAGAGGATGACATGATCCCTACCTTCAGAAAATCCATCATGTGCCTGCCCTATGGATACTTATGCACATAGAGCCTCACAGTAAATGTCCCCAAGTTGTGCCTCCTTGACTCACTGAATAAGTGGGGGAGTGACTGTTAGAGATTGAAGATATGCTGCTCCATCTCGGTCCACGTAGGATATCTGCAAAGTGGCCAGCTACTCCGTCGCCTCAATCAGCAACTATATACTTGATCTTCTGCTGAGTGCATCTGATACAACATTCCCCTTTCTAGAAGTATAGACTATCTCTAAGTCATAGTACTAGAGGAACTCAAGAGAACACCACTGTCTTAGGTTCAGGTTCTTCTAAAAGAAGATATACTTGAGAATCTTGTTATTCGAGTAAACTGTAAAAGGTTCTCTCATCAAGTAATGTTGCCACATATTCAAGGAAAATACCACTGCTTCTAACTCTTGGTCATGGATAGTTAAGTTCTTCTCATACTATCTCAGCTATCGAGAAACATAAGTGATCACTGCTCGCTCCTGCATAAGGACACATCCAAGCCTGGTCCCCTGATGCGTCGCAGTAGACTACATACCCAACTCCCTCCTCTGGTAGCCTCAAGATGGGGGAACTCTTCAGTCTCTAAATCAGCTCTTGGAAACTCCGTTGGCATCTCTATGACCACACGAAGGGGTTCCCTTTCTTCATCAACAATGATAAGGGTTCCAAAACACTGGAAAAGTTAGGTGCAACCCTCCGGTAGCAACCGGCCAGACCCAGGAAACTCCGTACCTCAGTCACACTCCAAGGTGGATCCGAAGCAAGTACAACTCAATCTTACTGGATCCACCACAACTCCATCATATGAGATGAAATGTCACTAGAAGTGAACCTCTTGGATCCAGAACTGGAACTTCGAGAGCTTACCATAAATCTGGTGTTCTCAGAGTGTGTACAGAACTATCTTCAGATGATAGGAATTCTCCTCCTCTGTAACTAAGTATACCAAGATGTTGTCAATGTAGACTACCACAAAGCGATTGAGGTAGGGATGGAAGATTCTGTTCATGAGTCCCATGAACATTGATGGGGAGTTGGTCATGCCAAATGGCATAACCAAAGACTCATAATGGACATAACGACATCTGAAGGCTGTCTACTACACATCCTCGTCTCATACCCTGAACTGGTGATAACCTGATCTGAGGAATATCTTCAAAAGCCACTGCACTCCCTTCAGCTGATCAATGAGATTGTCAATCATCGGGAGTGAGTACTTGTTCTTCACGGTCACCTAGTTTAGGCTTAGATAGTCCACAAATAATCTCAGACTCCCATCCACCTTCTTGGTGAAAAAAATTGGGGCTTCCCAAGGAGAAACACTGGGCCTAAATAACCCCTTTCTCTACAAGTCCTCTAGCTGTAGTCGCAGCTCTCAAAGCTCTGTTGGAGCCATCTAATATGCTGGTGTAGATATCAGTGCCATACTGAGGTACAAGTCAATATAAAATTCAACCACTCTGTGAGGAGGTAGACCCGAAACATCATCAGGGAAAATATCAGCATACTGGTCCACCACTACAGGATAACTCAGACTCTCAACATCAACTGCTCCAAGGGTAAGGCTAGGTAACTGACGAGTGATCGGTTGCACCCTCCTTTGGGTAAGTGCATACTATGTTTCAAAGGTTCCCTTCTCACTAGTGAAGGAAAACATTGTCCCATCTGTACAGACACACCGCACTTTGCGCCTAATATAGTCAATCTGAGCATGGACTGTAGATAACCAATCCTTACCCAAGATGATGTTGTAAGGCCTCCATGCTACTACTAGAAGATCCCAGCTGAATATCTCTCCACCTTGAGTAAGATCACACCGCTGGAATGAGTGTGAAATTTCCAAATCCTCTCCCATAGAAGTTTCTAGCCATAAGGATCGATCCAACAGCTCCACCGGAATCTCTGAGCTCCGATAGAGGGGTGTGGCAATAAAATAGTGATTGAAACCTGTGTCTATAAGTATTGCATCTAACGTGGAGTAGACATAGATCGTACCTCGTATCATCTCCAGAGTGTCGTGGTTGTAAGCCTCAGCTTCCTGAATCTAAGCTCGTCCATGTCCACTGACTCCCTGTGGTCAGGGTAGACCACCTGGAGGTAGTGGCGGTAAACATCGAATCACCTCCCACCTCCTGTTGCATAGCCATCTCCTCTACCACGTCCACTTGCTGACTATAGAACTCCTCGATCAAATCTCTGCCTCTATCAAAGAGGTCCTTCAACCATCTTCTAGTCATCCGTAATGCGGGTTGGGCAGTCACGAGCCATGTGACCTATCCTTCTGCATGAGTAACACTACCTCCTCCTTTCTTATCCTGCTATGTCTCAAGATCCCGACACAACCAACCCTGTATCCTAAAGTTGTCCACCTATAGGAATGGTCCTCTTAGATCTCTCTATCATCTATCTTCTTCCACCTATAGATGAATCTTCTACGTGATGTCCGATGGTGGGTCACACTGAGGGTGACTTCTCTACAAGGAAGCTCTCCACTAATATTTCTCACTCTAACACCCCTTCCTACGTCGATATGCTGAGAGAAATCATCGAAGCTCTAATATCCAATCTGATCCCCTGCTCGAAGGTCTGGGACCTGAAGAAAGGGTCCCGCACCATGTCAGTGGAGTAGCGTGAGAGGTCAGTGAACCTCGCTGAATACTGAGCCACAGTCATGCCACCCTGCTGCAAGTTGAGTAACTCCTATATATGCACAGAGTGTAAGGTCGCTGGGAAAAACTCTACCCCTGAAATGTCTCTCAAAGTCTGCCCAGATTAGAGTCACCTCATCATGAACCTGGAGCATCAAGCTCCACCATCTTCCCAATACTGCCTGAAGAAGATTGGTGACAATGATCACCATGAGATCTGCTGGTGTCCCTACCAGTAAAAAAACTCAAAACACGACCTTCATCTAGTCCTCAGTTTCCTATGGATCCATCTTGCCCTGGAACCTCAGGGTCCTCTGGCACTGTAACTCATGCAACGCGCTCAATTGTCATGCACCCTCTGCTGTTGGGGCTGGTGGCATTGACTTCCCAACGGGTAGTGGTGCTTCCAGTACACCACCCGATGGTACAACTACCAAAAGGGGGACATGCACCGAAGGCTCATCGCTTGGTGGGCTGTCATCACATAACCTACCTAGAACCCTAGATGACTGTCTGCATGGAGGCATCCTTAAAATAAATAGGTGCACCATGACCAATATGTTATACCTAGTGAGATGAATCAAAGATATCATAAAGAAAACTTTTCTAAAACACACATAGAAACAATGTTTTCATGCACTAAGTCAGAAATCAGGAGTCAGGGTCATAGTGTATGGATACGTGGGCCGCCGCACCAATAATAGATTCCTCAAACTGATTACCACACTCAGAACACTATTTTCAATTAAAAGATCAGAGACCAAGTTCTTCGGTATAACTGACTCCTCTGATACCAATTTTTCATGACCTGTCACCCGGGGCCCATACCGTGACTACCCCAAGGCTGCCTTCCATAGGCCCGGGGTTAGCGACTAGAACCAGAAATTCATATCCCTAAAATTATGAAGGCATTTCCTTTTTAATGTAAAAACTCACACAATCCAAGAACACACCTAGACACAAGCAAAAAAAGTAAACTATATAGTAAATAGAGTTAGTAAAGTATGTAAAGGGATGGAATACAAGGCCAACAGGAAAGTACATGTAAAACTAAAAACATCTCCTGTGAACGCCCTCCAAGGATCCTATATGGAGGGTAGGTCCAACTCTCGAACTATCGTCTCTGTGGTATGTCTCATCTAATGGTCCACCTTCGAGCAGCCTCCAGTCCTGGAACCCTCAGCCTCGATCAATGTTGTCCGTTGTCTACACAACACACAACACATTGTGAGCATAGCCCATGCAGGGGTGAGTATAACAATACTCAGTGGGGAAACCGAGACCCCCGAAGGTCTCTCAGAATCCATGAAAGATAAACCACAAAGATATACCAAAATCACAAAGCATGAAAAAAAAATCAGCCCTACTTAGGTATATATCCATAAACATACCTAAGTTATTATGTAAACCCATCTCATTCATGAGGAAACACAAGGCCCAACTCTTTAAACAAAAGCACAATTATTCCATGAAGTAAAGGATACCACGAAGGAAACACCACAAAGGTAAGTACCACAAAGGTAATGCCATATAGAAGAATACCACGAAGGTATCACCACATAGAAGTGTACCAAAAAGGTAACGACTCAGATCACACCAGGTATAACTTATGTAAAAAAGTATAGATGATTAGTTGTATTGCTAGATAATTTTACTTCGTTGAGAAGCTCAGTTGTTGACCCACAAAAGATCGATGATGACCCACACAGGATCTGAAGATGTTGACCCACACAAGATCTGAAGATTCTATCCCAAACAGAATCAGAAGATGGCCCACACAGCATATGAAGATGACCCACACAAGATCTGAAGATGACCCACATTGGATCCTAAGATGACCCAAACAGGATTTGAAGATTCCCCAAGTACAGCCAGCCACATTGTTCCCACACTAAGCACGCTTGATTTTGGGAGGATTCACCTCCCAAGCAACCGGTTGATACTTCAAATTCCACAAAGTCCCATGAATAAGTATCAAGAAGGTCGGTCACGTCATAAGGGACCCAACGCGACTGAAGACATGTCAATCGGACGCCCGATCTGTATGTTATTAGCGTTTCAGTTCTGAGGGCCTAGTTGGATTCGGGTTCAAGGCAACCCGGAAGTACTCCAAATGTATCCAAAACTCAAGTGACGTAAACAAAAAGGACCATCTTGATCCAAGGATTTGGATGTTGTAGATGGTTCATCAAATGAAATTACATTTATCATGTTATGGAGAAAAAGGGTGTATCCAGGTCTAGTTGGGCCGGGGTCCGGTCCGACCCGGCCAAGGCCGACTCGACCTTGTCTGAGTCAGGACCGGATGGGCTGGACTACAGCGGGCCCGGATCGCTGGGTCACGATCCATCCCGACCCGCAAAGGGGGAGGCCCGTCCTGAAAAGGGGGCGGCCCAACCCGCTCATTGCGGCCCGGTCAGCTCGGCCCGCGGCTGGGTGTGGTCTACCGGGGTGGGGCCCACCCTAGCCGCCACCCAAGGGAGGCCTCCCCCCGAGATTCCTGAATGGTCCAGTTGGACTGTTTCACTTTGGCCAACTCAGCGGAGCCATGTGGCACCACCTACCGGCATGCAGGACCCGTCGAAGCAGGTCCTGCTTGGTGTGACGTGGCCGACAAGGATTCTGGTCGGCTCCTCTTCCAGTGGCGTGATGACACCACTCCTCCCATGACCGTCTGAGTGCCGGCTGCCGTAAGGCACCACTATGGCTCTATAGTCACGACGTCCTCCTCAACTAGTGGTGCAGACACACACTGCCCTGCTTCCATGCAGCCGGATGGCATGCCGGCCACCACCCTCTTCCACTACGGCCGATGGGCCGTGCCTCCTTTGGTGGCGCAGTTTCACCGCCACCACCTTCGCAGTTGGCTGATGTGCCGGCCACCTCCTTGCACCCTGCCAGTGCCAGTCGCTGATGCCATCATGCCGGTGGGCTTCCGCGTGTCACCGGGTGAGCTCTAGTGGCCCATTCTTCAATCTGATGAATAGTTGTGTGTCTCGGGAATTCGTCCTTGAATCTATCATGACGTGGTCAGTTATTCTCACCTGACAATCCACCCATGACAAACACATAAAATAAATAAGTAACAGAGGAATCAGGCCGTCTTCGTTTGGCCCGCACCCTCCATGGTAGATCGATAGCAGGCAGTTCATTAATTAAAGACAATGATTCATCACGAAGAATGAAATATACAATTTCCCTACCTCGATCGTTCATTGGAGATGGCATGTGTAAGAGGACGAAGATGATGAAGGAGACGATGACATTCGTCGCTCCCGCAACACGCTTCCGATCCGGGCTCAAGCGTTAGTTCCTCGTTCTTGATCTGACGGTTCGTTCTTCATTGCAGGATGTTCTTCCACCAAGAGTTCTGCACCAAACCGGTTTTCCAACAATTCCCCCTAACACGAGAGGTGAGGATCCCCTCTCATTTAATTTATGTCAATGGCTAACTTGTCAATAATGAGTTTACATTAAATGGTTGCTTTCATGGTTACACACTTTGTATAACTGGGAATTTAATGCCCAATATTAAATGCCTGACCACCCTCGTGTGGTCACCACCTATAATGAATTTAGAAGGGATGGGATGATTTTAATAAAAATAAAACATTTTTTTAATCATCTACGAAAAACTGCAAAACAAGATCTTCCCCTCGGCCTACTACAATTGAAGTGAAGGTCTCCTTAAGAGAATATTGGCGCTAAGAGTTCAACAGTGCCCTTAGATTTTTAATCCGAGCAATAGTTCAAAAGTTAGAAAAATCCGCTCATGCTTTTACTGAACGTACCCGAAAAAAATGTTCAGAAATTCATTTCGGGCACACCGGGCCTCAGAATCATGCACCGTCAATTTTTACAGACTCGTAATAATACCATAAAATTAAAAAAATTACATGGAAAATCCAGATCATTACATGATAATTATATTAATTTAAAACTTTCAGAAAAGAAATTGGATGAAATTATTATCCTTATTTATCATCGTTGTTTTAATATTCTTTATTTAAATCATCATTTTCAAAAATATTTTATGAAATATTATTTTTAATAATTTCTTAAAAAACATGTATTGGTTCTTAACCATTTTAATATTTTTGGTAATGACATTGTAATAATTTCTTGACATAGAGTGCCTAATAAAGAGTCCATTATTAGATTTAGAATAGAATTTTCCAATATTTTATATGGTATTTAAAATAAATCTTTTGAAACCAATTTTTTTGAAAAAGTAACTTTTGTATATTTATGAAACCAATGTTCATAAGGTTTTTTCATTAAAAAACACAAAATGAGAACATGATTAATAATATATCATCTATTTTTTATAAGAGTTTCCTAAAAATATATTTCTAATAGAAAATTCAACTAAAAGGGGTTGATTTATTTCTTGGATTGTTAAATTTATCCTCTCTAGTACTCTATTTTCTTAAGGGGTTTTAGGGGAGGAAAAAAAAACATTCTCTAAAGAGAAAAAATATTAAAATTTATTTTTATATAATTCTCTACCATTATTAATAGTAATTGAAAAAAAAATTAATATTTTTTTTCGACCAATTTTGAATACTTGATGAATTTTTTATAAGATTCAATTTTATGTGTTATGAAATAATACCAATGAATCCTATATAGTCATAAATTTTTTTAAGAGTATAGGAATTTCCTCCTAGACATTTAGTTTTATTTAGGAAAAAAGAACAATTTGAATTAATTCAATATCTTTTGAAGGTAAGATAATTTTTTTATATCTAAAATAGTTTTTTTTGTTTCCTACCATATTATAATTCATAAAAAACTATGTCATCACTGAAATAAAATTTAGGAAGATGTTGTACTAGTTGATAGTAGTTAATTTTTACATGCTAATGTGATAACATTGGTGGAGGTGTCTTTTACAAATCAAGAAATTATTCACTTGTTCAATCAAACATTTTATGTTTTTGGTAGTAAGCTATTTTCATTTAATTCAATAAATATTCTGATCTCTAGAAGTAGTAAATAAATGTTTTTCTTTTGAATTGAAAAATTAACAAACATCATTTTTGAATAAATTTTAAAACCTCTATCACACAAGTTACTAATACTTAGTGAATTATTATTAAACCCATTTATGAATAAAATATATTTAGGTAATTCTGATATAGAGAAACTGATTGTACCTTAACTATTTATCTTACCCATAGAACTATCACCAAAGATGAAACGACCTCTTTCAATTTTATCGATATGACTGAGTTTATAAAGGATTCCAAAAATTTTCATTGAGAAACTATAATCTAGGTAGAAAATAGCTTCTACTATTTTTTAATAATAAAATATTGATTCAAAATTAAAAAATTGAATGTTTTGGTAGCCACACAAGCTTGGGTCTACTTACGTTATCCATTACAGAATTCAGAATCCAAATTTTCTTATCAAGTTTTCTTTTGGAAATAGTATAAGAAATATGAATTGAATCTAGTCATCAATATTGTTATATTTTTAATGAAATTTATAGATTAAATGATAGATTATTTTTAAATAATTACAAAAAATGTTTTGACAGAAACCTTTTACAAAAGTAGTTTACGATTGATTCTTAGATGAGCTTGCATGATTTGAGTATCTAATCCATCCCAATATTTTCTAGGATGAGAAGCCGAAGATATATTTATATTTCATACACCTTGATTTAATTATAAAAGTTTATTTTTTATTTATTTAATGGTGAATTCATGTTTATAGACACCTGGTCTTTTTTTCATGGATATATCTACCTTTTCATTGAAGGGAAGATACTTCTTCATTTTGGAGAAGAATATTTTCTTGAAATACTTAATTATATTTATTTTTAAGTGATTAATATAAAATATTAAGTTGAATATATTAATTTTTAAGTGGAACTTTAGCATATTTCATATCATAATAATTAAGGTGACTAAATGATAAAGAAAAAAGATAATAATAAAATGAATAATGGGGGTAATAAGAAGAGGAGGAATTTGGAAGAGGGGTCCTAACATTGGTGTCTTTAAAAAAGTATTTTTAAACCACTTTTTGATTGATTCACTTGATGTGTATGATGATGTGAAGTCTATAGAGTGAACACTTTCAATCAAAATCATGACTTTGAAAAAAAAATTACTATGATTTTTTCCTCGATCTTCTTTTTATAGAGAAGGAACTATAGTTTGATTGATAATTATTTTATACATTTTTACCATGTCAATTTAGGTTATATATTTTTATTTTTATTTTTGGATCCCTTGTTGTTGTTATTATCCTCTAAGAGTTTGTTAACTATAATAAAAAATGACCATATTCTAAAGACTCACCTAAGAATGGTTCATGGTTGGAATCTTTTAATGTTATAGTTTTATTGAATCCATTAACTTCATTGGAATACCTCACTAATTTTCATTTCATCATGATTTTTGTATGTCATTATGGTGCTGATGTGTTCCATGACCACCATTTTATTCACATCTTTTCCTTCTATAATTTTTGTGATATTAGGATCCCATGAGCTATTTAAAACCCATAAGATTTTATTTATGAGCATTTATAAAGATAATTAATCACTAAGGGACTTTCTATCAATATAGATGTTACTAAATCCCATAGACATAGTGGTAATCGATTCATTGGAATACATAGTGAAACATTAAAAATCTTGATAGCACACATATAATCTAATGTGCTTTACTTTATTTGTGCATTAGTGTGTGAATTGTTATAATTTCCAAATCTCATTAGACGTTTTATAATATTAAACATGATTTAATTCATTTCTATAAAGACCAAAATAAAATCCATTTATAGATTTTTTAAATAATTAAAAATTCTAAATTTCATTGGATGTCTATTTTTATTCAAATACTTTAATGGGAACAAACTCATGCATTACAATTTTACCAATAGGACAAGAAATACTAATAATAAAAATTTAAATTTTATTCTTCCAATTGGAATAGTTTGTTCCATAAAAATTGGAGATTATGAAATTAAATTAGAGTTTATGCTAAATATATATTTCAAATATATTAAATATTTGAAAAAATTGAAAATGAAGCTTATTTTGAAAATTAGGGATTATTGATAAGAAGGAAAAACACTCCTTTGATAACAAATGTTAGTCAGAGATTATGATGATTGGATGTGTAACGTCTCGACATAGGGCATACTTAAATCGTTCTCTAAGCCAATGGGTCAAATGGCCCCAAGGGAACCGTCCTATACACCGGAGGCTACCTACTAGTAGCTAGAAGGTAAAGGTGGTTTGATGGTGGTAATATACCCTCACGTTAGAGTGACACATTGGATACAAGTTCAAATATAAAATAATAGAAGCATACAAATAACCTGGCATAGTAAATGAGTCTATGTCGATGCATAAATAACTGAACAACTCGATAATTTTATCAAATACCACTAGGTAGTGTCATATACATGGATGTATGAACATTCTATTACAAAAAAATGGAACAAGGGGTAGGAATATAAAAAATGTATGAAAAAGAATAGAAACTTATCTACTATCATCTCGAGTGAAATCTCGATCCCCTCCTCCAATGCTCCATCTAATAGTAATGCATATCAAAAAACTAAATTTGGGCCTCTTCCCTTATCCATACTAGTAGTCAAATAATATTCTTGGGTACAAAAGCCTAACCATGTAAGGTGTGAGATAATAATCTAAGTAAGCCACCCCCAATGGTGTCTACATGTAATCCAAGTAGTGATTGTTACTAAATGGTGTGCAGGAAAAAATGAAATCATAAAGTAATGATGAATAAATAAATGACTAGGCCGACCAGGTTCCTAAAGGAAACATGAAGTCCCTACCTAATTTGGATCATGACTAGGATTTTTGTTTAATTAAAGATAATATATATAGTAATATATATAGTATAGTTATATATATTGTATCCACCTATATTAACCAAGTATGTGAAGACCTAAGTGGCTATATACCAGGAAAACTGTTGCTAGATGGACATGGGGGTAACTTCAACATCCATGACCATTATAACAAGCCTATATGCTCTAGAAACAGGGTATATTCCCTAAATCTCACAATGACTAGGAGATTTCATGCTACACACTCGATATTTTGACAGTGAAAACATGTCAAAACTTGAATTGGGATGGGGCACATCAATCCCAATGTCCAACTAGTGTCAATGGTGTGTGATTCCATGCTCAACACCCTATGTAAGGGAGCATGATACCATCAGGCTAAACTGGACCCCTACCATTGTACTACAACATTTATAAATATGTAATAACATTTAATATTTATCATGATGAAATACCTTTCATGTTCCATGTTCACCAAGCCCATTGATATAATTATGGAACATTTATATTTATAAATATAAGCATCTCGCATTACCTCCTATGATACTCATTTGTAAAGATCAAAGTATTCAAGGTTAAAAAATTCACAATTTACATTTTATAAATCATAAAAAAGGCATGTCATTACCACCCTTCATAAATCATTTCATTAAATTCATCTATTTCATTTAAAGAAGTGAAAACACCATGCACTAGACAATTCACTTTATTAAACCCTTCAATATAACCAACCCATTTAATTTATTAAAATATTGAAATCAATTAATGAGGCTCAAGGTGTCAATTTGAAGGTGTCATGGTCAAGAATAAAAATAACTAAAATGGAAATTCCCTTAATATCCTTAGTCATGCACATAAGAGGTGAATTGGGTTCAACAAACATTTATATAACACGGTGAAACCAATTAAACTTTATGTTGAAATCTAAATAGACATTTTGGGAAATTATGAAATTAACCATTAAGTGAAAATTTGACTTGGAACACCCATGGGATATCCATAAACTAGGTAAACATTCTCTATATTAAAAAACATGAATCAAAGGATGCCTACCAAGGTACGAAGATCAATTTGATATGAAGGGAAAAAATTAAAAGGCGACACTCATAAAAGTCCCTCAAGAGGTACAACGACATAGTTACGAAGTATGAAAACTCTTGGTGATAATGATGTTACCACCTACCTCAAGTCCATAGATGACTCCTCCCTCAATATCCACATCATATTCATAGAAGGTTGAAATAAATCCAAAAAATGGTCTAATTCCACAAAAATATGGAAAATGTGATTTTTCCTAAATAGAATAATAGATTCCATGATAAATTTAGATAGGAAGGGAGAGAATATGAGGTCATACCATGAATGATCTAATTCATCCTTCAGATCTTGAATCAGACATTGGATGTAAAAGGTACCTCAATTCCAATCTTTAGGGAATCAGAAGCTCATGAGTAAATAAAACGTGTCTCATCCACTTAAGAAATAAAGGTCAAAGATAAATAGGATTAAGAGTTATGTAAGGGGAAAAAATTCATTCAACCACAAAATATAAGGGCACATGGTTTGGTCTCATAGTTGGAAAAATCGTGTGCCAACCGTGAGACATTCACTACTACTAAGGGGAACCACACATGTTCAGGTGCATAGTTTTCCTAACCATTCACAATCCATGAGAAATAAAACTATCCCAAAAGTCTATAGTACCCCATATTTGATGTCCTTTGGTCACATGGTTTCAAAAAAACTTTGCATTCTATAAAAGACACTTTCTCTAACTGCACATTTTAGGTAAAACCATTGAGTCTAGGAGGTACAATTTTTCCTAATCATGAAACCTAGTATTTTCCTCCTATTTTGGGGATTGGGGATTTAAAAGATCCTCAAACACACTCGAGACCACATTGAAATGATTAGGAATAATTTTAGGGTTGTTTAAAAGAAATAATATTAAAAAACAATGATACATACCATTTTGAAAAGACCCTTTATTACAACCTCTCTCTTTAAATTAATTCATCCCTGATTTGGAATTCTATGGGAAAAAAGTATCATTAGAAAATAGTTCCAACCATTGTAAACGTATATCATCTTCTCATTCCCATGTATTGTCTTGTACCCAACCATTCTTCCATAATACCCATACCAAAGGAATTGACTTTCCTAAGAGTGTCTTCACACTTCAATCCACAATATGAACAAGATAATCCTTAAAGGTAGAATCTACATCTAGTTCAAACTCATAAAGATGAAATACATGTGATAGGTTTGGATAGTATTGGTGGAGATTAGATACATGGACAACATCATGTATAGTCCAATATCTCTTAGGAAGTGCTACCTAGTAAGTCAGTAGTCCAATCCATTTCAAGACCACTAAGTGTCCAACGCACCATAGTGAGAGTTTAACATTCTTATTAATATTCTTATTCCCCAACCTAGGTGAATCTCAAAAGAAAATAGAATCTCCAACCTCAAACTCAGGAGGTTTCTGACATCTGTTGGTTTAGAAATACTGTCCGTATTGTGCAGTCATCATGTACTTTCTGATCACCTGGACCAGCTGAGCATTCTCCTTCATGGGATACGGTCTAAGAATAGCTAGTTACTCTGATTCTATCCAGAATAGATGTGAGCAGGAAG
Organism: Viscum album; assembly: GCA_963277665.1. Classification (NCBI taxonomy): domain Eukaryota; kingdom Viridiplantae; phylum Streptophyta; class Magnoliopsida; order Santalales; family Viscaceae; genus Viscum; species Viscum album. The sequence goes on from OY728165.1 coordinate 1,530,519,281, forward strand.
GTCTATCATATAATGCCTCATAAGGATCCCTCTCGATGGTATCTTGAAAGATATTATTATAAGAGAACTCCACCTGAGGAATGTGTTTCTCATAGGAACCCTCACAATCTGGGACACATGCAGGCAGTATGTACTCTAGTACCTAAATCATATGCTATGTCTATCCATCAGTCCATAGGTGATAGGCTATTCTTAGAAGCACCTATGTACCCATGCCCATATGGAACCCCTACTAGAACTGTTATGTAATTTGAGATTATTTATTTGAAACGATAGAACGATGTTCTCCATGAAGAAGTGAAACCTCCCTGATGTACAAACTTCCCTTCTCATCTACCATGAAGGTCTCTCACATTGGTGATATGTGTGTGAAATTCATAAAATGATCATGGAAAACCCATATTGTATCATTTCCATGAGGTGATCTGGTAGAACAGTCACAAATTTTATCAAATCATTTTCCAATTTCCATTTAGGAATAAAAAATGGCTATAAAATCCCTACTAGTCGATGATGTTCCACCTTCATTAGATGATAGGTGGAACAATGATAAATGAAGTTTGGAATATCATGTTTCATACCAAGCCACAAATACTGGTGCTGTATGTCTCAATACATTTTATTGACACTAAGGAGAACCAACCATAATAATTATTTGAATTCCTACATCACCTCCTCTTTAATTGTTTTATGACCAATACACTCCCATGGAATTGTAGAGTATCATCCTCATCTATGGTCTAGTAAGAATATTTATCATCATCCAAGACACATTCCCTTAGGAAAATAAATTCAGGACCAAATAAATGCCTAACTTCTACCCATTATATAAGAGTAGAGGTCACTGCAAAGGCTGAGAGGATAGTATTACAATGGTTCTCCTAAACCTGATTGTTCATCTATGAGAATAAGTCCACGAGATTCCATTCTCCACTAAACTCATGAGCCACCAGAGCCTATGACTTCAAGATCAAAGTGTCGTCCACTACATTTCCATTACCAGGCATATAGGAATGTTTTAACTCAAAATAATTTAGATACTAAACCCACATGTGCTTCCTAATATTTAGATCCCACTATGTGAATATGTACTTGAGGATTTTGTGATATGTGAACACCACAAAATCCTATATATGTAGGTCGTTTCTATAGTAGTGTAGAGAATGAAATACAAAAACCAACTCGGTATTGTGCATCTGGTAATTTTTCTCATGAGGCCTTAACTGATGAGACCTATACATGACAACCCACCCACCATAAATCATAACAACCCAAGACCAATAACTAATATAACACAGTAGACAATATATATATTTCCTGGATCAGAAATAATCAGTATAGATACTAAAGTTAAAATGAATGTTCAAATCATTAAATGATTCTTCACAAGCTTCTGACCACATGAATTTCACACCCTTCTTTGTCAAGACCGTATGCAACACTACAAGGCATGATAAATCCTAGATGAAGGATCAATAATATCTGAAAATCCCCAAGAAACTCCAAATGATAAAATATTCTTGGGATTCTATGATGAAAATATATCTCTCACTTTCTTTGGGTCAATTGAAACTACTTCCTTCAAGATAATGTGGCCCATGAAGTGAACTCTCTCGATCTAAAAGTGGAATTTAATGAGCTTAGCATAGAGTTGATGATGTCTTAGTGTACTCCTCATGGTATCAATATTGTTGGAATGATAATGTCTATAGTGTGAGTATACTAATATATATTCGACAAATACTTTCAAAAATTAATATATATAAAATCATAAGTCTTGATTCATAAGATCCATGAAAATAGTAGACGAGTTCACGAGTCTGAATGGAAAAAACTAAAGACTTTTATAGACCATACCTACTTTGGAAATCCGTGTGAGGTATGTCTGATGTCCTGAAATTCACCTGATGATATCCTAACCTCAAATCTATTTTTTAAAACACATTATCACCATGGAATAGATCAAATATTCTATATATTATCAGTAATGGATAACAATTCTTTATTGTGAGTAGATTCAATCGAAGGTAATCCACACAGAGTAAAAGGGTATCATCTGCCTTCTTAGGGATAATTATAAGTGAATCCTGAGGATATGTGATGGAGAAAATGATTCCTTTAGCCTCCATATCCTATAATTTCTTCTTGATCTCTAGAATCTTCATATTTTCCATCCTATGAGGAGGAATGGTCACTGGTGCTACTCCTAGAATGATATCAATTAAATAATCTACCTCTCACACTAGAGGAATACCAAATAAGTACTAAAAAATGTCCTTGAAACACTTATATAAAGGATGGAAAATTATGGTTTGTAACCACTAATAACCAAGGATAAGGTTAGTGACCTAAGCTATCACACTACCTAGCCTCTTCTACTGAAGTTGTGCTCACGTAGATTAAACATCCCATTCTCCCATATGTACATGCTTACTTCCCTCTCATAATGTAAATGTCCCTTTCCAATGATAAAAGTCAATATGAGCTATGTAGGGAACTAACCATTCCATCTCGATGATTATATCAAATCTCATCATGTTGAGGATAAATATATTCCATATGAATAGGTAACCCCCTATCTCAAGAAAAAATCCTTACAATGATGAACACCCTCATACCAGATACCTAACAGGTTATCTAGAATCATAGTTCCATAGTAGTGTTATATCTCAAGAACCAAACTTTTCATAATAGTCTCAGATATAAATGTGTTAGATAGGCCCATGTCATGTAATGTAGAAACTAAAGTGGAGTCTACTAGAATAATACCTCATACAGTATAAGGTCTGATTCCCCACTCCACCAGTATCGTCTAGACTGCATGTAATGTGTCTGTACTATTGACTTGATTCACTACTTGACAACCCTGAGCAAGCCCTCTCTACTAGCATTGATAATCATAAGTCTGACTAACTTTACCTCGAATTAGACCTTGTCCAAATCATGAATTTGTATTCTAGATACTACCATGTCATGATCTTACTGGCCCAGTTCCTCAGCATGGAGTTGGGACATATCCCCATATTCTAGGAACTATTGGAAAGGTTTGGCAGAAATGATGAATATGGACTATCCTACCACAACCTATGCACTCCACTGGATCCTATAAGAACTGAGGTTTATTATTTCTTAGATTTCTGTACCTATGACATATCATAAAGATATTAGTGTCAGGAACTAGAATGATGATACTTCCAGGAGAAACCTCAAAACAATGCTTATGTTTGCTGGAAGAACCCCTGAAAGTATTAGGTGTCGAACTTCCCCAATTTTCACTATCATCCTCCCTCATATTTATTTGTGTAATAATAGCCTAAAGGAATATTTTAGAAATATCAGTCAACCAGAATACCTTGAACTAGGACCAGATGGAATATACTAGCCCATCCTCAAATTGCCTCGTATTCATAAGTTCATCACCAAATAGAGTTTGAGAGAACTGCTAAAGATATATGAATATAGATGAGTATTCTATAATAGATATACTCTCTTGATACAGGATCATGAATTATCTAGATTTTTAGCCCTCATATAGTGGGGAAAGAAGTATTAATAGAAGATTATCTGAAAATCATCCCAGACCATATTGAGGCATCATTTTACTAGAGTGATAACATCCTACCAGAACATAGAAGAATCACATAGCATATATGTATCCATATTAAGCCTCTACTATTGAGGAATCTTAAGATGCTAAAATATATAACATATTTCTCTGATCCATGATTCACTAGTGTGTGGTCCACATGCCCCCGAAAAAGTGGTAGGATGATGCTAATGGAATTTCAAAGTCAACTCTTCCATACTCAGGGCTGGTCAAACAACACCTTGCACATTTTTAAGAATAGGCCAAAATCCCACTTGGAACTATGCATCAATTCCCATATGAAAAACAAGAAGAGGTGACATAGGTTTCATTTCATGATGGATCACTGGATCAAGGCCCACCACCTCAAGAGCATGGTCATCACCACCTTTAGGGTGAAAGACTAGAGGACGTCATAGTGGTATGATACTAAAATTACAAACACACACCATAGATGATATATAAGTAATTGAGATGTCTAAAGATAGAAAAATGGGCCATGTATAAGGCCTTCCAAAATAATCATAAATGTCTATCTTCATGCTCTAAAATCAATGTCTAAATGGAAGGAAAATCCATCATAGGCCATAATAATGGATGAGATCACCAACAACCCAATACTAATGATGATTTAGAGTCTAATTCTATATTTCACATGTAGAGGATAACTAATATCACTTTAGAATCCATACTCATTTTAAACTCGTGTTCATTTAAATATGTTAATCACTTAAAATGGATGAATTAGGTAGATTTACATTTTTAATCCATAAGGGCCCATATTTTTTATGAACCAAAATATGGAATCTACTTAACCTACACTATTACATGTTCCATCCCATGAGACCATTGGTCCATGTCTCAACAAGACATAATTGGATTCTTAAGGTGCCTTATTTAACCAATTTAGGGAAACCATTTTAGGTTAATGTAGGTTCTTTAAGTATCAATTCTATTTTCTAATAATTGCAACAAGTGTCAGAACAATTAAATAAATATTGAATGCACCAATAATATGCAATAGGAAAATGCATTCTGAAAGTAGTCATGAAATCACCAAATGTATGGAATATTAGTACTATTGTGCCTAATAATGTTTCAGGGCCTAATGAAAAGCCCTCATTTCATTGGTCCAGGGTAATTAAATCATATTTTCAATAAAATCAATAATAATAATATCATAAGAGATGTGCATAACCCAATGGTGATGCTATATCAACCATCAATGGAATACCAATAATAAAAATTTCTCATCCTGGGTAATTTGGGATTCCCATGTGTATGGGTTAGCTACATCCAGGAACATGGTCAATTCAAAATCCATTTAACTCTTAGTCTCCTTTCTAATACCCAAATTGTAAGAAAATGTAAAATAAGGCTTTGATAAAAGTTTGTAATGTCCTGACCCGAGGTCCATCTAAACAGTGCCCCTAACCGGTGGGTCACATGGCCTCAAGCGCATCTCCATGTATGCTAGAGGCTAAAAACTAGTAGTGAGGGTGTAAAGGTGTTTCAATGGGGAAAATATACCCTCATGTTAGTGTGTAACAGTGGATAAAATCATAAAAATACAACATCAGAAGCATATGAATAACCAAAAAGAGTAAATAAGCATGTGAAGAAGCGTAAATAAGAGAAAAACTGCATAATAACATCAAAAGACACTAGGAATTATTATATAAATGGATTCATAAATAGTATATTATAGTAAAAGGGAACAAGGGGAACACATATAAAAGTAAAAAAGTAACAAAAAATACTCCACTACCATCTCACGAAAAAGATCAGTCCTTGACTCCTATGCTCCATATAATAGTAATGCATATCAACAACATGAAGTAGGGACTTTTCCATTATTTGTAACTACAGTCAAATAATATTCTCAGGTACCAAAGGTAGCCTAAGTAGGGTGTGTGATAAGAATATTAGTAGGACAACAGAAACAATGACTACACATAATTCAGGAAGTGCTCATATATAAATGGTGTGTAGGGATAAATGAAATCATAAAGTGTAGCTAAATAAATAATAACCTGGATGCTCAGGTTCCTAAAGGAAACCTGATGACTTTACATGCTTTAGCTCATGGACAAGATGTATGTCTAATCTGGATATATATATAAAGTAATATATATATAGTATAGTTATATATATTGCATCCACCTATATGAACCAAGTACATGTGGATGTAAGTGGACACATATCTGGAATATTCCTTCTAGATGGACTTTGGCTAAAATCAGACATCCATGACTAGTATAATGGGACTATAAGATCATGCAATAGGGTATATTATCTATATCCCACAATGAGTGGGAGATTTCATTCTTGTCACATGATATGGTGAGTGTTCCAACATGTCAACACTCTAATAGGGACATGGCATGTCAAGCCCAACATCTAAATAGTGTCAGTGGTGTGAGACATCTTGCTCAACAACCGATGTATGGTAATATGATACCATCATTCTCAACTAATCCCTTATCATCATATTATATACATTATAAATTATCAATCAAACTTATAATATTAAGCATGGGGTAATACCTCTGATGTGACATGTTCACCAATCCCATTGATTTAATTAAAAAATAATCATATTTATAAATATAAGGATGAAGAATTACATAAAATGAAACTCATTTTTCAATATCAAAGTAAAAAAGGCAACAAAATTAAAAATGTTTAAATTATGAAGCATAAATAGATGCCTAGCCTAACCACCCTTCATAGACTATTTCATTGAATTCATCCATTACATTTAAAGATGGATAACTATCATGCACTAACCACTTAAATTGATTTAATAATTAAATTCAATCAACCAATTTCATTTATTAATACAAGGAAATCAATTTATAAAGTTAGAGGCGTCAATTGGAAGGTCTCATGGTCATGTGGGAAAATGTCTACATGGGAAATTCCCTTAATAAGATAGGAAAATCACTTCATAGGTGCATTGGGTTCAACATCCATTTATGTAATAATAGAAAAACAATTAATGTTTTATCCAAAAATTATATAGGAATTTCTAGAAATTGATCAATTAACCATTAAGAAGAAATTAAATTATAACACCCATGGGATGTCTATAGACAAGGTAAGCATCCTTAAAATTAAAAAACTAGAATCAAAGGACGTGTACCTAGGTGCGATGATCAATTTTTTATGAGGATCCCAATTAGAATGTGATGCTGAGAAAAATCCTGTGAGTGAAAAAATGGCTAAGCTATGAAAAATCACCAATCAAGGGGAAAATGACTAGACCACCTACCTCAAAGATGTAGAAGTCTCTTCACTTGATAACAGCTTTTGATTCTATGTTGGTTGAATGAAATATGAGAAATGGTCCAATGCTATGAAAATATGAAAAATGAGATTTCATCTAAATAACATGATAGATACCAAGATAAGCTTAGATAGGAAGGGATATGATTCTAGGACTTACCAAGAGGTATATAATGAATCCTTAAAATATTGATTTAGACACCAGACACTGAAGATACCGTAATGACTATCTTGAGGGATTTAAGAGATCATGGGTGAAGAAAACTTATTTCATCAGCTGGAAGAAGAAAAGGGAAAATATAAATATGAATAAGAGTTTAGTGAGAGTAAAAAGTATTTTCACAACAAAATATAAGGGTGCACAGTTTGGTTACATCGTTGACCAAATCGTGCACCATTCACTACTACTATGGGTCACCCCTCACGGTTAGGCACACAATTTATAAAACCATGAACAAACCAAATGAAATCAAATGGCCCGAAAAGATAGAAACACCACAATAACACGTTCCCTAGTTTTTATAGTTTTAGAAAAACTATGCAGACTATTGGTTCCAATGTCTCTAACAGTAAGATTTAGGGAAAACCTTATGGGAAGGGAAGAATGGTTTTTCTTAACTCTTTGGCCGAGTATTTTCCTCTTATTTTGGGGCTCCCAGATCCAAACGAGCCCCGTACACACCCAGTACCACCATGAATTGATTATGAATCATTATTAAGGTCTTTTAAATGAGATTAGATTAAAAAAATAATGATTCATACCATAAATAAATGTTGGGTCATTATAGGATGCAGGTCGTGAGTTCCCCATTAAAAAATTAATGTATAAATGGATATTTTATTTGAAAACAAATAGATTATGAAATAAACCAGTGAGAAACCAGAACATCAATAGTTAATAAATTCGAGTTTTGTTTATAAATATAATATCAAAGTAATTAAAGCATGGAAATGATCAAAATTAATTTATGAATGTTTTCAAATAAATGTTAAATGATGTAATGTCGAAATGAAAGATGGATAAAAAATAATTGATATTGATTTTAGCTAAATCCCTATATCATACACTATTTCTCCATGAGAACCCTTGAGAGGTATATTGTATAAATACATTGACCTCAATGATGATGAGTAAACAGACCCCTCACAATTTTGTTTTTGTGAGAACCTACTTAATCATTTTCAGTATCCATGTAAACTATCCCACACTTTTGGTTCAATGTGAACTATTGGATAATGAAGGTTGAGACATGAGAGGTTCTCTATAAGGCCATATCCTTAAATATTACATAATATTTAGTTAAGTCAATAATACACATTGAGGATCTTTTCAAGTTTATATTTTTAGATAATTAGGCCATAACTGTTACATTACATTTCAAAAACTAAAAAGTAGACACTTCTACTCAGTATCCATTTTTTTCATAAAATAAAAACTCTTAAAAAAGTAACAAGTCTATTTCCATATATTAGACACCAAGACTTTTACTTGATGCCATCTTTGACCCAATTCATCTTTAAGTCCTATGAAAAACATTTAAAAACTTTGGATGAGCATAAAAAGCTCAGTAAGGGTTATAAAATAATAATACAAAAAATTATCCCAACATTAAATACAAATCAATGAAACCATACATTTAAATGAAAACATTCATCATGAAATAATAAGATTTATGAATAAAACACAGAAATCATAATTCATAAATGTAACTTATGGCATTCATAACATAGTTACATTGAAGCTTTCACAGCTATGTAGGGAGTGATGTTTGGAATACCCATCCCAATATACTCCCTAAATCTCTTAGGAGAACCATTAAAGTTTACCTCTATCACATTACCCAATGCATTGGAGATCTATCTCAGGCTCACCTTCCCTAGGTTTATCATGGAACCATCGATATACGTAAACAATTCCCATGAACTATAACATATTCATAACACATAAAATAATCATAAAGGAAAGATAACATTTCCACATTTCAATCCCAATATTTCATTTAAAGATATTGAAATAATAAATTCTTTCACAAAACCTTTTTTAATACCAAAATATGTAAAAAGAGTATATAGTATTTATTTTCCTTTAAAAAAACACTACGGCTTGTTAAGGAAGCCAAAGATCAAATAATACTCACGGCGGCAGAAAGGTCATTATCACCGCGTATGTTAAAAAGAAAAATTCATTTTTTTCATTTAGTAAAAAAAATTGTATAAAAAGATTACCTTTGAATTAAATGAAATGTAAAAGGGGTTTATACACCATATGAAATAAATCCATGTATAAATAAAAAATATGCCTCAATGAAAGGAGATTGAGACGAAGTCCCTAACAAAGATAATTTTGTTAATAAAATAGATCAATTATGAGTATTCACTATAAATACACAAAAATAAAGTATAAATACAAGATAAGATACAAAAAATTATTTCTCACATAATAATATAATGATATAATAAATAAGTAGATTGTTAACCCAAAGAATGTAAATTGGGTTAAGAAGTTCCCTTATAAAAATTCGACAGCCTAAAGACGTCGCTTTAAAATTCAGAAAATGATTTGATGAGAGAAAAATGGTATCTCATAACTTGGACAGAAAATTTACATCAATAAGGATATATAATAACATATCCCAATATAATAATATGTAAATTAAAATACATAACAAAAATAAGTCTTTGACTAAAAGAGGAAGGTGAAAGGTTCCCTTACCGATTTGGTAACTTATGAAACATACACCCCATGAAATAAGTATCATACAATAAATATGTAAATGACCATAAATTAAAATATATTACACAAATAATACAATCATGGTCAGTATATACACCACACAAAAGGAAATAGTGGAAAATATAGCATGAATCTCACAGGAATAAAAAGTTCGATGAAGACCCCTTACCTCGTATCTGATGTGACTAATTTGTTCCTTGTTATTACTGAATAATAAACTTATGTCAATTAATAATTGCTTTAGAACATTTTTATAGATTATTTTTCCTTTTATTTCACTTATTAAATTTCTATAACAATTATTAATAATTTTAATTTATATCATTAATTTTGTTGATGTTCGGAATTTGAGTTAAAAAATGAACTTGTTATAATTACCATTTGTCCATGTGATCAAAAGTAAATTATATACATAATTATATTCATGATTTAGATATCATATATATCATATATATCTATTATATATGTATATAGAATAGTCCATAACATTTTTACATAAGAAATGAAATGCATCATTTGTGGAGACGGTAAGCCATACAAATGCATGGATGCTACTTTCATTTCTTTTTTAATTTTTAAAGAAATAAAACCTTAATGAAACATATATATATTATAATTATATTATCATATAATATTTTATATACATTACATAATTTCATTAATACCCTAATTTATACATTCCATGTTTGGTATGAACGAGTCATATCACTTTAAGGGGGGCGGTAGTCCACACTTCCTCAAATGAAATTATTGTATATATAAAACATGAAAAGCATAATGGTATGTTAAAAAATACAATCAAAGAAGCATTAGATAAAAAATAAAATAAAATAAATATCACATATAAATACAGTTCCATCATAATGGACACCATAAGATGTGGTAGGAGAAGATTGAACAATCATCGTTTCATGAGGGAGTAGTTCACCGTCCTCGGAAACAATATATTCTTTACCCATTATATGGAGGTGTGTTTAAGAGTAGTTCAAATAATTATCATAAAAACAACCTAGAATATTTATGATACTGGTTTTTTTATAAAATAAAAGAATAAAAAGAGTTTAGGTGGTTGTATAAGTAAAATAATTGAAAATAACATAAGAGAAGACGTTACCTTTAAATCGGGTAACTCCCTTTAGTTTGAACCAAATGGATTTTTTGAAGTGACTTATGCAAAAGGAAAGGCTTCTAGGTGGAAGAAAGAGATATTGTGAGCTTAATTAGGTAGAGTTTGGAAGATTCAAGGGGCTTTAGTGGTGTGAGTAACGGATTAGATGTGATGGATTTTTATAAGGGGGGGAGGGGCTCTTTAGGAATTTTTGAAAATATTATTTTATTATAAATTTATTTTCAGTTTCAAAAGGTCCTAAACCTTATAAATTAAAACATAAGATGACCCATGTTTGAAATAAAATAATCCAATAATAATTGGACATGTCTTGGAATGTTTTTGTATATTTTATAATCTCATCTATTTAAATCAGTCATTAATAAAGTAATCACTACATCATCATTGTTTCGTAAATAATTTTATTTATTTGATGTCTAAAAATTATAAATAAAATACCATGATTTAAGAAATAATTTTATATTTATATTTAATATTTATATTTGAAGAGATAACTTATATAACCCCATGTAAAACATTGATTTACTAAAATATATATGTTTAAGTCATTTTTGTCATTCCTTTAAATTAATTAATATAAAGTGTCATTATCACTCTTAAGTGGTTTCATGGGGTCATAGAATCAACCCAAAGATGAAAATGATTGTAAATGTATCAAAAAATAATATTAAAAAACATGTTAGGGTAATTTAATATTATTATAATATTATTTTTTACCATTATTTACCAGATTTACCCTTCTACCCTGGTAGATAAAATATTTACTAAAGTAAATATTCATAATGTCTAAACCTAAAAGTTATATATTTACACATTTTGGACCTCCCGATTACAAATATGGAATTTATTTTTCCAAATTCAAAACATAGACATGGAAAAAATTAATTTAAAAGTAATTCCCATTGTCAAAACAAAAAAGCGTGTTTTTAAGAAATAATAAATTTCAAAAGATTGACAATTTTTTATGTCAAATTTAGAAGTGAAATCACTTAAAATGACCAAAATTGGAATAAATGGTGAAATATAATCTAATTACACTTTAAAAACAACTAAAAAGATAATATAACAATATAAATAAATTATTTTAAAAGGCAGTTTTGAATTAAAATACAGTATTTTTCACTATTCATTGAAAAATGAACTTTATTAGAAAAATACCAAAATTTAATCCAAAGTAAATTTTTATTTCCTGATTCTAAATATGAATTTTATATTTTCATATATAACATATAAAAGTAATAAAAACTATATTTAAAAAGGGTTCCCCATCAAAATGCTGTCAAAGGACCTTTTAAAGAATATTAGAGTATTTCATGCTTAAAATGGGATTCATTATTATTTTAAGCCTCTAAAATTTATTGGATAAATGTATAATCATTTAACAAATATGTATAATAATATTTTAGATAGTTCTTTTAATTCACTCTAATACAATGGCTAGGCGTTAACTACCATTTAAAATGATAATATTGTTATATTATTTTTCGATATAACTCATCGTTGTGTACAAAATAAGATTTCAAAGAGACCCGTTGTTCTGAGTTTAGTAGACTATCAGACATAGAATCACCTTTAAAGTAAAATTAATTTTTAATTCACAAATATTAATAAATATGAAAATTTCATATTCTTTATTTACCTAGGATGTTACATCCTTACCCCCTTTTGGGAAGTACGTTCTCACAATTTTAAAATTGGGCTGAGAAACATCATTGAGAGTCCCACATCAGAAAAAGAGTCAATAAAAAAAATCACTTTAAAAGAAATGAATATACGTACAAAGGCCACCCGAGAAAACATATACTAGGATTCCATGAAAACATGGATATGGAGGAGAGAACAAACCATCAAGTTCTGATGGAGAGTGATAGAAAACATAATTAAGAGAAAGTTAACCACTAGAAAATCACAAACTTGTGATGGGTTAAATGGTATTTGATTCCCCAGTAATAAATTTTAACGGACAATGTTTTTGTTTTAAGTTACTTTTCATAATGTTGAGGAATTTATTTATGAGATTAACTAAAAACATAAGGAAACATACTTACTTGTCATGTAGACTTTCATCCTTTACAAAATTTATACCAAAAACTCAACTTTTCTCCCAATGATTAGTATTCAAGCTGGATTGGTCAAATAAAAAACACTGGAATAAACTTCTAGAGAATCACATAATCCACAAAAGAAGAACTATATATTTCACCTATTTTTTGAAATTATACAAAACCAAAAATGGTTAGCACGAGATCACATAATCCCCAAAAAGGATAATCATGTATAAAAATAAATACTACTCTTAGTCTCCAAAATTAATCAAACATTACCCAAAGTAAAAGAAAGACAATTCAATACACAATTGTCCTTACAATTATTCAATATAATCCAAACTAACATTAAAACCCAAACATAGAAGAATTTTATCACATGGTATTCCATGATAAATCTTAACATTTATCTCCAAATAACATCAGATACTCTTAAAGTATAATACTAAAGTGTAATTAACCTAATAAATTATTCTCTATGATAGGTTAATCATTTATAGAAATAACCCAAATCCCCATATGTCCACAATAAATACATATATTATTACAAAATGAAAATTTCAACCATTACTCCACAAATGAGATCCCATAGTATTCTATTTTCCTTAAGCATATGATGTTCCCCAAAATAGAGAAGGTCTTCCAAAATAACCTTTATCACCTAATCACCAGATCATTTTCCAATATTAAGGATATCCATTTGATAAAACATAAGTTCCCAAAATCTCCTTTTTATTGATCCATGAAATCATTTATGTAAAAAGAATAAGTCATACTAACCAGGGACTTCACATAGGATAGTGGTTGGTGATGTACCCTTGTCGCCCATTGATTGTGGGTTCTATTCCCATGGCCTTGCCAGACGTGATAGGTTGTCACCCATCTTACAGGTTATCATTTCTATAAAACTCAAAAATCACCCTAAATTTTTTTAACCTCAATGGTTTTCTTATACCATTCATTTTCATCCCAAAAAATTAACACCTCAACACCTTAATTTATGAAGCCTTATATATATTGTCTTTTTTTCTTATTTCAGCTCCATATGGTAAAATAAAACTATTACTAATATAAAGAACAACATACCTTTATCACAGTGTCAATATGGTTTCATCGTCATCTTTTTTTCGTAAGTATAATGTCTATGCATTTAAACAATGATTTAGAGATCCTTCAAAATCATTTTCTTCCTTTATCCAATTACGCCTTGTACAACTTGGGTCACACGGGTGTTCGTAGAAAAATAGGTCCAGAAAATAATCACATATGACATATAATTTCAAAACATCTCATAAAACTTGTTTTTATAAAATAGTCTGACCGAATTTGAGTTGAATCAACCAATCAATGGTCCTTTAAAAATACCATAAGTATGTGCTGAAAGACTATAATTTAAAAGAAAATATAAATATATTTCACAACTGTCTCCTTCTTCAGCACCTTTTTCAAAATCATAATATGCTTCAAAATCTTGTGATAAGGTAAAATATTTTTAAATGCCATGATAATATTTACCTTTCTGGAAGATATGATAATATTGTGACAATATGATTTGATTAAATACAACCCATGATCCACAATGATATTGAGTTATAGTGGAGGTGTTGGATATCTCAAACAACTGTTTTCAAGTGAGTTGTATGCTAATTTTTTTTTACAATCATCTGAACAATACTTTCCAATAATTATTGCAAGAATGTCATCAGGAAGAGATAGGAATGTTGTTTGATATCCTCCTCTTTCCATTTGTAACCTACTTTCCTTGATCTTAAAAAGTTATAAAATAAGGATTTAACTAAAATAATAGACATCAAGACTAACCATGTGTTTAATGAAAACTCATAATCCCTAAAGTTGTCTAAACTAACCTCTGATACCAAGTATAAGTCCCCATCCTTAAACATTACATAATAATGAGTTAAGTCAAGAATTCACATTGAGGATATTTTTAGGTTTATATTTTTAGAGAATTAGCCCATAAATATTACATTACATTTCAAAAATTATTAATTAGACACTTCCACTAAGTATCAATTTTTTTAAAAATAAAAACTCTTAAAAAAAGTAACATGTCTAGTTCTATGTATTAGACAACATGACTTTCCCTTGATTCCATCCTTGACCCTATTCATCTTTAAGTCCTATGAAAAAAATTTCAAAACTTGGGATGAGCATAAAAAGCTCAATAAGGGTTACAAAATAAATAAAGAAAGCATTATCCCATCATTAAATAGAAATCAATGAAACCATACTTTACAATTATAACATAACCCATGACAAAATAATATTTATTAATAACACATAGAAATCATAAATCATAAAGGTAACTTATGAAATTTATAACATACATACATTGTATCTTTCACAACTATGTAGGGAGTTACATTTGGAATACCCATCACAATATATTCCATAAATCTCTTAGGAGGAACATTAGCGTTTACCTCCATCACATTACCCAATGAATTGGAGAGATATCTCAGGCTCACCCTCCCTAGGATTATCACGGAACCACCCATATACGTACACAATGCCCAAGAACCATAACATTTTCATAACACATAAAACAATCATAAAGGATAAATAAAATTTCTATATTTCAATCACAATATATCATTTAAATATATTGAAATAATAAATTATTTCAAAAAACCATTTTCAATACCAAAATACGTAAAAAGGGTATATGGTATTTATTTTCCTTAAAAAACACTATGGCTGGTTAAGGAAGACAAAGATCAAATAATACTCGCGGCGGTAGAAAGGTCGTTGTCACCACGTACGTTAAAAAGAAACATTCCTTTTTTTTCATTTACTAAAACGATTCGTATAAAAATATTCCATTTGAATGAAATGAAAAGTTAAAGGGGTTTCTACATTGTATAAAAGAAAGTCATGTATAAATCAAAAATATGCCACAATGAATGGAGATGGAGACAAAGACCCTTATAAAGATAATTTTGTTAACAAAATCGATCAATTATGTTTATTCAGTATAAATACACATAAATAAAGTATGAATACAAGATAATATATAAAAATTCATTTCTCATATAATCATATCACGACATAATAAAAAAGTAGATGATTAACCAAAATAATGGAAATTGGGTTAAGAAGTTCCCTTACAAAATTCATCAGCCTAACAGTATCACTTTAAAACTCAGAAAATGTGTTGATGAGAGAAAAAAAGTTATCTCATCACTTGGAAATAAAATTTATATCAATAAGGATATTAAATAACATATCCCAACATAAGATTATGTAAATTAAAAGACACAACAAAAAGAAGTCTTTGACTAAAAGAGGAAGATGAGAGGTTCCCTTACCGATTTGGTAACTTACGAAACATACACTCCATGAAATAAGGATCATACAATGAAGATGAAAATTATAAGGCCCCAGCCTTAAACCTTACTTAATCTTGAGTTATTACAAGATTACACATTGAGGATCTTTTCAGGTTTAGAGTTTTAGAGAATTAGATCATGAAACTTGCATTACATTCCACATTTAAACAAAGTGGTTACATAAAATATAGTATTCATTCTTCCCATCAACGGAAACATATTGAAAATAAAACATGGATTCTTTCTTAACACATCCTTGACTCTATCATCTTATCATGTACCTTTCCCTCGACCTGAAAAAACATTTCAAAAACTTGGGATGAGCATAAAAAGCTCAGTAAGGGATATAAAAATATGGAAAGGAAACATGAGTTCATATATACATAAGAATGAAATCATAATTTACCCATAAAACATAGGCACTTTAACCTACCTCATCAAATCATGAATAAATCATAGAAATCATAAGACATAAAGGTAACTTGAGGCATTCATAACATTCTTACGTAGGGAGTAACCCTCTTGGTTACGTTTGGAATACCCATCACAGTATATTCCCTAAAATCTCTTCGGAGAAACCTTAACGTTTCACTCCTTCGCGTTACCCAATGCATTGGAGAGCTATATCGGGCTCACCCACCCTTAGTTTATCACGGAACCACCCATTCTTCATAACAATGCCCAAGAACCATAATATAATCGTATCACATAAACATGAATAAAGGAAACCTAACATTTCCACATTTCAATCACAATATAACATTTTAGGATATTGAAATAATGAATCCATTCAAAAAGAAACCATTTCCAAAACCATTTAAAACATTTAATAAAGAGATTTTTGAATCAAAGTGTCCCATACCAACTTGAAGCATAAAATTTAAACCATTAATATCCATATAAATAAATACTTAAAACCATTTTGAAAACATGGATATTAACAAGAACAAATAATTAAAATATTTAAAACGATATTCTGGTTAAAGGGGTTTTACCAAAATTAAAGACACTTGAATACAATAATTGAGGAATAAAATTTTGTAAGAACTTTATAATAACATGAGAATAAATGGATTCATGATATAATACTCTAAAGGACAGTATATACACCATATAAGAGTTAATTGGTGCATAACAACAATGAACCCTCAATAGAAATGTCAAATGTGATGAAATCCCTTATAAAGAAGGTATCCTTAAATTAAGGACAAATCAATCTCAAAAATATGTGTGACAAATATAAATACACCCAATATAATTGGTTATTAAGTGTAAGACAACAAAAGGTTATTCACACATATTCAAAGGATGACATATTCAATAACTACATGTCGAACCCAAAGAAATCGAAATTGGGTTAAGAAGTTCCCTTGGTAAAATTCGACAGCCTAACGACGTCACTTCAAAAATTCAGAAAATGAGATGATGAGAGATAAAAAGGGAATCTAATCACTTGGACATAAAATTTACAACAATCAGGATATATAAGAACATATCCCAACATGATAGTATGTGAATTAAAAGACATAACAAACGAAGTCTTTTAAAAAAAAAGAGGAGGGTGAAAGGTTCCCTTACCGACTTGGGTATCTTTCAAAACATACACCCCATGAAAGAAGGACAATAGATCATTGATGTAAATACTCATAGACGAAAGTATATTACACAAAGAGTAGAATAATGGGCAGTACATACACCACTCAATGGAATTTGTGGAGAATGTAGCATAAATCTCACGGGAATAGAAGTGAGATGAAAAATCCCTTACGAAAATTCGGCAGCCTAACAGCGCCACTCAAAACTTCCAAAATGGATTTATGAGAGGAAATATGGTCTCTCATCATATGAACATAATAAGTACAGTAGGAGTAATATAAAAGAACATCCCAATCATAAGAAATATGAGCTTAAAAGGAATGACTTAAAAGAGTGTACTTAAAAAGAAAGAGAGGTGTAGGATCCCTTACCTCGGGTCCGACTTCACTCGATCGTTCTTTAATCTCCTGAATAATAAACTTGAGTTAATTTCTACTTCCTTAAGAACATTTTTCAAGTTCATTATTCCTTTTATATCACTTATTACCATGTCATAAACATTATGTAATCATTTAAGTTAATAATATTTGTTTTGCCGATATTTGGTTCTTAAGTCGAAAGTGGACTTCTTACAATTACATGTTGTTCGTGTGGTCAAATGTTTATTATATCCAGAATTGTATTCATGATTTAGATATAATATATGTCATATATATCCAGTACATGCATTAATTTATAACATTACATAATCATTTAGAGGTAAGAAATGAAATGCACCGTTCATGGAGACGGTAAGCCGTACGTACGCATGAACGCTACTTTCATTTCTATTTCGTATTTTATAGAATTGAATAATAATGATATAAAGGTATATTATAGTTCCAGTATAATATAATATATAATATCATAGTTCCATCCTTTATACGTCCCACATATGGTATTTAACGAATCAAATCACTTTGAGGGGGCGGTAGTCCGCACTTCCTTAAATGAAGATATCGCGTTTACCCATAATGGAAACCATAAAGGTATGACCAAAATGAAAAAAACAGAAGCTTAAGGAAAACATAAACATATTATATATCATATATAAAAATAGTGACATCATAATGGCCACCTTTGAAGGTGTTAAATGAGTATTGAACAATCATCGTTTCGGGAGGCAGAATTTCGCCATCCACAGAAACCGTATGTTCTTTAACCATTTGATGTAGTTGTGTGGGAGTGTAGCTCGAATAAATATTATAACAACATCCTAGTATATTGAAGATACTGGTGTTGTTACAAAAGAAATAAAAAAAGATTTTAGGGGGTTGTAGAAGCAAAATAAAACAAATGAACATGAGAGAATGAATTACCTTTAAAAGTGTAACTCCTTTTGATTTGAGCCTAAAGGATTCCTTTGAAAGGATTCTGACCAAAGGGAATACTCTAGGATGAGGAGAGGGGTGTGGAGAGAGTAAATGGTCAGGGGTTGGCCGAGCCAAAGGCTTTAGGAGTGTGTGAAATGAGGTATAGGTGGGGGCCTTTTATAAGAGGAGAGGAGAGGCACTTTTGGAAAGTAAAGAAATATTACTTTACTTGAAAATGTGTTTCAGTTTTAAAAGGTCCCAAATTAATAGAATTTGTGGATAAGGTGATAAGGGTTCGAAATCCACTCATCCAATTGGTTTTGTACATGTGTAGTTCATAGATTTTACATTATCTTTGTATTTTATTTAAATCGTCAAATAATGATTTCATCGCTGCATCATTATTATGTCATAAATAATTAAATTTATTTAATGTCTAAAAATTATAAAAAAATACTATGATATAGGAAATATTTTTAGATTTCCAATGACTATTTATAATCAAACTTTGGACTTGTATAACCGCACTTAAAAATTGTTTTCGTAAAACATATTATGTTTGTGTCATTTTCAATTTAACATTAAATAAAAATATATTAATGTCATTTTCCAACTAAAGTGGCTCCATGGGGTCCCCAAGTTGGCCCATGGATTGTCTTGGTCAGAAATTACTCACCCAAAAGGTGTAGGACAAGTGTCATGGTGTTTTCACATTCTTATAATATCATTTTTACCTTAAACTACACTAATTACCACTAATCGCGATTAAAAACTTAATAAGTTACTATTCACCAAAAAATTATTTTAATCTCATTGAACCACATTTTACTTCTTAATGAAAACCATGTATGTAGGATTTTTGAAAATCAAAACACAATTATGGAAAAATTTCATTTAAATGAAAAATCAGTTTTTATAAGTACCACTTAGTGGTTTCACTATTCATCAAAAATTGAAGTTTTTCAGAAAATTACCAAAAATTCACCCTAAGCTATATTTGATATTCCGAATTCAAAAATGAATTATATTTTACAAAATTCAAAAAATATTAGTCACATTAATTAATTTAATAATTAATTCCCGCTGTCAGAGCAAATAGCGTGTTTTTATAAAACAATAAGTATCAAAAGATTGACACTAGTTTAAGTCTGATTTCAAAGTGAAATTAATTCCAACGACCACTGTTGGATTTAATGGTAAAAATATTTCCTAATTTAACTTTAAAACCAATGCAAAATATAATCTAATAATATAAATAAATTAGATTAAAAAGAGGTTTTGAATTATAATACAACATTTTACACTATTCATTAAAAAAAATGAACTGTATTGGAAAGACACCAAAAATTTACACAAAGTAAATTTTGATGTCCCGATTCTTAATAAGAGTTTTATTTGGTCCAAAAGAATGTTTAATAGTGAACAAAAATATATTTAATGACGGTTCACCATCAACAGGTGATAAGTGAACCTTTAGTGAAAACTAGGGAATATACACCTAAAATCGAATTCTTTCCGTATTTTAAGCCTCTATCCATTATTGGATAAATTTAAAAACATTTAAAAACATATATAAGCATATTTTAGTTATTTCTATCCATTCCTGCCAATACAATGGCTACATGTTAACTACCATTTAAAAGAATATTATTTTATTATTAGAGTGCAACGTAAGATTCCCAAGAAACTCGTTGTTGTGTGTTGGGTACGCCATCGAGCATAACGTCCCCTTTAAAGACATATTAATATTTAATTCACAAATATGGATAAATATGAAATGTCATATTCTTTTTTTACCTGGGGTGTTACATCCTTCCCCCCTTTTGGGAATTGCATCCTTGCAATTTTAAAATTGCGCTTGGAAACATCCTTGAAAGTCCCACATCAGAACAAGAGTCGGTAAAACAATCACTTTAAAATAAAGAAAGATAAGCATAGAGGTCACCCGAGTTAACCCATACTAGGATTCAAAGTATGAAAATATGGACATGGAGGAAAAAACAAAGGGTCATGTTCTGATGGAGAGTGATAGAAAACATGTTTAGGAGAAAGTTAACAATGAGAAAATCACAAACTTGTGACGGGTTAAACGGTGTTGGGTTCCCCAGTAGGAAAAGTTAATAGACAACATTTTTGTTTTAAGTTACTTTTTATTGAGGAATTTATTCATAAGGAAACATAATCACTTATCATGTTGACTCTCAACTTTTACTAGATTCCTTAATCAAACTCATATTTTTTTTCCAAAAGACGAGTATTTAGGGAGACTTGTTCGCATTAAGAGTACTATAAACAACTTCTAGAGGAGCACCTAAAAAAGAACTATACATTTCCCATGTCTTCAAACCTTAACCAAAACTAAAACAAAAAAGGTTACTACAAGATCAGATAATCCAGAAAAGGATAACCCTTTATAAAAAGAAAATCTATTCTTAATCTCAAAATTTGTCCAAGAAAAAAACACAAAGTTCAACGAGGACCATCCGATAAACAATTTGTCCATAAAATTCTTCAAAGTAAACCAATATAAGATTGAAACCCAAATTTTTGAAGGATTTAGTCACATAGTCTTCCAAGTTAAATTGTAACATTTATCTCCAAACAACATCAGTTGCTCCTAAAGTCCCGTATTGAAAAGTAATTAACCTAATCAC
The DNA here is from genome assembly GCA_963277665.1 of Viscum album. Lineage (NCBI taxonomy): Eukaryota > Viridiplantae > Streptophyta > Magnoliopsida > Santalales > Viscaceae > Viscum > Viscum album. The sequence goes on from OY728165.1 coordinate 1,530,540,955, forward strand.
ATATCCTCCATGATAGGTTAATAATTTTCCTAAATAACCCAAAATCAGCTTACTCTTAATTAATAAAATCATATAACTAGAATGAATCAGTCAAACTAACCAGGGACTTCACGTAGTCCAGTGGTAGGCGATAAATACCAGTCGCACTTTGGTTGTGGGTTCGATTCTCGTAGCTTTGTCCGACGCGACGGGTTGTCACACGGTCTGTGTGTTGTCCTTTTTTCAAAACTATATAATTCTCAAAACATTCCCCAAAACGAGATAAAATCTTCAAAAATATTCATAACATATTTTAACCTCAATTTCATCTCATGCCTTTCACTTCAATCATAACATTTAGTAACCCATAATTTCCTCAAAAGTAAGGATCATATAAACCCAAATGGTTCTTTATAACTATGTCCACAAAAGAAAAGATAACTATTCCTTGGATAAAATTTGCCTATATTAAACATCAGGGTTACACATAATATAAAAAACCCCATCATCAAAAGAGACTTGATACTCTTAAGAATTTCACCATAACTCTTGAATCCCTTATATGTTTACATCTTACTCATTCAACATTCTTCATGATCCATTATCCATTCCTTTCCAACCTATTCCAAAATACCTATTTCCTACAAACAAAATCATGAATCATATCCTAAGATTCCAAAATAGGAAAAAAATAGTCATGAAATAGTACATACCTTTGATTGTTCATTGTTAGTTTCTTCATCCTCAATAGGAATGGCATTAGGTATTGGTAAACGAACATTTGTACGCTCTTGGTGACCCCATTCACGAAACTTCTTCATAGAACATGTGTTTGCATAATGACCATGCACACCACATTTAAAACATTCAATTGATCCCTCAGAAAGAACTTCTTTCCCTTTCCTCGAGTCAACTGGATGCTTCCTTTTTCCATGGCAGGTTCTTGCTTTATGACCTTCATTTCCACATCTATAGCATATTTATGTCCCTTTGAAACATTTTCCTAGGTGTTTCTTTCCACATCTTTGACACATAGGTTTTTGAACACACATACCTTTATGATTATTACCTGTACTTCCGTAGGGATTTGTTTCTTGCATATATGATGCCTTAGAGAAAACTCCAAGGTTTAGGTGGTCAATCATGACTCCAGATAGTTGGTTGAGGATAATCAGAAGAGTTCTCATTGCAGCTCCCATATCATTCAGTTGCTTGCTCAAAAAACTATCACAGTCTCCTTCACATCCACTGTTACTTTGGTGCCTGCTAGATCCAACCATTTACTAAAACCAAAAAGGTCAGTGTGAGTATATCAACAAAACCATCATGTACTAATGAGGAAGATAAACACTATGATACACTTACTCATTCACTTTATCTAAAACTAGGACTCTTTCTGAAATCCTAACCATTATGGTAATGTCACTTATGCTTAAAGAGTACCCTAACCTCTAAAGTTATCTAAACCGACCTCTGATACCAACTATAAGGCCCCAGCCTTAAACCTTACTTAATCTTGAGTTATTACAAGATTACACATTGAGGATCTTTTCAGGTTTAGAGTTTTAGAGAATTAGATCATGAAACTTGCATTACATTCCACATTTAAACAAAGTGGTTACATAAAAGATAGTATTCATTCTTCCCATCAACGGAAACATATTGAAAATAAAACATGGATTCTTTCTTAACACATCCTTGACTCTATCATCTTATCATGTACCTTTCCCTTGACCTGAAAAAACATTTCAAAAACTTGGGATGAGCATAAAAATCTCAGTAAGGGATATAAAAATATGTAAAGGAAACATGAGTTCATATATACATAAGAATGAAATCATAATTTACCCATAAAACATAGGCACTTTAACCTACCTCATCAAATCATGAATAAATCATAGAAATCATAAGACATAAAGGTAACTTGAGGCATTCATAACATTCTTACGTAGGGAGTAACCCTCTTGGTTACGTTTGGAATACCCATCACAGTATATTCCCTAAAATCTCTTCGGAGAAACCTTAACGTTTCACTCCTTCGTGTTACCCAATGCATTGGAGAGCTATATCGGGCTCACCCGCCCTTAGTTTATCACGGAACCACCCGTTCTTCATAACAATGACCAAGAACCATAATATAATCGTATCACATAAACATGAATAAAGGAAACCTAACATTTCCACATTTCAATCACAATATAACATTTTAGGATATTGAAATAATGAATCCATTCAAAAAGAAACCATTTCCAAAACCATTTAAAACATTTAATAAATAGATTTTTGAATCAAAGTGTCCCATACCACCTTGAAGCTTAAAATTTTAAACCATTAATATCCATATAAATAAATCCTTAAAACCATTTTGAAAACATGGATATTAACAAGAACAAATAATTAAAATATTTAAAACGATATTTTGGTTAATGGGGTTTTACCAAAATTAGAGACACTTGAATACAATAATTGAGGAATAACATTTTGTAAGAACTTTATAATATCATGAGAATAAATGGATTCATGATATAATACTCCAAAGGACAGTATATACACCATATAAGAGTGAATTGGTGCATAACAACAATGAACCCTCAATAGAAATTTCAAATGTGATGAAATCCCTTATAAAGAAGGTATCCTTAAATTAAGGACAAATCAATCTCAAAAATATGTGTGACAAATATAAATACACCCAATATAATTGGTTATTAAGTGTAAGACAACAAAAGGTTTTTCACACATATTCAAAGGATGACATATTCAATAACTACATGTCGAACCCAAAGAAATCGAAATTGGGTTAAGAAGTTCCCTTGGTAAAATTCGACAGCCTAACGGCGTCACTTCAAAAATTCAGAAAATGAGATGATGAGAGATAAAAAGGGAATCTCATCAATTGGACATAAAATTTACATCAATCAGGATATATAATAACATATCCCAACATGATATTATGTGAATTAAAAGACATAACAAACGAAGTCTTTTAGAAAAAGAGGAGGGTGAAAGGTTCCCTTACCGACTTGGGTATCTTTCAAAACATACACCCCATGAAAGAAGGACAATATATCATTGATGTAAATACTCATAGACGAAAGTATATTACACAAAGAGTAGAATAATTGGAAGTACATACACCACTCAATGGACTTTGTGGAGAATGTAGCATAAATCTCACGGGAATAGAAGTGAGATGAAAAATCCCTTACGAAAATTCGGCAGCCTAACGGCGCCACTCAAAACTTCCAAAATGGATTGATGAGAGAAAATAGGGTCTCTCATCATATGAAAATAATAAGTACAGTAGGAGTAATATAAACGAACATCCCAATCATAAGAAATATGAGCTTAAAAGGAATGACTTAAAAGAGTGTACTTAAAAAGAAAGAGAGGTGTAGGATCCCTTACCTCGGGTCCGACTTGACTCGATCTTTCTTTAATCTCCTGAATAATAAACTTGAGTTAATTTATACTTCCTTAAGAACATTTTTCAAGTTCATTATTCCTTTTATATCACTTATTACCATGTCATAAACATTATGTAATCATTTAAGTTAATAATATTTGTTTTGCCGATATTTGGTTCTTAAGTCGAAAGTGGACTTCTTACAATTACATGTTGTTCGTGTGGTCAAATGTTTATTATATCCAGAATTGTATTCATGATTTAGATATAATATATGTCATATATATCCAGTACATGCATTCATTTATAACATTACATAATCATTTAGAGGTAAGAAATGAAATGCACCGTTCATGGAGACGGTAAGCCGTACGTACGCATGAACGCTACTTTCATTTATATTTCGTATTTTATAGAATTGAATAATAATGATATAAAGGTATATTATAGTTCCAGTATAATATAATATATAATATCATAGTTCCATCCTTTATACGTCCCACATATGGTATTTAACGAATCAAATCACTTTGAGGGGGCGGTAGTCCGCACTTCCTTAAATGAAGATATCGCGTTTACCCATAATGGAAACCATAAAGGTATGACAAAAATGAAAAAAACAGAAGCTTAAGGAAAAAATAAACATATTATATATCATATATAAAAATAGTGACATCATAATGGCCACCTTTGAAGGTGTTAAATGAGTATTGAACAATCATCGTTTCGGGAGGCATAATTTCGCCATCCACAGAAACCGTATGTTCTTTAACCATTTGATGTAGTTGTGTGGGAGTGTAGCTCGAATAAATATTATAACAACATCCTAGTATATTGAAGATACTGGTGTTGTTACAAAAGAAATAAAAAAAGAGTTTAAGGGGTTGTAGAAGCAAAATAAAACAAATGAACATGAGAGAATGAATTACCTTTAAAAGTGTAACTCCTTTTGATTTGAGCCTAAAGGCTTCCTTTGAAAGGATTCTGACCAAAGTGAATACTCTAGGATGAGGAGAGGGGTGTGGAGAGAGTAAATGGTCAGGGGTTGGCCGAGCCAAAGGCTTTTGGAGTGTGTGAAATGAGGTATAGGTGGGGGCCTTTTATAAGAGGAGAGGAGGGGCACTTTTGGAAAGTAAAGAAATATTACTTTACTTGAAAATGTGTTTCGGTTTTCAAAGGTCCCACATTGATATAATTCGTGGATAAGGTGATAAGGGTTCGAAATCCACTCATCCAATTGCTTTTGGACATGTGTAGTTCATAGATTTTACATTATCTTTCTATTTTATTTAAATCGTCAAATAATGATGTCATCGCTGCATCATTATTATGTCATAAATAATTAAATTTATTTAATGTCTAAAAATTATAAAAAAATACTATGATATAGGAAATCGTTTTAGCTTTCCAATGACTATTTATAATCAAACTTTGGACTTGTATAACCCCACTTAAAAATTGTTTTTGTAAAACATATTATGTTTGTGTCATTTTCAATTTAACATTAAATAAAAATATATTAATGTCATTTTCCAACTAAAGTGGATCCATGGGGTCCCCAAGTTGTCCCATGGCTTGTCTTGGTCGGCCATTACTCACCCAATAGGTGTAGGACAAGTGTCATGGTGTTTTCACATTCTTATAATATCATTTTTACCTTAAACTACACTAATTACCACTAATCGTGATTAAAAACTAAATAAGTTACTATTCACCAAAAAATTATTTTAATCTCATTGAACCACATTTTACTTATTAATGACAACCATTTATGTCGGATTTTTGAAAATCAAAACACAATTATGGCAAAATTTCATTTAAATGAAAAATCATTTTTTATAAGTACCACTTAGTGGTTTCACTATTCATCAAAAATTGAAGTTTTTCAGAAAATTACCAAAAATTCACCCTAAGCTATATTTGATATTCCGAATTCAAAAATGAAGTCTATTTTAAAAAAATTCAAAACATATTAGTCACATTAATTAATTTAATAATTATTTCCCGCTGTCAGAGCAAATAGCGTGTTTTTATAAAACAATAAGTATCAAAATATTGACACTAGTTTAAGTCTGATTTCAAAGTGAAATTAATTCCAACGACCACTGTTGGATTTAATGGTAAAAATATTTCCTAATTTAACTTTAAAACCAATTCAAAATATAATCTAATAATATAAATAAATTAGATTAAAAATAGGTTTTGAATTAAAATACAACATTTTACACTATTCATTAAAAAAATGAACTTTATCCGAAAGACACCAAAAATTTACACAAAGTAAATTTTGATGTCCCGATTCTTAATAAGAGTTTTATTTGGTCCAAAAGAATGTTTAATAGTGAACAAAACTATATTTAATGACGGTTCACCATCAACAGGTGATAAGTGAACCTTTAGTGAAAACTAGGGAATATACACCTAAAATCGAATTCTTTCCGTATTTTAAGCCTCTATCCATTATTGGATAAATTTAAAAACATTTAAAAACATATATAAGCATATTTTAGTTATTTCTATCCATTCCTGCCAATACAACGGCTACATGTTAACTACCATTTAAAATAATATTATTTTATTATTAGAGTGCAACGTAAGATTCCCAAGAAACTCGTTGTTGCGTGTTGGGTACGCCATCGAGCATAACGTCCCCTTTAAAGACATATTAATATTTAATTCACAAATATGGATAAATATGAAATGTCATATTCTTTATTTATCTGGGGTGTTACAAAAATAAACATAAATTAAATTATATTACAAAAATAATATAATCATGGGCAGTAAATACAACACACACAAGGAAATACTGGAAAATATAGCATGAATCTCTCGAGAATAAAAAGTGATATGAAAACCCCTTACCACATATCCGACTTGACTCGTTTGTTACTTGTTCTTCCTCAATAATAAACTTATGTCAATTTATACTTGATTCAGAAATTTTTTAAAGATTATTATTAATTTTATTTTAATTATTACTTTTCTATAACAATTATTAATTATTTGAATTCATATCATACATTTTGTCAATGTTTGGAATTTGAGTTAAAAAATGAACTTTTTATAATTACAATTTGTCCATGTGGTCAAAATTACATTATATACAGAATGATATTCATGATTTAGATATCATATATATCATATATATCCATTAAATATGTATCTATAATATTCCATAACATTTGGACATAAGAAATGAAATGCACCATTCATGGAGACGGTAAGCCGTATGTATGCATGAACACTACTTTCATTTCTTTTTTTCATTTTTAATGAAATGAAAACTTAATGTTGCATTGGTATATTATAATTCTATTATAATATAATAATTTATATAAGTTACATAAGTTCATTAAAACCATCATTTATTCGTTCCATTTATGGTATGAACGAGTCATATAACTTTGAGGGGGTGGTAGTTCACACTTCATCAAATGAAATTATTGTATATATGAAACATGAAAAACATAATTCTATGTTTTAAAAGAGAATTAAAGAATAATTAGAGATAAAATAAAATATATATCACATATAAATACAGTTCCATCATAATGGACACCATAAGAGGTGGGAGGAGAAGATTGAACAATCATCGTTTCATGAGGGAGTAGTTCACCGTCCACAAAAACTATATGTTATTTACCCATTATATGGAGGTGTGTGTAAGTGTAGTTAAAATAATTATTATAAAAAAACCTATTATATTTAGGATAGTGGTGTTGTTATAAAATAAAGGAACAAAAATATTTTAGGGGGTTGGAGAAGTAAAATAAAAGAAAAGAACTTAAGAGAAGACGTTACCTTTAAATTGGGTATCTCCCTTTAGTTTGAACCAGAAGGATTTATTGAATTGCATTATGCCTAAGTTAAGGATTCTAAGTGGAAGAGAGTAATTTAGGGAGATTAATTTGGTATAGGTTGGATGAGACAATGGGATTTAGAGGTGCGAGTAATGGGTTATAGATGATGGATTTTTATAAGGGGGAGGAGGGGATCTTGAGGAATGTTTGAAAATATTATTTTATTAATTTTTTTTTCAGTTTAAAAAGGTTGAAAACTTAATATATTAGGATCTAATATGAATAATGTTTGAAATAAAATCATCCAATAATAATTGGACATTTTTTGGATATTTTTTGTAAATTTTGTAATCTCATTTATTTAAATCATTCATTAATATTGTAATCACTACATCGTCATTGTGTCATAAATAATTTTATTTATTTGATTTCTAAAAATTTTATATGAAATACCATGATTTATGATATCTTTTTATCATTATAATTAATATTTATAGTTGAAGAGATAACATATATTACCCCATGTAAAACATTGATTTACTAAAAGATATATGTTTAAGCCATTTTTGTCAATACTTTAAATTAATAAATATAAAGTGTCATTATCACTCGTAAGTGGCTCCATGGGGTCCCAAAATCAACCCAATAATTTAAAATGGTCGGATATGTATCAACCAATAGTATTAGTAAATATGTTAGGGTAATTTAATATTATTATAATATTATTTTTTTACCCTTATTTACCAGATTTACCCTTTTACCATAGTAGATAAAATATTTACTGAAGTAAATATTCATAATGCCTAAAAATAAAAGTTAAATATTTACATAATTTAGACCTCCTGATTCCAAATATGGAATCCATTTTTCCAAATTCAAAAAACATAAGTGGTAGAAATTAATTTAAAATCAATTCTCGTTGTCAAAACAAAAAGTGTGTTTTTAAGAAATAATAACTATCAAAAGATTGACAAATGTTTATGTCAAATTTGAAAGTAAAATTACCTAAAAAGACAAAAATTTGATTAAATGGTAAAAAATAATCTAATTAAACTTTAAATCCAATTAAAATAATAATATAAATATATAAATAAATTATATTAAAAGGTAGTTTTGAATTAAAATAAAGTATTTTTAACTATTCATTAAAAAATGAACTTTATCTAAAAAATATCAAAATTTAATTCAATGTAAATTTTGATGTCCCAATTCTAAAGATGAATTTTATTTTTTCAAATAGAACATATAAATGTGACAAAAACTATATTTACAAAGGGTTCGCCATCAAAAGGTAGTAAAATAACCTTTTAAAGAATATTAGAGTATTTAATGCTTAAAATTAGATTCATTATTATTTTAAGACTATAAAATTTATTTGATAAATTTTAAGTCATTTAACATAAATTTATAATCATATTTTAGTTAGTTTTGTTCATTCCCTCTAATACAATGACTAGGTGTTAACTAACATTTAAAATAATATTATTATTTTATTATTTTTTGGTATAACTCAACGTTGTGTGCAACATAAGATTTCAAAGAAACCCATTGTTGTGAGTTAATTATGCTATCAAACATAACATCCCATTTAAAGTTAAATTAATATTTAATTCAAAAATAATAATAAATATGAAAATGTGATATTCTTTATTTACCTTTAATGTTATATCCTTCCCCCCTTTTGGGAATTCCATCCTTCAAATTTTAAAATTGGGATCTGAAACATCATTAAAGTCACAAATCAGAAATAGAGTCAATAAAAGTATCAATTTAAAAGAAAGTAAGATAAGTACAAAAGTCACCCGAGACAACAAATACTAGGGTTCTATGAAAACATGGATATATAGGATAAAAAAACCATCATGTTTTGATAGAGTGTGATAGAAAACATGATTAAGAGAATGTTAACCACCAGAAAATCACAAACTTGTGATGGGTTAAATATTATTTGATTCCCTAGTAAAAAAAGTTAACGGACAATGTTTTTGTTTTAATTTTATTTTCATAATTTTGAGGAATTTATTTAGGATCTTAACTAAAAATAGAAGGAAAAACACTTACTTGTCATGTAGACTTACATCCTTTACAAAACTTCTACCAAAAACTCAAATTTTTTCCCAATGATTAGTATTCAAGATGAATTTGTAAAATCAAAATAAATATAATCTACTTCTAGAGAATCACATAAAACACAAAATAAAAACAATATATTTCCACTGTATTTAGAAATTATCCAAAAAAATGGTTAGTACGAGATCAAATAATCCCCAAAATTGATATTCATTTATAAAAAGAAATACTATTCTTAATCTCCAAAATTAACCAAAAAGTACCCAAAGTTAAAGAAAGACCATTCAATACAAAATTTTCCTTAAAATTATTCAACATAATCCAAACTAATATTGAAACCCAAAACTCAAAAGAATTTGATCACACAGTCTTCCACGATGAATCTTAACATTTATCTCCAAATAACATCGACTACTCCTAAAGTCTCATACTAATGTGTAATTATTCTAATCAAATATTCTCTATGATAGGTTAATCATTTCTAGAAATAACTAAAATCACCATATATACACAATAAATACATATATTCTTCCAAAATGAAAATTTCAACCATTAATCCATAAATGAGATCCCATAATATTCTATTTTTTTTAATCATATAATGTTCCCCAAAAGAGATAACGTCTTCCAAAATAACCTTTATCACTTAATCAATAATCATTTTCTTATATTAAGGATATCCATTTGATAAAACATAAGTTCCAAAAACCATGTTATTCCTGATCCATAAAATCATTTATCTAAAAAGAATAAGCCATTCCAACCAGGGACTTCATGTAGGCCAGTGGTAAGTGATATACCCTTATCACCCTTCAGTTGTGGGTTCGATTCCGATGGTCTTTCCGGACGCGAGGGGTTGTCACCCATCATAAGAGTTGTCCTTTTTATAAAACTAAAAAATAACCATAACATGTATTAACCTCAGAGGTTTTTTATACCTTTAATTTTCATCCCAAACACATTAAGACCTCAAAAACTTAATTCATGAAGCCTTATATATATTGTACTTTTTTCTTATTTCACCTCCATATGATAATACAAAACTATTCCCAATAGAAATAACAACATACCTTCATCATGGTGTCCATATGGTTTCATCGTCATCTTTTCACGTAGGTAGAAGGTCCATGCATTGAAACAATGATTTAGAGATCCTTCAAAATCATTTTCTTCCTTTATCCAAATACACCTTGTACAACATGGGTTATATGGTGGTTCGTAGAAATATAGTTTCAAAAAATAATCATGTATTACATATATTTTCATAAAATATGATAAAACATGATTTTTATAAAATAGTCATACTGAATTTTAGTTGAAACATTCAATAAATGGTACTCTCAAAATAACATAAGTTTTTACTGAAAGACAATAATTTAAAATAAAATATAAATATGTTTCTCAAGGGCCTCCTTCTTTAAAACCTTTTTCAAAATCATAATATGCTTCAAAATATTATGATAAGGTAAAGTATTTTAAAATTCCATGATTATATTTACCTTTCTTGAAAATATGAGAATATTGTGAAAATAGGATTTGATTAAATACAATCCATGATCCATGATGATATCGTGGTATAATGGAGGTGTTTGATATCTCAAAAAACTTATTGCAAGTGAGTTATTTTCTAGAAAAAGTTTCACAATCATCTGAACAAGACTTTTCAATAATTATTGCAAGCATGTCATTAAGAAGAGATATGAATGTCGTTTGAGATCCTCCTCCTTCAATTTGTAACCAACTTTCCTTGATCTGAAAATGCTATAAAACAAGGATTTATCTAAAATAATATATATAGGGACTAACCATGTGTTTAACGAAAACTCCTAATCCCTAAAGTTGTCTAAACCGAACTCTGATACCATCTATAAAACCCTAGCCAAAAACATTACATAATATTTATTTAAGTCAAGAATTCACATTGAGGATCTATTCAGGTTTTTATTTTTAGATAATTAGGCCATCACTGTTATATTACATTTCAAAAATTACAAATTAAACACTTCTACTTAGTATCCATTTTTTCATAAAATAAAAACTCTTAAAAAATTAACATGTCTAGTTCCATGTATTAGACAAAATGAGTTTTCCTTGATCCCATCCTTGACCCTATTCATCTTTGAGTCTTATGAAAAACATTTAAAAACTTGGAATGAGTATAAAAAGCTGAGTATGGGTTATAAAATAATGAATGAAAACATTATCCCATCAATAAATACAAATAAATTAAACCATACATTTCAATCATAAGATAACTCATAAAATAATAAGATTTATGAATAACACACAAAAATAAAAAATCATAAAGGTAACTTATGGAATTTATAATATACTTACATTGTAGCTTTCACAGCTACATATGGAGTTATGTTTGGAACACACATCATAGTATATTCCCAAAATCTCTTAAGATAAACATTAAATTTTACCTCCATCACATTACCCAATTCATTGGAGAGCTATCTCAGGCTCACCCACCCTAGGTTTATCACGAAACCACCCATATACATAAACAATTCCCAAGAACCATAACATATTAATAACACATAAAACAAACATAAATGAAAGGTAAAATTTTCACATTTAAATCACAATATTTTATTTAATAATATTGAAATAATCAATTCTTTCACAAAACCATTTTAAATACAAAAATACGTAAAAGGGTATATGGTATTTATATTCCTTAAAAAAACACTACGGCTTGTTAAGGAAGCCAAAGATCAAATAATACTCAAGGTGAGAGAAAGGTCGTTGTCACCATGTACGTTAAAAAGAAACATTCCTTTTTGTCATTTAGTAAAAACCATCATATAAAAAGATTCCCTTTGAATGAAATGAAAAGTGAAATGGGTTTATACACTATATAAACAAAGTCGTGTATAAATCAATAATACGCCTCAATGAAAGGATATTGAGACAAAGTCCCTTTCAAAAATCATTTTGTTAATAATATAGATCAATCATGAGTATTCATTATAAATACACATAAATAAATTATAAATTCAGGAGAATATATCAAAATTCATTTCTCATGTAATCATATCATGACATAATAAATAAGTAGATGATTAACCCAAATAATGGAAAATGGGTTAAGAAGTTCCCTTAAAAAATTCGACAGCCTAACAACATCACTTTAAAATTCAGAAAATGAGTTTATGAGAGAAAAAAGGGTATCTCATCACTTGGACATAAAATTTACATCAATAAGTATATATAAGAATATATCCCAACATAATAATATGTAAATTAAAATACATAACAAAAAAAATTCTTTGACTAAAAGAGGAAGGTGAAATATTCCCTTACAGATTTGGTAACTTATGAAACACACACCCCATGAAAGAAGGATCATTCAATGAGGATGTAAATAGCCATAAATTAAATTATATTACACAAATAATACAATCATGGGAATTACATACCCTAGGGAAAAGTAAATAGTGGAAAATATAGCATGAATCTCATGGGAATAAAAAGTGATATGAAAACCCCTTACCACATATCCGACTTGACTCGTTTGTTACTTGTTCTTCCTAAATAATAAAATTATTTCAATTTATAATTGCTTAAGAAATTTTTTAAAGATTATTATTCCTTTTATGACACTTATTCTTTTTCTTTAACAATTATTAATTATTTTAATTCATTTCATACATTTTGTCGATGTTCGGAATTTGAGTTAAAAAATGAACTTGTTATAATTACAATTTGTCTGTGTGGTAAAAAGTACATTATCTCCATAATGATATTAATGATTTAGATATCATAAATATCATATATATCTATTATATATGTATCTATAATATTCCATAACATTTGGACATAAGAAATGAAATGCACCATTCATGGAGACGGTAAGCCGTATGTATACATGAACACTACTTTCATTTCTTTTTTTCATTTTTAAAGAAATGAAAACTTAATGATGCATTGGTATATTATAATTCAAGTATAATATAATAATTTATATAAGTTACATAATTTCATTAAAACCATCATTTATTCGTTCCATTTATGGTATGAACGAGTCATATAACTTTGAGGGGGTGGTAGTTCACACTTCATCAAATGAAATTATTGTATATATGAAACATGAAAAACATAATGCTATGTTTTAAAAGATAATTAAAGAATCATTAGAGATAAAATAAAATATATATCACATATAAATACAGTTCCATCATAATGGACACCATAAGAGGTGGGAGGAGAAGATTGAACAATCATCGTTTCATGAGGGAGTAGTTCACCGTCCACAAAAACTATATGTTATTTACCCATAAGATGGAGGTGTGTGTAAGTGTAGTTCAAATAATTATTATAAAAAAACCAATTATATTTAGGATATTGGTGTTGTTATAAAATAAAGCAATAAAAATATTTTAGGTGGTTGGAGAAGTAAAATAAAAGAAAAGAACTTAAGAGAAGACGTTACCTTTAAATTGGGTATCTCCCTTTAGTTTGAACCAGAAGGATTTATTGAATTGCATTATTCCTAAGTTAAGGATTCTAAGTGGAAGAGAGTAATTTAAGGAGATTAATTGGGTATAGGTTGGATGAGCCAATGGGATTTAGAGGTCGTAGTAATGGGTTAGAGATGATGGATTTTTATAAGGGGTGGAGGGGCTCTTGAGGAATGTTTGAAAATATTATTTTATTAATTTTTTTTTTCAGTTTAAAAAGGTTTAAAACTTAATAAATTAGGATCTAAGATGAATAATGTTTGAAATAAAATCATCCAATAATAATTGTACATGTTTTGGATATTTTTTGTAAATTTTGTAATCTCATTTATTTAAATCATTCATTAATATTGTAATCACTACATCATCGTTGTGTCATAAATAATTTTATTTATTTGATTTCTAAAAATTTTATATGAAATACCATGATTTAAGATATCTTTTTATCATTATAATTAATATTTATAGTTGAAGAGATAACATATATTACCCCATTTAAAACATTGATTTACTAAAAGATATATGTTTAGGCCATTTTTGTCAATACTTTAAATTAATAAATATAAAGTGTCATTATCACTCGTAAGTGGCTCCATGGGGTCCCAAAATCAACCCAATAATTTAAAATGGTCGGATATGTATCAACCAATAGTATTAGTAAATATGTTAGGGTAATTTAATATTATTATAATATTATTTTTTTACCCTTATTTACCATATTTACCCTTTTACCATAGTAGATAAAATATTTACTGAAGTAAATATTCATAATGCCTAAAAATAAAAGTTAACTATTTACACAATTTAGACCTCCTGATTCCAAATATGGAATCCATTTTTTCCAAATTAAGAAAACATAAGTGGTAGAAATTAATTTAAAATTAATTCTCATTGTCAAAACAAAAAGCGTGTTTTTAAGAAATAATAACTATCAAAAGATTGACAAATTTTTATGTCAAATTTGAAAGTAAAATTACTTAAAAAGACAAAAATTTGATTAAATGGTAAAAAAATAATCTAATTAATCTTTAAAGCCAATTAAAAAAAATATAAATATATAAATAAATTATATTAAAAGGTAGTTTTGAATTAAAATAAAGTATTTTTAACTATTCATTAAAAAATGAAGTTTATCTGAAAAATATCAAAATTTAATTCAATGTAAATTTCGATGTCCCAATTGTAAAGATGAATTTTATTTTTTCAAATAGAACATATAAATGTGACAAAAACTAGATTTAAAAAGGGTTCGCCATCAAAAGGTAGTAAAATAACCTTTTAAAGAATATTAGAGTATTTAATGCTTAAAATTAGATTCATTCTTATTTTAAGACTATAAAATTTATTTGATAAATTTGAAGTCATTTAAAATACATTTATAATCATATTTTAGTTAGTTTTGTTCATTCCCTCCAATACAATGACTAGGCGTTAACTAACATTTAAAATAATAATAATATTTTATTATTTTTCGGTATAACTCAACGTTGTGTGCAACATAAGATTTCAAAGAAACCCATTGTTGTGAGTTAATTATTCTATCAAACATAGAATCCCATATAAAGTTAAATTAATATTTAAATCACAAATAATAATAAATATAAAAATGTGACATTCTTTATTTACCTTTAATGTTATATCCTTCCCCCCTTTTGGGAATTGCATCCTTGAAATTTTAAAATTGGGATCTGAAACTTCATTGAAAGTCACACATCGGAAATAGAGTCAATAAAAGTATCAATTTAAAAGAAAGTAAGATAAGTACAAAAGTCACCCGAGACAACAAATACTAGGGTTCTATGAAAACATGGATATAGAGGAGAAAACAAACCATCAAGTTTTGATAGAGTGGGATAGAAAACATGATTAAGAGAATGTTAACCACCATAAAATCACAAACTTGTGATGGGTTAAATATTATTTGATTCCCTAGTAAGAAAAGTTAATGGACAATGTTTTTGTTTTAATTTAATTTTCATAATGTTGAGGAATTTATTAAGGATCTTAACTAAAAATAGAAGGAAAAATACTTACTTGTCATGTAAACTTTCATCCTTTACAAAACTTCTACCAAAAACTCAAATTTTCTCCCAATGATTAGTATTCAAGATGAATTGGTAAAATCAAAATAACTATAATATACTTCTAGAGAATCACATAAAACACAAAATAAAAACAATATATTTCCACTGTATTTAGAAATTATCCAAAAAATGGTTAGTACGAGATCAAATAATCCCCAAAATTGATATTCATTTCTAAAAAGAAATACTATTCTTAATCTCCAAAATTAACAAAAAAGTACCCAAAGTTAAAGAAAGACCATTCAATACAAAATTTTACTTAAAATTATTCAACATAATCCAAACTAATATTGAAACACAAAACTCAAAAGAATTTGATCACACAGTCTTCCACGATGAATCTTAACATTTATCTCCAAATAACATCGACTACTCTTAAAGTCTCATACTAATGTGTAATTATTCTAATCAAATATTCTCTATGATATGTTAATCATTTCTAGAAATAACTAAAATCACCATATGTACACAATAAATACATATATTCTTCAGAAATGAAAATTTCAACCATTACTCCATAAATGAGATCACATAGTATTCTATTTTTCTTAATTATCTAATGTTCCCCAAAAGAGATAATGTCTTCCAAAATAACCTTTATCACTTAATCAATAATCATTTTCCTATATTAAGGATATCCATTTGATAAAACATAAGTTCCAAAAACCATCTTATTCCTGATCCATAAAATCATTTATCTAAAAAGAATAAGTCATTCCAACCAGGGACTTCATGTAGGCCAGTTGTAAGTGATATACCCTTGTCACCCTTCAGTTGTGGGTTCGATTCCGATGGTCTGTCCGGACGCGATGGGTTGTCTCCCATCATAAGAGTTGTCCTTTTTATAAAACTAAAAAATAACCATAACATGTATTAACCTCAGAGGTTTTTTTATACCTTTAATTTTCATCCCAAACACATTAAGACCTCAAAAACTTAATTCATGAAGCCTTATATATATTCTACTTTTTTCTTATTTCACCTCCATATGATAATACAAAACTATTCCCAATAGAAATAACAACATACCTTCATCATGGTGTCCATATGGTTTCATCGTCATCTTTTCATGTAGGTAGAAGGTCCATGCATTGAAACAATGATTTAGAGATCCTTCAAAATCATTTTCTTCCTTCATCCAAATACACCTTGTACAACATGGGTTATATGGGGGTTCGTAAAAAAATAGTTTCAAAAAACCATCATGTATTACATATATTTTCATAAAATATGATAAAACATGATTTTTATAAAATAGTCATACCGAATTTTAGTTGAAACATTCAATCAATGGTACTTTCAAAATACCATAAGATTATACTGAAAGTATATAATTTAAAATAAAATATAAATATGTTTCTCAAGGGCCTCCTACTTTAAAACCTTTTTCAAAATCATAATATGCTTCAAAATATTATGATAAGGTAAAGTATTTTAAAATTCGATGATTATATTTACCTTTCTTGAAAATATGAGAATATTGTGAAAATAGGATTTGATTAAATACAATCCATGATCCATGATGATATCGTGGTATAATGGAGGTGTTTGATATCTCAAAAAACTTATTGCAAGTGAGTTATTTTCTTGAAAAAGTTTCACAATCATCTGAACAAGACTTTTCAATAATTATTGCAAGCATGTCATTAGGAAGAGATATGAATGTCGTTTGAGATCCTCCTCCTTCAATTTGTAACCAACTTTCCTTGATCTAAAAATTCTATAAAACAAGGATTTATCTAAAATAATATATATAGGGACTAACCATGTGTTTAACGAAAACTCCTAATCCCTAAAGTTGTCTAAACCGAACTCTGATATCATCTATAAAACCCCAGCCATAAACATTACATAATATTTAGTTAAGTCAAGAATTCACATTGAGGATCTATTCAGGTTTTTATTTTTAGATAATTAGGCCATCACTGTTATATTAAATTTCAAAAATTAAAAATTAAACACTTCTACTTAGTATCCATTTTTTCATAAAATAAAAACTCTTAAAAAAATTAACATGTCTAGTTCCATGTAGTAGACAAAATTAGTTTTCCTTGATCCCATCCTTGACCCTATTCATCTTTGAGTCTTATGAAAAACATTTAAAAACATTGAATGAGTATAAAAAGCTGAGTATGGGTTATAAAATAATGAATGAAAACATTATCCCATCAATAAATACAAATAAATTAAACTATACATTTCAATCATAACATACCTCATGAAATAATAAGATTTATGAATAACACACAAAAATAATAAATCATAAAGGTAACTTATGGCATTTATAACATACTTACATTGTAGCTTTCATAGCTATATAGGGAGTTATGTTTGGAACACACAACATAATATATTCCCAAAATCTCTTAGGAGAAACGTTAAATTTTACCTCCATCACATTACCCAATGCATTGGAGAGCTATATCAGGCTCACCCACCCAAGGTTTATCACGGAACCACCCATATACATAAACAATTCCCAAGAACCATAACATATTCATAACACATAAAACAATCATAAAGGAAAGGTAAAATTTTCACATTTAAATCACAATATTTTATTTAAAAATATTGAAATAATCAATTCTTTCACAAAACCATTTTAAATACAAAAATACGTAAAAAGGGTATATGGTATTTATATTCCTCAGAAAACACTACGGCTTGTTTAGGAAGCCAAAGATCAAATAATACTCACGGTGAGAGAAAGGTCATTGTCACCGTGTACGTTAAAAAGAAACATTCCTTTTTTTCATTTAGTAAAATGCTTCATATAAAAAGATTCCCTTTAAATGAAATGAAAAG
Organism: Viscum album; assembly: GCA_963277665.1. Classification (NCBI taxonomy): domain Eukaryota; kingdom Viridiplantae; phylum Streptophyta; class Magnoliopsida; order Santalales; family Viscaceae; genus Viscum; species Viscum album. The sequence goes on from OY728165.1 coordinate 1,530,559,571, forward strand.
TGAAATGGGTTTATACACTATATAATCAAAGTCGTGTATAAATCAATAATACGCCTCAATGAAAGGATATTGAGACGAAGTCCCTTACAAAAATCATTTTGTTAATAATATAGATCAATTATGAGTATTCATTATAAATACACATAAATAAAGTATAAATTTAAGAGAATATATCAAAATTCATTTATCATATAATCATATCACGACATAATAAATAAGTAGATGATTAACCCAAATAATGGAAATTGGGTTAAGAAGTTCCCTTAAAAAAATTCGACAGCCTAACAACGTCACTTTAAAATTCAGAAAATGAGTTTATGAGAGCAAAAAGGGTATCTCATCACTTGGACATAAAATTTACATCAATATGAATATAGAAGAACATATCCCAAAATAATAATATGTAAATTAAAATACATAACAAAAAAATTCTTTGACTAAAAGAGGAAGGTGAAATATTCCCTTACAGATTTGGTAACTTATGAAACACACACCCCATGAAAGAAGGATCATTCAATGAGGATGTAAATTCCCATAAATTAAATTATATTACAAAAATAATACAATCATGGGAATTAAATACACTAGGGAAAAGGAAATAGTGGCAAATATAGCATGAATCTCATGGGAATAAAAAGTGAGATGAAAACCCCTTACCACATATCCGACTTGACTCGTTTGTTAATTGTTATTCCTAAATAATAAAATTATTTCAATTTATAATTGCTTAAGAAATTTTTTAAAGATTATTATTCCTTTTATGACACTTATTTTTCTTCTATAACAATTATTAATTATTTTAATTCATTTCATACATTTTGTTGATGTTCGGAATTTGAGTTACAAAATGAACTTGTTATAATTACAATTTGTCCGTGTGGTAAAAATTAGATTATCTCCATAATGATAATAATGATTTAGATATAATATATATAATAAATATCCATTATAAATGTATCTATAATACTTTGTAACATTTGGACATAAGAAATGAAATGCACCATTCATGGAGACAGTATGTCGTATGTATGCATGAACGCTACATTCATTTCTTTTTTTAAATTTTAAAGAAATGAAAACTTAATGATACATTGGTAAATTATAATACTATTATAATATCATATTTTATATAGATTACATTAGTTCATTAACACCATCATTTATACATTCATGTATGCTATGAATGGGTCATACAACTTTGAGGGGGCGGTAGTTCGTACTTCCTCAAACAAAATTATTTTATATATACAACATGAAAAGTATAATTGTATGTTATAAAAAAGAATTATAGAAGAATTAGAGATAAAATAAAATAAAATATATATCATATATAAATACAGTACCATCATAATGGACACTATAAGAGGAGGTAGGAAAAGATTGAATAATCATTATTTTAATGAGGCAGTAGTTCGACGTCTACAGAAATAGTATGTTCTTTACCCGTTAGATAGAGTTGTTTGTAAGTGTAGTTCAAATAATTATAATAACAACAACATAGTATATTTAAGATACTGGTGTTGTTATAAATAAAATTAATAAAAATATTTTAGGGTGTTGGAGAAGTAAAATAATAGAAAAGAACTTATGAGAAGATGTTACCTTTAAATTGGGAAACTCCATTTGGATTTAACCAAAAGGATTTATTAAAGATCATTATGCCTAATGTAAGGATTCTAGGGGGAATATTGGGATATATGGAGCTTAATTGGGTACATTTTGGATGATCCAAGGGGTTTATATGTGTGAGTAATGGGTTAGATGTGATGGATTTTTATAAGTGGGAGGAGGGGCTCTTTAGGAATGTTTGTAAATATTATTTTATTATAAACTTATTTTCTCTTTAAAAAGGTCAAAAGTTAATAAATTCTAATATAAGATGAATCATGCTTGAAATAAAATCATTTTATAATAATTGTAAATGTTTTGGATAATTTCGGTAAATATTATAATCTCATTTATTTAAATCATTCATTAATAAGGTAATCACTGCATCATCATTGCGTCATAAGTAATTTTATTTATTTGAAGTCTAAAAATTATAAATAAAATACCATGATGTATAAAATATTTTTAACTTTATAATTAATATTTATAGTTTAATAGATAACTTATATAACTCCATATAAAACATTTATTTACTAAAAGATATATGTTTAAGTTATTTTTTTTCATTACTTTAAATTAATTAATATAAAGTGTCATTATCACTCTTAAGTGGCTCCATGGGGTCAAACAATAAACCCAAGGATGCATATAGTCAGATATGTATCAAAAAATAGGGTTAGGACACATGTTAGGGTAATTTAATATTATTATAATATTATATTTTTACCATTATTTACCAGATTTACCCTTTTACGATGATAGATAAAATATTTACTGAAGTAAATGTTCATAATGTCTAACAATAAATGTTACATATTTACACAATTTTGAACTCTTAATTAAAAATATGGAATACATTTTTCCAAATTCAAAACACAGAAGTGGCAGAAATTAATTTAAAATTAAATCTCGTTGTCAAAACAAAATACATGTTTTTAAGAAATAATAACTATCAAAAGATTGAAATTTGTTTATGTCAAATTTCAAAATAAAATTATTTTCAATGACCAAAATTGGATTAAATGGTAGAAACATAATCTAATTACACTATAAACCCATTTAAAAATATAATCTACCCATCTAAATAAATTATATTAAAAGGAAGTTTTGAATTAAAATATTGTATTTTTCACTATTCATTAAAAATGAACTTTATCATAAAAATACCAAAATTTCATCCAAAGTAAATTTTGATGTCCCGATTCTAAATATGAATTTTACTTTTTAAAATAGAACATATAGAAGTTAAAAAACTAGATTTAAAAAGGGTTCTCCATCAAAAGGTGGAAAACGACTTTTTAAAGAGTATTAGAGTATTTATTGCTTAAAAAGGATTAATTTTTATTTTATGCCTCTAAAATTTATTGGATAAATGTAAAGTCTTTTACCAAACATCTATAATCATATTTTAGTTATTTCTGTTCATTCTCTCCAATAAAAAATCTTGGCCTTAACTACCATTTAAAATAATAATATTATATTATTTTTCAGTATAACCCAACGTTGTGTGCAACATAAGATTTCAAAGAAACCCATTGTTGCGAGTTGAGTATGCTTTCAGACATAGCATCCAATTAAAATTAAAATTAATATTTAATTCACAAATATTATAAAATTTGAAAATGTCATATTCTTTATTTACCTGGGATGTTACATCCTCCCCCTTTTGGGAATTGCATCGTCGTAATTTTAATATTTGGATCGAAAACTTCATTGAAAGTCTCACATAAAAAAAGAGTCAACAAAACTATCACATTAAAAGAAAGGGAGAGAAGTACAAAGGTCACCCAAGACAACAGATACTAGGATTCCATGAAAACATGGATATATAGGAGAAAAAACCATCACGTTCTAATGGAGAGTGATAGAAAACATGATTTGGAGAAATTTAGCCACCACAAAATCACAAACTTGTAATGGGTTAAATGGTATTTGATTCCCCTGTAAAAATTTTTTATGGAAATTGTTTTGGTTTTAAGTTACTTTTCATAATGTTGAGGAATTTATTTATGAGCGTAACTAAAAATATTAGGAAACATACTTACTTTTCATGTAAACTGTCATCCTTTACTAAATTTCTGCCACAAACTCAATTTGTCTCCAAACGATTAGCATTGACGAATAATTGGTCAAATCAAAAGTTTCTAGAATCAAATTCTATAGAATCACATAATCCAAGAAAGAATAACTATATATTTCTGCTGTCTTTAGACATTAATCAAAATAAAAAATTGTTAGTACAAGATAAGATAATCCTCAAAAAATATAATCATTTATAAAAAGAAATACTACTCTTAATCTCTATAAATAAAAAAACATTACCCAAAGTTAAATAAATAATATTCAATAAACAATTGTCCTTAAAATTATTCAATATAATCCAAACTAATATTGAAACCCAAAACGCAGAATAATTTGATCACATAGTCTTCCATGACAAATCTTAACATTTATCTCCTAATAACATATACTACTCTTAATGTATCATACTAAAGTGTAATTAACCTAAGAACATATTCTCTATAATAGGTTAATCATTTCCAGAAATAACTCAAATCACCAAATGTCCAAAATAAATACATAGATTCTTCCAAAATGAAAATTTCAACCATTACTCCAAAAATGATATCCCATAGTATTATATTTTACTTAAGCGTATAATGATCCCCAAAAGAGATAATGTCTTCCAAAATAACCTTTATCACTTAATCACCAAATCATTTTCCTATATTAACGATATAAATTTGATAAAACATAATTTCCCAAAATCATCTTAATATTGATCCATAAAATGATTTATCTTAAAGAATAAGTAATACTAATCAGGGACTTCACATAGGCTAGTAGTAGGTGATGTACCCTTGTCTCCCTTCAGTTGTGGGTTCGATTCCTATGGCCTTACTCGATGCGACAGGTTTTCACCCATATTACAAGTTGTTCTTTTTATAAAACTCAAAAATAACCCTAACATGTTTTAACATCAAAGGTTCTTGTTATACCTTTCATTTTCGTCCCAACACATTAAGACATAAACACCTTAATTCATGAGGCCTTATATATATTATCCTTTATTCATATTTCACCTCCATATGATAAAATAAAACTACTCCTAATAGAAATAAAAACATACCTTCATCACATTGTGCATATGGGTTCATAGTCATCTTCTTTGCATAGGTAGAAGGTCCATGCAGTGCAACAATAATTTAGAGATCCTTCAAAATCATTTTCTTACTTCATCCAAATACAACTTCTATTACTTAGGTCATATGGGTGTTTGAATAAAATTAGTTTTAGAAAATAATCATGTATGACATATAATTTCAAAACATCTGATAAAACATAATTTTTATAAAATAGTCAGACCGAATTTGAGTTGAATAATTCAATCAATGGTCCTTTTAAAATACCATTAGTATGTGCAGAAAGACTTTAATTAGAATTAAATATAAATATGTTTCACAAGGGTCTCTTTCTTCAGTACCTTTTTTAAAATCCTAAAATTCTTCAAAATCTTGTGATAAGGTAAAATATTTTAAAATTCCTTGAAAATATTTAAATTTCATGAAAATATGAGAATATTGTTAAAATAGGATTTAATTAAATTCAACCCATGATCCACGATGATATCAAGGTATAGTGGAGGTGTTTGATATCTCAAAAAACATCTTGCAAGTGAGTTGTATGCTTGAAAAAGTTTCAAAATCATCAGAATAACACATTGTAATATTTTTTGCAATAATATCATCAGGAAGAGATATGAATTTCGTTTGAGATCCTCTTCATTCCATTTGAAACCGACTTTACGTGATCCGAAAAATTTATAAACAAGGATTTATCTAAAATAATAGACATAGGGACTAACCTTGTCTTTAAAGAAAAATCCTAATACCAAAATATTTCTAAACCAACCTCTGATACCAACTATAAGGCCCTAGCTTTAAACATTACATAATCTTGAGTTATTTCAAGAATTCACCTTGAGGATCTTTTCAGGTTTAGATTTGTAGATAATTAGGCCATAACTATTACATTAAATTTCAAAAATTATAAAGTAGACACTTCTACTCAGTATCCATTTTTCATAAAATAAACACTCTTAAAAAAAGAAACATGTCTAGTTCCATGTTTTAGATAGCATGACTTTTCCTTGATCCCATACTTGACCCTATTCATCTTTAAGTCCTACGAAATACATTTGAAAACCTAGGATGGACATAAAAAGCTCACTAAGGGTTATAAAACAATGAAATATAACATTAGCCCATAAATAAATACAAATCAATGAAACTATACATTTCAATCATAACATACCTCATGAAATTATAAGATTTATGAATAACACATAGAAATCATAAATCATAAAGGTAACTTATGGCATTCGTAACATACTTACATTTTAGCTTTCACAACTATGTAGGGAGTTATGTTTGGAATACCCATCACAGTACATCCTCTAAATATCTTAAGAGAAACATTAACGTTTACCTCTGTCATGTTACCCAATGCATTGGAGATCTATCTTGGGGTGACCCGCCCTAGGTTTATCACAGAACCACCCATATAAGTAAACAATTCCCAAGAACCATAACATATTCATTACAAATAAAAAAGCATAAATGAAAGATAACATTTCCACATTTCAATCACAATATATCATTTAAAGATATTGAAATAATCAATGATTTAACAAAACCATTTTCAAATCCAAAATACATAAAAAGGGTATATGGTATTTATTTTCCTTAAAAAAGCACTACAACTTGTTAAGGAAGACAGAAATCAAATAATACTCGCAGCGGCAGAAATATCTTTGTCAACGCGAACATTAAAAAGAAACAATCCATTTTTTCGTTTAGTAAAACACTTTGTATATAAAGATATCCTTTAAATGAAATGAAAAGTCAATGGGGTTTAAACACAGTATAAAATAAAGTCGTGTATAAATAAAATATATGCCTCAATGAAAGGGGAATGAGATGAAGTCCCTTACAAAGATCATTTTGATAATAAAATAGATCAATTTTGGGTATTCAGTATAAATATAGATAAATAATGTATAAATACAAGAGAAGATATCAAAATTCCTTCCTCATATAATCATATCACGACATAATAAATAAGTAGATGATTAACTCAAAGAATGGAAATTCGGTTAAGAAGTTCCCTTACAAAAATCTGACAGCCTAACAACGTCACTTGAAAATTCAGAAAATGACTTGATGAGATAAAAAAGGGTATCTCATCACCTGGACAAAAAATTTACATCAATAAGGATATATAATAACATATCCAAACATTAGAATATTTAAATTAAAAGACATAAAAAAATTAGTCTTTGATTAAAAGAACAAGGTGAAAGGTTCCCTTACTGATTTGGTAACATACAAAACATACACCCCATGAAAGAAGGATCATAAAATGAAGATGTAAATACCCATAGATTAAATTATATTACAAAAATAATAAAATCATGGTCAGTACAAACACCACAAAAAATAAAATAGTGGTAAATATAGCATGAATCTCACGGGAATAAAAAGTGAGATGAAAACCTCATACCTCGTGTCTGACTTAACTCGTTTGTTCCTTGTTATTCCTGAATAATAAAATTATTTCAATTTATACTTTCATCAGAACACTTTTAACTTTTATTATTCCTTTTATATCACTTATTAATTTTCTATAATAGTTATTAATTATTTGGGTTCATATCGGACATTTTGTCGATGTTCAGAATTTGAGTTAAAAAATGAACTTGTTATATTTACAATTTGTCCATGTGGTCAAAAGTAAATTATCAACAGAATGATATTCAATATTTATATACCAAATATGTCATATATATCATGTATATATGTATCTATAATTTTCCATACAATTTTGACATAATAAATAAAATGCACCATTCATGGAGACGATAAGTCGTACGTACGCATGAACGTTACTCTCATTTTTTTTTCAATTTTAATGAAATGAAAACATAATGATACATAAGCATATTATAATTTCATTATAATATAATATTTTATATATGTTACATAAGCTCATCAACACCATAATTTATACGTTTCATGTATGGTATGAACAAGTCATATCACTTTGAGGGGGTGGTAGTCTGCACTTCCTCAAATGAAATTATCGTATATGTACAACAAGAAAGGTATAATGGTATATTCTAAAATAGAACTATATAATAATTAAATATTAAATATAATATAATATATATCACATATAAATACAATTCCATCATAATTACCACCATTAGATATGGTAGGAGAAGATTGAACAATCATCATTTCGTGAGGCAGTAGTTCGTCGTCCAACAAAACAATATGTTCTTTATCCATTAGATGAAGGTGTTTGTAAGTTTAGTTCAAATAATTATAATTAAAATAACCTAGTGTATTGATTATATTGATTTATTTATAAAATAAATGAATAAAAATAGTTTAGGTGGTCAGATAAGTAAAATAATAGAAATGAACTAAAGAGAAGTCATTACATTTAAATCGGGTAACTCTTTTTAGTTTGAACCAAAAGAATTTATTTAAGTTCCTTATACCTAATTTAAGGCTTATAAGTAGAATACATGGATTTAGGGAGATAAATTGGGTAGATTTTGGATGAGACAAGGGGCTTGAGAGGTATGAGTAATGGGTTATAGGTGATGAATTTTTATAAGGGAGAGGAGGGGCTCTTTAGAAATGTTTGAAAATAATATTTTATTATAATTTTCTTTTCATTTGAAAAAGGTCTAAAATATAATAGATTAAAAGATAATACGACTAATGTTTGAAATAAAATCATCCAATAATAATTGGACATGTTTTGGATAGTTTTTTTAAATTTCATAATCTCATTTATTTGAATCATTCCTTAATAAGGTAATCACTAAATCATTATTGTGTCATAAATTATTTTATATATTTGATTTATAAAAAATATAAATAAAATACCATGGTGTAGGAAATTTATTTATATTTATAATTAATATTTATAGTCATAGAGAAAACTTATATAACCCTATGTAAAAAATTAATTTACTAAAATATATATGTTTAAGTCATTTTTGTCATTACTTTAAATTAATTTATATAAAGAGTCATTATCACTCTTAAGTGGCTACATAGGGTCCCAAAATAAACCCCTAGATTACCATGTTCAGAATATAATCAAACAATAGGATTAGGACACATGTTAGTGTAATTTAATATTATTATAATTTTATTTTTACCTTATTTACCAGATTTACCCTTTTACCATGGTAAATAAAATATTTACTGAAGTAAATATTCATAATGTCGAAAAATAAAAGATACCTATTCACACAATTTGGACATCCTGATTCTAAATATGGAATCCATTTCTCTAAATTCAAAACACATAAGTGGTATAAATTAATTTAAAATTAATTATCATTGTAAAAAAAGTGTGTTTTTAAGAAATAATAACTATCAAAATATTTACACTTGTTTATGTCCAATTCTAATAAGAAATAACTTCCAATGACACAAATTGGATTAAATGGTAAAAAAATAATATAATTACACTTTAAAACCAATTAAAAAGATAATCTAACCGTATAATTAAATTAGATTTAACGGTAGTTTTGAATTAAAATACAGTATTTTTCACTATTCATTAAAAAATGACTTTATCAGTAAAATACGAAAATTTCATCAAAATTAAATTTTTATGTCCCAATTATAAAAAAGAATTTTGTTTTTTAAAATAGAACATATAAAATCGATAAAAACTAGATTTCAAAAGGGTTCCCCTTCAAAAGGTTGTAAAACGCCCTTTTATAGAATATAAGAGTATTACATTCTTAAAATAGGATTTATTCTTATTTCAAGACTCTAAAATTTATCTGATAAATGTAAAGACATTTAAAAAACATGTATAATCATATTTTTGTTATTTTTGTTCATTCTCTTCAATACAACAACTTGGCATTAACTACCATTTAAAATAATAATAATATTATATTATTTTTTAGTATAACTCAACGTTGTGTTCAACATAAGATTTCAAAGAAACCCTTTGTTGTGAGTTGATTAAGCTATCATACATATCCCCCCCTTTAATGTAAAATTAATTTTTAACTCACAAAAATTACTAGATATGAAAATTTCATATTCTTTATTTACCTGGTATGTTACATTCTCTATTGAAAAATCCATTACATGATACTCAAAAATGACTTTATTGGATGATTTGAAATGTTGTATAAGAGATTTGATAGAAAGGTAGAGATCCTTTGAATGATTTTGAACTTTAGATATTTTTATTTGATAAGATTAAAGTGATATAAAAATTTGACATTAATTTGGATCGAGAGCATTGTTTGAAATAAAAATGTATCTTTTATGGGGCCAATGGCCTACTTTTATAGGATCTAGAAGGCCAGGAATTCTTATAAAATTCAATAGGTGTATTAAAGCCATCAGTGACTAAAATGATATCCATTTTACCATATTAAATGAAAGCTCACTAGAAACTTATGGATCCCACTGAGTACCCAGTTGCCTACACTAGGTATCTGGTGGGATTCATAGAGAAGAGTACTACTAGAGATCCTCCAGCGGCAATCTGAAACTTGCTATTAGCTAACTGGTAGACTTCATAAAAAATTCTATTTCACTACAAGAGCAACCAGCTAGCCAGTTCTCATTCACCATGTTTCCAGTGGTATTTCTTGTGGTTTGGGTTCTACCAACATGGAATCAAGTAGCCGACACAATTTATATAGGTCCAAATCCAAGAATTGAATCCCCATATACCATTTAGTGAATTCTAAGTATCTTATAAGAGAATTCATAAAAATTAATGAGCGAAAATGAATAAGGCCATGCGTTAATCAATGATTCAAAATAACATTGAGATTTCATGAATTTACATTAAATATTATTCAATGTTTGAAATATTAATTTACTTAAATGTAAATGTTAGATATTATGGTGAGTGTTTTTTATCATGAAAACACCATGAGAGAGAATATAGAGTGGTACAAAAGATACTAAAACTGGGTGTTAAATAAATAATGTGAATTTGATTCAGAATCAAGTTTTAAAATGTTTTTGTTATAATTTGATACATAAAAAATATTATTTAAATTATCCCTACTATAATATATGATATATTTGTAAAATAAGTAGATAATATTTACAAAAATGAAAATATAGGTATATATTTATAGGAAGGATACATAAATTATGTTCTTGGTAACATTTGGTACATAAAAACAATATTTTAAAACCAAATATATCCCTATTAGAAGTGGAACGTTGTAGTGTCCTATAACCAAAGTTTTAAGTCTTGTTTTATTGGTTTTCAGTAATCCAAATATCCTTTGGATACATTCTATAATCTACTTAGTTTCAATATTTGGAAAAAAATGTGATCACCACAAGTTGTATCTAAGAACCAATGTATAGATACAAATTTTTTTACTCGATAATGAACATATTGTGAGATTGACCTTTCTTATTTAATTGGGTGTAGTTCTTAATCTAGTAGACCATCATTCCAATTGCAAAACATACTTATTTTTTTTTCCGATTGATTTACATTGGATATTTTACTTTTTGGAATGGTGATTATTAAGTTCATCAGACTTTGAATGATTCATAGGGACCCTTTATTTCTTATTCTTTTTCACTATAAGGACAATTAATTTTTTACAAGCCATTTCCTTATCAATTTAGTGAATAAAGGTAAGATGTTATGAATGAGTATTCTCAATATTACTCATATTATAATTCAAAATGAAACTAGAGATGATCTTTGATAGTGAGTATAGACTGATATTTGTTTGTAGCTTATTAGAGATTATAGAGATGAAGATGTCCAAGTGCTCTATATAGCCAATCATCTTGACTACATACGGCCCAACCAACGCTGAATCTCCTAGAATACATTTGAACAGTGAATTAGAGATTTAATGTCTTTATTGTTTCTCCTTACCTTGATAAATATCTTGAAGGTGATCTATCATTATATATACATTCATGCCTCTATGTTGCTTCATGATCTCACTATACATTGATGACAGAATTAAAAAATCAAAATCTATTGCATTTTCCACATGATTAAGGTAGTGGGATACTTCCTCCTAACAAGAATATATAGTAATAGACTAAGGAATTGAGGTTTACAATATGTATAATTTTCATTCATGGCATAGTATAATGTGTAAACACCTATATCATTCCAAGAAATTTGAGTTGGTGAGATGGTTATCCATATCTTGTATAGATAGTAGTTATATAGTCAAAGCCCTGTAGTTTTCAATTTCTATAAAAAGAATACAATTTTAGTACTTTATCTATAATAATGTCTTCATAATAAACATCAATTTATTGATCTATTCATCTTACACTATTCTTTAGAAACTTAATATCCCTCACCATTGATTTAAAAATATCATGTTTCATTGATATTCTAGTGGCAAGGATTTATATGTCCATTATCATTACCATGATGATGGTCTGAAAAGATATTAAAATTCATTTAGGAAGTCATAACTTTCCAAAAACACTTCCTCATAAATTATTTTTCCATTAAGTGGACTCCCTAATATGAAACTCTTAGATACAAATTTCCTCATCGACAAGCTACTAGTTTCACTATGTCTCATAGAGGAAATTGACCCTTAATGTGAACTGGGTTCATTCGACCTAAAACTCAAATTATAAATTACATAATAATTGAAATTTCCCAAACAAAGGTTTTTCAATCACTTTTAACTATGTTATTATTTCATACTATGTAGTGGAAGGAAATACTGACTTAATATATATTGATTTGATATATCTTATGTTTTAATCATAAATCCAACCTTTTATCTTATTTCATCCTTGCTAATATTAAGTGAATTTTACTTAAGTGGTTAACCATATATTAAATAAAATTTATGTATAATATATTTTATATTATTTCCATATTTTATTCTTGTTAATTAATTTATTTTTGTGAGAATGACAAAGCATACTTAATGAAATTAACCATTCCAATTGAATGAAATAAAATAATAAATTTGGTATGATCCTATGCTTCAATAATGGTTATTTTATCTCGATGATGATAAAATAACCACAAAACCATGGTGAACATACCTTAAACCATAACTTTGATTATTTTACAACATTCCACCCACCCTATAGTGAATCTCTTTGGTTTATTTAACCTTAGATTCAAACATGAATCAACTCTAATTTCTTGAGAGATCCATTCATTATATAAGCTTTTCTTATACATAGGTGAGGAGAACCAAAATATTTTATTATGGGTTTTACACAAAATATACCATGGGAATGTAGGCCACTATAAAACGAGTTGTGGGGGTGACACAAATTCTATCAATTTAATTTAATAATAAAAATAAATTTAATGGAAACTAATGACATATACGGGCCTGGTCTAAGCTTATGATCATCCACAGACCTAAAAAATTATAATTTTTTAAATATTTCATTCACTTAAAATTATTATTAAATTATGTCAATGTTACTTGAATATATCCAAATAATTATTTGATTTGTCAATTTAATAAATTATGTTATTTACATCCAAAAAATCTTAAAAATATCAATAATCGATAATTTTGAACAAAATAAATAAATTTATTTTAGTTTAAATTATATAATTACACATTTTTTCATAGATTTAAGGTCTTGTACCCATCCAAATTACATGGAATGGTCCTTGTATTGTATATTCACATGTTATCCAGCAAACATAGTGTTACATGTAATTTTGAGGCATATATTTTTCAACAAATGACAAAGAGTCATATGTAAACTACAAAACATGTAATGCTATTAACACACCTAGATTAAACTACATGTAAATAATATACACATATTATAGAAATTAATTTAAAAGGAAATTAATTAAATATATAATTAATATTCCTTTCAGATGGAGTATACAATCAATAAATGACACATAAAACATGTACAGAAGTGTTAAATTATAAAATTAATGTTTCTCTCTAAGTTAAATTAATTACATAAGGTACATTAGATTCCATGATGTGTACAAGGGATACATGATGTATAATATATTATATCAATGTTTGTGACAAAAACCTTAGGATTTGGATTTTTTTTAAATAAATTTTTTAAAAGATACACAATGATCATTCCAGCTACATGTTGTGTGACCCTGATGTTTCACTATTTTTAATTCCCCACGACATGTAATAAATACATGACATGTATTGGAACCTAGTGTTTACCACCACGAAAACACATGGAATACACATCATGTATGTGGGGTATATGATGTGTAGTGCAAAAAACTATGTTCCCCCTAGCCCAAACAACATACCGACCACATTTAATTTTTTCCATGTATATTTATTTCATATGGATAGGAATTTATCATCTTTTATCACAGTTTAATTATCATGGGTAAATGATACATATTAATGTGCTACACATCATGTAGTATTATTTTATATTAACCAAACACTTAGATCCTCCGGATGAATTCTTAAAGTGTTATTTATTTTGATATAAACTTTTATTGGTTTTGTTAATGAGAATGAAGAAATAGAAGATATGAATTTGACAATCATAAATAATAAACAACTTATCTATAAATGAAAACTAAATGTAAGTGTATATCACTGATCAATGATTAATAAATAATTATTAATTAATAATGTAACAACCGTGATAAAAACTGAAGGTTTTGGTAATAATGGATGTGCCTATTGGTCATAGAAAACTTGAATTTTTATCATCATCAATGAATAATATAAGATGTACATGATGAAGAATGTCATGAACAACTGAATTAAATCCTAATATTAATTGACTAATGAATGATGAAACCAAGAAAAAATGATCATCACATATAATTTATAATTATTTTATAGATAGATTTAGAAATATATATCCTTATAATTATTTGTAAATGATGTGTCTGAAAATGTCTTTACATAGTACCATAGTTTTATAAAATGAATCAATCATAAATTTTCCTCTAGTGGTGATCCATACATGACCTAGAATCCCATAATGTTTCCATTGAATCTCTTGGTGTTATCATGTTCAATTTTGATCACTTGAATCATAAATAATTTATCACAGATATAATCTAATTTTTGGGTGAAAGATTATTTATTTTTTCTTGAAATCCTGAAATAGGGGAGGTGGTTTGGTGAACTTGTTCTTGAGATTTTTATTGAGAGGTTTCTCTCTTGGGATTGATATAATTCTCTATAGGTTTGTTGTGAACAACAAGTGGCCATCACTAACAAGTTATATAAAAATATATTTAAATAGCTATGTTAGGGTTGGGAATTGAACGTATGACCATATTCAATTATATATTCCTTTATGAACATCATTTTTAAAAATAATATTAATAAAAACATTATTTCATTTAAATGTACAATACTTGAATATAAATAAGTACTATATGTTAATAAATAACTAAATATATATTTTATGATATTTAATATGAAATTTCTAGCCAGACCATTAAACTTGAGGTATATATCCTCCTCATTATTTACTAAACCATGAATAATGACTATTTATTTTATAAATAAATAATACTACATTATATTTTGACAAATATTATAAAAATTATATTCATTAAATCATATGAATATTTTTTTTAACCTACATTTTTATTCTTTTTAATAACTCATGATTAAATGTTTAAATAATATGAAAATTAATAATATTTGACCTTAAATCAGGAATAATATTTATTATATCTTGTTAAATTCAAAATTTAATTTAACCAAGATTCTATATACGCTTAGTGTGTGACCCTCTATGCCTATTTCTTAATGGAATTAGAAAGAACCCCCTAAAGTCCAAGGTTAGGTAGTAGAAAATTTCCAAGTCACCAATAAAAAAATAAGATAATGAAACAATGACATAAAACCACATAAAAATATTATATGTGTAATATAATATATTTATCATGATATCTATAATACAATATTGTTTATATTAGTGTCATCAACCGATGTGATTAATGTACCTTTCTTTAAAATTTTGGTAAATAACATTCGAATAAAACAACATGGTCATTGATTTATTTAAGAAATTATATTCCCATAAAAGGGAATGAAATATCGACTTAAATTAAATAAAAAAAGTATATACCCTTTTCAACATTATTCACTAATGTAATATCACTAATAAAGCACCCAATGCATCCTATTTCTCTACGAGCATATGTCATCAAGGTTTTTGTCAATAGATCAAGATACATGACTAGTAATATTTAATAATAATAATCCAAAGGAGTAAGTATTAATAAACTCATCCAAAAATAGGGACATATAATCATACATATAAATGTATATTCCTAACTGAAAGGTCATGATCTCACAATCCCGTACTCTGAAGATAACTAAGAGCATACACCATAGGAAAGAGTCTCAAAGTCCAATGAGTCTCTACCCTTGATAGACTATATCACTTGAGTCCCATAAAATGACATCATTACACTATAAAAAATATATTTAAGAATACTATCATGGAACTTCAAGGTCATAATGAACTAGAATTTTTAAATGGTAATTGTTTCATAAATAATTGGGTGTGATATTATATTATACAAGTATATAGTACATAGGGAAACAAAAAATAATAATTAATTAATAAAAAATGTTACATTAGTGAATGAATTAACTGATTAAAATTCATAATACTAAAAGTTGACAAAAAATAGCAAATAAAAATTCTAAAATGGGAAATTTTGGATCACCCTAATCAACTAGAATCATCACTCCCACAAACAACACTATAGAAATGGAACTAAATATTTGTAAACCAATAGACATTATAGAAAATGGAAATATAGAACCTTGAGAGGAATTGAGTTTACTAATAAATTAAGGAATGAAGAGGTATTTATAAGAGGTAATGTGACTGCTAGAATAGTAATATGACTATTGGAATAGTAACCTCACCATTGAGAAGATTAACCAGACCATTGGGAATAGTAACCTGACTATCGGGAATAATAACCTGACCACTAGAATTATAATTTGAACTCAAAATAATAAATTGTGTTATAAATAATATTTATCACTACTAATTTAAGTAAATATAATTATTATAATGCTAAAAAATAAATATGATTATTAAAAAACTCAAATAAAATATAATCACATTTTTAATAAACAAAATATTAATGTATTTCGTAAAATTCATAATTTTTATATTAAAAATTAAATTAATATATGATAATGTAACGCCCGACCCCAGTTACACAGAGTCTGTTCATTATTTCATATTATTAGAATGATCACAAAAGATCATGTCTCAAAAGATTGATTAGTTTAGTAGCCTTGGAAACACTAGATACATTCATAAGGTTTACATTACATCACAAAGTGAAAAACTACAACAACATCGTGTCTTCATAGAAAACACTCATATCCCCTCATACTATCCCTGCAGGCCATTCATAAAATACTTCTTCACATATAAGAAAAAATAAAACAATGAAAGGGGTGAGCTCAGATACTCAGTAAGGATAACAGTATAGCAGAAACTTTCATAAATAAACATAAACATTTAAGGCAACGTATAAAAAAAAAAGATTTTTAAACTTGACCATCAACATAATATGGAAAAGATAAAATGAAATAATTCCATTTACTTATTCTCATGGATATTCTACTAATGGAATAATCACATGCAATATCAATAACCACTTTCATAATAATGGAATTCATAATTCGAGACTTTCATAATCACATAGTCAAGGCCTTGTTCCAAGAATAAAAATAAGATATTGTCAAGGCCTTGTGCCAAGACACTAGTTTGTCTCATGAGACCTACTGATGTATCAGGGGAGCAATAGCGGGCTCCACCCATCACTTACTAAGTCCAATGCGTTCCTCATATGAAAAGGTTTAACCATAACATAAACATTCGTATTAAAACTAGCATATGAAATATCAATAATTTATCCATAAACCATGAATGGTGTAAAAATAACACATCCACAGTCAAACATATCACAAAGGATATTGACATGGATGAAATCAAAACTATTTGAGAGAAATAACTCCTTTTGAAATCATTTAAAAGTCACATAATTATAAAAGAAAACCTTTACTCTGAAAAAATTATTATAATCTTCTAAGGGAAGCTTTGATGATTTTATAATTGCGTATAATAGCTCCACCCACCGTATAAGTAAAAAAAAGACATTCTTACCTTAATTTTGTTGAAAAGGTTAAAAAGGACCTTGTTTGGAAAACGAGGGAAAGATTTCTATATAAACATCTTATAAAAATTCAAACAATGGTGTAAATGACTTTAACCCATTGTATATTGAATAGTAAAAATGTTTTGAAATACATTTTTAAGAAACATGGATGAGGATAATAAAGAGGTCCCATTAGATACTTACGTAAAACAACCTCGGATATAAAGAGATTGTGAAATTAACCCTTGCCTTGTACATTTCCTTGGTCGAGGGTAGGTTAACCTCTTGTATAATAGTTAAATAATTGTTATTAAATTATACAAGAATCATATACATTAATATGATATCATATATGATTTTCTAATATTTCTTTGTTAATAATATCTTATTATTATCGTTGTTTCAGGTGTTAACTGATTCGTTTTACTTTATGTGAATTGTTACGTAAGACGTGTTTATTAAGGATAGGTTGTATCTTATTCATATAAAAAATTAGGTTAAATCTTTAAACATTATTTTTAGCCATCAAATTAAATTTATTCTCAAATGGATACGATGGGGAATGAATCTCATCACGTTCGTGGAGACGGTATTCCGTACGTACGCACGAGCGACAATATCATTATTTTGATATTAAAATAACATATAATTGGATGGTATATCATATATAAAGAATCATAATCATGTTATATTCATTATTTACATAAATCACACATCATTATCATACCCATCCAAATAATAATGTATTGAATAACAATTACACCATGACGTGGAGACAGTACGCCGTACGTACGCAAGTATGGTGATATGTCATTAAAAGGATGGATAGAATAATAAATATGGTTGTACCATTTTTATAATAACATCACAGTATATAGAAGATACTGGAGTTATAATTTTATAATGGAAATAACAAAGAAAGAAGAAGTGGAAGAAGAAAAGAACTTGAAAGAGGGTGGTGAAATTATTTCCTCTTTTTCGAATTCTTCCTTTTGATTTGATCAAAATGACTTCATAGGTTTGCTTTATGATAAAACTAAATCCTCTATTTTGAATTGAGGGAAGATGAGAGGATATTTGGGCATGGGTTGGATGAGCCAAATGGCTTTGAAGGTGTGAACTTGAGAGAAGGGGGAGTGCCCTTTTATAAGAGGTGTGAGGGGAACCTTAGGAAAAGCTAGAAATATTATTTTATAATGAAATCATTTTCGGTTTATAATGGCTCCAAACTAATTTATTTCGGGGATAAGGTGGGTATGGGTCGAAAAACACCCAAAAAATAGGTTTTATACTAGTTTGGGTCACTATATTAACCTTATCTTTTAATTTTAACTCTTGGTTAATTAGTTTAACATTTACCATGTCTCTTTGTATTTTTATATTATATGGTTAATAAACTTACTATAAACTTCAAAGATAACCCCAAGAGGTTCATTAATGATACAAATATAATTATATAAGTCTATTTTCTTAACCTTATCTTTTTAGGAATATAATATCAATTAATGATATAATATTTTTTTTAAAAACTCTTTTATGTCAATTTTGACACTATTTGAAAATTGATTTTTGTGAAAATTATAACAGAATGATTACTTCGAAAAAAGTTAATTAAATTCATAATAACATTTTCTATTAACCTATAAAATTATTTTAATTCATAAAAAGTCTCAAATTATATTTATTTGGTTATTTATAATATCAATTATTTTAATATTTCATTAATAAGGTAATTACTACATCACCATTGTGTCATAAATAAATTAAATTATTTATTGTCTAAAAATTATAAATAAAATATAAGTATGTAGGAAATATTTATATCTTTCTAATGAATTTTTATAATCTAATTTATATTATGTAGAATCCTATATTAAAAATGTTTTAGTTATTAAACATTGATTTTAGCTCTCTTAACTCTTCTATGAATTAAATAATAATAAATGTCCTAATCTAATCCAAGTAGACCAAAGAGGTTCATATTTTATTCTTAAGGTTTTTTGGTCGAATTATACTTATATAATAGAATTAATACATGTGTTAGGGTAAAAATAATTTCATTTTTACCTTTAATTACCCTATATACTTTTAACCGTGGTAAATAAAAGTAAAAAGTTACTATTCACCAAAAATTATTTTCATCTCATTGAACCAAATTTTTCTTACTAATATCTACCATGTCTCTCATAATTTTGAAATTCAAATCATTGAAGTGGAAAAATTATGTTTTTTGTGAATTTGCAAAATCTCCAAGGAGGTGGGTAAAAGACGGGGAAAAGTTCAATAAACATTTTATGTATCTAAATTAATATAAAATGACCCCAATGAATTAAATTGAACATATATGGGTATTATGTATCTATTTTGACCTAAAATAAATTTAAATAAAATAAATAATTATTTAAATAAAAAATCGGTTTTAACCAATTACTCAGTGTTTTTCACTATTCATAAAAAATTGAAAGTTTTTAGAAAAATATCAAAAATTCACCCTTGGATAATATCGATATTCCTAATTAAAAAATGAAGTCGATTTTGAAAAATAAAATTTATAAAATTTCTAAAAGTGCGTATTACTATTCACAACGGCTAGATTGATTGGTTGTGGTGTGTTAGAACTCAAAGTTGCGTACAACACACACTATTGTATTATTCAAAGGGAAACGTACCGTGGAAGCTTGAGGTGTTACATTCTCCCCTCCTTCAAATAATTTCTTCCTCAAAATTTCTACAATATTACTGCATAAAAAGACTCGGGTGGTTCTTCATCATAACTTCTTCAAGTTCCCACATTGCCTCTTCCATATTATGGTTTCTCTATAAAACTTTTACTAGACGAGTCGTCCGGTTTCTCAGCACTTGTTCTCTTGTATCATGAATCCTGATATGCTCTTCACAATATGACATATCAGGTTCAAGTTCTAATTCCTCATAGGTGAGTACATGGGTTGGGCCCAACATGTATTTTCTCAACATTGATATGTGGAATACATATTGAACTTTGGAGAGACTTCGCGGCATTTCCAAATGGTATGCTTAAACCCCAATTCGTTCTAGAATTTCGAAAGGTTCAATGTACCTGGGACTCAATTTATCTTTCTTAACAAACCGTATAACTCCCTTCCATGGAGATACCTTTAAGAGAACCTGATCACCGACTTGAAATTCCAAATCCTTCTTTTGATTATCAGCATATCTCTTCTTCCTACTTTGAGATTCTTTGATGTGGGTTTGGATTAACTTCACTTTTTCCATTGTTCCCTCCAAAAGTTCTAGGCCTACGTGTTTTCTTTCACCAACATCATCCCAACTGGTTGTTGTGCGACCTCTGTTTCCATATAACACTTCATATGGTTCCATATGAATACTTGAATGGAAGCTATTGTTCTAGGACTATTCTACTAGAGGTAAATATTGATCCCACATACCCGGAAAGTCATGTGAGCAGGATCTCAACAAGTCTTCTAAGTTTTGAATAGTTCGTTCTGAGTGTCCATCAGTATGAGGGTGGTGGGAAATGCTCAAACGAAGTTTAGTATCCAGGGCTTTCTGAAGACTTTTCCAAAATCTTGATGTGAAATGAGGATCACGATCAGAAACAATCGATAGGGGTATTCTATGAAGTCTCACAACTTCATTAATATATAGTCTAGCTTGACGTTCGAGTGGTAGATCTTCTCTTATAGCAATAAAATGTGATGACTTGGTAAGGCGATCAATAATGACCCATATTGCATCCTTTTTTCTAGGATTCATTGGTTGTCCCATGACAAAGTCCATCGTAATATTATCTCATTTCCACTCAGGTATGGGAAGAGGTTGCATGACCCCTCCAGGCTATTGCCTTCCAGCTTTCACTTGTTGACAAACCATACATCTTTACACAAAATCAGCAATCTCCCTCTTCATGTTGTTCCACCAAAAATGTTCCTTCAAATCTCTATACATCTTAGTGCTACTAGGGTGTATAGATAAATTGGAACAATGGTAATCGTCCAACAATTCCCTTTTTAGATTAAGTATATCGGGAACACAATGTCTCTTCCAAAATTTCAAAATTCCATCTTCATACACAATTTCACTCAATCTCCCATCATCCACAGCTTTAATCTTATTTGGAAACCCTTCATCATTGGTATGAGACCACTTTATCCTTTCTAGTAAAGATATTTTGACAACCATTTGAAAAACTGTCGATGTTTCACCTTCCATGGTTATTCCCATATCCATCTTCACTAGATCCATGAAAATAGGATCCCTTTCAACTCTCATCTTGTTCCGAAGTCCATGATCCTTTCTACTCAAAGCATATGCCACCTTATTTTCCTTCCCTGGGTGGTAGTGTATCGTGAAATAATAATCCTTGAGTAGTTCAAGAAATCTCCTTTTCCTCATGCTGAGTTCCTTCTGAGAAAAAATATACTTCAAACTCTTGTGATCAGTATATATCTCACATTTTTCACCATAGTGATAGTGTCTCCAAATCTTCAAAGAAAATATTACAGCTTCTAACTCATGATAATGAGTTGTATAGTTTTGGTCATGAATTTTTAGCTATCATGATGCATTGGCAATAACCCTATCATTCTGCATAAGGATGCAACCAAGTCCTTTCATTGAAGAATCACTATAAATAACAAACCCATCATCCCCTAGTGGTAGATTCAATACAGGAGAATTGAATAATATTATCTTCAATTCTTCAAATCATTCTTCAAACTCTTTTTTCCAAATGAATTTAACCCCTATAAATGTAATATTGGTTAATGGGTTAGCCAATCTGGCGAAATTATGGATGAAACGCTGATAATAACCTGCTAAACCAATAAAACTGCATACCTCGGTTATACTCGTTGGTTCTGGACATTTGTAGATTGATCTTATCTTAGAGGGATCAACAAGGATTCCATCCTTAGAGACAGTATAGCCAATAAATGAAATCTCTTGAATCCAAAATTCACACTTTCTAAACTTCCCATATAATTCATGTCTTCTAAGAGTCTTTAAAATAATGGGCAATTGATTTTCATGATCTTCTTAGATTTTGAAGTATACCAAGATATCATCAATAAATACCACTACAACTTCATAAAGATATTCCTTCAAAACTCTATTTATTATATCCATGAATATAGAGGGTGCATTAGTCAATCCAAAAGGCATTACTGTAAACTCATAATGCCCGTACCTGGTTTGAAATGCTGTTTTTAGAATGTCTTCCTTTATCACACACAACTAATGATATCCAAATCGAAGGTAAATCTTTGAAAACTACTATGCTCCAGGAAGTTGGTTGAATAAATCATCAATGTGAGGCATGGGATACTTGATCTTTATTGTTATAGAATTTATCTCCCTATAGTCAATGCACAACCTCATAGATCCATATTTCTTCTTAACAAAGAGAATATGGGCTTCCCATGGAGAAACACTAGGGTGAAAAAATACCTTATTACTCAATTACTCTAGTGGTTTCTTAATTTATACTAATTCAACAATGGCCATTCTATAAGGGGTCTTCAATATGAGCCTTGAACTACGAATTAAGTCAATGGAAAACTCAATTTCTCGTTCTGGAGGATGTCTAGGAAAATATTCTTGGAAACAAATCAATATATTCTTGCACAATAGGTACATCCTCTATTTGATCATTCCTTTCCTCATAAAAATTTATTTCATTCTATTCCTCCCCAATAATTGAATTTAGTTGAGCTACTAGGGATGGATCTAGATAATAATTAGGTGGTGAAGTTTCTTCTATAAAGATAAGGTACTCTTTATCATCATAAAAAATTTTCACCTCCTTCTTCTTACAATAAATTTTCGCATCATGGTCTGAAATCCAATCCATACCAAGTATTATATCGAATTAAATCATGGGTATAATGATGAGATTAGGAGATAAAGAACATTTATATGCTTTAATGGGAACTGATTCACAAAACTTTGTTTCAACGATACTTCCGTTAAGAGTTTTTACTGAAAACTCCATTGTTAAATAAAATTAAAAGTATATAATTTTCATAGAAAACTGGGAAGACATGAAAAAATGTGATGATCCAGAATCAAATAAATTATTGGCTAAACTTGAGGAAACCATTAAATTACCCGCCACTATGTCTTTAAGAGCTTCAACTTTAGCAGTAGTGATAGCATAATCATGGCCTTGATCCCTTGGCCTCTTCTGAGTTAAGTTTCCCAGATGCTTAGGACATTAATTTGCATAATATCCCATCTCCCTACAATTTTATCATTGAACATTGGAAGTTTCTTTCTTCCCCTTGCAATCACGAGCTTTGTGGCATTTTTAACCACACTTGTAACAGACTCCCATACCCTTCATACAAGCTCCATGGTGTTTCTTTCCACATTTACTGCAGGATGGA
This sequence comes from Viscum album, assembly GCA_963277665.1. Classification (NCBI taxonomy): domain Eukaryota; kingdom Viridiplantae; phylum Streptophyta; class Magnoliopsida; order Santalales; family Viscaceae; genus Viscum; species Viscum album. The sequence goes on from OY728165.1 coordinate 1,530,583,762, forward strand.
TATTTAAATTTTCCCTTCATCCCTTTATTTCCATTTCCAGAGTGATCTATAGATCTCTTCTTCTCTTTTTTTCTTTAAAGTCATATGACATAGAGAATTTTTTTCTCTCTTGATAGCACATGAGACAATGTCTTCGTACGACGAGAAGGATTGTGAAACTAAAGCTTGATGAAGAAATGGTTTTAACCCATCAAAGAAATGATCAATCTTACTCCTCGGGTTATGTATATAATCTGTTGCATGCCTCGTTAACATTGTAAAGTTATCTTCATACTTTGCGACATTCTCATTCTCATTTTTCCTCAGACATAGAAATTGCCTTTCCATATCTGCTCGATGGTCATGAGGAAAGTATTTTTCTATGAAAATTTATTTAAACTCCCCCTCTTCCATACTTGATAATTCTTCATCTTCCTTTTTATTTTGAATTAATGACCACCATTGATCAACATCTTCAGTGAGGTGATAAACTGCAATGACAACTTTTTCCCTTTCACTACTCCCCAAAGACTGAAATATTTTCTCTAGGTAAATTATCCATTGCTCAGCTACCAATGGGTCTGTACTCCCATTTAATGTTGGTGGTTGTTTCCTCATAAAGCGATCTAACATTGATCCTCCACGTTGCGGATTAGGGTGCTCCATACGAGTAAGGTTGTTATTTATAACCTGAGTGAGTTATCCCAATATAGTGATAAGTTGATCAGTACCAGTTGTATCACCAGCTCCACTATAATTATGTTGAGAAAGAAGGAGATTCCTATATGGAGTGAGTGCATTGATACAATTTCCATTTCTTCCACTAGGCGCCATTTCTAAACAATGTCATAAACAAGATTAGTTTATGAATTGAAATACATAATTCCAGAATTGTAAAACAATTAACATAAATTGAATAGTTAATGGATATAATCCATAATCATAAAAATGTTTTATTTGAGGAATTATATACTCATAAACCCTTTATAATGGTTTGTAAATAAAATGAGAATTATCCTAAACATATCCCCCGGGAGTGTCGTAACCAAGAGTGTAGTAGGGACCGTTGTCGTGAACCATTTCCCATTCGAGTCTACCTCAAAGTAGTGTTTTTGGGTTTTACCCCTAGGTATATCTGTTCCAGAGTGGCCCCCACATGATCGTATCCAGAAAGGGATTCATTTCATGTAAAACTCACAAAATCAATACAATACCTAAATTCTAGAAGTTATTCTATACTAATACTCAAAGTCAATCTTTGGGCTATGTGCTCTAATCAGAGATTAACTAAATCTAGCTTCCAGGGTTTATCAATAAAATTCCTCTAATACCAACTGTAACGACCTGAACCCAGTTACCCAGAGTCAGTTCATTATTATGTATCATTGGCATGATCCCAAAATATCAAGTCTCGAAATATTGATTAGTTTAGTATCCTCGAAAAAACAAGATACATTCATAAGGTTTACATTACATCATAAAGTGAAAAACTACAAAAACATCTTGTCTTCATAGACCACACAAATATCCCCTCATACTTTACCTATAGGGCATTCATAAAATACTTCTTCACATCTTGGGAAAAATAAAATATTGAAAGGTGTGAGCTGAGATGCTCAGTAAGGGTAACAATATAGCGGAAACTTTTATAAATAAAAAAACATTTAAGGCAATGTATAACTAAAAAAAGCCTTTTAAACTTGAACTTCAGCATAATATGTAAAAGATAAAAGGAAATAATTTCATTTACTTATTCACATGGATATTCTACTAATCTAATAAACACATGAAATATCAATAACCACTTTCATAATAATGGAATGCATAATGCCAGACTTTCATAACCACATAGTCAAGGCCTTGTGCCAAGACTACAAATAAGATTTTTTCAAGGCCTTATGCCAAGACACTATTTTGTCTCATGAGACCTACCGATGTATCAGGGAGCTATATCAGGGAGCTATATCAGGCTCCACCCGTCACTTACTAAGTCCAATGCATTTCTCATATGAAAAGGTTTAATCATAACATTAACATTTGTATTAAAACTAGCATACAAAATGTGAATACTTTATCCATAAACCATGAATGGTGTAAAAATAACACATACACAGTCAAACATATCAAAAAACCTTCAATAAAATATGTAAGTTTAGTATCATAATAAATCAACTTCAAATAAACATAAAATCCATCAAAGGATGTTGACATGGATGAAATCAAAGCTATTTGAGAGAAATATCTCTTTTTGAAATCATTTAAAAGTCACATAATTATAAAATAAAACCTTTACTTTGAAAATATTCTTATAAGCTCATAAGGTAAGATTCGAAGATTTTATAATGGTGGAAAATAGCTGTACCTGCCATATAAGTTAAAAAAAGACATTATTACCTTAATTTTGTCTAAAAGGTTAAAAAGAACCTTGTTTGGAAAACGACGAAAAGATTCCTATATAAAAATCTTATAAAAAGTCAAACAAGGGTACAAATAAATTTAACCCATTGTCTATTAAATTGTAAAAATGTTTTAAATACATTTTTAAGAAACATGGATGTGGATGATATATAGGTCCCAGTAGATACTTAGGTAAAATAACCTCAGATATAAAGAGATTGTGAAATTTACCCTTACCTTGTACTTTTCCTTGGTTGAGGGTAGGTTAAACTCATGTATAATAGTTAAATCATTGTTATTAAATTATAAAAGAATCATATACATAAATATGATATCATATATGATCTTATAATATTTCTTTGTTAATAATATCTTAGTATTATCATTGTTTCGGGTGTTAACTGATTAGTTTTCCTTTATGTGATTTGTTATGTAAGCCATGTTTATTATGGATAGGTTGTATTTTATTCATATCCAGAATTATGTTAAGTCTTAAAATATTATTTTTAACCATAAAATGAAATTTAGTCACGAATGGATACGATGGGGAAGGAATCTCATCGCGTTTGTGGAGACGGTATTCCGTACGTACGCACGAGCCACAATATCATTCTTTTGATATTAAAATAATATATAATTGGATGGTATAACATATATATAGAATCATAATCATGTTATATTAACTAATTACATCAATTAAACATCATTATCATACCCATATAAATAATAATGTACTGAATAACAATTACACAATGACGTGGAGACGGTAGGCCGTACATACACACGTACGATGACATGTCATTCAAAGGATGGATAGAATAATGAATATGGTTGTACCATATTTATAATAAAATCATAGTATATAAAATATACTAGATTTATTATTTTATAATGGAAATAACAAAGAAATAAGAAGTGGAAGAAGAAAAGAACTTGAAAGAGGTTGGTGAAATCATTACCTCTTCTTCGGGTTCTTCTTTTTGATTTGATCAAAATGGATCCTTTGGTTTTATTTCTGATCAAAATAAGGCCTCTAGGTTGAAGGGAGGTAAGCTGAGAGGATATTTGGGTAGGGTTTGGTCGAGCCAAATTTCTTTGAATGTGTGAAATTGAGTGAAGGGGGAGCGCCCTTTTATAAGAGGGGTGAGGGGTACTTGAGGAAAAGCTAGAAATATTATTTTATAATAATATTATTTTCAGTTTCTGATGGCTCCAAACTAATTTATTTCAATGATAATGTGGGGAGAGGTCTAAAACCACCCAAAAAAATAGATTTTATATAGGTTTGGGTCACTATATTAACCTTATATTTTATTTTTAACTCTTGGTTAATTAGTTTGAAATTTACGATGTCTCGTTGTATTTTTATATTATATGGTTAATAAACCTACTATAAAATTTAAATCAAACCCCAAGTGGTTCATTAATGATAAAAATATAATTATATAAGTCTCTTGTCTAAACCTTAGATTTTTATAAATAGAATATCAATTAATAATATAATATTTTTTTTAAAAAGTATTTTATGTCAATTTTGACACTATTTGGAAATTAGTTTTTGTGAAAATCATAACATAATCATTACTTCGAAAAAAGTTAACTAAATAAATACTAACATTTCATATTAACCTATAAAATTAGTGTAATTTATAAAAAGTCTCAAATTATATTTATTTGGGTATTTATAATATCACTTATTTTAATATTTCATTAATATGGTAATAACTTCATCACAATTGTGTCATAAATAAATTAAATTATTTAAAGACTAAAAATTATAAATAAAATATCAGTATGTATGAAATACTTTTTTCTTTCTAATTAATATTCATAATCTAATTTATCTTATGTATTACCATATATTAAAAATGTTTTAGTTATTAAACATTGATTTTAACTCTTTTAACTATTCTTTGAATTAAATAATAATAAATGTCCTAATCTAATCCAAGTGGACCAAAGAGGATAATATTTTATTAAAAAGGTTGTTTTTTGTCAAATAATACTTATCCAATAGAATTAGGACATGTGTCAGGGTAAAAATAATATCATTTTTACATTTAATTACCCTGTTTACTTTTAACCGTGGTAAATACAAGTAAAAAGTTATTATTCACCAAAAAATATTTTCATCTCATTGAACCACATTTTACTTACTGATATAAATAGTGTCTCTCAGATTTTTGAGATTTAAATCACAGAAGCGGTAAAATTATGTTTTATGTGAATTTGCAAAATCTCCTAGGAGGTGGGTAAAAGACAGTGAAAAGTTCAATAAAAACTTTATATATCTAAATTAATATAAAATGACTCCAATGAATTACATTGAACTTATATAGGTATTATGTATCTATTTTGACCTAAAATAAATTTAAATAAAATAAATAATTATTTAAATAAAAAATCAGTTTTAACCAATAACTTAGTGCTTTTTCACTATTCATCAAAAATTGAATGTTTTTAGAAAAATACCAAAAATTTACCCTAGGCTAATTTCGATATTACAAATCCAAAAATAATGTCCATTTTAAAGAATAAAATTTATAAAATTTCAAAAAGTGGGTATTATTATTCATAACGGCTAGTTTGATTGGTTGCCGTGTGTTAGAACTCGAAGTTGCGTACAACACACACTATTGTATTATTCAAAGGGAAACATACTGTGGAAGCTTGCGGTGTTATAGATAAAAATTTACAATGAAGATAATTTTTAAAATAAAAACATCCAAATTATCTAAAGTTGTAGTTTTGGAAATTTTCTACAATACTTCAATTTTCAGGTGAATTGTAAAAATACAGTTTTCTCCTGACTAGCATTTCTTAAATTACATCATTCATGGGGTAATAATGTCTTAATCATTTATAGAACATGATAGTCAAACAAGACATATACAATTTGATAATATTTTCATTTAAATACAATAAAAATGATTTCCAAACCTAAATGGTTCTTTCCAAATTCTAAAATCTACTGTTTTACATTAAAATAATATTTTCCCATTTCCACCATTAATTTCGATAAACTGATGAATTCGAATTATAAAGTGATTCTATTTCTTAATTTTTTTTATTAATTTAAATATTATTTATAATATAAAAATTATCCTTATTACAAGGTTTACCTTAGATATGATATTTTAACCCAAAAATACCTATATCCTCAATTATAAATAACGCCTCTCCCCCCCTTATAAAACTACTCCAACATCACTTGAAAAATCCAAAGAACTACCCAAATCCTATCTCTTAAAGTATCTTATAATACCTAATGTAATTTTAGATCAATCCAAATCCAATGATTAATAGAAATCATTTCTATAAAGAAGAAGCAACATTTACAATGGGGTATGTTCTCATCAATTCTCCATATCATTCTCCTCTCATATTTATCTTTTTCTCCAACCCTTTCCAACCAAAATATTATAAGGAAAATTAATTAGTAAATTAAAATTAAATTAATAATGTTAACATAATAGAATTATCATATTTATGACATATTAAATTTTCATTCATCCTTTTCTCACTCTTTTGATAATGCCCTGTTAACAGGAGGTTAACCACCAAGGAGGATATTTCCAGTTATATTATTAACCCCAGTACTATGTATGGTTATAATAATTTTTCTATGATATATAAACGTTTAAATATAGATGTTTTAGGATTATAAAATTAATTCTACTTAGGTATAAATAACCTTGACAAAAATAATGAAATCAAAGTAAAATAGAATATTTAAGTATCAAAACGCCTCAACTTCAATAAAGGTAATTATTAAATATAATAGAATCAATATAATTTATAAATAGTGGAAAAATTAACATAATTTACTTCGGGATCAATTTTTTTATAATATTATGTATATTATTTAGGAGGTGTAAGTGTAACAAAATAAAGTTGGATTTCAGGTAAGTACTTTCTCGAACCCATCTCCCTTTCACTAGGTTATCTATATTTATCTTCATTTTGATTAAATAATTTCCCTAATATTTCTTAAATATTATTTCAATATTTTATAATTTTTATTTTTTTGGATATAATTGTTTTATTCCTTAAATAAATGATATTTAATCCATATTAAATGATTTTTAAAAAAATACTTTTCTTTCAAAAACACCTCTTGAGGTGTTTCTTCTTCACCCAAGAATGTTGATGTTTATACCAAATATGTTTTACTCTATTAATATTGGAACCACAATTTTTATTCATGGAATCATTCCTTATGAAACCCTTATGAAACCCATTCCTTTCCATGGGGTATTTTTTAACTATGATTTTTATAATTTCGATATATCATGCATGATTATGTGAATATTATGATATGGAAGTTGATCCCAAAAGTATATAACTCTCAAATTAATTGGTTAATGTGATGTATCTTAGGATATTATTTGTATTATGAATGAACATGATGCTATATTTTTTCACAATGATGATGTTATGATTTATGCACATATTTTATGTTTGAACATGATGCAAGCTTTGTTTACAACCATGTGTGGTATTTTACCACTATTAAATGATGTTTTATTGTTATAAATATTCTTCATTCCATTCCATTTTCAAATTTCTCAATCATGATTATTATGGTGAAACCTTTCTTATGACATGATTATGATGATTATGATCACCCATGTACTATTTATTCATGTATCTTATTTATATGATGTTATCCTTACCCTTATTTTAATTTTATCTCTTACCTCTCTTTGAGGTATATCCTTAGGTCACTAAATGTACTAAGGTGAATTTGGGATTTTTTAAGAGGATAAATAATATTAAATTTAAAACTTTTTATATGTTATTATGTATATTTGAATTATGTTCCAAATTTTCTGATGAAACTAAACATTTCGATCCCTAAATGTATAAATATTATGATGTTTATCTTTAAAATGATATAATAGTCATGTAATAAATTTAGGGTTTCTATATAGGTTCTCACAATAGTAGGAAACTGCTATAACCATTTAGGGTGACAATTAATCTTCATACATTTTCACATACTTTTTTATACAGAAGAAAAACTATGACGTGATAATAATTTTATAAATCTTAAAAAAATGAATATAGGTAATCGTAAATTATAAAAAATACGGTTCAAGGGAACCAACTACAACACTCTAAAAATAAGATAACACTTACCCAAATAAGTAAAACAAATATCAATATATTATTCCCCTTATATTGATGTTCTACCAATTTATAAATATATAAGGTTAAAAAAATAAGGGGATTTATATTTTATTTTCTCCCCCATTGAAAATAATAGTTAATAGAACATGATGATAGGTAAAAAAATTACTATAACTTATCCTTTAAATGAATGGTACTGAACTCCCATCATTATCCAAAATATTTGAAATGCATCCTTTGAATATGGTATAGGGGTTACATCAACTATTTACTCATTTTTTTTGGAAAAAATTAAAACACCAACATATTCTTCTCCCTAAGATCCTCAATGATGTAATATTTCATATGAATGATATTTTATATTGAATTATGAGAAAGATTTATTTATAAATTGATATAACTTTAATTAGAACAACCCACAAATAGTTGAAACATTAATTTCACATTGAGATCATCAAACTATGTCCTAATATAATGAAATTGGGTTATAACTGGAGTTTCCTAAACATAATATATATTTAGATTACATAAGGTAATAAACAATTTTCTTCTTTTCATTTTAAAATTCACAACTTTCACCTATGAAAAAACTCCAACTTATGTGAACCTTCTTCCATATATATTTGTAGAAAAATCTTTATTAGTATAGAAAGAATGCTGTGAATTTTCACTACTATAAAATTTCAATCCATCATCCTTCATTCATTTGATATACCTAAGAAATATCTTTCAAAACCTAAAATTTGACTCCATTTTTGAACATTTATACATGGAACATAATGTAATAGAATATACAATATCATACCTTGAAGCGTCCAAATAAATTGATCTTCCAACAATCTTCTTGAATTCATTTTCGTATACTTCATTAACTTTCTCACCCTTTGAAAGATAGGTTCCCATAGAAATAGGTGTAGAGAATATTTTTTAATCCTCCATAATTAACTTCTATAGAATTTCATGATTATTGTAACGCCCCGACCCTAGTTACCCAGAGTCGGTGCATTATTACATAACATTGGCATGATCACAAGAAAGATCAAATCTCGAAAGACCGATTGGTTTAGTAGCCTTGGAAACACTAGATATATTCATAAGTTTTACATTACATCATTAAACAAAAAACTACTACAACAACATATTGTCTCCATAATCCACACTCATATCCCCACATAATATCCCTGCAGGTCATTCATAACTTACTTCTTCACTTCCTGGGAAAAATAAAACATAGAAAAGGGGTGAGCTCAAATGCCCAGTAAGGATAACAATATAGCGGAAACTTTCATAAATAAGAATAAACTTTTAAGGCAATGTGTAACTAAAACAAAAGCCTTTCAAACATGAACTTTCAACATGGTATGGCATAAATAAAATGAAATAATGCCATTTACTTATTCACATGGATATTCTACTAATCGAATAATCACATGAAAAAATCAATAACCTCTTTCATAATGTTGGAATGCATAATGCCAGACTATCATAACCACATAGCCAAGGCCTCGTGCCAAGACTACAAATAAGATTTTGTCAAGGCCTTGTGCCAAGACACTAGTTTGTCTCATGAGACCTACCGATGCATCGAGGAGCTATAGCGGGCTCCACCCGTCACTTATTAAGTCTAATGCATTCCCATATGAAAAGGTTTAAACATAACATAAACATTCGTATTAAAAATAGCATACAAAATGTCAATAATTTCACCATAAACTATGAATGGTATAAAAATAGCACATCCACAGTCAAACATATCACAAAACCTTCAATACAATATAGAAGTTTTGTATCATAATAAATCAACTTCAAATAAGCGTAAAATCCGTCAAAGGATGTTGACATAGATGAAATCAAAACACTTTTTAGAGAAATCATTTAAGAGCCATATAAAATAAAACATTTTCTTGAAAATATTCTTATAAGATTGTAAGGAAAACTTTGAAGATTTTATAACGGCAGAAAATAACCGCACTAGCCGTATAAGTTAAAAAAAACATTCTTACCTTAATTCTGTCGAAAAGGTTAAAAAGGACCTTGTTTTGAAAACGACGGAAAGATTCCTTTATAAACCTCTTATAAAATGTCAAAAAGGGTATAAATGACTTTAACCCATATTCTTGTAAATAATAAATATGTTTTGAAATACATTTCGAAGAAACATGGATTTGGATGATAAAGAAATCCCAGTAGATTATTACGTATAAACAACCTCGGATAATGAAGAGATTGTGAAATAACCCTTACCTTGTACTTTTCCTTGGCTGGGGTAGGTTAACCTCCTGTATAGTGGTGAAATAATTGTTATTAAATTATACAAGAATCATATATATTAATATGATATCATATATGATCTTTTAATATTGATTTGATAATAATATCTTAGTATTATCGTTGTTTCGGGTGTTAACTTATATGTTTTGTTACGTAAGACATGTTTGTAAAGGATAGGTTGTATATTATTCATATCCAGAATGATATCAAGTCCTTAAAAATCATTTTTAAATCACCAAATGATAATTATACTTGAATGGATACGATGGAGAATGAATCTCATCGCGTTCGTGGAGACGGTAGTCCGTACGTACGCACGAGCGACAATATCATTCTTTTGATATTAAAATAATATATAAATGGATGTTATATCATATATACAGAATCATTAACATGTTATATTTATTATTTACATGAGTTACACATCATTATTATACCCATCCAAATAATATTATATTGAATAACAATTACACCACGACGTGGAGACGGTAAGCCGTACGTACGCACGTATGGTGACATGTTATTCAAAGGGTGGATAGAATACTGAATATGATTGTACCATATTTATAATAACATCACAGTATATGTGAGATACTGGAGTTATTATTTTAGAATGGTAAGAACAAAGGAAGAAGAAGTGGAAGAAGAAATGAACTTGGAGAAGGGTGGTGAAATCATTACCTCTTCTTCGGGTTCTTCCTTTTGATTTGATCAAAAGGGCTCCTTAGGTTGGCTTTCTGATCAAACTAAGTCCTCTAGGTTGTAGTGAGGGATGTTGGTAGAGTATTTGGGCAGAGTTTGGCCGAACCAAAAGGCTTTGAAGGTGTGACGAAATGAGAAGGAGGAGTGCCCTTTTATAAGAGGGGTGAGGGGCACCTTTGGAAAAGCTAGATATATTAATTTATAATAAATTCATATTCGGTTTATAATGGCTCCAAAGTTTATTATTCAAAGGTTAAGGTGGGGATAGGTTTAAAACCACTAAACCAATAGAATTTAGACAGGTTTGGGTACTTATATTAACCTTATCTTTAAGTATTAACTCTAAGTTAATTAGTTTCACTTTTACAATGTCTCTTTGTATTTTTATATAATATGGTTAATAAACTTACTATATACATCCAAGAGACCCCCAAGTGGTACATTAATGATGAACCTATCATTATATAAGTCGCTTGGCCGAAACTTAGATTTTTAGGAATTTAATATCAATTAATAATATAATATTTGTTTTAAGAACTCTTTTATGTCAATTTTTACACTATTCAATAGTTGATTTTTTGTGAAACTCATAACAGATTGATTACTTCGAACAAAGTAAATTAAATCAATCCTAATATATCATATTATCCTAGAAAATTAGTTTAATTCATTAAAACTTTCATATTATATTTATTTGGGTATTTATAATATCAATTATTTTAATTTTTCATTATTATAGTAATTACTGCATCATCATTGTGTCATAAATAAAATAAATTATTTAATGTCTAAAAATTATAAATAAAATAGATTTATGTAGGAAATCTTTTACGCTTTCTAATGAATATTTATAATCTAAAATCCAACTTATATAACCCTATGTAAGAATTGTTTTCCTAAAAGATATATGCTTGTGTCATTTTTGTATTCATTTTGACTTAATTAAAATAAAGTGTCATTATCACTTACAAGTGGATCCATGGGGTCCCAAAATAGACCCAAAGATGCCCATGGTCGACCATGTATCAACCAATAGGGTTAAGACACATTTTAGGGTAATTTAGTATTAGTATAATATTATTTTTTAACCCTTATTTACCGGATTTACCCTTAACCATGGTAAATAAAATATTTACCGCAGTAATTATTCAAAATGTCTAAAAATGAAAGTTACCTATTTACACAATTTGAACATCCTGATTCCAAATATGGAATCCATTTTTCTAAATTAAAAACACAGAAGTGGCAGAAATTAATTTAAAATTAATTCCCGCTGTCAAAACAAAAAGCGTGTTTTTAAGAGATAATAACTACCAAAAGATTGACACTTGTTTATGTTCGGTTTAATTGTAAAATTATGTCCAATGACCAACATTATATTAAATGGTAAAAATATATTCTAAATATACTTTAAAACCACTCAAATTCATAATTTATCACTATTACTTATTTTGATTAAAAAAGTTGTTTTTAATTAAAATTTAGTAATTTTCACTATTCATCAAAATATAAAAGTTATCCGAAAAGTACCAAAATTTCACCCTAGGATAATTTCGATATTCCGAATCCAAAAATGAAGTCCATTTTGAAATATAAAATATATATGATTTCAAAAAGTAGGTATTACTATTCACAACGGCTAGTTTAATTAGTTGTGGTGTGTGTTAGAACTCGAGGTTGCGTACAACACACGCTATCGCATTATTCGAAGGGAAACGTACCGTAGAAGCTTGGGATGTTTCATTTTTAATTTTTGATGTCCCCATTTAGTCAAAAAGTTTAAAATATAGTATCTAAAAAGGGTTCACTATTAAAATTTCGTAAAAGTGAAATACTGAAAATGAATTTGTTTTTACATTATGTCTAAGAAACTCATAATATGGATTCTAAAATTATAAGGATTATATAAAGTTTAAAATTTAGTTAACACTATTCATAACCTATTTTGAACAGCTTGTTTGGTAAGTCATGGTGCGATTGAACTTGGTGTTGCGTGTAGTGAAAGTTATTGAATTGTTTTGAAGAAATAACACACTATAAAATCTTGGGGTGTTACATTCTCCCCTCCTTCAATAAATTGCGTCCTCGCAATTTGAAATTGTTCATCGAAAATAAAAGGTTGAAAATAGAAAATATATTTGTGGGAAAACCCACATCGGAAATTGGGTTACTAAAATTTAGTCTTAATATGATGAAAAGAGAAATGAAAGGGTCACCACCAAATTATGATCTTGATTAGGAGGACATTGGTGGCAATTAGAGACATATAATTGGAGGAAAAACGTAAATATTTATAGGTAGTGATTGAGGTCATCAATCACAAAGAAGTATAAAATTGAGGTCCTTAAACTCATCAATCTATGATGATTTGAAGTACCATCGGTTCAACAAAATATAGGGTATTGGGATAACACATTTTTTTACGTTTCAAAATATCTTAGTTGAAATCCCACATTGAAAAATGAATTAATGAGGCCTCTATTTAAAATAAAGAGTGGAAAGTATGAAGATTACCGAAAATAACACATACTAGGGTTCCATGTAGGAAAATATGGATATGGAGGAGAAATCTAACCATCAATTATCTGATGGAGAGTGGTAGAGAACATGGCTATGAAAAGGCCAATAATCCCAAAGCCATAAATTAGTGATGATTTAAGGTACCATCTAGGAAAACAATTTTGTTCTAAGTTACTTTTCTTAATGTTGAGGAATTTATTTATGAGATTGGATAAGATCATAAGGAGATATACTTACTTTATAATTAGAGTTTTATCCATTAATAAATTTCTACCACAAACTCATCTTTCACTCTAAAAGCTAATAGAATGTAAAAAAAATTCTATTTACATTATTCGTATAGGGTTCCAAAATAAACGAATTTATAATTCATCTATAAGATCTTTTAATAAAAACTACATTATTTAATCCAGGACATCTTGTGGGCTAGTGGTAGGTGATACACCCTTGTCGCCCTTCGGTTGTGGGTTCAAGTATCGCAGCCTTGCCGGACGCGACAGGTTGCCGCCCGACCTCTGGGTTTCCCTTTTATGGCAATCCAAAATAATCCAAACTAGAACTATCCAAAATAATTCTGTCCAAACTCACAGTCCAACATTTATAAGGAAGGTAAACATTATGTAGATCCTTTTTACCCCATAATAGCTTATGAATACCTTCATCATGTATTCTTTTAATACACTGAAACATCCTGAATTACCATAATCTTTATTGATTACATTCATGCTCCCTTATTCCATATAGAATGCTGGATATACTTCATCAATCCAAAAATGTTTTAAACCCCAACAATGATGGAATATACAAATCATTAATCAGTTCCAAGGTAGTCAAGAATATCCAATATAATTTATCCAAAACAATCACGTATTATTCCAAAATCACTACCTCAGTATCAGAACTATATTATGATTTATCATTCTCTCAACCATATATTTTCCAAAAATTTATCCTGCTATTGAGTCACTTTTCTTTATTCCACACAATCTCAAGTCCTTAATGAAATAGTACTGCAGTACAATCCTTATATACTCCATAATTATTATAACAAGTAAATTGTTGATACAACACTCAGTTGACATAATCAACATAAGAACTCTAATCATTCCTCTTCATCTGTGGTAGTATCATAACTTGATTATTATCCAATAACATCATTTGCGGTATAGTCTGATGACTGGGACATAAGTTCGCGTAGTGTCCAAACTCCTTGCAAATGAAGCATTGTACATTTAAAACCATTTTCTTACCCTTGCAGTCACGTACTTTGTGCCCTTTTCCTCCACACTTATAACAAACTCCCATTCCTTTCAGGGAAGTTCCAAGGTGTTTCTTTCCACAGTTACCACATATGGGAAAATTCTTCTTTTCCATCTTCCCTTTATCCATCTTTCTCTCTTCCATCCTTTTCTTCTCTTGCTTCCCTTCAAAGCCATAGGACTCAGTAAACTCTTTACTTATCTTATCAACACATGATATTATTTCTTCATATGATGATAATACATGGGAGACTATTTCTCTTGTAAATTCTAGCTTAAGACCATGAAAGATATGATCCTTCCTTCTCTTTGAATCATGTGTATTTCTGGAGTTCTCATTCCTTCTACTGGGCGCCATTTCTAAACAATGGCATAAACTAGATCAGTTTATGAATCAAAATACATAATCCCATACTTATAAAACACTTAACATAAATTGAACTATTTATGGATATAATCCATAATCATAAAAATGTTTTCTTTGAGGAAGTATATACTCATAAACCCTTCATAATGATTTGTAAAGAAAATGAGAGTTATCCTAAGCATATCCCCCGGGAGTGTCGTAACCAAGAGTGCATCAAGGCCCGTTGTCGTGCACCAGTTCCCGTTTGAGTCTAGCTCAAAGCGGTGTTTTCGGGTTTTACCCGTAGGTACATCTGTGCCAGAGCCGCCTCTACCTGCTCGTATCCAGACAGGGATGTATTGCTCGGAAAACTCACAAAATCTCTACAATAACAAAATTCTAGGAAGTTCTTCTATACTAATCCTCAAAGTTCATCTTAGGTCTACGTGTTCTAATCAGAGTTTATCTAAATCTAGCTTCCAAGGTTTGTACTAAACTTCCTCTGATACCAACTGTAACGCCCCGACCCTAGTTACCCAGAGTCGGTGCATTATTACATAACATTGGCATGATCACAAGAAAGATCAAATCTCGAAAGACCGATTGGTTTAGTAGCCTTGGAAACACTAGATATATTCATAAGTTTTACATTACATCATTAAACGAAAAACTACTACAACAACATATTGTCTCCATAATCCACACTCATATCCCCACATAATATCCCTGCAGGTCATTCATAACTTACTTCTTCACTTCCTGGGAAAAATAAAACATAGAAAAGGGGTGAGCTCAAATTCCCAGTAAGGATAACAATATAGCGGAAACTTTCATAAATAAGAATAAACTTTTAAGGCAATGTGTAACTAAAACAAAAGCCTTTCAAACATGAACTTTCAACATGGTATGGCATAAATAAAATGAAATAATGCCATTTACTTATTCACATGGATATTCTACTAATCGAATAATCACATGCAAAAATCAATAACCACTTTCATAATGTTGGAATGCATAATGCCAGACTATCATAACCACATAGCCAAGGCCTCGTGCCAAGACTACAAATAAGATTTTGTCAAGGCCTTGTTCCAAGACACTAGTTTGTCTCATGAGACCTACCGATGCATCGAGGAGCTATAGCGGGCTCCACCCGTCACTTATTAAGTCTAATGCATTCCCATATGAAAAGGATTAAACATAACATAAACATTCGTATTAAAAATAGCATACAAAATGTCAATAATTTCACCATAAACTATGAATGGTATAAAAATAGCACATCCACAGTCAAACATATCACAAAACCTTCAATACAATATAGATGTTTTGTATCATAATAAATCAACTTCAAATAAGCGTAAAATCCGTCAAAGGATGTTGACATAGATGAAATCAAAACACTTTTTAGAGAAATCATTTAAGAGCCATATAAAATAAAACATTTTCTTGAAAATATTCTTATAAGCTTGTAAGGAAAACTTTGAAGATTTTATAACGGCAGAAAATAACCGCACTAGCCGTATAAGTTAAAAAAAACATTCTTACCTTAATTCTGTCGAAAAGGTTAAAAAGGACCTTGTTTTGAAAACGACGGAAAGATTCCTTTATAAACCTCTTATAAAAAGTCAAAAAGGGTATAAATGACTTTAACCCATATTCTTGTAAATAATAAATATGTTTTGAAATACATTTCGAAGAAACATGGATGTGGATGATAAAGAAATCCCAGTAGATTATTACGTATAAACAACCTCGGATAATGAAGAGATTGTGAAATAACCCTTACCTTGTACTTTTCCTTGGCTGGGGTAGGTTAACCTCCTGTATAATGGTGAAATAATTGTTATTAAATTATACAAGAATCATATATATTAATATGATATCATATATGATCTTTTAATATTGATTTGATAATAATATCTTAGTATTATCGTTGTTTCGGGTGTTAACTTATATGTTTTGTTACGTAAGACATGTTTGTAAAGGATAGGTTGTATATTATTCATATCCAGAATGATATAAAGTCCTTAAACATCATTTTTAAATCACCAAATGATAATTATACTTGAATGGATACGATGGAGAATGAATCTCATCGCGTTCGTGGAGACGGTAGTCCGTACGTACGCACGAGCGACAATATCATTCTTTTGATATTAAAATAATATATAAATGGATGTTATATCATATATACAGAATCATTAACATGTTATATTTATTATTTACATGAGTTACACATCATTATTATACCCATCCAAATAATATTATATTGAATAACAATTACACCACGACGTGGAGACGGTAAGCCGTACGTACGCACGTATGGTGACATGTTATTCAAAGGGTGGATAGAATACTGAATATGATTGTACCATATTTATAATAACATCACAGTATATGTGAGATACTGGAGTTATTATTTTAGAATGGTAAGAACAAAGGAAGAAGAAGTGGAAGAAGAAATGAACTTGGAGAAGGGTGGTGAAATCATTACCTCTTCTTCGGGTTCTTCCTTTTGATTTGATCAAAAGGGCTCCTTAGGTTGGCTTTCTGATCAAACTAAGGCCTCTAGGTTGTAGTGAGGGATGTTGGTAGAGTATTTGGGCAGAGTTTGGCCGAACCAAAAGGCTTTGAAGGTGTGAAGAAATGAGAAGGAGGAGTGCCCTTTTATAAGAGGGGTGAGGGGCACCTTTGGAAAAGCTAGAAATATTAATTTATAATAAATTAATATTCGGTTTATAATGGCTCCAAAGTTGATTATTCAAAGGTTAAGGTGGGGATAGGTCGAAAACCACTCAACCAATAGAATTTAGACAGGTTTGTGTACTTATATTAACCTTATCTTTAAGTATTAACTCTAAGTTAATTAGTTTCACTTTTACAATGTCTCTTTGTATTTTTATATAATATGGTTAATAAACTTACTATATACATCCAAGAGACCCCCAAGTGGTACATTAATGATGAACCTATCATTATATAAGTCTCTTGGCCGAACCTTAGATTTTTAGGAATTTAATATCAATTAATAATATAATATTTGTTTTAAGAACTCTTTTATGTCAATTTTTACACTATTCAATAGTTGATTTTTTGTGAAACTCATAACAGATTGATTACTTCGATCAAAGTCAATTAAATCAATCCGAATATATCATATTATCCTAGAAAATTAGTTTAATTCATTAAAAGTTTCATATTATATTTATTTGGGTATTTATAATATCAATTATTTTAATTTTTCATTATTATAGTAATTACTGCATCATCATTGTGTCATAAATAAAATAAATTATTTAATGTCTAAAAATTATAAAAAAAATAGAATTATGTAGGAAATCTTTTCCGATTTCTAATGAATATTTATAATCTAAAATCCAACTTATATAACCCTATGTAACAATTGTTTTGCTAAAAGATATATGCTTGTGTCATTTTTGTATTCATTTTGACTAAATTAAAATAAAGTGTCATTATCACTTACAAGTGGATCCATGGGGTCCCAAAATAGACCCAAAGATTCCCATGGTCGACCATGTATCAACCAATAGGGTTAAGACACGTTTTAGGGTAATTTAGTATTATTATAATATTATTTTTTAACCCTTATTTACCGGATTTACCCTTAACCATGGTAAATAAAATATTTACCGCAGTAATTATTCAAAATGTCTCAAAATAAAAGTTACCTATTTACACAATTTGAACATCCTGATTCCAAATATGGAATCCATTTTTCTAAATTCAAAACACCGAAGTGGCAGAAATTAATTTAAAATTAATTCCCGCTGTCAAAACAAAAAGCGTGTTTTTAAGAGATAATAACTACCAAAAGATTGACACTTGTTTATGTTCGGTTTAATTGTAAAATTATGTCCAATGACCAAAATTATATTAAATGGTAAAAATATATTCTAAATATACTTTAAAACCACTCAAATTCATAATTTATCACTATTACTTATTTTGATTAAAAAAGTTGTTTTTAATTAAAATTTAGTAATTTTCACTATTCATCAAAATATAAAAGTTATCCGAAAAGTACCAAAATTTCACCCTAGGATAATTTCGATATTCCAAATCCAAAAATGAAGTCCATTTTGAAATATAAAATATATATGATTTCAAAAAGTAGGTATTACTATTCACAACAGCTAGTTTAATTAGTTGTGGTGTGTGTTAGAACTCGAGGTTGCGTACAACACACGCTATCGCATTATTCGAAGGGAAACGTACCGTAGAAGCTTGGGATGTTTCATTTTAAATTTTTGATGTCCCCATTTAGTCAAAAAGTTTAAAATATAGTATCTAAAAAGGGTTCACTATTAAAATTTCGTAAAAGTGAAATACTGAAAATGAATTTGTTCTTACATTATGTCTAAGAAACTCATAATATGGATTCTAAAATTATAAGGATTATATAAAGTTTAAAATTTAGTTAACACTATTCATAACCTCTTTTGAACAGCTTGTTTGGTAAGTCATGGTGCGATTGAACTTGGTGTTGCGTGTAGTGAAAGTTATTGAATTGTTTTGAAGAAATAACACACTATAAAATCTTGGGGTGTTACAATTATAATTCTCTTGAGATAGAAAGATTTGGCATTACTCTTGAAAAAATTTTAAAACCTAGAAATTATTTCACTTCTCTATGAATGAAAATTTCAAAAAACTTATTCATTTCCAAATAAATCACTCCACATGAACCCTTTTTATTTCTTGTAATAATAATATCATCTACAAAAACAATAATAATATGTAATACCTCATTTTCATATTTAATATAGATTTTTCCATCCACTCTTCCTTTATTAAATTTAAACATATTCAATAAACTATCTATCATTGAATAATATTATATTGTGGTGTGTTTTAAAACATATAGAGACCTCTTTAACCTATAAACATAACTCTAATTTTATTTAAGTAAGAAACCATTGGTTTAATCATTGTAAACATCTGTTTATAACTATCAATTTAATAAAGAAATGATGAAATCCATTTATAATTTCTTGTATTTTATTTGTGATGCAATAAAAATAGATGTCCATTAAGTTTCTACTCTTGAAACTGGTGTGATTGTCTCAGTAAAATAAATTCCTTCAACCTAATAATACTATTTGTATAAAATTTTTTCATTGTTTCTAATGAATTCTACTTTTCTATTTAGCTTATTTTGAAACACTGACTTTTTTATAATAAAGTTATTATTTGTTTTCTTGTGTACTAATTCTAAAAACACATTATTTAAAATATGGTGAAAATTTTCATTCATAACATCAAATAACTCTTGATGCTCTAAATCCAAATTCACACCTCTTTGTTCAACATGAAAATTTTGTGAAGGTTGTGTAATTTTATTCAAAGTTATGTTAGACTAACACTATTATAATTATTCTAAATTTATATATTGTAACTTAAAAGGTTTTCTTACCCTTATATGAGATGATAGAGTTTACCATTTTTCACTATAAATGGCTAGACCATCATCTTCATTTTGAACTTATTATAAACTCAGATTATATAGATAATATTCATTGATATTCCCCATAAATAATCTTTACTTTCACTTTTAGAACATTTTTTTTATATGTGACATATTTATCTGAGTTTCCCAAAAACATTACATCATCTTCACATTCAATATTATATGTTTATCTACACTAAAAATGGTATCCCGTTTTATTTGCAGGATAATCTAAAAAGATATCATCAACTCCTCTTTTATAAAAATTATAAATATTTTTACACTTCCCTTTGATTAAAAAAGGGATTATAAACACCCATAAATATGTAAAACATAAGGGATTCCTAAAATACATATTTTATATTGAAATATTATATTTTGGTATATATAATTTTTTTTACATATGAACTATTGTTCAAATTGGATGTCAAAAAAAAATATATAGAAGTATCATTCTCAACCAATGTGGTATGAGAAAAATCAACAAAACATTTATTATTCTATTTAAAAGAACCATTTTTCTGTGGTTTTAATGGTTTACTATGTTCTTCATGAATACCAAGCTTCTGGTTATATGATTCAAAAATTCAATTTAGTATATAGTGTTCAATTGTCTGTTTGGATATTTTTTAAGGAGAAAGAACACTCATTTTCATTACTCCTTATGCAATTGATCATTTTTAGAGCCTCAAACCTATAAATCATTAACACAACAAATTAAATTCATGTAAATTGTTTAAAAAATAACTAATGTAATTATATTCGTTTGTGGATTTCATTATATAGGAACCAAAATGTATGAATGAATGAGCTCAAATGGGTGAGTTGATTTAATTTATACTCTTATATGAAAAGCGTTAACAATAATAACCTTATGATATTTAAAGAAAATCAAGTGCCTTACTATTTTTATCATATATAGGTCAAAAAAGTTATATCCTTGGATAATATTTCTCATTTTATTTTTTACTAAGATGAAAATGGATTTTACACCACATTAAATTCTCTTCCTTTAAGGTTAAGTAGCATTAATTTTCTGCATCACTATCTTGAAAAAAGTTTCCATATGTTCACGATCATCTACTGAAAAATCATACTTATTTTAATCTCCCCAATAATGAACCATATTTATATAAAATAAATTCATTGTGTTCATCACATAATTTATATAAAATTAATAATTTTTGTTTCATCACATGAACATAAGAAGCTTTCTTGGAATTCAATTTATCCTTTTCAATAAATAATAATTCAACTCCTATAATTTTTAGTGATATAAAATTTCCAAATTTAACTGATACATATATACCCTTTAATAGTTATAAGTCTCATGTCACATGTAAAGAAAATCCAAAATCAAGAATTGATGGACATTCTTGTTTAGATTCCTTAAGTTTGACTTCAATAAAAAAATCATTTTCATTAAATTTAATCTTCTTCTTACATAATTTATTATTTATATAATTCATAAAAAATTGGGTAGGTACTATGGTGATAAAATATTCAATAAGGTAATTGGGTATGTAATATCTTCCGTATATTTCTTCTAATTTTTGAACATAATTCTTAAATTCCATCATAGAATTTTTAGTCTTCTCTTGAACTTTTATATTTTGAAAATGAGGGATCTCCCTCAAACAATATCCTATAAACATTTTTGGATCATATAAATATTGGTAACTAAACCAAAAACATTTTTCCATGTTCCCAAAATATTCTTAGTGAAAAAAATATTTATAAAATTCATATATACCTCTATAAATAGATTTTTGTCTAGATGTTGAAACCTTTTCCCCTCCTTTTAGTTATCTATTTTGGATGTTTTTTGTAATTTTATATAGACTCTCAATTTTTTTATTTGATATAGTATTGGTTAAAACCTTTTTGGAATCACCATTTATAGTAGTTTTATATTTAATGTTTGTGTTCCTTGAATTTCCAAATTTCTAAGAAACACATTGATTTTCAACAAACAAGGTTTTCTTTATCTATGAAATTAAATTATACTTTCAACTAACAATTATATTATAATTATAACCTTTTTAGAATGATCCTTTTTCATCTACTCGTGCCTCATCATTTTTTGAATATCTAATACCTTTAACAACCATTTTCATTGATATTTCTTAGTTTTCTTAAATGGAATTATGTAATTTGAATTTATACTTGTCCAATACCATTTCAATAACATTAATTTTGTATGTATAGACTCAAGATCATTATTTTTCATAATAAGTATATTTTTTATCTCAACCTTCAATGTTTTCCCACCATTAAGAAAATAATTTAAATTCTAAATTAATTATTCTTACTTTAATTCTTCTTTAGCATGGACTATTACATTTTTTCATGAATATTGATTATATTTATTCAAATATGTTATATCTTTTTCTAATATTTATATCTTTGAACTATAGTATTTGATTTCTTTCTCCATGAAATATTATATTTCTATATTTTATTCACTACTTACATAAATAGTTTCATAATTAGTGAATTCATCCTCATTTACTTATGGAATCAGTAATTTCTCATGAACATATCTAAAAGTCAAAAAATCCCCTTCCATGTCCCTTCTTGCATCAATATAAAAAAAAGATACGTAAATTTTTTCTTGGAATTAAAAAAATTATTTCCTTTTCCTCTTAGTGAAAACATTTAATCATCAGTATTTATATATTTTTTTCTTTCAAAATATCTTCATCCCATTAGCTTTATCATGAATCAAATATTCTTCCTTACACTTTGGACAATTTTATATGATATTTACAATGTATCTACAATTGAAAAACTTCATTGGAATATTTCACATATGACATACAATTCATTCTCTAAAACAGAAATTGATAAGATTTTTTTACCAAACATTATATATATATGAATATATCTTCTTTAAAATTGGAAAAAAATAAGGTTAATTGTTATCAACATATTTAATATTATTCTTTTTCATCAAATATTTTAGTAAAATTTTTCGATCAACATATGAATTATTATTTAAACAAGTTCATTTATAGATATCAAATATAATAAGGATGTTTCATAAATCATCTAAATTAAGTGTAATAGGATCACAGACATTATGTGCCAAGAAATTTTCATCAAAAATTTCTAGAAGGCTTCATAATATCTTCATGAAAAATGTTAAAACCTATAGCTTCTCACCCAAAGATTTGACTGTAATCAAAATTTAATTTACCTTATTTAATAATCAATCCAAAGTCTCATGATCACACACCTATAGGTCTCAAAATTTCAATATTAAAAAATGTAGTTTTGTTGCTTCCCCTTAACATTTTCATAACATATATTTTCTAAATTATCTCATATTACCTTTTCCATATTGATACCATTCACTTTGAGAAGGTAGTTCTCTGATAATGATGGTAGTATGTAATTTTGAGCATGATAATCATTCTCTATATTATATCTATAAACTCTTGTTCTTGAATAATTTACACTACATGGTACAAGACCATTAGTTTTAGCCTATAATATATCCAAAGGAATATATAATAAATAAAGAAGTATCTAATAATTCCAAATGTATTAATTTATCCCATAATAAGGGATAATCCCATTATTCATCACTAAACATATACTATCCATGATCAAGAAAAGAATTTAGAATTTAAAACCTCTTATATTGAGGAAAAACTTTATCTTTAAAAATTAATAAAAACATTTCTCCAAAGGGAACTAAAATTCTCTAATAACACATTATAGGATCCCATAATATCAATTTCAATTCACTAAGAGGGGAATGGTGGGTGAATATTTGAATTCAATTCTAATTTATGTTTCTTTTAGAAACAATATTTTTCACTTATTATATGGGTCACCTCTAAAAATAAGAAGGGTAATGATTGACATGATCTGGATTCACTTGAGATCATACATTCTACTAATTTCATATGATGGATTATGAATGAGTAGGGTTTATCCTTGAACTCAAATTACACATAACTCTCCCTAATTTATAATTTTATCTTGTATACATATAAAGATATGGAAATTAGTTTCAACAATTGGAGAGTCTCAAACTATATAATTCTTCTTTCAGTTTGTCACTATAATATTCCATCTTCTTCCCCATATTTTACTTAAAAAATAGTAATTATCTTTTACATACTATTATTCATCTTTTTTTGATAATTTATATATATATATATATTCATCTTATACCCCATAAAATTTTCATAACACTAATAAATCATTTTTTATTCAATAACAACAATATTCAAATAAAAAAAATTAAATTATGAATCGACATTGAAACTTACTTTAATTTAACTTTAATCAACCTTAATCTTCTCTTACTTGTTCTGTAGTTACTAAACAAATATGGATCACTACAACATGTATCTTTACTTTGTGATGGGGAAAAACAAAATTTTTCTATCACTTTTTTGTTTTTTGATTCGGTATATTCTTTCATGGAGGATGAAAAATTTACTTCATAGAATAACTAAAAACAAATTATTTATAGCTACTCATAATAATGAAAATATTTTATAAAAACATTAATCTCTTCATTTTATTAAATAATAGGTCCTTCATCACACAAACTAATTGTTTCTTTAGCTTGAACAACAAAATCACTTTGTGATATGTAATCCATGAAATCACAACATCAAAATTCATTTGATTTATATTTCTAGAAATATATTTTATAATCTTCCCATATTAAAAAATAATACATTTTCACTAACTAATGGTACTTATGGGGGATGTATAAATTCTTAAGTATCATACTGTGATATCCAGATCTTTATATATATCAAATAAATTTTTAAGAACCAGATGAAATATTATTTATGTAGATATAAATATTATGTATGATCATAAACATAAAAAATATCCTTTGAACTAATTATTTAACAACCATGGAACTTCCATATTAAATCCGTAACTCATGGAATTTTTTTTACAAACCATAAGAGATTATAAGAATTAAGGGAACACTGTTTCCTTTTACAAATCACTGTATACATGTTAAAACACTTGGTGTGTTTCTAGAGTTTTATAAATTGATAAAAGAAGCTAAATAATTTTCAAAGAGGGTATAAAAGATCTACATAGTAATGAAAAAAAGATAAATTAGTTAAATTGGTATATATATAAGGGAACATTTATCCACATTTCAAAACCATGCCATGAAATAAGTAACTATGCTCGTAGTGGTTATAAAATGATAAGTAAGATAGGTCTAGGATTTGGAATATAATGTTTTGAGGTCCCCCGGTACCTATGAAAAATATGGAGTAGTTATGTACAATTACATGGATTTTGGAATTATGAATTTACTTGAAAAAATGAGAGTACACATTTCATGAATTGTGGAATCCATGGTCAAGGTTTCAAAAATTCAATGATGAATAAAAAAAGAAAAAGGGATAGATAATGGGGATCACAAAATATAGGAAATTTTGGTGGGTTTTAGAATCCTTTTTGGACATAGGGATCCCAATAATAAGGGTTTTGGTTACCACATGGGACCGATATTAGGATTTTCAGGTTGAAGAGGAATATTAAAAGTTGTGTGTAATGTTAACAATGTTGAAGTGAATTTTTCTTTGAGATGATCTCTTTCATGTTTGATACTATTATTTTCTCTAGTGAGTGTATTTATGATGTATTTGAAATGATATATGTTATAGAAAAAGTGTAAAATATAAGTTATTCTACTTTGATGTTCATTTTGTGGTAGTCTACCAATTATAGTGTAGGTTGCCACACCATATTGGCGGTAAAGTTAGCAGATGTCCAAGTTGAAATATCATATCATTGTGGTCAATGAATCAAGGATTAGATGATTGATATAGAATTGAAATTTGAGAAAGTATTTTGGAATTTGTTTACCACTTATCATATGTATGATAAAGATCTTTCAAAAGGGGAACATGGTGATTATTTAGTGATATGAGACATATATTTCTCTATCAAAAGAAAAATTAAATAGATTGTAAATAGAATATTATGTATAGATAATTCTAGAGAAATGAGGTGGGATTAGATGAAACTACTTTAAAGAAATAAATAATAAATAAGATTTTTTCTCACTAGAGGTTCATAGACTTCATAATTTAATTAATTTGGAGAAGAATTGATACAACATGTTGGTTAAAACTCACTCATGGTTTATAAAAATCAAGGTGACAACACACATAGAGGTAGAAATACTTTTGAATGATTGAGAGAAAAAGGTTCACCATTTCTATGAGGGGTTTATACCTAGAAGATTAGTTAATAATATCTAAATTATAATTGACAATATGTTAATTTTGTGATTCAGGTGCATGATAAATCACCATTTAATGATATTTATATTATCCTAGTTTGGTTGAACCAATTAAAATATTCTTATTCACCTATTTTAAAATTTTATCAAATCACATATATTAAAAGGGACACATTTTTTTAAGAAATAAATGAAACAATATTGTTGGTGAGAGGTTATGAGTAATGATCAACAAAACATAATTTACACCCATCTTAGGGCATTTCCTTTTATTTTAATAATAATATGAATCAAATAAATATGTTATTGGTGTTTTTTAGTCTCTATAATGTGATGATAATAGTCATAAACCATAACTGGATTATGGTCTTTGATGGAAAAAAATTCTATATATATTTGAATCAGATATATCACCACATCCAATCATTGGGTATGGATTTATATATGGATTCTATAAATGGAATTTAATTCATCATGGAAAGCATAAATTTTTAATAAAAAGCATGAAGATAACATGATGTTGTTTCTAAAGGAGTCTACAACTTGGGAGGATAATTATCTAATATTATTTATAGGAAGGTGATGTCTTCTAAATCCTCCCAATCTATGTTGGAGAAGATCCTAAATATCTATAAAGTAAATTCAATGGTATATTATGCTAACCTATAGGTACACTTGAACTAGAATAAGGATATAAAGATGTACCTTAATGGCACCGTTGAAACATTAGGTCAAGTAAACATCATTATTGAGGATATGTGTAGACTCTAGGAAAACCTCAATGATATGAATACCTTAATGAGGATCCCAATAAGATTTACCCTATTGTTCAACATGAAGGTCATGATATTTGAAAAAAAGGTCCCAAAGGAGGTGATGCTTGAAATTATTCTCAACAATGTCATTAAATATGAGGTAATGAATAATGAAAATAAGTTCTTGAAAATGGAGATATATTTGGAGATAGAGTTCAATTTAATTAACAAAAATTCATAGTAATATGATCCTAAAGATGGTGAAATCGATTCAATGATGAATTTACCCTTTAAAAATCTCAAATAGTGAAATGAAAAATTAAATGTAATGATCCCACTTTACTTTTCTTGATGTGGAAAAGATTATAATCTAATAAATAATTTCACAAATTAATTTTGAGATAACAAATAATATAAATTACCTAGGAATAACTCATTAGATGGTGTGATGGGATAGAGGACCACACAACATAAATTATTTTGAAAGAAGAACATTATTTCCTAAGAATATGACATCATAGAATAAGCTAAAGTGATAAAAGATAAAGACTAAAAATACATAAATTAGGGAGTTCTTATGGATTATATAAACATACCAAAATTGGTGGAAACCAATGATAAAGATGATGAATTTTAGGGAAGATTCAACCTCAAGGTTGGATTATATATTTTTCATGAAATAAATATATGTATGTAAAGATAAAAAAAATATTATGGTATGGTATTTGAATATAATCTATGTTTATAGTATTAAGTTGATGAAAAAGATGATTTTAAGGTTTATAATGAATTTTTAAAATCTTAGATTCCATAAAATTCAAAAATTATACTGATTTTAGGCTAAAAATTGTAGAGAAATCCGGAATCATTTATGGATTGACCAATTTTATGAAATATCATATTAAAATAATTGAGGAACATAAAGGGGATGTATGGATGATGAAATAAAATATTGATGATCAAGAAATAATTCTAACCCATGACATAACACCTTGAATTTATAGTACATTTACTAATAAAGAAGATAAGAAGGTTTATGAGGATTCAACATAGAAATTGGATACCTACATTAATATTCAAAAATTTAAAGACAAGGGTAAATTTTTTGAGGATTATGATTGAAATAAAAAACTGGTTCTCGTTGATGTGAGACTCTTATCACCCACACCAAAAGAGAATATTAATTTTTGAATCTCACAAAATATAAAAAAGGTCTAAATAGGAGTAACTAATACACAAAATAGAACAATAATAAACAAGTGTTGTTTTTATATAATGGTAGGGAACATGAAATATGTGATTTACATAGAAAAGTTTCAAATTATGGATCATGAAAAAAGAAATAGATGCAAAAAATTTCAATCTTTTAGTATCTTATCAATGGATACTATTTTTATTGTGAAGGATATATAAATAAATCTATATAATTCAAGTTGATAGTGGAATAGAGAGTGCCTATAGAGCCTAAAAACATATCCTAGCAATTGGATACATTAATAGGTAGAAAATTTATAACCAATATATATAATTACATGTTTAGAAAGATCAAATGGAGGTGAATGTTGAAAAATCTAATCTGCCACTAAAGGAATGGACGAAATAATAAATTCTCTATAAGTGAAGAGATTAAAAGTCCAAATTTACTAATATTTATTTAAGGGTGATGGATTGGACTAGATCATGGATTATAGATAATAATTACACTTACCACATAACGTATAAGTAGAATATTATCACTAGATTCATATACGATAAGAAAGGTGTCATATATTTTGGAAATTAATATGTATTGAATATCATTGTTTTTAGGAAGGTCAAGAACTATGAATACAATTTTAGGTTCATGTATTTTATATTAGTTGAAGTACTTGTTTGAAAAATTGTACGTGTATGTTAATTTATTAACTCAGGACATGTGGTGGTCTTTAACAAAAAGGACTACATCATCAATGGTGGTTATGGTTCTATTTTGATGTATGTAAAGTGCATGAAGGGAACTATATACCTCATTGGAAGAGAAAATGATATATTCTTTTTATATGATGAATAAAGGAATAAGCTATGACAAACAAGTCTTAACCACTGAAACCAAAATTCCTTAAAATAATTATTTAATAATGAGGGGTTCTTTGATATCTTGAATATTTAATATGATCTCAAACATACATATGATACTTTTTTAAATTGAGAAGATCATTTAGAAGATAAGAAAGACAAAGGACAATAAGTCAATGAGATTGATTTATTCTATTACATGGATGTGTGTTAGAAAATATCATTTGATGAAATTTTTGGTTAGAGATATTATGTTTTTTATTTATAATTAAAATAGGATAGAAGAAATTATGATTATCTCTAAAAAGTGGAAAATATTCAAATTAATTTTCTGTTATCAAAGGTTATCTTATTGGTCATTATTATCAGAGGATTTTAAATAGACACATACTAGTGATTTTTAACTTATAGATTTATTTATGGAGAAATAATAAATGTTATATCAAATTTAAAACTTTTACGGTTGAATATATAGAGATTACTCATGCATGTTCTCAACTATTATGGATAAATAAATAACTAAATGATGTTTGTGTTATGGTGAATTATCCTATTGAAATTTGATTTGATAAATTTATTGGTAATAATCCTATCAAAATTCTATTCCATCATTAATGGATAAATCACATCAAGATAAAATATCATTTCATAAGGATATGGTTGAGAAAGGATAGAGTAATTAGAGTGTGCTTCACTACATGAAAAAATAATATATATCATCATGAAGGTACTACCGAAATCAAATTTGGAGAATTATTAGCTAGATTTTAGAGTCTAACAAACTCCCTAAAATTATAATGGTTAGACAAGAGACCCCACTCCCCCTCTAACCCCATTTTATGTATATTAATAGAATTTATCATTGGGTTTGATGAAGAAGGTGGAGACAATGTTTACGTAATAAGTGTTAAATTTGGTCCTGGTAATATTCCTTCCTATTGATAAAGGGATATAATTATTTTGGAATGATTATTCAGGGGAAGTAACACCATGGAAATGAGAGAAAACAATAGAATAGATGGGAAATCATGAAAGTATTTTTATAAGGAAATTTTCATTTAAATATTGACTCTCATGATGAGATTGGATCTTGTGGGATTGTAGTTGGATATTGGAAAATAATTAATGCTCTATCTAAAGGGGGAATACATCAAAGCTGAGACCATGGAGTTATTAGATAGAATATAGTTAATATACTTTGATAATATAGAAGGATTGTGTGTTGGTATGAGTATTCAACAAAACAAGATGGTATATATTATTAGGAAAATCCTCTTAGTTTATTTTTTAGGATGTGTTTGTTAAAAAAAGTCGCTTAATACTTCCATGGGAGGCCTAAAGAATATATATATCCACAATGGATGTATAAAGTAATTTAGTAGGTAGTTTGAAGTTAATTTATATTCAATGGACAATAACCACATCACGAAATAGGGGGCCACTCCCATTGTGGTAGTAAACTGGTGAGAAGGTTGGTGCCACAAGACGGGGCATAATGTATTTAAGGTTACAAAGTACCATTAAAAATAGGGATTAGTTATGAACTACACTGTGGTTTATATAATTGTGCATTATAAAATTTCCTATGTAAAATGGGAGGATATAATTCAAAAATTATAGAATCCATGGTTTAGTTTTTAACATTTATGTAAATAATGGAAAAGGAATAAAATTGGTAGCTTATGGGGATCACTCCATAGATAAAATCATGGTGTTTTTAGAGTATCTATTTGAAATAAGGTGGACCACCATGGTAATTATTTTCATCATAGTGGAATATTTTCCTTATTATAAAGATAAAGAGGAAAATAATAAGTCCATTATGCTGTTTGGTGTGTCAATGGAATATTTTCTAGAGAAGTTCTATTCTATTGTTATCACTAATGAAAAGACATAATGGGAATATTTATGAATTAGTAAATATGAAATATTTATCATAAATGAGTAAATATATAGGCTATATTCCCTGGAGGTTTCCGAGGATCCATTCTACACGTAATGGTGTAAGTGTCCATGTTGTGGTTGAGGTGGAGTTAGCAGACATGAAAGTTGTAATATCTTATATTTTTGGGTGTACGAATAAGAAATTAGTGGAGTGATATTGTCTAGAAATTTGAAGAAGTTTATTTTTAATAATTTTTACACTTATAAAATTATTATTTATGATATATTAAAGGGGAAACATGGTGATTTTCTAGAGATATGAGAGATATGTTTTTTTATCAAAATAATAAAAATATATCATGAAGAGAAGTGTTTGAATATAATTTTTTTAGAAGAGAGGAGGAATTATATGAAAACTCTAGAATGGAATAAATTATATCTTGGAGGTATTCTCACTAAAGGATTGTGGAATTCACCAGTATATCAATATAGAGTATAATTGAAACATCACATTTTTATAAAGCCACCTAGCATTTTTGGAGTTCATGAAAACAAAATCCATGGAGGAAATGATCTATTCCAGTGATTAAGAGAAGTAATTTATCATATTTTATAATCTTTATAATACTATAAGGTTAGTTTGGTCACTTGTAATTATAATCAAT
Source organism: Viscum album (assembly GCA_963277665.1). Taxonomy (NCBI): domain Eukaryota; kingdom Viridiplantae; phylum Streptophyta; class Magnoliopsida; order Santalales; family Viscaceae; genus Viscum; species Viscum album. The sequence goes on from OY728165.1 coordinate 1,530,615,439, forward strand.
AAGAATTATCTTAATGTTTTAGGTAAATGACACATTGTTGTTTCATGCTCCTTAGATTATCCCAATTTTTGTGAACTACGTAAATTCTTATTGTGTCTCTATTTTACTTATTTATTTACTCATATATATTATGAGTGATAATAATTTTCTTGATATAAACGAAAAAGTATAATTGCATATTTGTTAATATAAAGGATAAAGAAACCATGATTCAACCCCCTCTCAGTGTATTACCTTTAAGAGGACCACCAACATAAGTACATCTGACTTATTAATTTTCTTTTTCATTTTCAAACTCAATTTCATTGAAATTATTATGTATCATTCCGATACGATCTTAAATATATAGGTTTGATCCTATAAATTACCATTTATTTATTCAATTTTCTCTAGGAAATATCTTACATATCAAAGTAATCTATACATTGTTACGTTTTAGTTTCAACTCAAGACTTCCAAAGATATTCAAATGAATTCATAACCATTTAAAATATTCCCATAACCTCTCTAAACATATTTTAGGCACTTTCAAACATCCAAATAACCTTCACCTAATATAAAATAAAAATATTTTATATTATTTTCATATTATTTATTTATTGATAATAAATGAAAAAACATTATAAAAATGTGCTTCTTTCTTCACAAACTTCACATCATCCAAAGGAAAACAACACAAGGATATTATTATTGGTAATTTTAATAATACTAGGTATAGAGGCTAAAATTTTAAATTTATGATTTTATGTAAAAATATTAATCTCCAATTAGTTATCCTAAGTCTTGAGATAAGATAAAATTCTAGAATAGAAATTAATTTATCGGTCTATTAATTGGTTACTTGAAGCCAATAAATAACATTGTGAGAATTTATCATTTTTTATTTAAATGATTTTATATGATAAATAAAGTTTATTGATAATAATTACCTAAATCAACCCTTTCTATTACAATATATGATCTATTACATTATAATTTTTTAGAATCTTAACCTTAGGTTTTGTATTGTTCATTGGCTTATAATTCATTTAGGTGTTTAACGGAAATAAGGTATTTAAAATTTTTAAATTCATATTTTTTTAAAAATATTATTTTCAAATAATATTATATATGTATATATGTATCAATATAACTTGGTTCCAAATAATACCATTATTCATATATGAAATATAAAAATTAACCAAAGGTATACATGTTGACATTACTATATCCTATGGAATAAAACACAATTTTAAATAAATTAAACACCTAATCATTTCTTTTAAAACTATGTGTAGGAATAATAATAATAGACGAAAAATTAATGAATTGAGAATTCATAATATAGAACATTAAATTATTAAAAAGTAGACATGGAAAATCAAATTAATATTCTTGGATTAAATATAATAATGAATGTCTCTAATTAATATCATAGTTTATTTATAAGCCAGGTCCCTTTAAATTACCAAAATATTAACTTATATTTTATTAATTTTTTAAAAAACCAAGGTTGGGTTTAACAAATTATAACCTAATTAGTCCCAAGGGAGGTTGGGATAACCTAAAAATAAATTCCATTAGTGAACACATATAATATATGATGTAACTAAATAGATCCCCAATAATAAGAAACAAAATTTTATAAAAAATGAATTTAATGTAAATAAATGTTATAAATAATGAAACAAAACTCCCATCAATCTCTCGAAACTCCAACAAAAAATTCCAAAATATTAGCCCAAATAAATCCTTAATTTCATTAAAAATACATTAAGTCCATAATATAAATATCCATGAAACTAATATTTATAAAAAATTCAATCAATGAGAAAAAATAATAATTAATTACTCTTATTTAACTACTACATAAGAAACCCCTTTCGATTAGAGTGATTCTACCATTCTTCAGTGGAATCAAATACCAAAATAAATAAATTAGTTGACGGAAAATAGAAGATATTAAATAAAAAGTAGTAGGATAGGTGAAAGTGATATATATACCTTAATTTGGTGAGAGAGAACTGTTCTATACTATATAGATTGGAGAAGGTTGATGGGTGGAAAATGATTAGGGAAGAAGGATTATGGAGAAGTATTCCCCTACATACAACTATTATGTCCCAAGAGAACCCCAAACGGGGTGTTAAAATTATAATTATAAAAAACAATTAACTTTAACTTATTAAAAACTACATTAGGAACTACTAGGTTCCTAGTGGGTAACCACTGGTCACTCAGCGGAATATGAATAGGAGATTCCCAACCAGATTGATCATTGGGTACCTTGTGGTAGTCTATCAGTTACAAAATGGACACCTAAGGACATATAATTATAATTTAAACATCAAAACCTTAAATATATACTATTAATCTTTATAAATAACTTTCTATATTCAAAAAAACATCCTAACCATTCAAAAATAATAAAATTAACACTCCCATTATCAAATTTCTAATATTTTTTAGGATTTACACCCTTAATTTTCTATATTAATATAAATTATTAAATTTAATAATTCAATAAAATCATAGTATTTTATTTATATTTCCATTGTTAAAAAACCATTTTATTTATGACATAAAACCAAGTAAATATCATAATCCCATGATTTTATGAATAGTTGTAAAAAACTCTATGATAATAAGTGTATTTGGTGACATTGTTTTCAAAGAAGAGATATGTTAAATCCATTATCACAATGTTCATATTGGTTTTCTAATATAACTATTTTACACACATGACTATAATTCTACAACCATGGTTGGAAAACTATGGAAAATGGGCATGCATACTATCATGATTATAAAACAATAGCAGTGGTCCTCAATTAATTCATGGTAAATTTAAATGGTTTCAGAACCATAAAAGTTGAACACAAATATTACCATTCATTTCAAACAAATATTTTTGGAAACTTCCATAAAAATAATTATTTTGGGATAAATGAAATTTTACGTTCTAAAAAACATATAAAAAAATGTGAACACAAAATTATTTAAATATATGAATCGGCCCATTTTTTGGAGACATTATGCACTTAGAACATGACAGTTTTCATGTTTTTATGTAGCTTCAAAAATATATAAGAATATGTATTTTTTCCAAATATTTATTATGAATTTGTACATTCTTGAAATATTTGGCGAGGGGAGATATTACTTGGAACATACATTATAGATGGATTGAGTGTTTCATGTATTCCACATGTAAAAATTCCATAAGAATGTTCATGATTCATATTATGTGATTTAGTGGGTTTAGTTAAGTTTAAAATAGGATATGACATTTTATGAGTATCCAGTTGATATCCAAGACCATATGGACAAGGTTATGTGTTGGTACACCATCTATTTAGTGTATTTTCTAGGGAATCATGGTGTAATAAATGAATAAACCTTATATAAGTATTTCTATATGATGGTAAATTATCCATTTTCTCCTTTTGTATTTCCAATGATTTTAAGGTGGAAATTTATATAATTTTCATAGTTTTTTATATATTTTTGATGGATTATGGTAACTCTTTTATGTTATTTTATTCTTTCTAATGTTCATATAATTTAAAATTTTAACATGATAAAAAATATTAGGGTTTGGGGGATATATAGAGTTAAAAAATTTTTAGTTTATAGTTTATTAAAATTCTTCGGGTGTTTTGATCACTTTTTTACTAGAATGACATTATAATTTTGACATGGTAAAATACCTATGATTTATAAACTAATAGTTTTGATGATATTATAATGAAATATTTATGGTAGAGTGTTATTTTTTATCCATTTGGAGGCAACTAAATTTTTTATGTTTTTTAATTGGTCAAAAATAGATAATTCCTATAGATAGGATACAACCCTTCTATTTACTATATATTGTTTGAATAGGGGCACACAAGAGAAGTGTTTAGACCAGGGTTTTAAAATTATATCATTTTATTGATTAAATATTGTCTCTAATGATTCACAAACCAATAAGAAACCCAAGGATCCCTTTTGAAATTATTTATGTATAAAATTAAATCAAACATATACCACATTTGATTTTAAGTCACTAGTGAATACTACTCATCATCAGTGATTATTTCTATTACTAACCAACACTAGATCCATTTATATAAATCACATGATCTTTAAAATTTTATGGGTATACTAATCAACAATTTCTGAGGGCTAGAATAGATAATCGAAACTATATTTTATAACCCAACGATTGCCACTATGTCATCCCTTTGATTCAAAAAGATGAACATGGAACGATTATTAGAACATGATGATTCTCTCTCTAGGATGATGGGAATGTGATAAATGATATATCAAATTCAAATGGATTAATATCACTTGAATTCTAAGCTTGTGCCTACATATATAGTGGGGTTAAAATACATGAAAACTTCCCTATGGCTCCTAGATATTTATTACTAACTAAATAATTCATAAAAAAAATTATGATCTATTTAATTATTCATAAATGTAATTTATATTTTTATAACTTACTAGTAATATCATAAAAATATATTGAGTGATAAAATATATTCATTAACCAAACTTTTCATTCCTTCAAATATTAAATGAGCCTTGAATATTAAAATAAGACTCATTCGTTAAATATTTTCCCATGGATTCACTGTATATATTGTGAATAATATTAGTAAATAAATTTAACACCAATTATTTTAAACATTAATAATATAACATTAAATATTTCATGGTGATCATTCAAACTCTGACATTACTCAGACACTATGGTGGGTCCCACCATGTCTTTTACTCATATTCAAATGAATATGCCATAATTTTGAATATGCTATGTGTGTGACCATCTGGGCCCTTATCTCGATAGCACCAAGTGATACTCATAGACCGATAATGGAGTCTAGAAACCCATCAAGTACCATGAGGGGAAAAGGAATAGTAATGGAATTGAAAAGCTTCTATGAACACACAATGTATATTATAATCTCTTTGTCTTTCTATATCTCATAAAGTAGGATGAACACTTTGTATCATCATCATTTATTGCTTTATTATTAATTGACCTTATTCGATATAATTACCTTCTTCTACGATGGCTATGGATTTGGGTAATATACTACCATTATAATCATATGGGACTAAGATATCACTTTCTTTAGGAAGTGATAAATTATATCTGAATCATTAAACCAATTCTATACAACTTATGATTCACCAAATACAAGCTTCCTCACTGTGAAATAATTTTTATGATTTTTATCTTACATCAATGTATGAAATAAAATTGTACAAATTGATAATAATTTCAAGTTAGGAGACCATTAAATGTGATCACATATAGGAACTACCAATGAAACCCAAAACATGTTGTGTTCCTATTAGCATGTCACTCCTCATGATCATATCTACTTGAGATCATATAGTAAAAAATTATTGATGAGAATTCAATATGCTTATGATCCCCTAAAACATGATAGTCATACACCTACTTTGACTACTAAAAATAATTTGTTTAGACTATAGAACATATGTTTAACTTTACTCTTGAAGTATCATTAGGTTCTCAATATATACTATAATTTTCTATAAAATTTTGATATTTCATGTATTTTAAGGACATTACCGTAAATATAGTAGACATAGAAGTATCAACACTAAATTTTTTAAGATAAACTCATCTACATGTAAACCATATAATTTTATTGGTAATAAATTTACATTGAAGAAATGGGTCTATGAAACCACATCAAAACACATCGACATACACTAGATCCAACTCTTAACAATACTCAACCTACTAGCACTCACACAAGAATCATGCTTCTTCTAAGGTATGGATTTAGTTAACAGTCAACCACATTATCCTTTTTAGAAATACTGATAACTATTAATTCACATCTTTTAGTAAAATACCTCAAGAGATAAAACATACAAATTATATGATTATTCCTTTGGTGTAAGATGAACTCCTTGTCCATACCCACTATTATATAATTATAAGGACCCGAACGTAAAACATTAGTTAATCTTGAGTTAAATGAATAATTAACATTGAGGATCTTTTCAGGTTTGGAGTTTTATAGAATTAGGCCAAAACTATAACATCTCAAAATTTACAAAGTAGACACTTCTACTCAGTTTCCATTTTTTTCATAAAATAAAAACTCTTGAAAAAAAAGTCATGCGAAGTTCTATGTTTTAGACAACATGACTTTCCTTGATACCATCCTTGACCCTATTCCACTTTATGTCCTGTGAAAAACATTTCAAAAACATGGGATGAGCATAAAAAGATCAGTAAGGGATACCCAAATAAGAAAAACTGTTAGATTTTCAAAACAACATGTAAACCGTGAATAAAATTTCATAAGTAATAATTTTCACCTTTATGAAGTATTAAATACTCTTCAATGAATACAATACCATTACTTACCATTTTTTACCCAAAAGATTACCATAAACCCATATAAAGGACACATAACATATAAAGGTAACTTGGGACATAAACACACTTAAATGGAATAACCATATGGTCAACTTCCAAATGTATCACTAAATGGAATAGCCATATGGCCAACTTCTATACCCAATGCACTGGAGGTTAAAACATAACCAACTGTCTTGGTTTTCACGGAACCACCTGTCATTTTGTTAATCACATAACCACCCATCAAATATCCAAGTACCATTAAAAAATCATAGAACATAAAATATTGAAAATATAAACATTTCATTGTTAAACTTTCATTTGAAATCACAATATATCATTTCAATATATTGACAAAATAAATGATTTATGAAACTATTTTCAAAACCATTTAATAAAGATATTTTTGAATCAAAGTGTCCCATACCACTTTGAAGCTTTTAAAGGAATAAAATTTAATTAAAAATTTATAATATCATGAGAATAAAGGTATTCATGATATAATATTCTGAAGGACAGTATATACACCACATCAAAGTGAATTGGCACATAACAACAATGAAGGCTCAATGGAATGTAAATTGAGACGAAACCCCTTATAAAGACGGTATCCTTTGATAAAGGATAAATAAATTACATAATTATGTGTGAAAAATAAGAATACAAACAATATAAATGGATATTAAGTGAAATAAAATCATCGGTCATTCAAACATATTCATAGGATTACATATTCAATAAGTACAAGATTAACCCAAAGAATTGAAATTGAGTTAAGAAGTTCCCTTGCAAAAATTTGACAGCCTAACGACGTCACTTTAAAATTTAGAAAATGAGTTTATGATATAGAAAAAGGTATATCATCACTTGGACATAAAATTTAGAGAAATAAGGATATATAAGAACATATCCCAACATAATAGGATGTAAATTAAAAGACCTAACAAAAATAATTCTTTTAAAAAGAGGAGGGTGAAAGGTTCCCTTATCTATTTGGGTAACTTTCGAAATGTATACCCCATGAAAGAGGGATCATACAATAAAGATGTATATACCCATAAATTAATGTATATTACACAAATAATACCATTATGGGTAGTATATACACCCCCAAAAAAGAAAATAGTTGCAAATGTAGCATGAATCTCACAGAAATAGTGAGATGAAAACTCCTTACCTCATTGTAATCAATCGAGTCGTATGACCAAAAGATAATAAGAACCAAATTAATCACAGAATACCATGAATATAAATATAATCATGATAATATATATATCAAATTCCAGTACAAAATACACCACATGCGATAAATAAGTTGCGAAAAATATAAATCTCACAGAATTAAAAGTGAGATAAGAAATCCCCTTACGAAAATTCGGCAGCCTAACAGCGCCACTAAAAACTTCAAGAAATGGATTGATGAGATCAAATAGGGTCTAACAACATATGAAAATTAAAATTATACTAAGATGAATATAAAAGAACATCCCACAACATAATAAATAGGAGCTTAAGGAAATGACATAAAAGAGAGTACTTAAAAAGAAAGAGAGAGGTAGGATCCCTTACCTCATGTCCGACTTGTCTTGTTCATTTTCCTTATATTCCTGAATAATAAAACTTGGTCAATTTATAATTGCTTAAGTAAATCCTTTAATGTTTATTATTCAATTCATATCACATATTATCATGTTATAATAATTAGTTAATTATGTGAGTTCATATCAGACGTTTTTGTCGATGTTCGGTACATGAGTCAAAAAATGAACTTGTTTGAAAAGAATTGTCCTTGTAGTTATAATTAAATCATCTCCAGAATAGTATTAATGATTAAAATACCATATATATCCAGTATATTTTCATTTTATACTATTACATAACATTTGGAGATAAAAATGAAATGCACCTTTCATGGAGACGGTAGGTCGTACGTACGCATGGCCGCTACTTTCATTTCTTTTTCATATTAATGGAATTAAATCTAAATGAGAGATATATATATATAATATAATTAAAGTATAATATATATGTTATATAGGTCACATAATTTCATTAATTTTATTATTTATACATTCCATGTATTTCATTAACGAGTCACATCACTTGAGGGGGCAGTAGTCCACACTTCCTCAAATGAAATTATCGCAATTACACGACATGAAAATCATAATGATGTGATTTAAACATAAAATATAGATGCATATAGAAAACATAAATACTATATATATCATATATAAATATAGTGGCATATTAATGGCCACCATGAAAGGTGTTAGGAGAAGATTGAACAATCATCGTTTCGTGAGGCAGCAATCCACCACCCACAGAAACAATATGATCTTTAACCATTAGACAGAGGTGTGTGTAAGTTTAGGTAGAATAATTATCATAAAAAAATTCTGGTATATTTAGTATACTGGTGTTATTATGGGATCAAATAATTAGAAGATAGTGGTGAGTGAAGAAGGAAAATAAAAGAAAGAAACTCTAGAGAAGACATTACCTCTAAATCGGGTAACTCTTTTTGATTTGAGCCAAAGGCTTCCATGGAAAGACTTATGCCCAAGGTGAGGCTTCTAGGAGTAAGAGGGGGATTTGGAGATATAATATTATCAGAGTTTAGGTGAGCCAAGGGCTTGAGAGGTGTGGGTATGGGGGTAGAGGTGGGGCCCTTTTATAAGAGGAAGGAGGGTAACTTTTGGAAGGTCTTCAAATGTTACTTTATTATAAAATGCGGTTTTCGGTATTTATAGGTCCCACATTGATATATTTTGAGGAAAAGATGGAAAGGGTTCTAAATATACACATCCAATAGGTTTTAGACAAGTGTAAGTTTTATATTTTACCTTATATTTTCATTTTATTTAAATCGTTCATTAATGAGGTAATCACTACATCATCATGGTGTCATAAATAAATTTATTTATTTAATGTCAAAAAATAATAATAAAATACCATTATGTAGGAAATATTATTATATTTACAATGAATATTTATAGTCAAAGATATCATTTATATAAATAGAACTAATATTGTTATACTTAGGTGATACATACATTGGTTACATTTTCCTTTCTTTAAAATAAATATGATAAAAGGCCACTATCACACTAATGTGATTCCATGGGGACCCAAAGTTGGAACAAGGCATCCCATGGTCGGCCATGACTCAAAAGAAGTATTTGGACACATGTCAAATTAATTTTATATTATTATTGTGCAACGTAAGATATCAAAGAAACTCGTTGTTGCGTATTGGGTACGCCATCGAAAATAGAATCTCTATTAAAGTAATATTAATATTTTATTCACAAATACAAATAAATATTAAAATTCCATATTATTTATTTACCTGTGATTTTACATTCTTCCCCCCTTTTGGTAATTGTGTCCTCTCAATTTTAAAATTGGGCTTAGAAACTTCATTGAATTCCCCACATCAGAAAAGAAGTAAATTAAACTATCACTTTAAAAGAAATAAAGAAAAGTACAAAGGTCAACCGAGATAACGTATACTAGGATTCCCTGAAAAAATTGATATGGAGGAAAAAAACCATCATGTTCTAATGGAGAGTGATAGAAAACATGTCTAGGAGAAATTTAAAAACTAGAAAATCACAAACTTGTGATGGGTTAAACAATGTTTGATTCCCCAGTAGGAAAAGTTAACAAAAAACGTTTTTATTTTAAGTTACATTTCATTGAGGAATTTATTTATAAGCTTAACCTAAACATAAGTAAACATACTTACTTTTCATGTCGACTTTCATCTTTTACTACATTTCTAACACAAACTCATATTTTCTTCAAAAGAGGACTATTTAGGATGACTTGTTCACATTAAGAGTGCTATAATCAACTTCAAGAGAATCACATAATCCAAAAAAGAGAACTATATATTTCCCATATCTTTAGACCTTAACCAAAACCAAAATTATTAGTACAAGATCAGATAATCCCCAAATGGATAATCCTTTATAAAAAGAAATACTACTCTTAATCTCCAAAATTTTTCCAACAAAACCCAAGGTTCATCAAAGACCATTCAATAAATAGCTATCCATAAAATTCTTCAAAGTAATCAAAACTAAGATTGAAACCCAAATCTCTGAAGGATTTAACCACATAGTCTTCAAAGATAAATCTTATCATTTATCTCTAAATAACATCAATTACTCTTAAAGTCTCATATTGAAAAATAATTAACCTAATCACATATCCTCCATGATAGGTCAATCATTTATATAGATAACCCAAAATCATATAGGTCCATAATAAAAAACATAGATTCTTCAAAAATAAAATTCCACCATTTCTCCTCAATTGAAATATCAAAGTATTCTATTTTCTATAGGTATATATTGTTTCCAAGAAATAGAGAACATCTTCCATAATAACCTTTATTACTTAATCACTAAATCATTTTCCTAAACTAAGGATATCCATTTGATAAAACATAAGTTCCCAAAATCAACTTATTCTTGATCCATAAAATCATTTAACTAAAAATAATAAGTCATTCTAACCAGGGACTTCACGTAGGATAGTGGTAGGCCATGCACCCTTGTCTCCCTTCGGTTGTGGGTTCGATTTATGTGGCCTTGTCAGACGCAACGGGTTTTCACCCATCTTATGGGTTGTCCATTTTATAAATCTAAAAAATAACCCAAACATATTTTAACCTCAATAGTTTTCTTTATACCTCTCATTTTAATCCCAATTCATTATGATCTCAACATCTTAATTCTTGAAGTCTTGTATATATTGTCTTTTTTTTATTTCACCACCTTATGATAAAATAAAATGATCCCCATAATGAAGAACATCATACCTTGATCATGGTGTCCATTTGGTTTCATCGTCATCTTGTTCACGTAGGTAGAAGGTCCATGCATTGCAAAAATGATTTAGAGATCCTTCAAAAATAATTTTATTCTTTCATCAAAAAACACATTTTAAAACATAGGTCATATTGGTGTTCACAAGAAAACAGTTTTGGAAAATAATCATGTATGATATATAATTTCAAAACATCTGATAAAATATGATTTCTAAAAAACATTCAGACCGAATTTGAGTTGAAACATTAAATTAAGTCTCCTTTTAAAATACCATACGTATGTGCTGAGAGAATATATTGTAAAAAGAATATAAATAGGTTGCACAAGGGTCTCCTTCTTCAGCACCTTTTTCAAAATCATAATATGCTTCAAAATCTCGTGATAAGGTAAAATATTTGAAAATTTCTTGATAATATTTACCTTTCTTGAAAATATGAGAATATTGAGAAAATATGATTTGATTAAATACAACCCATGATCCACAATGATATTAAGGTATAATGGAGGTGTTTTATATCTCAAACAACTACTTGAAAGTGACTTTTATGCTAGAAAAAGTTTCACAATCATCTTAACATGACTTTTCAATAATTATTGCAAGCATGTAATCAGAAAAAGATAGGAATGTCATTTGAGATCCTCCTCATTCCATTTGAAACAAAATTTCCTTGATCTAAAAAATTTATAAAACAAGGATTTATATAAAATAATAAACATAGGGACTAATCATGTGTTTAACGAAACCCCCTAATCCCTAGATTTGTCTAAACCGACCTCTGATACCAACTATAAGGACCTGACCTTAGAAAATTAATTAATCTTGAATTAAATGAATAATTCACATTGAGGATACTTTTAGGTTTAGAGTTTTAGAGAATTAGGGCATAACTATTACATCTCAAAAGTTACAAAGTAGAAACTTCTACTCAATTTCCATTTTTTCATTAAAATAAAAACCCTTGAATAAAAATTCATGTCCAGTTCCATGTTTTAGATAGCATGACTTTCCTTGATCCCATCCTTGACCCTATTCCAATTTATGTCCTGTGAAAAACATTTCAAAAACTTGGGATGAACATAAAAAGCTCAGTAAGGGATACACAAAGAAGGAAAACTATTAGATTTTCCAAACAACAAGAAAACCATGAATACATTATCATAATTAATACTTTTCACCTTTATGAAGTATTAAATACTCTTCACTAAAAAAAAGACCATTACTTACCATTTTGTAACAAAAAGATTACCATAAACCCATATAAAGGACACATAACATATAAAGGTAACTTGGGACATAAACATACTTAAATGGAATAACCATATGGTAAAATTCCACACATATCACTAAATATAATATTCATACGGCCAACTTCCATACCCAATGCATTGGAGGTTATAACGTAACCACCCATCCTGGTTTTCAGGGCACCACCCATCATTTGGTTAATCACATAACCACCCATCAAATGTACAAGTACTATTAAAAAATCATAGAACATAAAATATTGAAAATATAAAAATTTCACTATTAACATTTCATTTGAAATCACAATATATAATTTCATGATATCGACAAAATCAATGATTCATCAAACTATTTTCAAAACCATTTAATAAAGATATTTTTGAATGAAAGTGTCCCATACCACTTTGAAGCATTTAAAGGAATAAAATTTAATAAAAACTTTATAATATCATAATATTAAAGGTATTCATGATATAATATGCCTAAGGATAGTATATACACCATATCAAAGTGAATTGGCACATAATAACAATGAAGTCTCAATGTAATGTAAATTGAGACGAAATCCCTTATAAAGACGGTATCCTTTGATTAATGATAAATCAATTACATAATTACGTGTGGAAAATAGAAATACACCCAATATAAATGGACATTAAGTGAAAAAAAATCATAGGTCATTCACACATATTAATAGGACGACATATTCATGAAGTACAAGATTAACCCAAATAATTGAAATTGAGTTAAGAAGTTCCCTTGCAAAAATTTGACGGCCTAACGATGTCACTTTAAAATTCATAAAATGAGTTGATGAGAAAGAAAATGGTATCTCATTACTTGGACATAAAATTTACAGTATTAAGGATATATAAGAACATATCCCAATATAAGAGGATGTAAATTAAAATACCTAACAAAAAGAAGACTTTTAAAAAGAGGAGGATGAAAGGTTCCCTTACCGATTTGGGTAACTTTCAAAACGTATACCACATGATAGAAAGATCATAAAATGAAGATGTAAATACCCATAAATTAAAGTATATTACACAAATAATACCATTATGGGTAGTATATACACCCCACAAAAGTAAATAGAGGCAAATGTAGCTTGAATCTAACGGAAAAAAGTGAGATGAAAACTCCCTACTTCATTGTAATCAATCTAGTCGTATGACCAAAATATAATAAGAACCAAATGAATCACAGAATACCATGAATATAAATAGAATAATTATAATATATATATCAAATTTTATTAGAAAATACACCACATGCGATAAATATGTGGTGAACAATTGAAATATCATGGAATTAAAAGTGAGATAATAAATCCCCTTACGAAAATCTGGCAGCCTAACGATGCCACTTAAAGCTTGCAAAAAATGATTGATGGGATCAAATAGGGTCTCTAATCATATTAAAATAAAAATTATATTAAAATGAATATAAAATATAAGCCCCCAACATAAGAAGGATGAGCTTAAAAGAAATGACATAAAAGAGAGTGCTTAAAAAGAAAGGGAGAGGTAGGGTCCCTTACATCAAGTCTGACTTGTCTTGTTAGTTTTCTTTATATTTATGAATAATAAACCTTGGTCAATTTATAACTGATTAATGGATTAATTTAAATTTTATTATTCAATTAATATCACATATTATCATGTTATAAAAATTAGTTAATTATGTGAGTTCATATCAGATGTTTTTGTTAATGTTCGGTACATGAGTCAAAAAATGAACTTGTTTGAAAAGAATTGTCCATGTAGTTATAAGTATATCATTTACAGAATAGTATTATTTATTTAAATATCATATATATCCAGTATATATTCCTTTTGTAAAATTCCATAACATTTGGAGATAAAAATGAAATGCACCGTTCATGGAGACGGTAGGTCGTACGTACACATGAACGTTACTTTTATTTATTTGTCATATTAATGGATTTAAAACTAAATTAAGGATACATATATTATAATTAAAGTATACTATATATTTTATATAGGTCACATAAGTTCATTAATTTCAGTCTTTATACATTCCATGTATTGCTTGAATGAGTCACATCACTTGAGGGTGCAGTAGTCTACACTTCCTCAAATGAAATTATCGCAATTACACGACATGAAAAACATAATGATATGATTTAAACATAATATACAGATTCATATAGAAAAAATAAATACCATATATATAATATATAAATATAGTTACATCTTAATGGCCTCCATGAAATGTGTTATGAGAATATTGAGCAATCATCGTTTCGTGAGACAGTAGTTCGCCACCCACAGAAACATTATGTTATTTAACCATTTAGTAGAGGTGTGTGTAAATTTAGGTAGAATACATATCATAACAAAATCCTATTATATTTAGGATATTGTTTTTATTATGGGATAAAATAATAAGAAGATATTTTTGAGCGAAGAAGGAAAATAAAAGAAATAAACTCGAGAGAAGACATTACCTCTAAATCGGGTAACTCTTTTGATTTGATCCAAAGGCTTCCTTGGAAAGACTTCTGCCCAAGGTGAGGCTTCTAGGAGTAAGAGAGGGATGTGGAGAGATAATATGAGCATAGTTTGGATGATATAAGGGCTTGAGAGGTGTGGGTAAGGGGGTAGAGTTGGGGGTCTTTTATAAGAGGGGGGAGGGTCACTTTTGGAAGGTCTTGAAATGTTACCTTATTATAAAATGTTTTTTTGGAATTTAAAGATCCCAAAATGATATATTTTGAGGATAAGTTGATAAGGGTTCAAAATTAACCCATCCAATAGGTTTTATACAAGTTTAAGTCTTATATTTCACCTTATCTTTTCATTTTATTTAAATTGTTCATTAATGAGGTAATCACTGCATCATCATGGTGTCATAAATAATTTTTTTTATTTAATGTCTAAAAATTATAAAAAAATACCATGATGTAGGAAATATTTTTAGATTTAAAATTAATATTTATATTCAAAGAGATCATTTATATAAACAAAACTGAAATTGTTTTACTTATGTGATACATACTTTGGTAACATTTTCCCTTCTTTAAAAAATATATGATAAAAGGTCACTATCACACAAAAGTGATTCCATGGGGTCCCAATGTTGGAACAAGGCATCCCATGGCCGGCCATGACTCAAAAAATATATTTTGACACAAGTTGGGGTCATTTTATATTATTAGTGTGCAATGTAAAATTTCAAAGAATCTTGTTGTTGCGTATTGGGTACGCCATCAATCATAGAATATCCGTTAAAGTAATATTAATATTTTATTCAAAAATATTAATAAATATGAAAATGTCATATTATTTATTTACATGGGATGTTACAATAATTTTCACAATAAACTATAACATGGTTTGCACTTATACACATAACAATAATATCTGAGACAATTTATGATATCTATTCTACAACTTTATCTACATCAAAAGCCTCTATATACTTGTATACTAATATATAATCTGTGACCATGGGTTTCTTCAAGCTTCTCCAACTCACCACATGACCATTATAGGAAAATAAATAGATTGAATGTTATTTTAGATCATCAATATCTATCTAGAAACTAGGATCAATGTATCCCCTTAATAATAGTTCCATATCTCTTATATACACTAAGAACATATTCTTTGTATATATTATGTACTTTAAGATTATTATTGATGCTTTGAAATGAATCACCCCTTGATTATATTGATATATACACACTATTATTAAATAAAAGGGAACATAAATCCTCATAATTAGTATTCCATACAAGATATATCCCACTACAAAGCATGAGGGATTCTGTTCATTTTTTAATCTCCTCGTGTGTTTGTAGATACATTTCCTTAGAGAGGTCAATACCATATGACATTAGAAAAAACCACTCTTAGATTATTCCTTTTTTAACCTTTTGACTGCCTTGTTAAAATATATACTTTAAATTATCCCAATAATCCGTTGAGATCTATATCAATAGATATTTATCCCTAGAATACAAGCTTCTTAACTTATGTCTTTCGTTGAGGAGAATTTGTTGATCCAAGTCTTAACTGACAGTAAGATTTTTAATTCATTTACCATAATCAATATGTCATCAATATATAATACTAGTGAAACAATGTAATTCCTTTTAAACATCTTAATGAAAAATTTATTTCTTTCCTTCATGAAGAAACCTAATTCTATTATGGCCTCATTAAAATGAACACTCCGTATGATTCCTTCTTAAAACCATAAATGGATCTATTTATTTTTCATAATTTATTGTCACTTTTTTACATAATGAACCCTTGTGGTCATGTCATATAGAAAATATCAACCATATTTCCTTTTAGATAACTAATTTTTACATCCATTTTAAATATTTCATAACCATGGAAGGATTCATTTTCAAGTAATATTATGATGGATTTCAGCATTCCGATTGGTGATGAGGTTTCTTAATAGTGAATTCATTATGGTTTTTAGAAACACTTTTCTACCAGATGTTCTATATATTTATTTAATTTATTACCCATATCCAAAATTTTATTAAATACCAACTTCAATTCAATAGGTTTTATATCAACTAGAGGCTATACAAAATTACAAACATGATTTTAGTACAATAACTCCATCTTAGAATGTATAAATTCCATACATTTAGAAACATCATTTCAATCTAATTCTTCCTTGTGGGTTATAGGTTCATCATTCAATAGGAGTAACATGTTACATGACTCAATAATAAGAAAACCATATCTCTATGGATATCTATCCACTCTAGTAGACCTACATAGTACTTGTGTATCGAGAATATCTTTATCATCCACTGTTTCTTATGGAGATTCTTCATATACCAAGAATTTCGCATATGGAGCATCAATTGTATTGAAGTTGTTATTTCTATCTGTATTTACAATGTATATTTTCAAGAAATATTAAATGTATCTCCATAATAATTTTTCTATATGGAGGGTTATATAAGTAATATCCTTTAGTTTCATATGAAAAAACTATAAAGATGAAATTCATGCTTCAAGATGCTTATTTTTCACTTCGTATAGTGTCAAAAAAATCTCACATCCCTATTAATATATTTTTTATATATTGGGTTTTTTCTACATCAAACATTACATGGATACCATATGGATTTTTAGTTAGTTGTTGGTTATGGGTATATGCTAATGTATGTAATGCGTTTTCCCAAAAGGATAAAGTAAGATTTGTTAGACTCATCATTGATCTTACCATGTCAAGAAATGTATAAATCCTAATTTCACTAAAACCATTACAATGATATGTATAAATATGAGTGATTTTGGATTCTATCCTACACTCATTTAAGGGATTAGTGAAAGCTTGGTTGAGATAATCTCTATCTCGATCTGAGCAGAGTTTATTTGTTTACAAAGATGGTTATTTACATGATGCAAGTATTCCTTATTAATCTAAAAGGAATATTACTTATACTTCATTAAGAAGATATATCCAAACTTATTATTGTTATAAGTAAAAGTACTAATGTATAAACCCCCCATTTTCTTTACTAGATTTAGGCCACACACATATGTGTGATCAATTTTATTAGTTCCATGGACCTTACTAATTTTTTAATGAAGGTTGATTTTGTCCATTTACCTTATAAACATGAATGATATACATCCAATTGTTTTTTACTCAGTAAAGTATAAATACCATGATTGATTTAATTTATGTAAACTCTTATATTTTACATGACCAATTCCAAATTTCCATAGGTGTGTATTATATGATTCATTTATACTGTTTTTTCATTGACATAAAATATAGTATTTGGAGATCAATTATATATAATACATTTTTAATATATTCTATAACATAACATATGTTATCCTTATAAAAGAGACAAAACTTATTTACAAACATGAAATAAAACTCAATTATTTCTAAACATGATATTGAGATTACATTTTGGTAACTAATGTTACATAACAATAACTATTTAATGAAATAACAAAACCACTTAGAAAACTTAGATGGTAATCTATCACTTTTGTGGATTCTTATCTCACAACATTTTTGGCTCAAATATCTATATTAACTTTTTTATTATTTTTTAATCTACTAGGTCACTATAAGTGAATACAAATGTTCTAGACACATTCTATATCCAATACCCAACTTATTGATATAGGAAAATTTCATTAAATTATAAAACCACATAAGGTAGAATAATCTACATGATTATCCTTCCTATAATTTTAATTCTTATTATAGTGTATTTTCTTTCCACATGAAATTAAGAAAACATCCTTCACATTCATCTCCCTATGTATGTTTGTTCTCTTGGAAGGGTGGTGTATTAGTGTCTTTTTCTCATGTTAATTCTTTATGCCTTAACCTTTCCCCTCAACCTCTTTTTGACCATAAATACATAAGAGTTAGTAATATTCATATTCATATCATCATTACGAGCTAAATACAATAGAAATAGGAGTCAAATTTTTCATGTGATTCAAGGGATAATTAGCAATACATATTTAGAAACTAGGATGTAAATAGGAAATGATTATATTATTCTCTAATTATTTGTTTAGATTGAACCCATGGGATTATAGTCTATCAATTTTCACAATCATATTAAGTACATTTTATAATACTTAATTCCCTTCTGAAATATTTCACTTATATAATGCACTTGATATCTCATATCATTATTCCCAAGCTCTCTCATGATAAAACTCTTAGATCTATGATATAATATTGTAGTAATATTCATCCTCATGAATTTTCTCATGTTCATTGGACATAAATTATTAAATGATACAATCTATATCTAGTGAATAATCTACAAACTTATTATATTTATCTCTATAAGCCATTATGGATCTATATAGAGGCCCAAAAGGATGTAGAGATTATAGAACATAAACCTTACTCTATTAGCATAATACTATGTGCAGGACCCTGTACATATCATTAAAGTTAAAACTAGTCAAAATATTTTTTTTATCTAATAATTATCATAGTGACATTGAATTAGTAGTGGTGATTTATATTTTATCTACAAAAAATAAACTTAATAGTTAACAATTTCTACTGATTGCTGATTATACATTACTAACTAATTAATATTTAAATGTCTCCCACTATTTTATCAAATCAAACTATACCTAAATAATTAACTCAAAATACTGGGTAATTTTATTATTTTAGTGGAAAGGACCCATGAAACCTCTCCTCATAGTCTAATCAATGTTTACACCGATACACAAAGAGTTTCAAGGTAAGATTTTGAATGGACAAGAACATTGAATCATAACTACTTAAAATAGTGAATAAATTCCCAACATCTAGAAATCATAACCTTGATTTACATAACACTTTACCACTAGAGATGAAAAAATATTTCAATGACTATTTATTCTCTTTGAAATATAGTTAATTCTCCCATCTCGTTTATAAGAATCCCATAGTAGCAAGATGCATCATGTTATTGAGATGATGAGCACATCACACACACAATTTGAATCAAATTCACATGATTGAAGGAAACAAAACTTCGTAGTTCATTGAGGAATTATATTATTACTTTATGAATGAAATAATTTTCTATTTAACAAGATTTAACTATGTGATCCAACTCATAGAAAATAAATTAATTAAATAGAAAAAAATTAATCAGGTCTTAGTTTATTTTATCTATGAATGTTCCTTTATTATTATATGGGATCACATACATAAACACATTCACATAATAATAATATACTATTCCAAAATAAAAAAATGACTAATCTTGATCATTTTACTATTAGATGATTTTTTAGATGTTCGGGTCGAAGCCTCTTTTTATCATGAAATCAGAGAACTCTTTTCAAACATGGTAGATGGAGACCCATTACATATCCCAATGGCCTGAGGCCAAGTGACCCATAAACATGTCCTAAATACCCTGTGCAGCATCGTGATTGCATCATCCTACCTACATCACCTCTTACCTACATCATTAATACATCATAAATCCCCAAGGGGATTTCTATGATATAATCCTTGTCATTTTTGATGTAGGTTTATAGTTTTTATCACTTAGGAACCACCCAAAAAATATATATATTACTTTTGGTTAATCCAGAGAGCATAAATGGATCAATCATGACCATAGGGTTTGATGATCAACTCATGTCTCCCTCGAGTCGTATCTCGTACACCAATCCATTGTATCAATTTCTTATATGGAATATTGGTAACTCTTGGCAAGATATGTATAATATATCTTCCTAGAAATTATACGTAAAAACTAGAAAATACAAAAAATACAAGAGAAATAACACACATGGATGTAAAGACCCCTAAATATATAATTCATGGAAAGATGATAAGTATATCATCAAAAATAAATTAACTATTATAATCCTCAATCATAATTGTAATAATAATATAAATAAATTAAATTCCAAATGTACACTAGTCAGTCGATGCTTAATATCAGTCGTAAAGTGGAAAACATGCGATATAAATGTGTAATTGATATAAATTTTCTATAAATTTCACATGAGGATATTTAAATGGAATTAAAATAATTAAACTAATTTTAATTCAAAAATTTTATATCATAGAGTCCATAATTTGTTAATTAACATAACATTTTTTTCTTATTTTTTGATAACATTTATGCCTTTGGGGCCCCTGGGTGGCCCAAAAAATTCCTTAAAAAGTTGTTCCAGACCATTTATGGGCCTTGAAGGGACCGAGTAAGTCAGGATGAGCTGGTATGGCTGTTAGGCTTTCTGGGTGACTATCCCCTACATGATGTATGTATAGGGGGGTGGTGGAGGTGGGTTCCAATTATGCATCTTATTGAAAAAAATTCATAAAAGATGTGCATGACAACTGGCACATGACTTAATGTTTTGCCTCCACTTTTGGGGTGTCTATTTTCCACACACAAGGTGGTTTGTTTGCCAAATTTTTTCAAACATTTTTTCTTTTTTCATTCCTTATTTTTCTATTTCCTTGACTTCAGGATCATGTATAGATTTTATATTTTACGAGTCGATGGAAATGAACACCCCTTCACTGAAACTATTCCAGCCAATGGAACCAAGTTGGAATGTTGGGAATCACTAGACCGTTCCAACACACACCACTTTAAAAAAAATAAAACACACACACAAAAACATATATATATATATATATATATATTTGTGTGTTTGTTTGTGTTTTTTATTAAAATTTTAAACCTCTTAAAATCTGTTATGATTAGATTTAAATTTTTAGAATGTCATAACATGACCATTCATGACTGGATCAAAGAACAATTTATTATAATAGGAATTCTATGATTCCATATTAATTAAATTAATTTATAATCAGATTATATACTCCCGAATTCCATTTGATATAAATATTTGGTACTAGGGAGAAAAAATTGGATATACTGTGGTTTTAATATTTTATTAGAAGATCAATGTAACAACATCATCCATGGTGATGCGCATACTAGTAAGAACCCTAAGATCCTACATGAAATAATTTAAGAACAGAATTAAATCTAACCAATACCTCATTTTATTGGAATTCACTAGGGAATACTGGTCATCATCGGTGACCGTTGCATGAAGGATCTAACAACGAATCCCTTTAGATCATCCACATGTTCTTTGAAAGCCAATTAGTATACTAATCAATGATATTCTAGTGCTAGGATATAGAATTGATGATGACTTTGACATCACGAAGATCATTGTTTTGCCATTCTTTTGATCTGCAATGGTTTTCTTGGATTAATTCTTGGATCATGATACTTCTCTCTGGTATTTAGGTAAAATGAGTGATAATCTCTCAAATTGGAGTGGATGAATAGTACTCAAATTTGGAGGATGATCTTACTTATATGATGGGGTTAAAATACCCGTAAATGGCCCAATGGACCTCAGATATATATTATCCACTGAATAATCCATAAATGACATCTTATGATCTATTTAATGAGTAATAAATACCAATTATATTTTAATTATTTACCTGTGTCATAATAAATATATATTACATGATAAAAAATAGTTATTAACTCCAATTTCTATTCTCTAAAATAATAAATGAACCTTGAATATTAGTATAGTAATAATTAATTAAATATTTTTGCATGGATTAATTGTATATGTTGTGAATATTATTAATAAATAAATTCAATACCAGATATTCTAATAGAAAATAATATGAATTTATTTGTTCCTTGAAGATTATTCAAACTCAAACATCACCTCAACCATGTGGTGGGACCCACCATTTTCTTCACTCTGGTTTATAATAATATGGAAAACGTTTGAATACGCTAGGTGTGTGGACCTTTTATCACTTAAATTAATAGTAGTGAGTGCTAATCACAGACCAGGAGTGGAGTCTAACAACCCATCAGGGCCCATAAGGAGTTAAATAATAGTCATGAGAATGAGAAAATTCTAGGAACACACACTATTTAATATAATACCTTTTTCTCGTGATATATAATAAAGGAGGATCCATATTTTAATCAATATTCTTTTTTTGTTTATTATTCATCGGTAATATTTTAAGGAATTAACTTCTTTTACCATGATCCTAGATTTAATAAATTTACCACCATCCTTATCAATTGGACCTAAGATATCACTTCCTTTTAAGAAGTTTAAAATTCTTTCTTAATCATCCAACCAATTCCATTCCACCAACGAGGCACCCAATAAAATCTAACTCACTATGACATTAATGTCCTGGTTGTATTTCTTTTTTTTTTCATCAAATTACATAATCAAATGGAACACATTGATAATAATATCAATTGAAAAGACCATTACACATTCTCTTAGATAGTAAGTACCAATTGCACACATAATATGTTTGGTTTAATTATAAGTTGAATCCTCATGATCTCATATACTCAAGATCACCATGTGTGAAATTAATGAGAATTTATAAGGATCATCAGCCCCCAACACCTGATAGCCATTAATCATAAGTGTCCTATAAACATGATGTTTATACACTATAGGATATATGATTAATATTATTATCTTGGAATCTCAAGTTTCACATAATAGACTTGGAACTTCTATAACCTTTTTACATGACATGTAATCTAATGAAATTACCATGAATGGAGTGGACATAGAAGTATGATCACAAAAATGGTAAAAGAAGAAAAAGTATATGACAATATATATATATATGTAACTGTAATAAAATTCTATAAAAGATTTGAGTATAGGGAACCCACCACAACACATAATACCATCTAATCATTATATATTAATATTTATAGATTCATTTAGTAGATTTAATATTTTATATTCAAGGTAAAATCTCTCAGAGAATATCATATTGGAGTCAGGAGATCCAAAATCTTTTTTTCTTGTGAATTAAGGCATGTTCTTTCACATATTGATCAATTTGATACAGTGACTCATGATGGATTCCTTTCATTAAAATTTTACTTATTCTTAAAATATTTGAATCTTGAGAAATTAAATAGTAGTCCATTGATATAATTTTATCCTATCATTATCTTGGATGTTTTGAGTTATAGTTAATTTGGGATTAATGTGTTATATTCATTAAGGATGATTTTTTATTGTTGTGGTTAGGTTTATTCACCATTTATTATTGATAGTGTACTTCAATTTATGATGATATTTATGAAATATCTAAAGATAATCATGTAATGATAATAATGAATCTCTACGTGTTCCTAAGGTGATGATTAATTTCAAAGAAGATACATGTTTTTTATATTACTAGAGGTGGATGATATCTGATGGTTATTATTATGAGTTGATCAGAGTCTCCCATAAACTGGACACCTGAACTAGTGTGTGGAAATGACTGAAGGGAATTCTTGACCCACATGAGTTTGTGAAAAGTGCATGAGTATCAAGAACTAAATTTTAGAGTTATTTTTCCATCAATAAAACAAATGATAAACATATGGAATATATATATATATATATATATAAGAAAACATTCTAATACAAGTTAGATACTGGAAGATAAATATAATAAGTTAATACATGTGTTAATCCAAAATAGGTAAACCAAATAAGTCGATACCAAAAACAACAACCCATCTATAGAGGATATGAGGGTAATAATCTCACCATTTCACCACCAAAATCCCACACCCCAAAAACACAGATGATAATCACCTATAATAGGTTCCTTCACTTTACCTACATATAATAAAAAATATCTAATTACACCCCTAGCTGTGTGTAGGGTGCAAGAAAAACAACCACTAAAGGATCCCAACAAGTTTGTTATATGAATTCTTTAATTAACTATCCATTTTATCTCATTTAATAAAAAAGGTAAAAATTATATGTTTACACATTTTAAAAAAATCCACCCTTTCATAGCATTTTATAAATCATTAACAAATAAAACCAGTTTTCTAAATCATGTAAAAATAATAATTTCCAAATGTTGATACGTGGAAACTATGTTCTAGGATACATTTTGTCTGTGTTATCTAACATCACCAAACCTATATGAACAAATTAAAATGTGTGCATGAATCCATAATTAATGGGCTTTGGGATAGAAGAAACCCCTATTAATTAAACCCCATATAAAAATATAGTTTAGTTAGAGTTTTTTTGGTAAATAAACCTCAGGTAGCCAAAAATTGTCTTAGTGTGCTTGTCCTAAAATCTATTCCCGTTTTAAGTACACCACATTACCATGTTATATATCCCATTAATGGAAGATTATATATTAATAATTCAAACCATATAAAATTAATATCACACATCAATAGTAAAATTTCCCAAATTCACAATAAAATATGTTTTGAAATCCATTTCCATCAACAATAAAAGAGGGGAAATACATTTTTCAAAAGAATCCCCAATATTCACATTTTAGGAATCATGATTAATTCCATTAAAAAAAATTGAAAACCAATTTTAAATTATAAGGAAATAAATTATTACAAAAAAGGAATTCTATGAAATTTTATACCACTAATACATGGAATTTCCAATAACCGAATGGTATACTAAAATCCAAATACACATAATGCTACAAGAATCAATAAATGTTTAAATAAAAAGTCTCGCATCAACAAAATCAGATCGAATATACCCTAGGATACCATATACTTTTGATAGAATGAAATAAGAATAATGTAGGGGTAAAATAAAGGAAAGATGAAGGGAAGCCCTATACCTATAGTCTGAACAAAATGTTATAACCTGACTAGTGAAAAGTAGTTTGGAAGGGATCATCCATAGTTACTAGTTGAAAAAAGAATTGGACATCCAAAATTAACCATAAAACCATCTACATTTGAAAAAATGTAAAAAATGATTTAATTTTGGGGATTTATAGAAGATATATAAAGTCAAAGATGCATTAGAAACCCTCCCATAAAGATCAAACATGCCTAATTAAATAGGCATAACTTTCCCCCTAATGATTAGGCGGTTGATTTGGCCATTTTATAAAACCAAAAATACCAACACCATGGGATGGTTATTCCCCAAATGTCTATGGTGGGTTAGATTTCTCTACACCTATGAGGTTCATGAAAAGATGAAAGAAAACATTATTTGTGTAATACCAACCGTTCCTACCACAATGACGCGGTGAGGCCATATTAACTATGGTCAACAGAAAGACTCCTCACGCTTCAGGTTAATGACCATGCCTAGTCAGGGAATGTTGTTATCTTTTATTTAAACTTTCAATATATGAGAATAATACATGTTCCATAATAGTGTGGACCTACCCTTTTTGACCTTAAAAATATTGGGAATTCAATTAATGTCACTACAAACCACCTAACACTTTCCAAACCAAAACAATATTCACACAGGTTAATAAAAATACTTAATGTAAACCACATATGATAAAATATCCCCACTATATTATATTATATCCCCATAAATTCACATTGAATATGCTTACATTGAGATGGTATGAGAGCCATGCACCCTTATATATTATTTTGATTCCATTTAAAATAAGAATATGTTTCATGATGACACAACACTTGATACGATCTAATAGATTTCCCACATATAATATTTTCCTGGGAATAAAAAATATAACTTGAAAATTTATAAACTACCATATATGGTTCTAGATAAAGATCTTCCCAATTATCAACATGAAATGGATCATGGTGGTACTTCTTAATATGTAACACATGGAAAGACACATGGATAAAATTTAACTTTGATGATAGATCTAACCAATTATCTAATTTTCCAATATTCATAGTGATTTCAAAAGATCCCATGTATCTCATATTTGACGTTACCTTCATACCATGATGAAAAAGACCCAATATAGATGAAACTTTCCTAAAAACTAGACCACCTAACAAAAATTCCAATGGGTATAACTGAGGATTCATATAATATTTTCTATTACTCTAAGTTATCTCTGGTGATTTAAAAATAATCTAAATCTTTGATTATGTCTCCTAAAAAATTCTTGGTCCCAGAAGAGAAATCTCACCCACTTTTGGCCATCATCGAGGTGATTTACACAGTGGACCTTACAAATACTGAAAGGGATGCATTCTTATGGATGAATAGTGACTATTGTTATAAGAAAACTCAACCAGTCCAAAATAGCTATCGTAATAACCTATAAAGTCAACACCATAGGAACAAAGAATATCATCTAAAATATGAATTTCTCTATCTATATGTATGTCTAACAGAGGTTTTTAAAATAATCCCAATTTGACATGTGAACCTTTCACCTCCTGGATACATTTACAAAACCAAGTGGTAAACCAAGATCCCTATAATAAGTAATAGTATACAGTAACCCACAGAGCCTTATAATATCAATCACATATATCATTCCCAAATCCTCAAAATTTTTGGTGTCTTAAAATAGAATGAAATTAGTAGACTTGGTTAAATGATCAATCCCCACCCACAAGGAATTATTACCTTAAGTATTCCATGGTAATCCAATGATGAAATATATGGGAACCTTAGGAAATTTCAAGAGAGGAAGTAAGAGTGGATTATAAAAAATATAAGGGTTTTT
Organism: Viscum album; assembly: GCA_963277665.1. NCBI lineage: Eukaryota > Viridiplantae > Streptophyta > Magnoliopsida > Santalales > Viscaceae > Viscum > Viscum album. The sequence continues at coordinate 1,530,642,902 of OY728165.1, forward strand.
TTGCTTGACTTTAATATACTGACATGTATAGAAAACATAAACATAATAAACATTATCATGTTTTAATGGTAGAAACCAAAACCAAATATTCATGTCATAATACTTCTTCATTATACCAGGATGGAAAAACCACTGAGAATAATTTATATCCTCTATGAGAAACTTCTTTATAGATAAATGAATTAAATCCTAGTTCAAGAAACAAAGGATGCCTTCCTAGGAGAAAGGCAACTCAGAAATGGTCTCCCAACCAAATAAAGTGTTCTATATACTATATAACTCTTCATCTCACTATTTATCCAAGGAAATCAACTTGATTTGTGATGATATAAATTTATCACTTAAAAAAATAATTACAAAACCCTCTATTATATCTAGGTGATTATGATAAATGAGTTTTATAATATTCAATTTTTCCTTTGATTCCATCATAGATTGAGAATGAAATTTTAAAATTTGGCATCCTAAAAAACACTCCCCTTTACTTGGTTATAGGACGTGAAAAAGTTGAATGACTAAAGATAATCCACCCATCCCCTTGACCTATGTTTTGGGTCCTTCAAAAAAATGTAACATAAAATATTGTGACTATACTAAATCGTGAACCACTACAACAAAACAGTTGTTTAGCGGCGGTTCTAGGAACCGCCGCTAAACCTTTTGTAAAAAAGGATCCGCAGAGGTTTATAATAAACCACCACAAAACATTGTTTTTTTTACACCCGACCCTCCTTCCCCCGCGACCCCGACCCCCCGCTTCCCCCGCGACCCTGACCCCCCACTTCCCCCGGCGACCCCACGACCCCGAACCCGGCGACCCCGCACGACCCCGATGACCCCGAAAACCCCGCGACCCCATGACCCCCGGCCCCCCGCGACCCTGGAAGCTGTACCGTCTTCCCCTCTAGGTAGGGTTTTCTTTCTCCTTTAAGTTTTTTTGGTTTTCTAGTAGGTATAAGAATCAAATAGATTTTATCATCTATTAGTTCTTTGAATCGTGGAGCTTGTCTATAGTGGATTCTCTTTTAGGGTGATCATAAAGAGTTTATGGTGTATTGCGGAAAATTTTAAAGTTAATATTGAGATAATTTATTATCACTTGAAGTTGAAGGAAATATAGTGCCAAGAGTTTATCAACCTTCGATATGAGAGTTTGAGTGTGAATGAGATTAGAGTTAGGTTCATGAAACTTCTCTTATATGCTTGCAATATTCTTTATGATGTTACCCCATTATACTATTTATGTAAATTAATGTGCTAGAAAATATTGAGGTGATAGATAATAAGTTATTAACGTCTCATTAATCTTAAAAAAGAAGTCACTATAACTTATTGAAGAGTGGATCTATGAATGCATATATTTTTTTAGCTAGATAGTTGATGTTTTGAATAATAGTTTTTTTGTATCAATATTTCTTTTTGTATTTCTCTAGGGATGAAAATTCTTATGATTCATCTAGGATCCCTTATTTACTTTGTTTTGTGTGTGTTATCCATGGAAATTGAAATCTTTAGCACCCAACCATCCCTGGTGGTCAGTATGGAGGTCATGTCAACTTTTAAATACATCCTCAATAACAGTTTCCTCTAAACATTTCTTATTATTAACATAATACTTAGGATTTTATTCTATAGAGGGGTGATAGAGTTGGTGGAAGAAAACCTTGAGATATTCCTGGTTCAAAATGACTAAGGACTAAGCATGGTAGATGTGAAAGATGTCATTAGGGATAGTAAGGAAAAGGAGTAGGGTGTGATCAGTTTCGTGCTATGTATTTTCTAGTGTTGGGTGGACCAAACATCATTTGTGTCATGATCCACCCAAACATCATTTGTGTCATGACCCACCCAAACATCATTTGTGTCATGACCAAACATCAAAGATACTTATGCTGCCTTTCGGATGTCGCTGGACCGGGCCAACACACTGCGGTCACGCCGCGGTCACGCCGCAGTCACGTCGCGGTCACGCCGCGGTCAGCCCCTCCCCTCCCCTCCCCTCCATCCTGCCCCTCCCCTCCCCTCCCCTCCCCCCTGCGCAACATTTTCCCCCATCCCAGAAGCCCCCCTGCCCCTCCTCTCCCCTCCCCTCCCCCCTGCCCAACATTTTCCCCCAGCATCCCCCCCTGCCATCACCCTCCCCTCCCATACCCTCCCCTCCAACCTGCCCCTCCCCTACCCTCCCCCTGCCCAACAATTTCCCCCAGCAGCCCCCTCCCCCTGCCTCTCCTCTCCCCTCCATCCTGCCCAGCCCCTCCCCTCTAACACGCTGAGGTCACGCCGCGGTCACGCTGCGGTCACGCCACGGTCAGCCCCTCCCCTCCCCTCCCCTCCCCCCTGCCCAACATTTTCCCCCAGCATAGCAGCCCCCCTGCCCCTCCCCTCCCCTCCAACCTGCCCCTCCCCTCCCCTCCCCCTGCCCAACAATTTCCCCCAGTAGCCCCCTCCCCCCTGCCCCTCCTCTCCCCTCCCCTCCCCTCCATCCTGCCCAGCCCCTCCCCTCCAACATGCTGCAGTCACGCCGCGGTCCCGTGGCGGTCACACCGTGGTCACGCCGCGGTCACACCGCGGTCACGCCGCGGTCAGCCCCTCCCCTACCCTCCATCCTGCCCATCCCCTCCCCTCACCTCCCCTCCATCCTGCCCCTCCCCTCCCCTCCCCTCCCCCTACCAAAAATTTTCCCCCATCCCAGCAGCCCCCCCTGCCCCTCCTGTCCCGTCCCCTCCTCTCCCCTCCATCCTACCCATCATCAACCCCCTCACCTCACCTCCCCCCTCCCAAAAATTTTCCCCCAGGAGCCCCCCTTCCATCACCCTCCCCTCCCCTCCCCTCCAACCTGCCCCTCCCCTCCCCTCCCACTGCCCAACAATTTCCCCCAGTATCCCCCACCCCCTGCCCCTCCTCTCCCCTCCCCTCCTCCCCATCTTGCCCAGCCCCTCCCCTCCAACACGCTGCGGTCACGCCGCAGTCAGCCCCTCCCATCCCCTCCATCCTGCCCAGCCCCTCCCCTCCCCTCCCCTCCCCCTACCCAACATTTTCCCCTAGCCCAGAAGCCCCCCCTGCCCCTCCTCTCCCCTCCATCCTGCCCCTCCCCTCCCCTCCCCCTTCCCAACAATTTCCCCCAACAGCCCCCTCCACCCTCCACCCTGCCCCTCCTCTCCCCTCCCCTCCCCTCCATCCTACCCATCCCCTCCCCTCCAACACGCTGCGGTCACACCGCAGTCACACTGCAGTCACGCCGCGGTCATGCCGTGGTCACACCGCGGTCAGCCCCTCCCCTCCCCTCTATCCTTCCCAGCCCCTCCCCTCCCAGCCCCTCCATCCTGCCCCTCCACTCCCCTCCCCTCCCCCCTGCCCAACATTTTCCCCCAGCCCAGCAGCCCCCCTGCCCCTCCTCTCTCCTCCCCTCCCCTCCCCTCCATCCTGCCTAGCCCCAGCCCCTCACCTCCCCTCCCCCTGCCCAAAATTTTCCGCCAGCAGCCCCCATACCATCACCCTCCCCTCCCCTCCCCTCCCATCTAACCTGCCCATCCCCTCCCCTCCCCCTGCCCAACAATTTCCCCCAGCAGCCCCCTCCCCCTACCCCTCCTCTTCCCTCCCCTCCCCTCCATCCTTCCCATCCCCTCACCTCCAACAAGTCGTGGTCATGTCGTGGTCACGCCGCGGTCACGCCGCGGTCACGCCGCGGTCACGTCGCGGTCACAACGCGGTCAGCCCCTCCCCTCCCCTCTATCCTACCGAGCCCCTACCCTCCCCTCCCCTCCATCCTGCCCCTACCCTCCCCTCTCCTTTCCCCTGCCCAACATTTTCCCCCAGCCCAGCAGCCCCCCTGCCCCTCCCCTCCCCTTCAAACTGCCCCTCCCCTCCCCTCCCCCTGCCCAACAATTTCCCCCAGCTGCCCCCTCCCCCCAGCTGCCCCTCCTCTCCCCTCCCCTCCATCCTACCCAGCCCCTCCCCTCCAACACGCTGCGGTCACGCCGCGGTCACGTCGCGGTCATGTCGCGGTCACGCCGTGGTCACGCCGCGGTCACGCCGCTGTCACGCTGCGGTCACTCTGCGGTCACGCCGTAGTCACGCTGCGGTCTGCCCCTTAACTCCCCTCTATCCTGCCCAGCCCCTCCCCTCCCCTCCCCTCCATCCTGCCCCTCCCCTCCCCTATCCTCCCCCTGCCCAACATTTTCCCCCATCCCAGCATCCCCCCCATGCCCCTCCTCTCCCCTCCCCTCCCCGCCCCTCCATCCTGCCCAGCCCCAGCCCCTCACCTCCCCTCCCCCCTTCCCAACATTTTCCCCCAGCAGCCCCCCTGCTATCACCCTCCCCTCCCCTCCCCTCCCCTCCCCTCCAACCTGCCCCTCCCCTCCCCTCCCCCTGCCCAACAATTTCCCCCAGCAGCCCCCTCCCCCAGCCCCTCTTCTCCCCTCCCCTCCCCTCCATCCTACCCAGCCCCTCCCCTCCAACACGCTGCGGTCATTCCGCGGTCACGCCGCGGTCACGCCGCGGTCACGCCGCGGTCACGCCACGGTCAGCACCTCCCCTCCATCCTGCCCAGCCCCTCCCCTCCCCTCCCCTCCACTCCACTCCCCCTGCCATCACCCTCCCCTCCCGTCCCCTCCAACCTGCCCCTCCACTCCCCTCCCCTCCAACATGCCCAACATTTTCCCCCAGCAGCCCCTCCCCCCCGCCATCACCCTCTCCTCCCCTCCCCCTCCATCCTGCCCAGCCCCTCCCCTCCCCTCCCTTCTAACATGCCCATCCCCTGCCCCTCCCCTCCCCTTGCCCCTGCCCAAAAATTTCTCCCAGCATCCCCCTCAGTGAAATGTCATGCTAAATAAAGATGTTATTGTTGTCCATTGTAATTTTCAAAAAGTATTATTTAGTTCTTATTCCAACCTAGAATACGTGTTGATTTGTTGATGTTAAATCATTTTCAATCTCGGACACCTTCATAGGATTCTTGAATCCCTATCTTCCTTTATTAAGTGTTTTTCAGTCATGGAAGATAGTTCCACCTAAACCACATAATCAATCAATGGACTGATTGAGAAAATATCCAACCTACTACCATTAGATTCTATTGAATGAGAATGGTATTAGTATTCCACTATTTGTAATGGTCATTCTTCACTAGTTGGTAGCTATTTCTTATTGACTAAGGCATTCATAATGTATGTCTTAAACCTTCCAAAATCATTCTATTCAATGTGATTGTTGTACCCTGAAGTTTAAACATTTGAGAATCATTTTAACAGATAAATAAATTATGAAATTATATTATTCTGCACCTACCAATTTGGGTATGAATCTCTTTTGGATACCCCAAATACATAACATTAGATTCTCCTTTTGTAATGTCTTATCGAAACTATGGTCCTTTTCATAGGATATTAAACTTTGTGACACAATGGTCTAAACATCATGACCATAAAATTAATGTCCCCCTCCAAGGTATTATATGAAACTAATAATCCTTAATTCACATCAGGTTGTGTTTTGGAATATCTATGAAGACTAACCAATCATTGGTTCTATGTTTTTATATATAAAAATGTTAACATCTACAGGTGTGAATATCCATGATAAATAAGTCCTGGTTTTGTAATAAAACCCCTCCAATGGAGGTGTGCTGTCTGCAAAAACTCACAGTGGTATACCTTGCTTAAAATTATTGCATTGATGTTTTCCATATACATGATGTCGTTGTTAGTCATAAAGCACACATCGTACTTGATGATTTTTATATCCCTATAGAGGGTTTACATCTTTTTATTAAAATGATTGTTTGAACCAAGAAACTCTTTAAGTGCCGTTAGAATTTTAAGATGGGTCCCATGTTGTGTGACCATGTCACATAGCATGTGATATTTAAATCCAACCAAAAGCCTAGTTCCACAGCCTAGGGGTCCCACGGTACCAGTAATGTTAGATTACATGTTATGTTACCTGTGATTTTCCTGATTCCATGGGGTATTAATTCCTTTAGGTATTCCTACACATTTCTAGATCTCCAAACCTCAATGAATTAGATATATCCGGGGTCACCCAATCCTCTAGTCGTCACAGATTAGCATTCACTTTTTAAATATTATGAGAAAATATCCTCTCATTCCATCCATATCATCCTATTTGAAACTAAGTGGAAGATGCTACCCCTCGGATGTCGCTGGACCGGACCAACATGCTGCGGTCACGCCGAGAATCCATGGTATGTTAATGATGTCCCCTATCATACATAGGATATGTTTCTACATGATATATTTCACCAGAGGATTATTCATCAATGTACATATATTATGGAAATTTTGTTAATCATTATTTGTTTTTGATGATGGGGTTATAGAAGATGTCTCATGTTTGATTCCTTGTTTTTTGTGTAGGCACATTATGATATACATGGATAAAAGCTGGATCACATTACTGAGGAACACACCTCAGTATGTTAAGGGTTTGAATGAGTTATTAGATATTGCAATTTCTAATCGATCCGTTGAAGGGAGAATAAAATGTCCATGTCCTAAATGTAAATTTAGAACATGGTTGAAGAGAGATGAGGTTAATGAACATTTAATACTGAACCAATTCCCTGCTCAATATTTGTGTTGGATTTGGCATGGAGAATCGAATGTTATAGAAAGATTGAGCACTGATTTTAATCCGCATAATGAGGTCCCAAGTTCATCGACAATGGAAAATGAAGTGAAAAACCTAATAAATGATGCATTCGGCACTGCAAGACACCACTATCAGCATCAAAACATATCAGAAAAACCAGAAGAGGGTGCTAAAAATTGAAACATGACAAGTGATATTTTTGATTCTGTGGAGCCAAATGTAAGATAAAACTTCACTGGGGAAAATGTGTTTCATGATTTAGTTGATGATGGAAATCAAGAGTTGTATAGTGGGTTTTTGAAATATTCAAAGCTTTCATTTTTGCTGATGTTATACCATATCAAATGTCTATGTGGAATTACAAATAAGGCAATGTACATGATATTGGAATTGATTCGTGATGCATTTCCTGAAGCAAAAATCTCAGAATCTTTTTATGATATGAAAAAAGTTGTTAACAAGCTTGGTCTGAATTATACAAAAATACATGCATGTCCCGATGATTGTATGCTTTATTGGGGAGAGGATTCAAGTAGACAGAATTGCCAGAAATGTTCTTCTTTTAGATGGGAAGGAAAAGGGTGATGTTGGAAGTATGAATGAACATAATTTCATGGAGAAGAAAAGTAGCACACCTGCAAAGGTTTTGCGTTACTTTCCTTTGATGCCTCGATTGCAAAGATTATTCAGGTCATCAAAAACCACCGAACACATGAAGTGGAATTCTATAGATAATAACAATGATGGGTTAATGAGACATCCATGAGATTCCCAATCATGGAAGACATTTGATTCATTACATATTGATTTCTCAGCTGATCCTAGGAATGTTTGATTGGGATTATCTGCCGATGGATTCAACCCATTTGGGACTTTGAGTACCAATTATAGCATTTGGCCAGTTGTTTTGATCCCTTATAATCTGCCTCTGTGGATGTGTATGCAACAAACATATTTTATCCTTTCGATGATTATTCCTAGAAAACAAATGCCTGGAAATGATATTGATGTATACTTGCAGCCTTTGATTGAAGAATTGCAGGAGTTATGGAGCAACAGTGTTAAGACATTTGATGCTTCTTCTAAAACAATGTTCAAAATGTATGCTGCTTTAATGTGGACCATTAGTGACTTCCCTGGGCTTGGGAATTTATCTGGTTGGAACACTTACACATGTTGGGATTGTCCTATTTGTAACTTTGATTTTGAGCCCAAATGGCTACCTCACAGTAGAAAATGGTGCTTCTTGTGTCATCAAAGATTTCTCGATGCATCTCATAGATTTTGGCTGAACAGATCAAAATTTAATGGTTCCATTGATCGTAGACCACCTCCAAAGTTGTTAAATGGTTTTGAAATATTGGCACAGCTTGAAAATGTTGAAACAGAATTTGGGAAGCTTCATCATTTGAATGATAGCGGAAAACGGGTCCGAAGTGTATCCTCAAGTGAAACCGGAATGCAATAATGGAAGAAAAGAGGGATATTCTTCAAACTTCCATATTGGGAATTTAATTTGTTGCGTCATAATCTTGATGTGATGTATATTGAGAAAAATTTCGGTGACAATTTGATTTTCACATTGGTTAAGGAGCATGGAAAGTCGAAGGATCATCTCAATGCTCGCAAAGACTTATAAGCAATGAACATAAAACGCGATCTCTGGCCAGATGAGAGTGGAAAGTATCCTCCGGAAATTTTTGCAATGAAAAATAGGGATAAAGATAAATTCTTTTGAATGTTAAAGAATGTTAAGGTATTTGATGTGTATTCAAGTAACATATCGAGGTGTTTTGACTTGAAGAATCGTAAGTTACATGGATTGAAAAGCCACGATTCACATATTTTGTTACAACAGTTACTACCATTGGCATTGCGTACATTATTAGCTGAAAAAATTACTGCTGTTGTACTCCATTTCTGCACATTTTTCAAAAAACTATGTGAGAAATATCTACATCCATTTCATCTTGACAACCTCTAGGAGAGGTTTGTATTGACCCATTGCACAATAGAGATGATCTTTCCTCCATCCTTTTTTACTATAATGATGCATTTAACTGTGCATTTGGTTGAGGAAGCTAAATGAGGAGGCTCCGTTCATTATCGATGGATATATCCAATTGAGAGGTAGTTTATTTATATGTTTTCCAGTTAAGTAAACAATTTTTGGTACTTAATTAAATGCATAATTATGTTTCTTTTATTTCACAGATATCTTGGGCATTTGAAATCATACGTGAGAAATAAAGCTAAACCAGAAGGATCAATTACTGAAGGCTATATGGCTGAAGAGTGTCTTACCTTTTGTTCTCGAAACTTGGATGATATTGAGACAAGATTTAATCGAGTAGGACGTGTTGATGACACATCGACTCAATATCAAATACATCATAAATCCAAAATATTTCCTACTATTGGCCGATCAGTTGGGAGGACCTCAAATGTGACACTGACTGAATTGGAATTATTACAGGCACATTGATATGTGTTTCTGAATAGTGAAATTGCAGATCCATTTTTTGAAGAGTTGAGGATACAAACAAAGAGACGAATGAGAGGCCAAACACGAAATGAGAAAGATATAATGAAAGCTGTTAATAAAGAGCTTGTAGAATGGTTTTCACGACGTGTAAGTTCATATATATTGCAATAAATGTGAATATTAGTTTGACACATACATTTTGTGAATCTAATAAAGTATATTTCTTTTTTCAGATCATGAATACTGATACTCTAGCAGAGGTATCAGAAGATTTGAATTTTCTTGCTAGAGGTCCTTTAAAATAAGTTAGAAAGTTCGACGCTTATAATGTGAATGGCTTTACATTTCGTACAGTCGATCGAGAAGTGGGTTTGAGAACACAGAATAGTGGTATATTTACATTTGCTGAAGTGGAATACTATGGAAAGCTGCATGATATTATTGAATTAAACTACCACAGACATTTTTCAGTTGTTTTATTCAAATGTAAATGGGTTGATATTATCAGAGCCGTTAAAAGAGATTCCTTGCAATTTACTTTTGTGAACTTCTCTCGCTTGATGGATGTTGGTGATCATGAACTGCATGATCCATATATCTTAGCATCATAAGAAAAAATGGTATATTATGTGAATGAAGTTGCCGATGAAGGGTGGAGTGTAGTTTCTCATGAAATACAAAGAGATTTGTATGATATGGGTGATGAAGTTGAAAATTTGACCTCTGAAATTGAATTTAATCAGCAACATGAAGCAGAATTATTTGTCCATCATGATATTGAAAATATTAGTCTAGCAAGGATGAATGAAGTGGATGAAGAAATGGAGCAGTAAACCGACATGGTTGAAGGGGAAAATGATTTTATGTACAATTGTTTATTTATTCTGCGACCACATGTTTCATTTCTACATTCATTCATTATCATTGTTATATATATTTTGTCTGTTAGTACTCCATATGTTATCATTTTTAAATTTTTTTTCTGCATAAATTTTTTGAAATATATATTCTTAACTTAATTTTATTTGATTAAATGACAGGAATGCCAAGGAAGAAGCGTTACATTATTTCATCCAGTTGAGTGACAGATGACTATCCATCTGGCTCCCTCCCCACGACATCTGATGCACCAGCTACCGACACCCCTGCACCATCTCCCCCTGCACCATCTCTCACACTATATGTGGATTTCCAAGTAGAGGCTGAGTCGTCGAATCACCCTTCAGGAGCCTCAACAGTGGGGCAGAAACGCGCCCCTTCCATTTCATCCCGGACATACTGGAGTGTCACTATCATAGGTACAAATTTTAATTGAACAAATTTATTGCATTTTGTTTATACTAATTGTTTTCTCATTGAAGATGAAAAAAATAAAACCGTGGAGAAAAAAATAAAAATTTCAGATGTTTGGAATCTGAATGGCGAGAAGATTGTTGTGCCATTTGATTCTTACGGTGTCCCTATAGATGATGTCGTGGGGTTTCTTGGCCCAATTCTAGGCCAGCTGGCAGCAGAGCCCATTTCCCTTCCCATTTCATATGACGATTGGAGACATATGCCTCTAAGCTGAAAAAATGAAGTGTTTTATTCTCAAATCAAGGTAAATTTATTGCATTATGGTTTAATTTAATGTCATGTTACTAATATGTTCAAAATGAATTTCTGTATACAGATGTTCTTCCACTTTACCGTTGCTGATGTGATAGCACGGAAGTGGACGTTGAAAAATCAAGGTAAGAAGTGGAAAGATTTTAAATGGAGATTGTGGTATTATGTCAATGATGCTTCATTGACCATGCTGCAAATGTATGAGAAGCTACCCAGTGGGGTACCAAAAGAGCAGTGGAAAGTGTTTGTTGGCAGGCATCGGGATCAGAAGCAGATGGTATTGAAATATATATATTATTATATTACCCACATTTTACATTTATACATGTATATGAAAAGGACATGAAATTAAATAAATCAGTATTAAATTGAATTTTATTTATTTCAGGATCTATCAAGACAGAATGCGTCAAACCGAGCGAAGCAAGTCATCCCACACACTACGAGCTCAAAAAGTTTTTCTATAAATCGAAGGTCATTGGTAATATTTTAATTAGTTTAAATATTTATAAGAAAATATTATCTGTTTAATATATTGAATTGTTGATTTATCTTTGATTAATGCAGTCACAGAGTTTAGGCCATGAAGCATCCAGAACTGAACTGTGGTTGGATGTTCACAAGAAATCAGATGGATGTTTTGTTAATGAGCCTGCTAAAGAAGTTGGGGTATGAAGTAAATTTTTTATCATAATAACTTATTATCAATTTTTTCTGTGTTAATATATATTGATATTTGATTTATAGGTCAAAATTAAAGAACTATGGGATGCTGATCCTGCGAATTCCTACTCTGTCTCCCAGGATGACACAGTTGCTAAAGTACTTGGGAAGGAGCATCCTGGGAGAGTGTGCAGGATGGGTTTAGGACCCGTTCCATATGAAGTTTTTAGCAGGCCACCGTGGATAGCTGATGTATCTACTCCTGACTTTAGTCAGCCTGGAGATGCTAAGAAAGAGATTGTTTCTTTACGAAACATAGTTCACCAGTATTGGGATTAGATATCTGCATTGCAGAAAGAGTTGACTAAACTACGTCAGCAGATGAGCAGATATGCCCCCGGTGGGAGTGCATCAGTTGGTGGTATGCAGGTAAATCACATAAAATGTGAATCATTTAGTTTTCTAACTTTCATTTGTTTTAAGTTTTAATATAAACATGTAACTGTATTTAATTTTCAATATAATTTTCTCACAGGTGACAAAACAAAGTGGAAATGAAGGTTGAGAGGGTGACGATGCATCATCAGACCCTGAGTAGTTGTACTATTGATGTGTTGAACAAAAATTAAAACAGTTGGTTTGTATATGTAACATTTGTGGCACATAGTTACCACCACACATTTTCATGTCCTAAAATTTCCTTGATTTCTCACGTTTCTTTTTATGCATTTTATTGATTTCTGATGTTTGTTTTTATGTCTTCATTTCTCGAGTGTGGTATACATCATTCCATTTAGGTCTGTGTTTGAATTGGTAGTCGAGATTTTGGATGACTAGGAGTAAAACCCATTGTTGATGTGTTGAACAAATTGGGTCATTTCATATTGATCAAGGGGATAGTGTTGTAGACACTTTGGTGAGGCCCATTGTTGAAAATGTCTGATTTAAGCATCAAAAGTATCTAAACATGCTCTAGCTCTTCTAAAATATCATGAGAATGTTCTAAATCAAGGGTGGTTAACTGAGATATAGGTGTGACTGAGGGGTGATAAATTAGCATAAGTCTATGAATATAAGAAAGAATACTTTATAAATTAAAATATAATCTCGAAGATGGATGTCGACTTGACGCACAATTGGTATGTCTTATAAAAACATTAATTTTAAGAAAAGAACTTCTACCAAATACTTCAATATTAGGATGGTTACGATGGACCATTTCCAACCATAACTGTTTTGATCACTGAACTGTTACTGCATGACTTGAACTGCATTCCCAACACAATTTCCAATTAATCATGGTCTATCTGGTAATTATTACCTATCATTATATCCCTAAATTATTTATATTATGATTCTTAATTCCATTTTTTGATTCATTACAAGCTATCCGGTCATGAAACATTAATTACTGGAATTTCAGAACTTTCTTCTTTACCATTCATGACTATTCTTTCTACAACCACTCTCCCAAAGGTTACATTTTCCATGACCTGTGTGATTCTCCCCACAATAGTATTTTAATATTCACCATTTTAATAAAAATAGGAATCAAATTCCCATGAAAAACACTCTATCCACCAATAAACATGGTTTCTGGATGTGAGTCAACATAATTATACCATGTTCCATCATGACAATCCATCCTTGGCATACACTGAAGCCTTATCTAGAACTAATATTCCATCCTTGACCAACCTATGGTTCACTGCCTACCACATAGATTTACATCATCCACTTAATAATAAATAGAAATGGTCTATTCATAATAACATGTATTATGCAATCATCATTCCATGCGCACACATTCAATCAACATCAATAACTATATCTTGAACTTTAACCCAGATTGATGATGTTATAAAACTCGATCCTCTTACATAGTCATCCATAGAACTATGATAACATAGCTTTTCTACTAAAAAATATGGTCTACATCACTCACAACAACGTAAATAATACCTAACCTATATTGTAACAAAAAAGATGTCAACTAAGACTCACTGGAAATTTCAACATTCCTATAAAATCTATATCCCAATGTAACTCTAAAACTATTCCCACAATAGGATTTTTTTATAAAAATATATTTATAATGTGTTATTTAATCTATTTCATTAGTTAAAATTTATTATAAGTAGTAAGGATGGTTTCTAGGCCACAAAACCAAAAAAAATCATTATATAAATGGGTTGGTACTAATATAACTACTAATTCATCAATTATCAATTTTTATAAGTAGAGTGGAATCGCTATGAATGATCTATCCTGAGAAAGTGAAGTTATAAGATTTAGTGGAATCCAGTTTGGGATGTTACAATGTTGTATCAATGGAGTTTTATCTTCCTAGTATTTACTATTTAGGATATTGTATACATGAGTATGATGTATGTGTTGGAACCTTTGATTGTTTTTTGGTTTTATTTGTTTTTCAGGGCAGTGGTGCAGAAAAATCCAAGAATTATTATTTTTATTCTGGGTAGCTTTTAGCGGCGGTTTTAACCTCCGGTAAATGTATACTGGCGGCGGTTTAAACCGCCGATAAACGTAAAAAAATTACATCTAGCGGCGGTTATAACCGCCGCTAAATAGAAGTTTTGTGGCTGCCTCATTCCACGGTGGTTTACCTGAATTTAGCGGCGGTTTTACCATTGCTAGAAATTGAGTTTATTGGGTGCGGTTAAAACAAGACGCGAATAAAGCGATATCCAGCGACGGTAAAACTGCCGCTAAATTCATGTAAACCGCCGGGTAATGAGGCACCTACGATGCTTTACTGAAACCGCCGCTAAACGTTAAAAACTGTCACTAATAGATTGATGATGCCCTATTAGGCGGTGGTTTCTGTAAACCGCCGCCAAACAGTATAGCAGAGGTTTAAACCGCCGCTAAATGCAAAAAAAACCGCCACTAAGCGGCAATTCTGTTGTAGCGAACCTTTCCATATAGATCTAATGTCACCAACTCTTATGAGAATGTGTAACTACGATGAGTTAAATATCATGAGTGGGGTAATTCTTCTCATGTGGATGAATTTAAATAGAAATGTATTCTACCACATGATCCTCATATATAATAGGGAAACCAATATCATCACTTGAGGCATCAAAATAAGAAATATATCCCTCAACTACTTTTTGAATAATCAAAATAGTTTTGGTGGTCAGACATCACTTCAATTCATCAAAGGAGGTATGACACATAGAACCCCATATTTATTTTCCCCAATTTTTGTAATAAATATAAATAAAGATGAAATATTTGGTAAGGCTTTATGAAACCATCAATAATATCTTTACTAACCCAAGAATCTTCATATCACAAAGACATTTCATGGATCCTCCCTTGAAAAGTGAAATTTTAACTTATTAGGATCATCTAATATGCCTTGTTTCGAAACCATATGTTCTATGAAAGTAGCATATTAAATCTAGAAATGTAATTTTAATAATTTCTAATAAAGGTGGTGATCTAACATGATTACAATAATATATCATATATTATTCTCAAAATATTCATTATTTATTAATTAAACCAAAATATCATCCAGAAATACCATAAAAAATAAAGGTACACATAGAAAATATAATCCATAAAGGACATAAAATATAGTGGATAATTTTAAATCAAAAAGTCATTACAAGATAATCAATGTGCCCATACCTAGTTATGAATGTCGCTTTTAGAATTTGTAATTCCTTAACTTTGAAATAAAAATATCTTGAAAAAAGGTAAATCTTTGAGAACCACCATTGTTCCTTTATTTTTACAAAAAAATCATCAATATGGAAAAATGGATACATATTAATACGCATTAGTTATTTGAGCCTTTAGTAATGAACACATAAAAATAGAGTTCCAACAACATTATTGGTAAAAACTATAGAGCCTCCCATGGTTATGCTCATGAAAAAATTAATCCTTTAACATTCATAAAATCAATATAAATCATTAAATCCTTTAATTCAATTACTTCCATATCATCAAATGTTATTGATATTAGATGATTTTTTTGCATATAAATTAATCATGAAATATAAATATTTTTTGGTGTCAAATAAGAATAATCGACTAGGAAAAACAAAATAAATACTCAGACTATGGGTGAAAACCCAATACCTCAAGGTCCACCTTGAAGATCAACTATATAAGAGGTTATTTATATCCTAAGATTTGGTAAAGGTGTCCTTGATCAGTTATGTCTTAGGAGCTATTATACTTCAAACACTAGGGAATCCCTATCTAGGGCAGTGAAAGGCACCCACCAAAGATAACAATAAATATTAGATTTATGGGAAACAAAGAAATATATCTTGATAATTTCATCAATGATGTACAAATTGAGAACCATAAAATCCTAAACCAACTTATCTTTAGATATAGGGAAAGAACACAAGGGACATAAAAAACACAACTCCTTATTTATGAGTGGTTCTATTAACTCCATGAAAAGATACATGAGTTTAATTGTAGTTTTTAAATGATTTACAAAATAGTTTGATATAAAGGAATAAGAAGCACTAATATCAAATAATATAGTCATTATGTATGTGTTAATAAATCTCATACCTCTCACTGCCGATAGATTCAAATCAAATTCCACTATAGACTTCTCCAATGTGTGTAAATACTTCGTTTTAGAGGATTGAAAAAGAAAATTATTGTATTTGAAGCATTAGAATACACCACATATCCTTTAGGGGTTGATGTACCGATCCTAATATGAATGCATGATATAGAATATTTTTTTCTCATGACATTAGTTCTTGTAATGTCCCACTGGCTAAGACCACTAATCATTCCCCAAAATGATGGTCTCTAATGTACCGTAGTTGAACCTCCTCATACACCAGAGGAAGAAAACTGGTATAAAGGGTATAATGTGGTATTTATTTGGAGACTATACCCCATATTAGTTTTCACAATCAAATATAAATAAAACAAACATCATACACATCCAAAAGCATCATAGTACTCAAAAAAAATTAAAAAATGATGTAATATGTAATAAAATAAAAACCAACATAAAAACATTAGTAGTCATTCTCACATATAAAAACTAATCTCCCATTGGGTTAATCACATATATGAGAAAACAAAGAAATGAAATAAAAGCCTCCAATATGACTATGAACCCAAACTACCTACTCGGTCTAAAAAACTATTAAATATATAAAGTTTGATTGTAAAACTCCACAGGAGTGGATGTAAATAGTCATGCACCACATGAAATCCTTTATAATGAATTTTTAACTCATTCTCCAAATAAAAAAAGGTGTACATGAGTACCGTGGTTCCCATAAAATTGGTGAAAATAAAATCCTATGTAGTCCACCCCTAACAGTGGAACTATAATTTTCTCTCAGTCACTGGTTCATGAAATATTCATACATGAGTCTAGAAATAATGAAAATAAAATAAATAAATAAAAACAAACAACAATAATTTCTTTGGATACTTCTTAAATTTCTATTTCCACATCACATGGACTATGAAAACCCATTTACCATGTACCACTATTGTAAATCATTAGGTCTTTGACCTCGATCGACCATAACTGCTTTTGGAAGTACTAGGTTGTCTTTAAGAACATCCTGATGAAAAAACCAACAAATAATGACCTATGAAAACTCCCAAGGTAATCCTAGGTGAATCATAACACAAGAATACCACAGATAATGTTCCCATCCTCTTGGCATACAGGCTCAACCAACCACGTGTAATATAAAAGTCCATATGGTACATATCAATGAACTATGGAGCACAGTCCTACGAGGGGTAATATAGTCATCCCTATAGAATGCATGATCAACCAAATGAGGGTTATATACCCATACCTACGGAAAATATTTATGAATTATTTATTATAATAATATTATGGGTAATATACCTTTCCATGTGGCATGTAGCCTCAACCAACCAAGGCTAATATACCCATACCCATGGTAGAGATAAAAAACCAAATATTACTAGCCTACTAAGGGAAATATAACCATTCTCATTCTATAAAGGATCCAAAACTATGGGTAATATACCCATCTATATGGAAAATATCAATGGACCATATAGAATATATCAACCGTGGGTAATATACCCATCACTATGGAATACAAGCTTTTCCAACCGGGGGTAATATACCCATCCCTATGGCACAAATCACTGAAATTCATAGCATTGGACTACCAAGATTAATATACCCATTAGTGTTTCATACATTCTAAAAAAACATGGGGTTATATACCCATCCCGAAGGAACATTTTTCAACTAGGGAAATAGATCAACCCCATACCATTTTAATTAACTAATGGAAATATGCACATCCCCAAGACATGCACAATGACCTACAAGAGAAAGAACCTTCCATAGAGAATCCACCACCCTAGGGGTTCAATACTAAGAATAAATCAAAGTAAAAATATATCAAGGTATTTTATAGTTCCCACACATTCTATCAACACCTTTTCTATTTGGGGATTACATGTGGGTTCAAGTTTTAGTAAAAACTCACAACCATACGTACACATGACCACATAACTTTTTGTAGCCACATCAGGCTTACTAGGAGGCTCAGGACCCATGAAACACATTAAATAACCACTTACCATCTCACATACACCTTCTAAGATTTTTTCTATCATTGGGAACCAACTGGAGTCCCCTCAGTCAACACTATAGTGGAGGCATCCCTCTCGAGATCCTCGATCAATTTTGGTCCCTCAGGCTAATACCTAACACTTATAGAACATCCCATATATAATATTACTAAGGTCTATACACATGGAAGTAAAATATATTAGGGTACTTCACACTAATGGGATCCTATTAGGGTTACCGAAACAACGTTATAGTAGGCTAATCACACATGGGTTCCACAATTCTTAACTCATATATCTGTTTAACACATGCCACTCAAAGGTCTTATCATCCATCAACAACATCATTTGTCCTTTCTAGGCTCACTAGGTATTCCTCATAGACATCAATGTTGTGAAATGAACCCTTCCAATATCACATCCCTAGTTATCTAAGGTCCATCCTCATGCACCTAACCCATATATATTCTTTTTTTATAACTCGATCTCACAACCCAAGTAAAGTCACATGATATCTATAACCAAGGGGCCTTAATAATCTACTCTAAAACCATATATTATTCTCCCAACCCGCACCTTGGTCTCATCCCAGTATCTCTCTTTGGTGAAAATAGAATTCAATCCCCTAGAGTAAAAACCTATTTGTTATAACTTTTTTTCCTTGAATCACCTATTAGAAGTCATCAAAACACAAAAATGGTCCCACCAAAATGTTATATGTGAATGAGTGAGCATAATGGACTACTCAAAAGTATCATTCTAATTATAGGTAGAAATAACAACAAAAATTATCTTAGTGGGGATTACATGGCATGTACCTCTTGTACATTACGTGTACCTCAAACATGACTTCTTGGTCATTCGCCCCACCCCACTCAACATTTAATTTTCCTAAGTACACACTATTAACTCTTTCTATAATGTGTGTACCCGACATGGGGTGTCATCCAAGAACCTATAAATGTACCCCACACAAGTTACATCCAACTAACATTCACACCCACTATCCAAGTACCTTGAATGGGATCTTTCCATGTGTCCCACATGGCCATGTTCCCTAATCATGGGGTGGATAGCCGAGTACTTAGCCACCACTTGATTTTCCTTTACACAATATGTTCCAAGAACACTTTCCATTTAAACCTAATAATCAAACCTTCACCCAAAATAATGACCCATAACTTATTTTTATAAACTACACAACCAGTGATTGGGAATTCCCAAATAGAAACCCCTACAATCATCCCAAAACCCCCATTCTCTCCAATAATCAACAGATAGTTCTTCTAGGGGTCCCCACCAATCATAATAGGGACTTAAAACATATTATAATTAAACTATAGGGATTATAGTGGAAAAAAGAAAACCCTCTACCTCTAGAAAATATCATCAACTCTTTGGGACTAAATCTACATCCCGTAGCCATTACACAATGATACAGTCATGAATGATGCCAACGATGAATTATGGTAATGTTTCTTTCCCCCTTCCCTATCTATTCATCTTTCACACAAAATGGAGACTCATTCTAATTAAATCATGTTTATGAATGAAATAGGGGGGTGTATTTAAACACACATTTAATCACTGACCCCTATTCCCAAAACATGAAGAGGGGTTTCACCTTGCCGAAGAAAAACCCCCCATTTCAGAATTATCCACAAATTCAGAATCTCAATATGATGATCCATTAAGAATATTTCAATGTTACAATGAACATAAATAAATAAATGTTTAATTAAATAAATATTAAATATTTACCAAAATTCAAATATTTCAGAATCCCACAAAACTTTTGCCGTAGGGTAAACACCCTATTATAAAACTGAAAGAGGTGTAAAAATATTCTCTATGATTATTCATAAGTGTAAAATGGTCATTTTAACCCTCTCGAGTTTCTAAAATAAAAATTAAAGTTTTCCTTAAATTCATGACTTGAAAAAACATAAGTCTTTAAAAACTCCTCAATATAACCCTTCTAATACCCAAGATGGCTTAGTGGTTATCCAGTAGTCATAATTCCACCTACGAATTTGTAAAAGCAGTGTTATCTAGATAGTCTACAAAAAGTATCATAGTTCTTATAAACCACTCCCAACATGAGATATATTCATCTTTGACTATTTTGATACTGCCTTCTATTATAATATCTTTATCATTGAGTCACAAATAAATTCCAAGAACCACAGTCCATGATATATCCATCACCAAACAAAATGATTGGAGAAGGCCAAGCTTCTCACACATGAGCACCAAAACAAAAACATCAGCCTTCTATTCCCATCCCACTAGGAATTGAAACCTCTATAATTAACAAACCACATATAATGAGAATCAAATCCCCCAATATCTTTTAGTGTGATCCCCTCCATAAAGATATCCTTAAACAATTCCTTGAGTGCCAAACTCAACAAGTCCATCATAGATACACCACTCGAGTTTCCTCATGACTCAAGAAAAAGCAATAGATTCTTACATAGTTGAATGGACATATTTCATGACCCATGTGAACATGTCTTCATGCAATAACGATTTTCCAAAAAATCTTCACCATCCACCACTATCTACTTAAATGTAAATTGTTTCTCAAAGAACTTATCACTGTATCTCACACTCACATGATCCATAAAAAATAAAATAGGCTAACATGCCTAAAACCAATGACCAATCCCTTCATATAGGTCATATCCTACAAGATAAAGCACCCTTGTCACTCTTATTAAAATAATTCCACTTCACTTATTCCAAGGTTAATTACACCAATGTCTAAAAAATGGTTCTTCCCAAAACCAGAGGTTTCCATACAAGGTTTAACCATGTGTATCCCTTACTAAAAACTATACTAAAACAAAAGTCTTATAACCATTCTTTTACAATGATTCTAAAGTGAATCAAATTTTATCAAGCTCATATACCCAAACGATCCAATCCTTCAAAACTATCTTTGATACCTTGATGCTAGCAATAAAAGTGCATTATCCCAAAAAATTAAATGAATAACTAAATCTTTATCATATCCTTAATAAAACTTCATTTTCATAATTCCCAACTTGAGAAATATACAAATTATTCTATTTCTAATGAAACCATAAGTTCAGGATAACCTCGCACCCAGGTTTCCCTCAAAAGTCAACTAAGTACTGAATTACCGAAAACATGTGTCATATATAAATTGAAAATGGGGTCACCCATCTAAAACATAATTCTAATCTCAATAATATGTGATAACTCATGATATAATACTGAATACCCATGTCTCAAGAAAACTATTACTACTCACATTCTGAACTACCCATTATAGGGTCTCATATAAATTTCAACTTCTAATGTGTTCACATCATAACCATCATCCCATCAGGAACTGATTCCCACTATGCATCCACCCGTAGGAATAATCCCTCAAGAATCCTAATATCCTCGATCATCACCACCACAACCAAGGGAACTATCCAAGTTGATCTATGAAATAAAAAAACAAACAAGGTGTTCAGTTAGATAGAATTCCATTACAAGCTATCTGACAAAACACTATATAGGTTGTTACTAACACTTTAAATATTAAAAACTAGGGAACACACCCTCTATGAATAATTTCAAATCAAATTTATCCCTTGAGGATATGGTAACATCACATAGAAACACCCATAAAACATGACTCACCCTATTATTATCTGTATCACACGATCCATTGTCACATGGTTTGTTTATGTAGACCGTTAACCCCAGTTATATATGAATACTGCATATGTGTTATTAATAACACTTTAAATTACCAGTCTAAAATAATATCCACCATATGGGGTTTCATACTAATGTATCATGAACCTTCTTAACCAAATAGTATCACATCACCTCCTATGCACATGGTCTTGTACATCACCCTCAGGTGCCCCACTATGGATATATATATAACATATGACAAGAAGAAAATACATACATTTCAGTCCAGGTGAGTATAATTCTACCAAGTATGTATAAAACAAAACACTTTAGGGGTAGTTTTTGAAACTTTAATAATCTAGGCATTTGTTATCAGTTACATAAATCATACAGTAGTTTGCTTCTATTTATTTTGAACTCTATGTGCCTCTCATGATGTACGTGATCCTTTATTCCTCCATGGGATATGAGAAAAAATCCAATATGAATAATAAAGACAATCAAACATCCATTTATATTACTAAAGGGAAATCAAGCAGTTTCAAGAACACAAACTAAGAACATTAATACCATGCTTACAAATCAATAATTTCTACTGGATTAGGTGTGTATGACACACAAAAATTGTATCCATGTCATTATTTAAATCATTTATATACCAATATACTACTACAAACTATATAATAAGACAACAAAATACTATGATACTACCTTTTAATGTCCTGTATCATATCCCACTATTCAGTTCCTTGACCAGTTATCAAAACACTACCTCAGGCACACTTCCTCATGCGCCTGAGGTTTTTGACTAATAGAGGAGATATAAGGTGTTACTATGAATATAATATACCCCTATAAAAGAATTATAATTTCACAATAAATAAAAAGACATCATACACATCCAAAAGCATTAGAAAATGAATAAACTATAAGAAAAATTGAAACATGGTGCAATAAAATGAGATGTAGTATACAATATTAATCAATAATTCTCACATACAAACACTGATCTCTCATAAGAATGATCACATATATAATACAAAAAAATGAATCCAGTACAAGGTATTTCTATAAATCCACACACAAACTAACTACCATGTATCCACAACTGTTGAAATTATCCAGCTCGATCATCATATATTTCATGACTTGATCTGGTCGGTCACGAAACAATTTTCCTCCACTATAAACACTATGTAACATATAATCAACCTGAATGTTGACATAAGGCCTTCTTGATAACTAAGGTTCCCATACAGGGGGTAGGGAAAAAATTCCAATAGGCCACCTCCAATAGTGGACCTATTATTTTCTATCAATATCATGATAAATATGTCTATCCTAGCTAAGTAATAACTAAAATAAATCTAATAAATCAAAACCATCAGCGATACAAACTTAAAATAGTATAGAAATGTTTGTAATCTGTTTATGTGGGCTATACCAACCCACATACTTCACCCCAAAATTATTGATCCTGAGGTTCATGACCATGAATTACCATACCTACTTTGGTTTGTGTTATGTTGTCTTAAAGCACATCACGATGACCACACTAACCAAAAAGGATCTCTAGTTGACCCATAGTCAATCATGGGAAAAATATAGACCATAGGATAACCTTGTGTAATATAACCACCCCTATAGAATGCATTCTCATCCATCGGAGTGTATTATTATAATTCCCATGGCATATATAAACTTATCATAGAGTAGGGGAAAAATGAGGATAATATACCAATCCCCATAGCATGTGGGATCAACCAACGACGGGTAATATACCCATATCCCTAGAAAAGATCAATGAACCATTGAAAACATGTGTAGCATGGGAAATATACCCATCCTCGTAGAACATGGGATTAAAAAATTGAGGGTAATATATCCATACCCTCAGAATAGATCAACGAACCATAGAGCATAATAATACCATTGGTAATAAAACCATTCTGATGGCATGAAGGCTTAGCCATCAATGGGTAATATATCCATACTCATGGAAAAACTCATTGAGCCTTTGAGAATATGCCTTCTTGGAGCAATATACCCATCCTCGTGGAATTTAGGCTTGTCCAAACAAAGGTAATAAACCTATCCCCATAGAGTAGATCAATCAACCCTAGAACACAAGCCTATATAGGGTAATATACCCATCAACATGTAACATAGGCTCTAAAAATGGGTGTAATATACCCATCCCTAGGGAAAAACTATTAACCAAGGGAAATATACCAATCCATGTTCCATAGTCAGGCATCGAGGGTGATATAACCATCCCAATCCAAGCACAATAAACTGAAAAAGAAAGATCATGGATAGGGTAATCCAATATTCCAAGGATTCTAGAATAATCATAGACAAAAATAAAAATAAATCAAGGTATGAACTATGTTTTATGTCTTTCATTAACATCCTAGCCCATTCAATATTACATGTGGGTTCAGGTTCTAGTTGACACCTGAAACTAATTTTACTCATAGAAACATATCTTTTCATAGAATAATCAAGATTACCAAGTGACTAAGTTCTCATAAAAGACTTATAAATTGCAATTCCCATTTCATGTACACTCTCTTAGGTTTGGTCTGAAACTGGGCACCCACTGAAGTTTTGTTGGTCAACACAACCATGGATTCTTCCCACATGGGATCCTTGATCACCAATTTTCCCTTATTCTAATGCCCAAAAATTGGAGGATATCCCATATACAATATTCATAAGGTCTATCCACCTGATCCCAACACATATTAGGGGTAATTACATCACTAAGAACCTACTAAGGTTCCCTAAACTCTGTATTATCCATGGTACCTTACAAGGATCCCTCAATTCATAAATCATCTCTTGAGTTAACACCCACCACTCTGAGGGATTAACATCCCCCAACATCATCAATATCTGAGAACAACCTTATCCTATAAACCTAAAATGAATCAATTTGAACATATGTCCCACACCCATATCACATCTTTAGACATCATTGTTTGGACCTCACACATAAAAACCCATCCGTATTCAAGAATCATAACCATGCCCCACAAGACTAGGAAAATATCTTGAGACCACTAGAAGAAATAATGGAATTATAATTGATGTAATGATGTCGGTTTTTTTAAACTGATGAAAATTGTATGTGCGAGATGTTTTTGACATCAGTTTTACTAAAAACCGATGCCAAAAAATTATTGAGTGTGATTTATGGTGTTAGTTTTTATAAAAACTGACACTATAAATAAATGAATAAATAAAAAATTTGGTGTCATTTTTTTAAAAACTGATGCCAAAAATGTTTCTGCCAGACCTTTCGACATTGGGTTTTTACAAAAATCGATGTTATATAGTAAAACAATTCTGGCATCAGTTTTTTTAAAACCAATACCATATATATATATAATTTATTTTTGACACCGATTTTCATAAAAACAAACACTAAAAATAATTTTTGACTTTCTTAGAATCAGTTTTTATAAAATCTGATGCCTAAAATCTTTTAAAGTGTAACACCCCAAGCTTCTACGGTACGCTTCTCTTTGAATAATGTGATAGCGTGTGTTGTACGCAACATCGAGTTCTAACACACCATAACCAATCAAACTAGCCGTTATGAATAGTAATACCTAATTTTTGAAATTATATATATTTTATATTTCAAAATGGACTTCATTTTTGGATTCAGAATATCGAATTTAGCCTAAGGTGAAATTTTGTTACATTTTGGATAACTTTCATATTTTGATGAATAGTGAAGATTACTAAATTTTAATTAAAAAACAACTTTTTTAATCAAAATAATTAATAGTGATAAATTATAAATTTGAGTGGTTTTAAAGTATATATAGAATATATTTTTACCATTTAATATAATTTTGGTCATTGGACATAATTTTACAATTAAACCGAACATAAACAAGTGTCAATCTTTTGATAGTTATTATCTCTTAAAAACACGCTTTTTTGTTTTGACAACGGGAATTAATTTTAAATTAATTTCTGCCACTTCTGTGTTTTGAATTTAGAAAAATGGATTCCATATTTGGAATCATGATTTTCAAATTGTGTAAATAGGTAACTTTTATTTTTAGACATTTTGAATAATTACTACGGTAAATATTTTATTTACCATGGTTAAGGGTAAATCCGGTAAATAAGGGTTAAAAAATAATATTATAATAATACTAAATTACCCTAAAACGTGTCCTAGCCTTATTGGTTGATACATGTTTGACAATAGGCATCTTTGGGACGATTTTGGGACCCCATGGTGCCACTTGTAGGTGATAAGGACACTTTATTTTAATTAAGTTAAAATGAATACAAAAATGACACAAGCATATATCTTTTAGAAAAACAATTTTTACATAAGGTTATATATGTTGGATTTTAGATTATAAATATTCATTAGAAATATAAAAAGATTTCCTACATATTGATAGTTCATTTATAATTTTTAGACATTAAATAACTTCATTTATTTATGACACAGTGATGATGAATTAATTACTATAATAGTGAAAAATTAAAATAAGTGATATTATAAATACCCAAATAAATATAATATGAAACTTTTAATGAATTAAACTAATTTTATAGGATAATATGATATATTAGGATTTATGTAATTGAATTTTTTAGAAGTAATCAATCTGTTATGAGTTTCACAAAAATCAACTATTGAATAGTGTCAAAATTGACATAAAAGAGTTCTTAAAACAAATATTATATTATTAATTTACATTAAATTCCTAAAAATCTAAGGTTTGGCCAAGAGGCTTATATCATGATAGGTTCATCATTAATGGACCACTTGGGGGTTTATGGGATGTATATAGTAAGTTTATTAACCATATTATATAAAAATACAAAGAGACATTGTAAAAGTGAAACTAATTAACTTAGAGTTAATACTTAAAGATAAGGTTAATATAAGTACCCAAACCTGTCTCAATTCTATTGATTGAGTGGTTTTCGACATATCCCCACCTTAAACTTTGAATAATCAACTTTGGAGCCATTAGAAACCGAATATGAATTTATTATAAATTAATATTTCTAGCTTTTCCAAAGGTGCCTCTCACCCCTCTTATAAAAGGGCACTCCTACTTCTCATTTCTTCACACCTTCAAAGCCTTTTGGTTCGGCCAAACTCTGCCCAAATACTCTCCCAACTTCCCTCACTACAACATAGAGGCATTTGTGTGATCAGAAAGCCAACCTAAGGAGCCCTTTTGATCAAATCAAAAGGAAGAACCCGAAGAAGAGGTAATGTTTTCACCACCCCTTTTCAAGTTCCTTTCTTCTTACACTTCTTCTTTCTTTGTTCTTACCATTCTAAAATAATAACTCCAGTATCTAAAATATACTGTTATGTTATTATAAATATGGTACAACCATATTCAGTATTCTATCCACCCTTTGAATAACATGTCACCATACGTGCGTATGTACAGCTTACCGTCTCCACGTCGTGGTGTAATTGTTATTAAATATATTATTATTTGGATGGGTATAATAATGATGTGTAACTCATGTAAATAATAAATATAAATTTTAATGATTCTGTATATATGATATACCATCCTTTTATATATTATTTTAATATCAAAAGAATGATATTGTCGCTCGTGCGTACGTACGGACTACCGTCTCCATGAACGCGATGAGATTCATTCTACATCGTATCCATTAAAGTATAATTATCATTTGATGATTTAGAAATGATGTTTAAGGACTTGATATCATTCTGGATATGAATAAGATACAACAAACATGGCTTATGTAACAAAACATATAAAATAAAATGAGTAAGTTAACACCCGAAACGACGATAATTCTAAGATATTATTAACAAATCAATGTTAAAGATCATATATGATATCATATTAATATATATGATTCTTTTATAATTTAATAACAATTATTTCACCATTATACAGGAGGTTAACCTACCCCATCCAAGGAAAAGTACAAGGTAAGGGTTATTTCACAATCTCTTCATTATCCGAGGTTGTTTATATGTAATAATCTACTGGGATTTCTTTATCATCCACATCCATGTTTCTTCGAAATGTATTTCAAAACATATTTATTATTTACAAGAATATGGGTTAAAGTCATTTATACCCTTGTTTGACTTTTTATAAGAGGTTTATAAAGGAATCTTTCCATCGTTTTCAAAACAAGGTCATTTTTAACCTTTTCGACAGAATTAAGGTAAGAATGTTTTTTTAACTTATACGGCGGGTGCGGCTATTTTCCGCCGTTATAAAATCTTCAAAGCTCCCCTTACAAGCTTATAAGAATATTTTCAAAGAAAATGTTTTATTTTATATGGATCTTAAATTATTTCAAAATAAAAAGAGATATTTCTTTAAAAAGAATTTTGATTTCATCTATGTCAACATCCTTTGATGGATTTTAAGATTATTTGAAGTTGATTTATTATGATATAGAACTTCTATATTGTATTGAAGGTTTTGTGATATGTTTGACTGTGGATGTGCTATTTTTATACCATTCATAGTTTATGGTGAAAGTATTGACATTTCGTATGCTAGTTTTAATACGAATGTTTATGTTATGTTTAAACCTTTTCATATGGGAATGCATTGGACTTAATATGTGACGGGTGGAGCCCGCTATAGCTCCTTGATGCATCGGTAGGTCTCATGAGACAAACTAGTGTCTTGGCACTAGGCCTTGACAAAATCTTATTTGTAGTCTTGGCACGAGGCCTTGGCTATGTGGTTATGATAGTTTGGCATTATGCATTCCATCATTATGAAAGTGGTTATTGATTTTGCATGTGATTATTCGATTAGTAGAATAACCATGTGAATAAGTAAATGGCATTATTTCATTTTATTTATGCCATACTATGTTAAAAGTTCAAGTTTAAAAGGCTTTTGTTTTAGTTATACATTGCCTTAAATGTTTATTCTTATTTATGAAAGTTTCCGCTATATTGTTATCCTTACTGGGCATTTGAGCTCACCCCTTTTCTATGTTTTATTTTTCCCAGGAAGTGAAGAAGTAAATTATGAATGACCTGCAGGGATATTATGTGGGGATATGAGTGTGGATTATGGAGACAATATGTTATTGTAGTAGTTTTTCATTTTATGATGTAATGTAAGACTTATGAATATATCTAGTGTTTCCAAGACTACTAAACCAATCGGTCTTTCGAGATTTGATCTTTTTTTGTGATCATGCCAATGTTATGTAATAATGCACCGACTCTGGGTAACTGGGGTCGGGGCATTACAGTTGGTATCAGAGGAAGTTTAGTACAAACCTTGGAAGCTAGATTTAGATAAACTCTGATTAGAGCACGTAGACCTAAGATGAACTTTGAGGATTAGTATAGAAGAACTTCCTAGAATTTTGGTATTGTAGGGATTTTGTGAGTTTTCCGAGCAATACATCCCTATCTGGATACGAGCAGGTAGAGGCGGCTCTGGAATAGATGTACCTAGGGGTAAAACCCGAAAACACCGCTTTGAGCTAGACTCGAACGGGAACTGGTGCACGACAACGGGCCTCGCTGCACTCTTGGTTACGACACTCCTGGGGGATATGCTTAGGATAACTCTCATTTTCCTTACAAATAATTATGAAGGGTTTATGAGTATATACTTCCTCAAAGAAAACATTTTTATGATTATGCATTATATCCATAAATAGTTCAATTTATGTTAAGTGTTTTATAAGTATGGGATTATGTATTTTGATTCATAAACTGATCTAGTTTATGCCATTGTTTAGAAATGGCACCTAGTGGAAGAAATGGAAACCGTATCAATGCACGCACTCCATGTAGGGATTTCCCTCTTGCTCAAGATAATTATAGTGGCGCTGGTGATGCAACTGGTGCCGATCAGCTAATCGCCATACTGGGACAACTTACTCAGGTTTTGAATAATAACCTTACCCGTATGGAGCACCCTGATCCGCAGCATGGAGGGTCAATGTTAGATCGATTCATGAGGCAAAAACCACCAATGTTCAATGTGAGTACAAATCCCTTAGTATCTGAGCAATGGATATTTTCCCTAGAGAAAATATTTTAGGCTTTGGGGAGCAGTGAAAGGGAAAAAGTTATCATGGCAGTTTACCACCTCACTGTAGATGCTGATCAATGGTGGTCATTGATTCAAAATATGAAGGAAGATGATGAAGTATCAAATATGGAATGGAGGGAGTTCAAAGATCTATTTTTAGAAAAATACTTTCCTCGCGACCATCGAGCAGATATGGAAAGGCAATTTCTAAGTCTGAGACAGAAGGAGGATGAGAATGTCACAAAGTATGAGGCTAACTTTACAAGGTTATTAAGGTATGCTGGTGATTATATATGTAACCAAATAAGTAAGATTGATCGTTTCTTTGATGGGTTAAAACCATTTCTCCGTCGAGCATTAGTCTCACAATCCTTATCGTCATATGAAGACATTATCTCATGTGCTATCAAGACCGAAAAGGAATTCTCTAAGTCTTATGACTTTAAAGAAAAGTAAGAGAAGAAGAGACCTGCTGATCAATCTGGGAATGGAAATAAAGGGAAGAAGGGAAAGGTTGAATATCCATCCTGTGGTAAATGCGGGAAGAAACACCCTGGTACTTTCTTGAAGGGAATGGGAGTCTGTTACAAGTGTGGTGAAAAAGGCCACCAAGCTCGTGATTGCAAGGGGAAGAAGGAAGCCACCAACGTTCAGTGCTATAATTGCAGGGAGATGGGACATTATGAAAATGAATGTCCTAAGCGTTAGGAGAACTTACCTCAGAAAAGGCCAAGGGATCAAGGCCAGGCTTATGCTATCACTACTGCTGAGGTAGAAGCTCCGAAAGACGTGGTGGCAGGTAATTTAATGGTTTCCTCAAGTTTAGCAAATGCATTATTTGATTCTGGATCATCACATTGTTTCATATCTTCCCAGTTTTCTATGAAAATTAGATATTTCCAATTTGATTTAACAAGGGAGTTGTCAGTTAAAACTCCTAATGGAAGTATCATTGCAACAAAGTTTTGCGAATCAGTCCCCATTAGAGTACATAAATGTTCATTATCTTCTGATCTCATCATCATACCTATGATTGAGTTTGATATAATCCTTGGTATGGACTGGATTTTGGACTATGATGCGAAGATTTATTGTAAGAAGAAAGAGGTTACGATTCTTGATGATAATGATAAGGAACACCTTATTTTTAGAGCAGAATCGTCACCACCTAATTCTTATTTAGATCCACCCCCAATAGCTCAACTAAATTCAATTATTGGGGAGGAAGAGAATGAAATAATTGTGGGTGAGGAAAGGAATGTTCAAATAGAGGATGTACCTATTGTGAAAGAATTTGTAGATGTATTTCCGGAAGATTTACCTGGACATCCTCCAGAACGATAAGTTGAGTTTTCCATTGATTTAATTCCTGGATCAAGGCCTATATCGAAGACCCCTTACAGAATGGCTACTGTAGAGTTAGTCGAACTAAAGAAACAACTAGAGGAATTGAGTAATAAAGGATTTATTCTCCCTAGTGTTTCTCCATGGGGAGCCCCTGTTCTTTTTGTTAAAAATAAAGATGGATCTATGAGGTTATGTATCGATTACAGGGAGATCAATGTTATAACGATAAAGAACAAGTATCCCCTACCTCGTATTGATGATTTATTTGACCAACTACTTGGAGCTCAATACTTTTCAAAGATTGACCTTCGATCTGGATACCATCAGTTGTGTGTGAAGAAGGAAGACATTCCGAAGACAACATTTCGAACCAGGTACGGGCATTACGAGTTTACTGTAATGCCTTTTGGATTGACTAATGCACCCTCTGTATTCATGGATCTGATGAATAGAGTTTTCACGGAGTATTTTGATGAATTTGTGGTGGTATTTATTGATGATATCTTGGTATACTCCAAAACCTACGAAGATCATGAAAATCACTTGCGCATTATCTTGAAGACTCTGAGGAGGCATGAATTATATGGGAAGTTTTGCAAGTGTGAATTCTGGCTTCAGGAGATTTCTTTTCTTGGCCATATTTTCTCTAAAGATGGAATCTCTGTTGATCCTTCTAAGACCAAGGCAATACAAGAATGGCCAGCACCTACGAGTATAACTGAGGTACACAGTTTTATTGGTTTGGTAGGTTATTATCGACGTTTCGTCAAGAATTTTTCCCGATTGGCTAACCCATTAACGAAGCTCACACGTAAAGGGGTTAAATTTGTTTGGAAAAAAGAGTGTGAAGAATGTTTCGAAGAACTGAAGAGAATATTAGTCAATGCTCCTATATTGACTCTACCATCGGGGAATGATGGGTTCGTTATTTATAGTGATGCATCGAAGAAAGGACTTGGTTGTGTCCTTATGCAGAATGATAGGGTTATTGCCTATGCATCACGACAGTTGAAAATTCATGACCAAAACTATTTTACTCATGATCTCGAGTTAGCAGCTGTGATCTTTGCTTTGAACATATGGAGGCACTACCTCTATGGTGAAAAATGTGAGATTTATACTGATCACAAGAGTTTGAAGTATATTTTCTCACAAAAAGAACTCAACATGAGGCAAAAGAGATGGATTGAATTACTCAAGGATTATGATTGCACGATACACTACCACCCGGGGAAAGCAAACAAGGTGGAAGATGCTTTGAGTAGAAAAGACCATGGAGTTTTGAACAATATGAGAATTTAAAGGGATCCAATTTTCATGGATCTAGTGAAGATGGACATGGGAATAACCAGGGAAGGCGAAACATCAATTCTTTTTCAAATGGTTTCCAAACCATCTTTACTAGAAAGGATTAAGATTACTCAGACCGATGATGAAGAGTTTCAAAAGAAGATTAAAGCTATGAATGATGGGAGACTGAGAGACTTTCTGTATGAAGATGGAATTTTTAAATTTGGGAAGAGACTTTGTGTTCCCGATATACCTGATCTAAAAAGGGAATTGCTGGATGATGCTCATAGTTCCAATTTCTCTATACACCCTGGGAGCACCAAAATGTATAGAGATTTGAAGGAACATTTTTGGTGGCACAACATGAAGAGGGAGATTGCTGATTTTGTGTCAAGATGTATGGTTTTTCAGCAAGTGAAAGCTGGAAGGCAACAACCTGGAGGATTCATGCAACCTCTTCCCATACCGGAGTGGAAATGGGACAATATTACGATGGACTTTGTCATGGGGCTACCAAAGACTCCTAGAAGGAACGATGCAATATGGGTTATTGTTGATCGTCTTACCAAGTCAGCACATTTTCTTTCTATAAGAGAAGATCTACCCCTGGAACGGCTAGCAAGACTATATATTAATGAAGTTTTGAGACTTCATGGAGTACCCCTATCGATTGTTTCTGATCGTGATCCCCGTTTTACTTCATGATTTTGGAAAAGTCTTCAGAAATCCTTGGATACTTAACTTCATTTGAGCACTGCTTACCATCCTCAGACAGACAGACAATCAGAACAAACTATTCAAACCTTAGAAGACATGTTGATATCTTGCTCACTTGACTTTGAGGGTATGTGGGATCAATATTTACCTCTGGTAGAATTTTCCTATAACAATAGCTTCCATTCAAGTATTCAGATGGCACCATATGAAGCGTTATATGGAAAGATATGTCGTACACCAACCTGTTGGGAATATGTTGGTGAAAGAAAACTTGTAGGCCCAGAACTGGTGGAGGAAACGGTGGAAAAGGTAAAGGTAATCCAAAATCACATCAAAGCAGCTCAAAGTAGGCAGAAGAGCTATACCGATAATCGAAGGAAGGATTTGGAATTTCAAGTCGATGATCATGTTTCCCTGAAGGTATCTCCATGGAAGGGAGTCAAACGTTTTGGTAGGAAAGGTAAATTGAGTCCCAGGTACATCGGACCTTTCGAAATTCTAGAACGAATTGGGGCTGTAGCTTACCGATTGGCAATGCCGCCAAGTCTTTCCAAAGTTCATGATGTGTTCCACGTATCTCTGTTTAGGAAATACATGCCTGAACCAACGCATGTACTCAATTATGAGGAATTAGAACGGGAACCCGACCTTTCTTATTGCGAAGAGCCCATTAGGATTCTTGATACGAGAGAACAAGTACTGAGAAAACGGACGACGCATCTGGTAAAAGTTTTGTGGAGAAACCATAAGATGGAAGAGGCAACGTGGGAACCCGAGGAACTTATGATGAAGAACCACCCGAGTCTTTTCATGTGATAAGTATTCTAGAAATTTCGAGGACGAAATTATTTGAAGGAGGGGAGAATGTAACACCCCAAGCTTCTACGGTACGCTTCTCTTTGAATAATGTGATAGCTTGTGTTGTACGCAACACCGACTTCTAACACACCATAACCAATCAAACTAGCCGTTATGAATAGTAATACCTACTTTTTGAAATTATATATATTTTATATTTCAAAATGGACTTCATTTTTGGATTCGGAATATCGAATTTAGCCTAAGGTGAAATTTTGGTATATTTTGGATAACTTTCATATTTTGATGAATAGTGAAAATTACTAAATTTTAATTAAAAACAACTTTTTTAATCAAAATAATTAATAGTGATAAATTATGAATTTGAGTGTTTTTAAAGTATATTTAGAATATGTTTTTACCATTTAATATAATTTTGGTCATTGGACATAATTTTACAATTAAACCGAACATAAACAAGTGTCAATCTTTTGATAGTTATCTCTTAAAAAACACGCTTTTTGTTTTGACAGCGGGAATTAATTTTAAATTAATTTCTTCCACTTCTGTGTTTTGAATTTAGAAAAATGGATTCCATATTTGGAATCAGGATGTTCAAATTGTGTAAATAGGTAACTTTTATTTTTAGACATTTTGAATAATTACTGCGGTAAATATTTTATTTACCATGGTTAAGGGTAAATCCGGTAAATAAGGGTTAACAAATAATATTATAATAATACTAAATTACCCTAAAACGTATCCTAGCTTTATTGGTTGATACATGTTCGACCATAGGAATCTTTGGGTCGATTTTGGGACCCCATGGTGCCCCTTGTAGGTGATAAGGACACTTTATTTTAATTAAGTTAAAATGAATACAAAAATGACACAAGCATATATATTTTAGAAAAACAATTTTTACATAGGGTTATATATGTTGGATTTTAGATTATAAATATTCATTAGAAAGATAAAAAGATTTCCAACATATTTATAGTTTATTTATAATTTTTAGACATTAAATAATTTAATTTATTTATGACACAGTGATGATGAATTAATTACTATAATAGTGAAAAATTAAAATAATTGATATTATAAATTCCCAAATAAATATAATATGAAACTTTTAATGAATTAAACTACTTTTATAGGATAATATGATATATTAGGATTGATTTAATTTACTTTGTTCTAAGAAATCAATCTGTTATGAGTTTCACAAAAATCAACTATTGAATAGCGTCAAAATTGACATAAAAGAGTTCTTAAAACAAATATTATATTATTAATTGACATTAAATTCTTAAAAATCTAAGGTTCGGCCAAGAGTCTTATATCATGATAGGTTCATCATTAATGGACCACTTTGGGGTCGCTTGGATGTATATAGTAAGTTTATTAACCATATTATATAAAAATACAAAGAGACATTGTAAAAGTGAAACTAATTAACTTAGAGTTAATACTTAAAGATAAGGTTAATATAAGTACCCAAACCTGTATAAATTCTATTGGTTGAGTGTTTTTAGACCTATCCCCACCTTAAACTTTGAATAATCAACTTTGGAGCCATTATAAACCGAATATTAATTTATTATAAATTAATATTTCTAGCTTTTCCAAAGGTGCCCCTCACCCCTCTTATAAAAGGGCACTCCTCCTTCTCATTTTTTCACACCTTCAAAGCCTTTTGGTTCGGCCAAACTCTGCCCAAATACTCTCCCAACTTCCCTCACTAAAACCTAGAGGCCTTAGTGTGATCAGAAAGCCAACCTAAGAAGCCCTTTTGATCAAATCAAAAGGAAGAACCCGTAGAAGAGGTAATGTTTTCACCACCCCTTTTCAAGTTCCTTTCTTCTTCCACTTCTTCTTTCTTTGTTCTTACCATTATAAAATAATAACTCCAGTATCTCACATATACTTTTATGTTATTATAAATATGGTACAACCATATTCAGTATTCTATCCACCCTTTGAATAACATGTCACCATACGTGCGTACGTACGGCTTACCGTCTCCACGTCGTGGTGTAATTGTTATTCAATATATTATTATTTGGATGGGTATAATAATGATGTGTAACTCATGTAAATAATAAATATAACATGTTAATGATTCTGTATATATGATATACCATCCTTTTATATATTATTTTAATATCAAAAGAATGATATTGTCGCTCGTGCGTACGTACGGACTACCATCTCCACGAACGCGATGAGATTCATTCTCCATCGTATCCATTAAAGTATAATTATCATTTGATGATTTAGAAATGACGTTTAAGGACTTGATATCATTTTGGATATGAATAAGATACAACAAACATGGCTTGTGTAACAAAACATATAAAAGAAAATGAGTAAGTTAACACCCGAAACGACGATAATTCTAAGATATTATTAACAAATCAATGTTAAAAGATCATATATGATATCATATTAATATATATGATTCTTGTATAATTTAATAACAATTATTTCACCATTATACAGGTGGTTAACCTACCCCAACCAAGTAAAAGTACAAGGTAAGGGTTATTTCACAATCTCTTCATTATCCGAGGTTGTTTATACGTAATAATCTACTGGGATTTCTTTATCATCCACATCCATGTTTCGTCGAAATGTATTTGAAAACATATTTATTATTTACAAGAATATGGGTTAAAGTCATTTATACCCTTGTTTGAATTTTTATAAGAGGTTTATAAAGGAATCTTTCCGTTGTTTTCAAAACAAGTTCCTTTTTAACCTTTTCAACAGAATTAAGGTAAGAATGTTTTTTTAACTTATACGGCGGGTGCGGCTATTTTCTGCCGTTATAAAATCTTCAAAGCTTCCCTTATAAGATTATAAGAATATTTTCAAAGAAAATGTTTTATTTTATATGGATCTTAAATGATTTCAAAATAAAAGGATATATTTCTTTAAAAAGAATTTTGATTTCATCTATGTCAACATCCTTTGAAGGATTTTAAGATTATTTGAAGTTGATTTATTATGATACAAAACTTCTATATTGTATTGAATGTTTTGTGATATGTTTGACTGTGGATGTGATATTTTTATACAATTCATAGTTTATGGTGAAAGTATTGACATTTCGTATGCTAGTTTTAATATGAATGTTTTGTTATGTTTAAACCTTCTCATATGGGAATGCATTGGACTTAATATGTGACGGGTGGAGCCCTCTATAGCTCCTCGATGCATCGGTAGGTCTCATGAGACAAACTAGTATCTTGGCACAAGGCCTTGACAAAATCTTATTTGTAGTCTTGGCACGAGGCCTTGGCTATGTGGTTATGATAGTCTGGCATTATGCATTCCATCATTATGAAAGTGGTTATTGATTTTTCATGTGATTATTGAATTAGTAGAATAACCATGTGAATAAGTAAATGGAATTATTTCATTTTATTTATGCCATACTATGTTAAAAGTTCAGGTTTAAAAGGATTTTGTTTTAATTATACATTGCCTTAAATGTTTATTCTTATTTATGAAAGTTTCCGCTATATTGTTATCCTTACTGGGCATTTGAGCTCACCCCTTTTCTTTGTTTTATTTTTCCCAGGAAGTGAAGAAGTAAATTATGAATGACCTACAGGGATATTATGTGGGGATATGAGTGTGGATTATGGAGACAATATGTTGTTGTAGTAGTTTTTCATTTTATGATGTAATGTAAGACTTATGAATATATCTAGTGTTTCCAAGACTACTAAACCAATCGGTCTTTCGATATTTGATCTTTCTTGTGATCATTCCAATGTTATGTAATAATGCACCGACTCTGGGTAACTGGTGTCGGGGCGTTACATAAAGAAAATTGGATAGGGGAACCCTCAATTTTTTTGGATCTTCAATATGTAACTCACTACTTCTCCCTCTCAACTCATGATGACTTTGATGTCCATTTTGTGATATCAAATGACCATTGGTGTCATGTTTCTTAGATTTTCATCATTTTTGGTCACCATTCTTGTTTCTATACTCTTATTTCATCATCTAAGGGATATTTTTTCGTCAGATACCTATTCTAGGTGACATTAAAATAGGTTTGGTTTTATTATTTTATCTTTATTCTTCGGTTTTACAATAATTTTTGTTTAGTGATTGAATTGTTTACTCTTCAACGCATTCAATGGAGAGAAGTTCAGATTAAGGTTTCATTTTCATTGTTCAACTCTAAAATTTGATTTTTTTTTAAATTTTGAAGATAAATTATTTATCATTTAATAATGTTTTTTTATTTTATTCAAATTTTTTTACTTTATTGAGTTGTGATTTGATATTTATTTTGATTCTATTATATACATATTAGCGGGATAATGATCCTTGAAGGGGTAGTATGATATATTTATTTTCAGTAAGGATTAATTCTATGGAGTGAAATGATGGATGTAAACTTGATTCATTATATGCATACATAGATATGTGAACCATTCCATTTGTGTTGTTCAACTCCAAATTTTTTATGTTTTTTTAAATTTTGAAGATAAATTATTTACCATTTAATTATGTTTTTTATTTTATTTTCTTCAATTATGATTTACTATAGTGAGTTGTGATTTGTTTTTTATTTTGATTCTATTATATACATATCATTGGGATAATGATAGTTGAAGGTGTGGTTTGATATGTATATTTTTAGTAAGGATTATTTCTATGGAGTGAGTCGATGAATTGAAATTTGATTCCATATATGTATACATGGATATGTGAACCATTTAGAGGGTGTATTGGAATCTGATTTTCCATGTGATAAATGATATGGGAGCATTGATCTTTATCCATAAAGTGTGCCATATATGAGATATGGTAATAGGTAAAGAGGGAGAGCTTAGTACTCTTGGTATGAAATGCAGTGAATGAGGGATACCCAATAGGGAGTTATCCAAGACTATTGAGTTTCTTTATAGATTATACTCTTAAATATATTATATGAGTTATTATATAAGTTAATTGGAAGAACTATTATATATGTGGTATAGAAAATAATATGCCTTTGGATTCTGTGATGTAGATAATTTGAGGTGATTTAGTAATGACATTGGTTTTAGAGGGATTTATTAGTAGGATACCACATCCTTTTGATTTTGGAAATGGTTTTATTATAATAATGATAATATAGAATAAAATTATCATTTTAGTATAATTCTCATGTAATAAGTGATCATGCAGTGGGACTTTGAATTGGTGGGATATTGATATTGATGAAAATTAAAAACAATGGTTATTTTAGTTAGATGTGATTGACATGTAGTAGGGAATGGTTAGTGGTTTATATGTATGAGCCATGATTTGATGAAATGTGACTCATGGGAGTGTGAGTGAGGTTGTATGATCTGGTGTTTTGAGATTTTACACTTATTGGGTATGGATGGATTCATGGAGCATAAGATGGTTATTCATGGGGGTGTGTTTTGAAAAAGAAATTTTTTTTTATTATATGAGTTTTTTGAATAAAGAAAATCTTTTTGAATCATGATTCAGTTTCATTATTAAAAAATGATGTAAATTTTAATTTAAACCAATTCTATTGTTTTGAAATTCCCTTTTAAAGTTCAGAATTAAAAATAATGTGAAATGAATTAAAATGGATTTGTGTTTTGAATGGCACATTCATTTCGAGAAAATGAGTTTCGATTGCTATGGAATGTTGTGATTTTAAAAAAAATTCAAATTTCTTGAATTTTTTTCCTTAATCCATGAATAGATAAACAAATCATATGTTTTAATATATTTAAATATTTATATGTTTCAATATATTCACTAATGATATTGTGATATCAAGTATTTAATGGATGATAATTGGATATATTTATGAAGAACCACTAGTGAATATGAAAAGAAGTCGATGAATTATTGGAATTTGATGAACACAATCTTCAAAACATTTATTTGATTTTATTTCCATTTGTGAGGTGTTTGATAAAGAAAAATTTAAATACTAGGGAAATCAAGGATCATCTCATTTTTTATGGTATTAGCCTTAATTATACACATTGGATTTGGCATGGTGAAAGAACTGAAAAGTCAACATCCAATATTGATGAAAATATTCATAATGAGGTAGAGGATCATATCGAAGAATTAATTCATGATTTATGTGTTGAAACCATTGAAAAACAACTTTTGAATGAATTTATAGAGATTATGAGAAACCATTAATCCCAGGTTTCAAAAAATATACAGTGTTATTAGTAGTTTTGAGATTAGTTAAATTAAATGAAAAAATGGGTGGGGTGATGAAATATTATCCAACCTACTTGATCATTTAAAATAGCTCCTTCTAGAAGGAAATGGGCTTCCAGATTCCAATTACTAGGAGAAGGAAATATTATGCCCTATGGGATTGGGGTATAAAAAGATACATGATTTCCCCAATGATTGTGTACTCTATAGGAAATAATATGAATATTTATCAAGTTTTCCTACATGTGGGGAATCATGATATAAGATATATGGTAAGGTCAACTCAGATTCATTCTCAGGCACTATCATTTAACATCATGAAAAATCAATTTTGTACTTTCTAATGATATCATCCAATATTTTTTGCATACAATTCTGATAATTCAAATGTGCTTCATTCTTAGGTACTAGAATAAAAAATCATACTAAATCAATTTGGTACCTTCCAATAATTCCTCATTTGAAGAATCTATTTTCAAATTCAATTTCCCCAAAAAGGTTACGAGGGAAATCAGATGAGTTCATATTTGATGGTAACTTACGTCATCATGCCGATTCACCACAATGGAAGAGTTTTGATAAAAAAATTATGATTTTTGTAGTGAAGTTAGAAATCTCAAAATGGGATTTTTTTACTGATGAAATGAATCCATATGAGTTCCTTAGTAGACAACATAGTTCATGACATGTTTTTTGGTAGTTTATAACTTTTCCCCACATCTATGTATGAAGAAAAAATATGTTATGATGAGCTTGATGATTTTTGGAAAAAAAGAATCAGAAAATGATATTTATGTGTATCTTTCACCATTGATTGCTGATTTGAAACTGCTGTGGGAGGAAGGTGTAAATGTTTTTGATGCATACAAGAAAGTGTATATTTTTTTAATGCTATAATAATGTTCAATATAAACAACTTTCTTGCATATGGAATCTTATCTAGATATAGTGTTAAGGAATATAAATCATGTCCAATTTGTGAAGAACATAATTCATGTTATCAATTTTATAATATAATAAAGATAGTGAACGTGGGACATCGATGATTTTTGAAAATTAATAATCCTTATCATAGATTAAAAAAAGAATTTAACAGTTTACAAGAATAAAACCTTCCCCCTCGGCCATTTTTAGCTGAATAATATAACAATAGGGTGAAAAATATTGATTCCACATTTAGAAAGAAAAGAAGTTACGATCTTTAATGGAATATCTAGAAGAAGTATCCTATTTTTTTCAAACTAACTTATTGGAGATTTTTAGAGATAAAACATAACATCGATGTTATGCATGTTGAGAAAAACCTATGTAACCGTTTTATTGGAACATTTTTAGACATAAAAGGAAAGAAAAAAGACGGATTTCAAGCTAGATTAGACTCTATATTAATGGGAATACATTTGGGGTTAGCTCCCACTATGAACAGAAACTTTACATATTTACCTTTAGCTTATCACACATTAAGCAAGATTGAAACGATGAATTTTTTTCAGTGCCTTCATGGTGTTAAAGTACCCAATAGTTTTTCTTCAAATGTGAATAATTTGGTATCATTGATGGATTTTAAATTAATAGGTATGAAATCTCATGATTTCCATGTATTGATAAAAAAACTTCTACCAGAAGTCGTGTGTGGTATATTGCCGATAGTTGTCGGAAATACTATCATCAGGTTATGTAATTTTTTCAAATCCATTTTTAGCAAAGGTTTTCATCCAAAATTGTTTTAAGTGTTGGATAATGAAGAAAATCTTATTCTTTGTCAACTAGAAATGTATTTCCCACCAACAATTTTTGATATAATGGTTCATTTGATGATTCATTTGGTGCATGAGACAGGAATATGTGGGATAGTTTATTTACGATGGGTCTATCCTTTTGGAAGAGATATGAAAATTTTGAAGGGATATATTAAAAATCCTTATCGAACAGAGGCTTATATTATTCAAAAATATGTATCAGAAAAGGTGATTGACTTCTGTAATAACTATTTTTATGAAGTGAAGCACATTTCTCTCCCTATATGTCGACATATGACACTTGATAGTGAAGGTAGCAGAATTCAAGCCTCAAAGTTAAAGTTCATTCCCCATGATGAAGTGATGCATGCAAATTTATACATTTTAAATAAAAAATATGAGGTTCAATCATATATATACTCAAATATTATTGAATTAATGTTATGATATTAGAAAATAAATGATAAGTGGTGGATGATTGATCATAAGAAAACCTTTTTTTCATGGTTTAATGAGAAATTTACTAAAGATATATCTACATAAGAAACATTGAAGTTGTTATAATGGGGACCATATCTTAATCTGGTCATATGGTCCTGTTTTTATATTAACGGATACACATTTTACTCAAAAAATCTGGATAACAAGAGTATCTTTCAGAATAGTGGTGTGATGGTTTTTGTGGAATAAGTGTAATTTTTGAGTGATAAAGATGAAAACCTAATTTCTTCATCAACGGCATATTTGGGAGTTCTGAAGGAAATTTTGGAAAATGATTAAATTAAATTTTGAGTCACCATGGTTAAATGTAATTGGGTTGACAGTAATAGTGGTGTAAAACATGATGAATAAGGGTTTAAACTAGTTAATTTAAAAAGATTTAATTACAATGAGGAACTATTTAACATAGAGACACTTGAAAATTAGATATTTTATTCCATTGATCCATTGAATGATTAGTGGTCCATCATTTTGAAAGGAAGAAGACACCATTTGGGTTATGAGGATGGTGTTGAGGATATTATTGATTTACATGAGCCTTATTCATCTATTACTTAGTTTCTGTATAATTACAATTAGTATAGGACAATAATAGTGCTTGAAGTATGTAATGATCATGATGAAGGCATGTGAGGAAACAATAAATTAGTATCCTAATTTTTTTGGTAA
This sequence comes from Viscum album, assembly GCA_963277665.1. Classification (NCBI taxonomy): domain Eukaryota; kingdom Viridiplantae; phylum Streptophyta; class Magnoliopsida; order Santalales; family Viscaceae; genus Viscum; species Viscum album. The sequence continues at coordinate 1,530,685,852 of OY728165.1, forward strand.
ATATATTTTTTGAAACTTACAAATTCATGCCTCATTTTTTTACTTACTTATTTTTGTGTTCGTTGTTTCGAAATATTCAATCTTCTAATGATATTTTGGTAAAGAAAATTTCATTACACTTTATTATAGCAATTTCAGATATAGATAGAGAGGAGCAGTTGCCAGGGTAAATTTATTTTTTCAAATTATTAATTTTTTAGTATTATACTTATTTAATTAATGAAAATTGTTAATTTATAAATTTTTTTAGGACTACTAATACATCCTTAGGGGAGGATATTTCTCCTATTACTATAGAGAAATAATGTTCTAAAGTTGGTAAACATGGTATTACATGTTTACTAAAACTGTCACTTGCTTGTGATGATTAGAGATTACATATCTGTTTTGATGATAATAATCATAAAACTGGCCCAAATACAATTAATTTTTTCAATTATATATCAATGTAGAGTCGTTGCATGATTAGTACTTTATATCCTTATTGGAAGTCCATGGACGGGATAGAAAACAATAGCTTTAGGAGTCCATGATGGTAAGATATATTAATTTATTTCTTCTATCTCATTTTTTTAATATTAAATATTTTAAATGTCATATTTAATTTATTTAATTACAGATGAAATTAAAATTTGAGGAAAAAAAATAAATTAAGAAAAGGAATCTCTATTTTGCGGCGGTTCGATGGAGATTTTTTAAAATAAAACCGACAAAAAAAATATTATTTTGGAAAGAGAAGGTTTTAAAACCGACTCCTTATGTATCAATTTATAGATGAAGATACTAGGAAGTGATTTTTTGATAGTCATCATCAAGAAAAAATTTAGGTATGATAATTATTTTATATTTAAAAATTTATTATATATTTATCTAATTGCATAGTAGTTATTTTTTATATAACAAGACTCTAGGTGATCTCATCATGATATCAAGTTGAGAAATTTATACCCTCATACTTTATAAAATGAAGGATATCTGTATTTGAAGCAGAAAATGATTGAAGAAAAATTTGAAGCCTTAAGAGCTCAATCTAGTAGTGGTTCAGAAAAGGTGTTGTTTGGTTCTCTATCTCCTCCCACTCACTATAAAAAATGGAAACAAGTAAGAAGAAGGAAAAATGAATAGTATCTTACAAAGGAAGCTAAGAATGTAGCTGATAAAATTTTAAATCAATATTGATGTTTCGAGTCAGGATACAAGTATCACTGAGAGGGGGAGGGGGTGAATCAGTGATATATTTTTCTTTTTATATTTCCTTCTAATTGAAACAACATCCTCCTCCTTTTAAAGATTTTCATCTCTACTGAACACACACAACCATAGGAACACAAGATTTACAAGGTTTACTACTCAACAAGAGTAGCTACATCCTTGGTATGGTACGAAATTAATCCATTACCACACAATCCACTAGAAAAAAATCCTTTGAAGTGGAATAAAATGAGTAGGATATACCCTTACACTCGTGTAGCACTTGGAAAACAATCCACAAGCACGTGTGCACCCTTTTAGAACAAATAGGGAGTTATAGTATTTCAGTGCTTCTTTACAATTGAACAGATGTATTCTCTGAAGTACAGATCTTCACTTTCCGACCTAGAAGCTGGTAAGAACTCCCATACGCACAACGGAATATGTGCGCATACCTCAAATTTTTCTCGCAGCCTTTAGGATACGTTGCGCAAAATTAAAATTTCTTGCGCGTAAAAATTCCTTTCTGGGCGTGAAAATATTTTTCGCGCAACTTTTCTTTTTCGTGCAACTTTTTCTCTTTTCACATAGATGTCCTCTTTTCGCGCAAACTCCTTCCTTTTCACGCAACTATCTTAGCGTATAATTTTATGCGCACGAGAGTTTGGGATTTATTATAAGTGTCGAGCATTAACTAATGAGAGGAGTTCACCTCATAATTATAGGCATCTTTGACCCCGTGTGAAAAACACTAATCTGAGCATAAAACCTCCTTCATGTGCATAAAAAATCTTTCACGCAACATCATATTTCGCGTAGTGTTCCAATATTTCATGCACCTCATGCCTTTGCTAATTTTCATGCTTCTGATCTTGAAACACCATTTTCACGAAAAAAAATTTCTTCTATTTCGTGAACCACACCAATATTTCGCGCAACCATTATTTTTTCCGCACATCCCGCTAATATTCCGTGCATCATGCGACAATTTCATGAACCACATTAATTTTTCGCACAACCTACCGAAATATCTGTGTACTCCATGCCTTTTCCATTATTCGATGTTCTGACCTTAAATAATTCCTTGCACACAAAATTCTAAACCATCTTCAATATTTCGAGCAACATCCATTACCAGAAACATAACTTCATCTCCTGATTTTCAGGATTTAAAATTTGGAAAACACTGAAAAACGGCGCCACCTTAAACTCTGCTTTTATGTCGCCCCCAGAATTTCCATTGCTTTGTCATTTCTCTCTTCACTGCTTCCCATAACCATACTTCAGCTTTCATCACAAACTCCACTATCGTGATATATATCCTTTGATAGATCAGCTTTAGCATCGTCAGAGATATAATGGAAAGTACTCAACCTTCCATATCTTCCAGTAACATCATTACTTTCCAATCAAAACTGTATATGATTGGAATCATCATTTCTCCCCCTTTCCTTTATAAGTCTTGCATCACAAGTTCTCCTAACTTATGATATTTATTACATAAAAATTAGCATTACATCGCCTAGTTTTCAAGTACTTTACAAAGTGAATTGATTTAGCTTCTTCGACAACAAAAGACAACACTCTGTAACAGAAAACTTTTCTTACGTCCTTATACATCCAACATGGTCCCAACAAATATTATTTATTTTTCATAAATTTTTCTATTTTATAAATTATAAATACTTATACAGATTTCTCATTTTTCATTTTAGGATGAACATCAGGAGAAAGAGACACGAGGATATTTTATTTCTGAGGGTAGGATAGACATATTAGCCACTACTTTGGGAAAGGAAAAACACCTTGAACATGTTAGAGGATATCAGGTGGGTGTCAGTATTTAAAATGTTTTTCGTCAGAGTAAGCAATCAAGATACTGGAAAATAGAATCCTTAAAAGGCGAGCTGAAAGATATGAAATTGTATAAGGGTTATAAAATTCAATTAGTAGTGCAGATGGATTTGTTGGAACACATGGAAAGAAAATCATAGTCTATTCATCCCTCCTAGTTATATTATTAATTTTTCATCAATTTTTCAATTTTATAAATTATATACACTAATATAACTTTTTCATTTTTCATCCATCCCAGCCTACTTAGCCGTACTACGCTACCACATCTCCCTACTTTGATCCTCCATCTCCTAGCTTAAACCAAACCATATATTATTTACTTATCACCAATTTTTCTATTTTATAATTTAGAAACACTAATATAACTTTTTCATTTTTGAGCCTTCCTAGCCCGCTCAGCCGGACTTCTCTATCCTGTCTACCTACTTCAATCCTCTACCACCTCGCTCGGACCAAACTGTTTATTATTTATTTTTCCTCATTTTTTTATTTTATAAATTATAAACAGTAATATTTTTTTTTTCAATTTTCAGCCTTTCCATCATACTCAGTTGGACTATCCATCCCCATCTACCTAATTTGATCCTCCACCTCCTCAATCGGACCAAACCGTATACTATGAGTTGTTTTTTGGAGATCCTCATATACATATTTTTGAGTTAGGACAAATGTTTTTTTTATGGATTCTGTACATCACCAGCCTATGATATTGGGTCAGGTTGGAGTATTAGTACATGATATCATAGATCCTAATTCTCTACTACCATTTCCTACTAAGGAGGTCACTAGAGTTGGGGATTGTTTAGGTCTTTTTTAATTTGGACAACCTGTCTTCATTTTTTATGTCATATGAGTATTGATTTTTTTAAATATTAATTAAAAATGATTAAAAATTACTTATAATAATTTCTAACATTTAACATATATAGGATTATTTGAAAGTAAAAGAAACCGCACAAATGAAAACAAATGTTCAAGAACAATCGACTATATATACTTCTGATATTTTTTATGGGATACAATGATTATCTATGGATTCTTATTCATTGGATAATATATATGAGTTTTGGGTGATGACCAATATATTCGGAAGAGAATATCAATTGAGTTTACTCAAAGAAGATATCATGCATCTAGTTGATTTTGATGATCCCAACCTGAATGTATTGTAGTTGTTTTCCATGTAAATAAATTGACATTTTATTTTTCATTTCGTTAATAAAATGTGGTTTTAAATTGACTAACTATATTATCTTTTGAAATTATCTATCTTCACAAAATTTCTATAGAAAATGAAAGAACATGTATTTACGATTTTTTAGATCCATAATTCATTTCCATGGAAGTGAAACATGTTTTTAATCCTTATAGAGTTGCATATATATTTGAGATACGATCATAGGCAGAGATTGAGTATTGGTTTTTTCTATTTCTTAATAAGTAAGAATAGAAACATAATTATGAACTAATGATCATTATAATTCCATTAATTGTAAACTTTTTGAATTTTAGGGGGTATTGGATTTTAGGCATATTTTTCCCAAGTGAATGCATCGTATATTGGAATAAAAGGTAATTAGTATTTATAAATGTATTATTAGTTTATATATATGAAAATGTACTTCATGTAACAAATTTAACAAAGAACACATGTTGATAAAGAAACCAAATGCAATCCAAAATGTAGAATAAAAGATAATTATTATTTATATTAGATTTTATTCTTATTTTTTGATATATATTATCAATTTAATTTTTATATAATATCAGTGTAATCATAAAAAAGAAATGTGGAATGTGGTTATTATGTTTTACCATTTATGTATGAGATAATCAAAACTAGGAAAACAACTGAATTTGATAAAGTTATTTATATTATTTTCTTATATTGTCATCCATATTATTCTATTTTTTAATCTTATATCGTTCAATGTTATTGTAGGAATTCAATGATTATGAGTCTTATTCACAAACTGAACTTACCCATATTCAATCTATTTTGTCAAACTATTTGTTATATCTGATTAGGATTTGAGTTATTTATATTCTAATTATTATGAATAATATTACATATGGGTCACAAAAATTAATCCTTTGATATAATAGGTGTTTGAACATACTATAGTCAAATGAATTCCTCAACAATAACCAACAATGAGCATGTTACAAATTTTAGGTATGTGTATTTTAATTCTACATTATAATACAAATGTGTAGATAAATTTTTGATTAACCTGTTAAAATAATGTAAGTTGTAAATTTGTAGTTAATGATAGATACTATATTATTGTTGTATAATGTGTTTTTTACAGGGGTTTTGCTTAATTTGTAAGTGTAATTTTCTGAATTTTCTATTTTTTTAACATTTAGGGTTAGTTTTTAATTAAACAGAGGCCAAATTTATTTTAAATAAAATGCATTTTTTCAGTGTTAGTTTTTCCTAAAAACAATGCAAAAAATTGGTTTGGTCATTAGGTTTTTAATGTAACCGATGCTAAAATAGACCCAGAGAGGGTTTTTGGTGTTGGTTTTCTACAAACTGACACCGAAAACCTTCCTACTCTCAATTTTCAATATCAATTTTCATAAAAACCGACACAAAAACCCAAAACCAAATTCATTTTCCACATTGGTTTTGGGAAACCCGACACCGAAAATGATTTATTTTACATCACCTTTATAAACATCGATTAAAAATCGATGTCAAAAATAAAACTAAAACAACTTAAATCCTATTTTTTCACTAGTATGTCCAAAACTAAGGGGCCATGTTTATCCTATCCCAAAACCTTCCATTGTTCTACCAACCCACATTTGGTTCTTATCCCATGTATCTCTCTCAAGATACAACTTTATTTAATCACTTGATGGAAAACCTATTTTTCACAACTATCTCTCCTTGAATCAACTCTCAGAATTCCTAAAAATACCAGAAGGGTTACATCATCCTGTTTTATGTGAAAAAATTATTATAACTAAATACACAAAATAATATTCTTAAATCTAATGTAAAAAACTAGAAAACATCTCCAAGGAGGGATTATACAACGTTTACCTCGTGTGCATGGTGTGTACGTCAAATAGGCCTCTATGTCCATGAAAACAAGACCTCTCGGCGTGCTTTTTTCCAAATTAAATGGCATGAACTTTTCTCTACATAGTGTGTACCCCACACATGGTACCTCTAAAGATTGAATATATATACCCCAAACATGGTCTATTCAACTTACCTATATGAACACTAGTTGTGTAACTCACACAGAGTCTGGTCATCTATCATACACGGACATGTGTCCCTAACACAGAGTGTCTGGCCAAGTACCCAACCACACCATGACTCACCAATACATGAAATATCCCAAAAACCTTTTCAATGTAACCCTCATATTTATCCATTTGTTTTGATTGAATAGAACAAAGCCTGTTCTCATAAATTATATGTTGTGTGATCATGATTTCCCATATTGTATCCCCTATAATCAGCTGAAAACCCTCTTATTTCCCAAATAAATCCATAGATCTTCTCTCTATGGGTCCCCAATAATCATAATAGAGCGTTAAAAACATAAAAAAATTAATTTGGGGATGATGGAGAAAAAAATAAAACCTTCCTACCTATAATAATAAACATTGAATCATTTGGTCTAAATATATACTAAGTATCTACCACACCCTTACATAGTCTCAGTCAACATAAAGGATGGAGCACATAAGTACCTCCTTCCGCCTTCTCACTCATTTATGATGTCACAAAAAAAGGGGAACCCCATCATTACTTCATATATTGGATGTAAATTCTAGGTTGGTATTATAAAAATGGAACTATTTTTAATTAATTTAATTAATTTTTAAAATTCATTGAAATTATCACCCCAATTATCGAATCCTGGAGTGATTTTAAACCACACCTATGAAGAAATACCATTTAAGACTCAACCAAACAGTTGGAATCTAAATACAATTTTTAGTCAAAATATACCACCATTTGAACAAATGTGAAAAAAATAATATTTAATTAAATAAATAATAAATATTCAACCAAAATTCAGAATGGCTCAAAATCTCATGAAACTCTTGTACTAGGGTAAAAAAAACTATTAAAGGACAAATGGATTGGTTAGAAAAACAATCCATGATCATCCCAAAAATGAAAATATTTATTTTCCCATCAAAATGTTTTGAAATAAAAATTGAAATTTTGCATGAATTCCCAGCATAGAAAACAATGAGTCTTTATAACATCCACACACATTATAAAATTTTGGAGGTGTGGTGAAAAAAGGTATCATTTCCCTTATCCTTCCACACTAGTATCATGTAAAACCACTACTAGACACTATAGAATGTGTGGTATAATCATACTATAGGGAGCCACACTCCCCCTTTCAAAGACATGATCAACTTCCTCTTCTTCATATGAGAGTCGCTAAAGATACCACTAGGTAGAAGGAGAATTCCAACAAACCCATAATATCCCCCCCAGTTAATCACCTCTAAAAGGTATTTTTTTATCCACTTCATCATAATAGGTAAGACTCAATATATAATCTAGAGATTATATTTCTAGTCATAGGACTATCTATAACCATTTATCCTTTAACAAATCATTTTATACCACCTCATGATATAAAATTATAAATAAGGGAAATAGTTAATAGAATCTTTCATAGTTTGATCTACCTATTTCAAGGTGAGAAACTCCATGTAATCTTCCAAAATTAGTGACTAGGGGTATATTTTCTAGGAAAAGTTTCTATTGAAGCATTTTCAGTTTAAACATTCATACTGATTTTTTTGAATGACTATGTCCCACCATATTCTACTGGGGAAATCAATCATAAAAGTAGAATATTTCATCTTAATAGTGTATATAGATTCTATAAATTCTAAAATCTATTCAATATTAAATAACAAGTCATCTACTTATTGAGGATAATTCGTTCCTTGGGAAGATAATATTTTTTGGTGGATAATCTATTGGTATTGTTCTATATCCCCTTAACTTTTCTAATTTGATTTGTGGTATGTAAAACACCTTATTAAATTGAATAGAATAATCAAAATTTTGTATGAACAAGGATTTGATAGAATAGAGGGTTTACTTATGGAACATCATCTATAAAACCCTCATGGGGAACCCTAGGATGCCTTTTCAGGGGAATGATATTACATCAACAAGAATTAAAGGAGGCCATATAATAGGTTTTCAATATATATTTTAATCGAAAAGACATATTAAAATCACTATTATCAGAAAAAACCAATATTAGAGACACATTCCCTAACATGCCATGGTAACGTAATGCTCTTTATGAAGAGAGGTGGCTAGACACTCGCTCATAACCTACCCCTTATGTCCCAAATATCTTATATTATATCTTCAAAAAAATACCATTACATGAATGAAAACATGGATATAATTGTAATTTTTCCTAAAAGAATTTAGGTTACCATTGGAATGGATACCCAAGATGGCCTATTGTAATGTCTATTGAGAATTCAAAATCTTAACCGGTTGCAGAAAGGTGTATGGGAATCATGAACTACCATTGAGAATGATTTTTATAGAAATATACCTAAAAATAAATATATAGTATATATATAATAAATTGGAAAAAATTAATATATATTTTTGATAGAATAATTTAAAGATAATAAGGAAATAGAGTTTCCGATCCAAAGTAAGTATACCAAATAAGTTGAGACCAACATAAAAAAACCCATCTCCTTTTTACATGAGGGCAATAATCCAACCATTTCACCACAAAACTCCCACACCTTACTAATATATATTATCATTACATCCATGTGGTGCATCTAATTTTAATATATATGAAAAATGAAGATCAATATACACCTAATGCTGTATAAATAGTGTGAGAAAAACAAACCCGATAGGATCCCACAATGTGTTTCTTAAGTATTATTTAATAAACAATCCAAAATTTCTCATCTAATGAAAAATAATCCAATATATATATATATATATATATATTTTCATAGTTTTTCAATAACACAAGGAAATCCAACCTTTCATAATAGTTTATAAAACATTTAAAAAAATCCAATTTCACAATGCATGTAATAAAAATAGAAGTCACAAGGAAATTGTGTCTGAGGATACATTAGGTCTAGGTTTTCTAATATCCCTACACCATAGTGAAAAAATTTAATTTTGAAGATTAATCTCTAGAATAGTGATCATATGGATATAAGAACACCCCCAACAAGATAACTCTATATTATAACCATGTTTAGTAAGAATTTTAGTGTAAATCCTTTTGAGGTAGCCACAAGCCATCCTCACATTCTTGTCCCAAGTATATCACCCTTTTAAGTACCCCAAGTTTCCATATTCCATTGCCTAGACTTTGAGAAATCCATTTTCATAATTCAAATCATATCAATGGAATATCACACAACAATAATCAAAAATCCAAAAATCATAATTAAACATTGAAATCCATTTTCATAGGAAATAGAAAAGTGGAAATCTATTTTAAAAAAGAAGACCAACCATTCATAAATGAAGAATAATGATTCATTATTTTGATGAATTTTTAATACCAATTTTATTTGAGAAAGAAATATATGTTTATAAGACAAATCATTTTTTTGAAACCCCCTACCTAAAACACTTTGATTTTATAAAAATTCAATGGGATCCTCAAAGCTAAATGGGGAGAAGGATATTAGAAGTAATAAATTACCTAAAACAATATTCCCATATCAACACACCTTTATTGAATAGACCCTAGGATGGAATAAACTTAGTGTTTAAGAAACATGTAAGAATAAGTGTAGAAAAAAATGTGATGATGAAGGGAAACCCCATAACTCTAGTCTGAACACATATGTATAACCGGAAATAACCAAACTAGATTTAAAGAGAATTTTTGTGGTTGTTCTTCAAATAGATAAGTGGATATATAGAATTCTCCCTAGAACCATATGAATAGGAATAAATATAATAAATTAGGAATGGTGAGGTATTTTTAAAAGATAAATCGATTTAAGTATTTATAAAAAACTCTCCCATAAATATATCACATGCATCATTTATTATAATTAATTTTCCCCCAAAGAACATGTGGCTGAATTTAATATTTCAAATATTTGAAACTACTAATAGCACACTATGGTGATTTCCACCATAATAATGGTGGATTCCATTATACCCAATCCAGGTGGCTGACCATGTTAATTGACCATGGTGTGAATGAAAAACCTTGACTATGTTAGACTAACACAAATTGTACCACAACATAGTGATGCCATCTAGGCCATGCCTCCTAAGTACACAACCCACACTCCATTCATATTACCATAACCATTCAGGGAATTTTAGTCTACTTATTTTACACAAGAGATCTCCTTGCATAATAGGACTTCCACCTTGGTGTATTATTTTATTGTGTTTACCAAAAAAATCATAAACCCCATTTAATGTCACAAAGAACCACATTCCACATCCCGAACCCAAAAAAAATCATCACAATGATGGAGAAAAAACATTCCTTAAACAATGGATTTGATAAATCTTACAAAGGATTAGTTGTGATTATTATAGTGTGGATGATTTATATACTATGGGAATTATAACATTATATTCTAAAGGTAAATTTTGATTAACCCATGGATTTATATTTATGAATTTGTTGACTATATTCAAGAAATATTAATTTTAAAGAAATTTTTAATAATATTTAATAATGATGAATACATATTTAGTTTCTTATGTGTATGAGATAAGTACGAAAGATAAATCACTCAATGATAATGTAATAAATATTTGGATTATTTATTAATCACAATCATTTGTAATCATGATATCATGAGAGAGTGTTACATCACTAAGGTATATGAAACTCGATTCTAGATTTCATCAAATCTGTGAATATCAAATAAAATTAACAAGATATTCATTGAAGATGATTAAAAATATTTGTGATATGATTAAAATATTTTTAAGGAAGTATTTATGATGTCATAAGTTTGTTGATGAATCAAAACTAAAATAGAAATTTTGTTTGTTATGGGAAGTAAAAGTTAATTTATACTCAATATATATAGATTCATGTATATACTCAATGGAGATATTGGAAATTAGTAATGTAGTAAATTGTTGAAATAGGTTTAGATGATTGATTAAGTGGAATTGTAAATTTACTCAATGAATGAATTTTATATGGATCAAATCAAGAAGTTTCATAGAACAAAAAAGATATCAACTTAATGCCTATTTCAGTTAAAGATAAGTGGTCTACAAAATATTCTGAAGGTATTATTTAGAGTAACTTAGTAGAATTGGAATTTGTGGGATAATATAGAAGAAGATACATAATTCATTATTATTTATACACTCAATAAAAATAAATAAATATGATGTTTCTATCCAAAAAAATTCTATATTATAGGAGTTTTAATCTAATATTAGATATGGTATTTGATTCAAATAATATTGAAAATAGATATATTATTTGAGATGTTTGGAAGATCATGAACTAGTTTTAATGTTATATCATTGATTATTTTATTTAGATAAGACTATATGAAATTAGAATTTTGATATATTTATGAGGATTTTATATAAAACAAATTTGATCCATTCAATGCTCCCTGTATCTAGAATTTGTTATTTTTAACTAGATATATAGAATAAAATATAAAAGGATAAGGAAAGAAAAGTTGTGAGAAAAATAAAACCACATGTAAACATTGACAAGCTGAGAGATAAATAGTTTTCTATATGGAGAAATTATTTTTGAAGATACTAATGAGCTACGGAAGAAACATAGATTCAATATCTAAAAATAAAAGGAATATCAACATAAAAAAGATGAATAACATTATTTTATTATGATATTTCTCATACTCAGATTATACTTTTTATAGGAAATCATAATGCTTATTCTTGTAACCAGAGGGTTTCTTATAAATTAGTTAAGGATGAAACCTTTTAATACATTAATATAATAAAATTTATGATAAGAGTGAAATAATCCATGATATGAATGATTATAATGCAATCACAGGTTTAATCACTCTTATTGGGGAAAATATTATAAGAGCTAGAGCCTTAGACTAGTTGGTGACGACACCATAAGTGCATCCAGGAGACCCAATATCAAATCTGGGTGGAGTCATATTTCTAGGAAATTGTAACAGTACTGTAGAAGGTACTATTTGTGACTATATCAGGCGAAACTATTAATCCATTTTGGATTTTGGGCCACCAATTTGGTGTTACGACCTATCCCCAGGGCTTGTGTCGTGACCCCCCCCCCAAGCTCACCTCCCAAAGGAAAGGGGTTGGGATGTAGTGCTGATGGTGTAAATTTTCTAGTGGGAGGAATTTTCCCAGGTACCTACACACACACACACACAACCATGTCCCAAGAAAACTGGAAAAGATAACATGCATGCTAATAAACAACCACTGAGTTTAAAGGTAAAACTGAAAGTAAATGGACCAGAATACAAACCCAACAAAAGACAACTGAAACAAGAGAATTTACAAGATCGATGAAAATATGTCTGCTAAAAACCTCACCTGATGGGTATGTGTAGAGTAGCTGCTGGAAGCCTTAGAAGTATGCCCTGCCTGCCTGGTCTCACTGGGAACCACCTTGTCCTAGTCCACCATGTCCTCCGTCAAGGTGGTGGTCATTTTACTAGACAGAACACGTGTGGGAGAATCCCGTGTAGGGGTGAGTAACACAGTACATATTAGGGACCATAAAACCAAAAATAAAAGACCACAACGAAATCCATGAAGCAGACCAAGAAGCATGATCATGAAGCAAGATTGATCACACCATGTATAATATAGAGTAGGAAAGTGAGACCATCAATTATATCATCAAAAAACATGGGATTCTGGAGAAATCCATCTCTATGAGTACAATGGGCCTACTGGGTAACCTAAAGCCACTTCCCACTAACCTTGGACAATTTTGGCACTCATCCCTGATGAGTATTGTGGATATTCTTGGTCACACAGGGCCGCTCCCCACCGTGGACTTGCTGGGTCACACAGAGTCGCTTCCCACATTGTCCATACTAAGGTACTCCAATTATTTAGTATTGTGGGTCTTTTGGGTCACACATCTTCGCTCCCCACCATGGGACTTTTAGGTCACACGGTTCCACCTCCTACTAGGCCATCGTAGCTGATCCATACAAGGTTTCTTGTTAGCAGTCTTTAGGTCTCAGCTAACCGCAGTGTTTCCACACATAGTGCATTTGATTTTTGGAGAACTGCTCCTCAAGCTATTCATAATATTTAAAAATCCATGAAATCCACTATAGAGTATTCCAAAATATCTTCCTCATCACGAGGGTTCCAATGCCGCAAACAGATCATCAATCTGATTCTTGATTTCTATGTTATTAGAATTTTAGTAAATGGGGGTGGTTTCATCTAGGCCCAGTCCGAACCAATCGGGCCAACCCCACCAACCCAGCCCAAGGACCCCACCTACACCAGTTTAGCTCAACTGACCCAACCAAACCTATTTCGGGTCTGGGTCGGCCCTGTCAGTCCTGGCCAATGGTAAGACCCATTGGGCATCACTGTATCTGGCCCGATTTGGTCAGGGGTCCAGCTGACCGAGTTTCTTGGTGACTTAGTCTCATCCTGCCCAACCCACAACAGGCGGGCTATTTTTTTCCTAGCTCAGGATTCTCAAAAGCCTAATGTTATTTCACCGGCACAACCTAGAGAAGTAAAAAAACATTGATTCCGGCCCCGGCTGTGTTGCGGCCAGACTTAAGCGCCCTGGTCTGGCCTGCCTGTCGGACAGGTCCCCTATGCTCGGCCCATGTGCATGGTCTGGTTCTTCCTCCATTGTAGATGCCTAAGGGAGTCCGGTTTTGTGTAGCATGACTGGATAATCCAGTCGTGATTTTGGTCCCGAACGCGGTCACTAGATCATGTGCCAGCGTGGGCCACTTCGTCGATGCACTTGCGGGGTCATGTCCACCTCTTCCATCCACCGACTATTGTAGGAGGCTCCTTTTACCTCTGTACATCCCAATATGGCCATGGATAATGTCTCCGGCGCACCGTCATGGTGCACTGCCACCCTCCCACAGCCACCGCTGATGGCGGTCGCTGTCATCACCGGTGGTTGCCCTCATCGCCGTCTGGTTATTCTATGGACCAACAGATCTACTTTGGTCATCTGTTCTTCACACCGTTTACACCTACGGACTCCATGGGGTTCTATCTTCCCTTCAAAGGCCTCAAATCCATCTTCTCACAAATTCAAATGTTTAGACATGTGGAACGCATAAAGAAGAGGGGTCGAGCCTTGTTCATGTTGGCCCGCACCCTCTTCATTAGAGTTTTAAACATGTGGCGGTTTTGGATTGAGGTTCTATCAACAAATAATTAATCATGATATTAGAAACCCAATAAAAACACCCTCCTAGAAGAAAAAGTTATCTGTGAATCAACCAGATCATGGGTTGATACACATTCGTTGTTTCAGAAAGAGGAAAGGGGAAACTTGAAACAAAAGAAAGCCCTAAATCTTAAAATTTCTTCATTTAAGTGATCAATTTTTGAGGATTTATGTTTTGTTGGCATTCGATGCTCTCTGGTCCCATTCTTCAAAGTGAGTCGATGTCACTGGAGATTTTCCATCATTCGTCATTGGTGAGAATTCACGTCATAGGTTCATTCAAGAAATTCCAGCCTTTGATCATGATTTTTCAAATGTGTTAAGCCATTAAAAGAAAACATGTCGCATCATTTTTGTTATGATGAGTCATCGTGTCATGACGTTGTTTCATTTATAAAATATCATATCTGTTACACTTCATGAGTATTGGTTTGCACCCTCCTATACCTAAGTTTATTCTGTACTGACTGGGTTTCCTTTTTCTCTAACCAAAGAAATCCCCATTCCAATGCTATGAATATACCACATCCTTTTTCTTAAAACAGTCAATCTGAGCATGATTTGAGGATGACTAGTCCATACCTAATCTAATGTTGTGAGGCCATAATGTTGCCACCAAGAGGTTCCAACTGAAACTCTCGCCTCAAGGGTCATATCACACCAATGACATAAGATTGATTATCAAGTCTCCTCCCATATCTATCTCTAGATATAAGGATCAAGTTAATGCTCTAACCACAAACTTTATGTCTTGAACAAGAATTATGAAAAGAAAGATTGATTAGAGCATATGTCTATTAATATAGAATATAGTAGTAGACAGAGATCGTACCTCGAATCATTCATGGAGCCATTGGGTCATACTCCTTGGCCGCATGCAGCAATTCCCTTCCCTTGTCCACCGGCTCCTTGATCCTGGTGTAGACTACGTTAGGGTGGTGGTTGTAACATGAAAAAATGTATACCACCTCCTGTTACTCTACCAACTCCTATGATACATCTACTACTATGAATATTCATGTATTCCTGGCACTTCCTCTATCCTGTTGGGCCATCCACTATTTCACTGTCAGTACGACGGGCTGGAAAATCTCTAGAGAGATGTCCCCTACCATCTTTTGAAAATCATTATCTCTTTTTAGGACGACTAGACTCGCCACATGAGACCTGATCTACAGATCCCTTGCGTTGGGACCTCTTCTTGGAACATCTCACACATCCAACTAACTGAGACAGGCGTCAGCTAATTTCTTTCCCACTACTGACATCCATAGGTAGTATCTACTCAGCCAAAGGACTTCCAGCCACAAGGGTTCTCTATAGCTCCCTAGTCTATGTAAGAATGCATAGAGGAATAGTACTAGATTAGATGTCACTAAACACACCTTTATCGGGGGTTCAAGCCCTAAAACACTAGTTTTATTGTATTAATTATGTACTTGGAATAGTTAGTATGACTCGATGAATACTCAGATACCATCATGTCATCTTGCCAATGTTTTATAATCTATTGGGAATGAATAGCCCTTAGATTTCATGGAAAAAATCCTTTCTTTGGGAAATGTTCTCAAGCTCTGACCACAGAAGAGTCACCTTATTGTAATATTGGATCATATAAACCCCTCCATCTCCCTGATGATCCACATATAAGGATCACTTATAGGACCAAAATCTAATCAAATGGTGTCCTGACTAGGTGGAAAACTTGGTCACCACCTCAGGCCAGTCCTTAGCCTCCTATGAGTCTGGTTCTCCTTGAATCATGAGGGCTCTCGGTCGCTGAAACTTGTGAAATGTACATTGACCATGCATCTCATATTCTGGTACAATGTGTGCCATGTGCTACTCCACAAGTTGGGGTATATCTGGTACACCACCTAGTGGTTCTATCACTCATACGAGACACTGTACCCATTTCATCACCCAACAGATCATCCATATGACCATGCGGTGGAATCCTGGATAGCTGTCTATGTGGAAGCATCTTGAAACAAACCAAGATGTACCATGATGAATTTATTATACCTAGTAAAATGACTCTGTTTCAAGAATTAAATGAGGAAACGGAAAATTTATATATTATTCATGCAACCAGCATTTTTAAATATAGATCCGAATAGAAGAATTCATGGTCCTAGTGTATGGATACATTGGCCGCCACACAAACACTGGACTCTGTGAATCTAAAAGTTGAACTTGAAACATTTAACACTATTTCCCACAAATAAAACAATAGAATCCCTATCTTTGAGGTAGAACCAAACACCTCTGATACCACTTTTTCATGACCCGTCATCGGGGGACCGTGTCGTGACTCCCCCAATCCCGCCTCCCAAAGGACAGGGGTTGGCAACTAGAGCTGCAGTCATTAACCTATATGTGGGAGTCATTTTCCTAAGTACCTGTACACATGCACATATATCCACATCCTAAGAAAACTGGAAAATAGAACATGCATCCTACTAAAAAACCATTGATTTTAAATTTACAACTAATTGAAAATGGGGAAAATACATCCCAACAAAAAAAATGAAACAGGAGAGAGTAAAAGATCAATGGAAATATGTCCGCTAAAAATCCCACCTTATGGGTAAGTGTAGAGTAGCTGTGGGAAGTCGTAAAAGTATGATCTTTCTTCATTATCTCATTGGGAACCACCAAGTCCTGGGCCACCAAGTCCTCCATCAAGGTTACAATCATCTACACCAGAAATAACACGTGAGGGCAAAGCCCGTGCATGTGTGAGTAACAAAGTACTCTGCAGGGATCCCAAAACCAACAAGGAAAGTTAACAAAGAAATCCATGAAGCAAACCACAATGAATGATTATGAGGAAAGATAACTCGCACTAGGTATAATCTATTGTAGAAAATTAAGACCATCAGTCATATAATCAAACACCTTGGGCTGCTGGATAACTCCTCTATGAGTACGGCGGGTCTGCCGGGTCACAGAGGGCCGCTTCCCACTAACCTTGGACTACTGTGGTACTCATCTCTAATGAGAACCATGGGTATGCTGGGTCATGCAAATCCAGTCCACACTGTGGGTATTCCGGGTCACACCGAGCCGCTTACCACCTTGTCCATATTGAGGTACTCCTCCTATCGAGTATTGTGGGTCTTTCGAGTCACATAAAGCTGCTCCCCATCGTGGGACTTCTTGGTACCACAGAGCCACTTTCCACTAGGCCATCATAACTGATCCACATAAGGTCTCTTGTCATTAGTCTTTAGGTCTCAGCCAAATGCTTGGTTTTCACACGTAGTTTGCTTGACTCTGGGAGAACATCTAATCAATCCATTTGTCAAATTTTAAATTCCATGAAATCCTCATTATAGTTTTCCAATGGATCCATCCCTTCGTGAGGGTTGTAATGCCGTAAACAGATCATCAATCAAAATCCTAGTTTTTATATTATTGGTGTTTTAGTAAACATGGGATGGTTGCATCTGGGCCTGGTCAGACCGACCCAACCTAACCCGGTTCGGGTCTGGGTCATCTTGTCTAGTGGCCAGGGCCATTGGGCCTCACTATACCCGACTAGGTTCAGCCGGGGGTCCAGGTCGCCAGGTCGCCTAGTGACCAGGTCTCATCTGGCACGAACCACAACCGATTACCAAGTTTGTTCCTAGCCTGGGGCACATAGTGGCCTGGTGTTATTTCACCAGCCAGGCTCGGGCCGCATATCAGCGTAGCTTGATCACCCCAGTCCGGCCAGCCTGTCGAACCGATCCCCTCCAACCAGCCCGTGAGAGTGGACCAGATCTTCCTCTATCATGGATGCCTAAGGGAATATGGTTCGGTGCACTGCGACTGGATAAGACGACTGTGATTTGAGTCCCAAATGTGGTTGCTAAACCACAGCCCACAGGTGTGGGCCACTTCGTCGATGCAACCTGGGGGTCGCGTCCACCACCTCCAACCCCTGACCTTTACCAGCAGCTCCTGCTAGATAGCAGTGGCCCGAGCCAATTATAGCTACTACCTCCATTACGCCACCACCCTCCAGCAGCCACTTCCAGTGGTTGTCGCTGCGGGACACCACCGGCAGTCGCCACTGTCGCCGTCGCACTAGTGGGTCATTCCGCAGACCATCGGGTTTTCTTCAATGGTCCATTATTCATGCCATATATGCCTCCGAACTTTGTGGAGTGCTCCCTTACCTACCATGGCCACAAAATCATCTTTCCACAAATTCAAAGTTTATTCCATGAAGAACACACAAGTTCGAGGGACTTGGGCTTGTTCATGTCATCCTGCACCCTCCGCTTTAGAGTTTTAAACATAGGGAGGTTTGGGATTGAGGTTATATCAACAAATAACTTATTACCAAACAGAAAACCCATGAAAAACAACCTCCCACAAGAAAGAGTGGTCCGACGATCAACCTGATCATGGGTTGATCCACATTTGTCATTTCAGAAAAAAGGATTGAGAAAACCTGAAACATAATAAACCCCAACCTATTTGGAGTTCATCGTTGAAGCAATCTGTCTGGGAGGAATCATGTCCTGTTGGCATTCGACGCTCTCCGGTCCCATTCTTCGATGTGTGTCGATGTTGCTGGTGATTCACCGGTATTCATCATAGGAGAGAATTCTTGCCATAGGATCATTATAGAATTCCCACCCATTGATCATGATTTATCCAACGTGTTAACCCTTTAAAATAAAGCACATCACATCATTGCAATTACACTGTGTCGTTCCATAACCCAACAGTTGGAAAAAAAATAAAATAACTTTTGAAGTTTTTTTTCCAAAAAGTCTAAAAATTATCTTTTTCGATCAACCCTGGACAGTTAAAGTTAGGTTTATTCTAGGATAATCCTACTATTCTAAGATTAATAGTTCTCTCAGATTTTCAATCTGGACACCCATTTAGTAGTTCCTAAAACCACAGAAGCTCCATTTTAATTCACTTAAAAAAATCACAAAAACCAACCTTCACCCTAAACCCACACCGGTGGATGTTAAGTCCTTCACAGAGAGAAAATTTAATTACAAACTCAACGGTGGTCTCATATTTTAAATCTATGTTACTGTTTGTAAGTTATGAGGATTTAAAAATAAAATAACTTTTGCTTAAATTATTTTATTTATAGTCACGTCCCAAAAACCAACTTCCATAGTCAGCCCATGCTAACCGATGCTAGGCTCTTCCTAATTGATGAACGCCGTCACAAAATCAATAGTAATCTCATATTTGCAATCCAATTTACCATTTATGAGTTATAAGGATTTGAAAAAAAATAACTTTATTCAATTATTTTATTTACAGCAAAAAACTGCATTATACTTTTGACCAGTTTCGTACAATGTTAGTCTCTAGGTAAGGAAATCATACCCTCAAGAGCTCAATGATGGTCTCAAATTTTCAACCCGAGTTACCATTCATGAGTTTTAAGCATTTAATAAATAAAATAATTTTATTTATTTATTTTATTAATGGTTATTCAATTTTTGGGTTTTCTCACTAGAGGCATGTGCCGACTAAATAAAAGTCACACCTAGGGTAAAACTCTCATCCAATAAACAATTATGTCCTCATATTTCTGATCCAGGACCTATTTAAGAGATATTCCATTTTTTCAGTAAAACTGCTTATGCGCACTATTTAATACATAACATTTTTCGAAGGATAATTCTGGGCACTCCGGGCCTCAGAATTTCACACAATCTAGGCACATGGTGTCAAAATAATTCCATATAATTTTAAAAATCTGACAGGAAATTTTTGGGATATTAAATTTGGTCCTAGAGTTTTTTAAATCTTTTGGACAAAATAAGGACTTTGGGAAAGTAAGGATTTCGGGCTACCTCAGGCCTTCGGGCCACCTCAAGGCCTTTAGGCCACCTCAATGATTTTGGGTAAAATGAAAATGAGATTATTGGCCCAGGAATAATCAACAAGAAGAAAGATCCAAATGAGGATTTATAGCAAGTTTCATTCATCAAAGTAGAGGTATTGGATTTGGAAGAATGAGAGGGTATGGAAATTGCCATCAAGACCAGATTATGCATGAACGAGAAGCCTATCCGAAAAACGATGAAAATATGGGGAGCTGACATCATTTTGTAGATGTCGGGGAGGTACAATTACAAGTAGTTATAGTCTAGATAAATTACTCTAAGTCCATTAGCTTAGGTAATGTCATGAAGTCTATGGGCCATGGAAGGGTTCCCAATAACAACTCAAAAGAAGGAATATATAAAATGAAAAAAGGTAGTTAGGCTATTTGAAAGGGGAAAATATTATAAATATATTGTTTTGTGTCTTATTTTTTAACATTAGTGTATACAGGTAACAATGTGTTCTTAATTAGAGTAGTGAACTATTTAATCCAACAATAAAAATAGCTTATATTTGGGTATAATATTTAAAAGTAATGAAATCTTATTATCTCCAATTACAATGTTGGATCCATATCATTTCTATTCACTAAAATTGATATCATGGAAACAAGGTTCTCCTTTAATGAATATTTTGTGAGTAAATGAAAATTTTATTTCCTCAATTCTATGGATTGATGATTTTATTGATTAATTAATATATAAATATAATTCTATTAATGATAATGTATTTCAACTTTTGATGATAAAAAATTATCCTTAAAAAAGGATACTCCATAATTTATTTTCCTTGGGTTTGAATGTGCTTGATTCAACAGGATTTTATTTCTCTCCAAATGAGAAATATATAGCCTTATATAATCAAAATAAGAAAAATCATGAATATGATTGAAAAATAATAAATGTTATTTTGTCTTACTTATTTAAAAATATGTTTCCAAAAGTGGTGGGATTTGAACAAAATAGATATATATTGAATAAACATGATAATATATATGAGGTAAACAAAAATAAATGATGTATTGCTTTAAATTTAAAGGGAAGTATTTTTAGATTTATTGATATATAATTATAAAAAAATTCTTCGAACATTTGTTGAGGGTGACTTATTAGACTTCAAAAAAAATATAGTGACGTTATAAAAATAGGCTATATGGAGAATAACTATAAATTAAATTGGAATTTTTTGTCTTATAGATACTATAAGAAAAAATTTGATATCTTATAGTATAATATGATATTTTAAAGATCCAAATGAGGATGAAATTTATAATCATTCAACATGATATAAATATATAAAATTAATATAATAAATTTTCTATTGAGAATAAAAATACAAATCAAAATATTAAAAAATAGTTCTAATGACCTAAGAGATGTATGTAGAAGATGTGATTAAATTGGTGACTAAACTAAAGGCTTCCTACAATTCCTTCAATGTAATTATAGCAAGAAGGTTGATCTAAAAACACTCATTGGAGGAGAAGAGTTAAAAGATCATTGGTTTATGTTGATTTCTAATCTTCAAAAAATGATATGACATGGATACTTGATTTTTTTTCTCTTCTCATATTAAGGGTTATAAAATAATCATTTAGAATACAAAGATTCCATGTGTAAGATTACTATCCTTTAAAAACTATATCTCCATGATGATTATAGATTTTGTTACTTCTAATATTGAATCATATAAGCTAATGTGAAGTAAGTAATATTTGATGAAAGAAAAAATAATAATCTTCTATGTGTTAGTTAATTGTATGATAATGTAATTGAATTAATTTTTAGGAATAATGGATACACCATCACGAGAGTTTCATATGTAAATGTTTTCAATAAAGGTAATAGAATAGGTGAAAATTTGTTTCAAATTAGAAATGTAATTAATATAAGTTAATTTAGTGGTAATGGTGAAAACCATTATAGTATATATGACCTAATCAACATGAACAAAGTTGTATGAGTAAAAGTAAAATAAATAAATCTATAACACACCTACCTAAACTAAAAATATAATGATATATTGTTTGTGATAATTAAAAAATAATGGAAATAGTGAAAGATATTCATAAAAAGTTATATATTCATTCCAAAAGTCTATTAGAATAGTTACATACTAATTTTTATGGTCTCTTTGGAATAAATATATAAATGGAAACATACAATATATCTATATGGAGTTTACTAAATTAATTAAAAAACATTATGATAAAACATAGTAAAATCATGCTTTATCATAGTCTTTTTTTAATGGATATATTTACTATTACAGGTTGGTGCTACCATGGTAGACTTTCATGATCATAAACTATGTCTCCACCATTGATTATATTTGCAGTTTATACTGGTGATTAGTTATCAATCAATCACTATTTTATTTGGAGGTATTTCCCAATAGATGTCATCGATTATTTATTTTGATGGTTTAATATTTGGTGATGGAGAAAAATAGAATAAATGATATTTAGTAATGATAAGTTCAATCACTATTATAATTAGCTTTCCACAAAATATTTCTATTACTAAGGAGAAATTGTAATTATTTATTCATAGATTCCTTGGGAACCTTCATAATTAACATAACAAAATCTAAATGAATAGGAAAGCTATTACATATATTATCAACTTTTCTAAATTAAATGATATTTTCTATGAATTCTTATCTTTTCATCATTGTTAATCATAAACAATTTTTTTTAAACATTTAACAAGGAAATGTGATCAATAGAATTATTGATTTTGACTTAAAATTAAGTAATATTTTAGCAAAGTATTGTTGAACTATCATTACAATCCACCACAAACTGGCAATGGAAAAGTAAAAATTAAAATAAATTTTGTGAGTCATTGTCCATCGATCACAATGAATCTATATTTCTTGTAACAGATTTCCAGTTTGACACTATTAATAATCACTAATAGTATTCAAATATTGAAAAAGATGATGATATTTTTTAAAGAGACATAATATCTCACAATAGCTCATTGATAAAAAAATAATATGTCAAACAAAATAAACGCATGAGAAATAATTTTAAGGAACATATAATCTATCACAACAAAGTATTATATAAGCAATCATGTCTGACCCTTTCCCTAGCATCTCTTTTCTTTATCTAAATTAATTTCTCCAATTTTCACATCCTCTTAATTCTATTATATTATTTTCTATTTTTTATCTATTTTCATTGAATGAGATTTTTGAAATCTCGTTTTACGGCATATACTTTCTTTTAATATATATTTTATTTATTAAAAGCAATACTTTTTTAATTTTTTCAAATATATATTTATAAATTTATTTTTTTAATAAAAAATAATATATATTTATTATAAAAATTTATAAAATTATTATCTAAAAATAATAAAATGATGATTTAAAATATTTTAAGTAAAAATAAAACATTTTTAAAAAAAATAATATAGTAAATAAATCTAATAAAAATTGAAAATTTGTATTGTAGTTATTAAATAATATATATTTTAATGCAATATAATTTATGTAACTATAAAATTTAATATTGTAATAGTTTCAAAAATAAATATTTTAAGTTTCTATATGTAAGTAAAATATATTTTTCAAAATAATATATGTTACTAAAACAATAAATATTATTAAATATTAAAAATTAGAATATAAATAATATATCTATTAAATTAAAGTCAAATGTTTAAAAATATTATTATAAATGTTTCCAAAAAATAAATTTTTGCGTAACTAAAAAAATTAAAAATATAAATATAAATAAATAAAATTTATAAAATAATATATAAATAAAAATTTAGATATTAAATAATAAAATATATTATTTAAATAATAAAAGTATAATATAATTATCATTTTTAAAAAATAATATAATTGTTATAGTTATATTAGTTTTTATGTTAAATTTTATAAAAACATTTAAACAATAAAAATAATTTTTAAAATATAAGAAACACAGATTCAGTAATGTGAAATATGAAATAAGAAAACTAGTTTTTTTATTATTTAAAATAAATTATAAAAAACTCTTATACAGGGCTTAAAAAATTTCATTGAAGAAATGGAGGTGTGTTAAGATCTAAAATCAATTCAACAATATGAATATTATTCAATTGTTTAAATATTACATGTTTAAAAACATAATGCATGGCACAAACAGTGTCATTGATATATGTTTATTGTTATTTATATTTATTTGAATTTTAGGGTTTTATAGTAAAAAAATTTGATATTCTGGGAATATTCCTAGAAATCACATTCTTCATGCATGAAAAACGTTACTAAACAAGGAGACCGTGCAAGTTGAAAAATTTAGAACCAGTGGGGTTTTCACAGTCTCGTGAACAAACCTGGTGATCGTATATCCATAACACACCATGAAAGTTAGTATTTTATTTTTGTTTTGATATTATTTTTGGGAACCACACCCTTTTCCCTAGAATCTTGAGGTGTTGTCCATAATGGCACATACATGGTTATTTCCCTTCCTCCTCTCACGAGGTCTTGATTTTTTTATGATTCCTTTGTAAAATCCTAAGACAAAAACCCTGATTCTAAATTTTCATATTCATTCTCTATTTTCATTGCTTTTCATGTTCTCCCTTACATTAATCATACATAATGGTTGATATCATGTTTAGAGATAATATGAATTTGGTGGATTTTGTGACTATTGTGTGAAACAAATGTTCTCTAACATCAATCTATCTCTATTTGATTAAGGATTATCAATTCCATTGTGTTATAGTTGGTGATTTTATAGCCCTCCATATATTTAATGAAAATATGGGTTCTTATGTATTCTTAATTTGATTTTGATTCAACTATTCACTATAAAGAATATCCAGGAACAATTCATCAAATAATTTTGTTTTTTTGTTATATTTTTACATATGGTAGGTAATGTAGTTCACAAGACAAATATATTAATTCATTCTAAATATATATTGATACAAAATTTCCTTTTAAAAAATTATATGAGATTTTATTATGGTCTAAGTGAAATAAAACTTATGTTTTAATTTATGGATGATTTACAGAGATCAATTTCATGGTTTTAAAAGTCTATTATGGGCTATAAAATAATGTTTGTATTAGATTAAAGTGACATTTATAATTTGTTATATCTTTATTTATGCCTATTATTTTGTTGATATAATAATTTTGGAATTTATTATATTTAATGACGTGATATAGTTTTGGAATTTGTATATTTATTTCAATTATTTATGGATGATGATATATGAGACATTATATACACATTATTTGATATTTATTTTCTAAATGGTTCTTTTCTTTTGTGGTGATTAACTCTCTTGTAATCGATTTAGAAACATTAAATGTAATTTTTTTGTTAAGAAATAATTTAATAGAGGATAAGTATACTATTTATGATCACACTCTGGATAGTATCCCCAAGATTGGGTCATGCTCATATTAGGGGGGAGTTGGATGTTTATGCAGATAGAATTTAATTATAGGCTAGTAAATTATTTCACCTAAGTAAGTAATAAATTATCTCTTTAAAATCTAGGTTATAGTACCATGATTATTGAGATATGGTTTTAGTAACATCCATGACATAATTTCTTGAATAACAATCGGCTAATTGGCCAAAACACCTCATGCATACTCTCAATCACTAACGACTATTGTAAATACAGAGGAATGAAATAAATTTAATTAAGAGTTGGTTATTCCACTCTTAAAACCAAAAAATATTGTATGTGTAACAACTAAGGTAATGATAGAATAAGTCTTTTTAAATTTTTATTAATTATATAGTTGTTAAAAGATACAATATGTTCAATAATATATATGATAAAACTAGTTTTACGGTTAAGAAAATTATTTTTCAAGAAAGGCGTTTTCCACCTATTAAGGGAGAATCCATTTTAAATCCAGTTCATGAGAACTTTATAAGTTAAATTAGAAAAATAAACATCTTATTTGTAATAGGTACATAAAATTTTACTTTGGATAAATTTTTGATATATTTCTCATAATATCCATTTTTTTATTAATAGTGGAAAATACTTCATTTTAATAAAAAACCGCTTTGTCATCTAATATGAATATATAGTTATATTGTCCTATTATTTGGTTTTAAAGTGAAATTAGACTATTTTTATAATTTGAATAAATTTAGTTCATTGGAACCAATTTCAAATTGAAATTGGATATAATATCTATGTGAACATTTGAATGTTTCACTTTAAAAACCTGTTTTTTTATCTGTGAAATTAATTTTAAATTTAATGCATAATATTATTTTAAATTAATTGGGTAAAATAAATTCCCTATTTGTAACTAGAAGTTCCAAAATTGATTTTTAGGTCTGTTTTGTTTTTTTATTATAAAAAAGTTACTATGGTAAAAAATATTATTTAACACGGTATAGGTTAAAACTGAAGCATGTTAAAGTGAAAAGGGCAAAGTCTTAAAATACCAAAAAACTAAAAACATTAAAGGTTTTTTAGGTGAATCTTGACCCTAAATAGCCTAAAAATATTAATTTAAAGTTTATTTTGATGAAATTAATACCAATTCAATGTAGTTAGCTTTAAATATAAAATAATCAATTATTTAATCAGTTGAACCCACCTCTCCTCAAGTACATATACCAAACCCTAACCTACCCATTTAGACCCAAAAATCCTTGTACCTCCCAAAATATCTTCCCAAACCAATCCTACTAACTCTCCCCATGTACAAGTTATTCTGGTCTTCCCAAAAGACAAAATCCAAGGTCCTTAAGGGTCATTCCAGGAGGTGATATTCAAGAGGCAATTTTTCAAAGAACCACACTTAATTTCATTTATTTTTTAACTTTATCCTCACCTCTTTCATCTATAAATGCATGTTAACTCTATAATCCTGTATATACTAGTGTTTTATTTTTATAATGTAATATATCATATTAATTTCATTTCTCACCCCCTCTTATTTGTAGAAAAAAAAAATTTCCCAAGTTATGTAGGTTAATCGCCTGCGTGAATAATGTTTTGGTTCCTTTTCCATCACCTACTACATGGATGGTCTTAAAAATATGTTTCAGGTCATATGATATTATACTATGTATATTATAACCTATTTAATATTTTTTAAATGTTATATCCAGCATACCTTGACGCTTTCCATTTTATGGTTATATAATAGGATCGCCTAGGGACGTCTGGACTACCACCTCTTCAAAAAATGTTATTTGTTCACACATTAAAAGAAATGTATTATTAATTATTTTGTTAAAAATATATTATATAAATGATATATTAATTCTACTATAATGATATTATATATATATATAAATATTTACATACATTTCATTTAACTTCATTTTTCACTACGATAGGAAAAAACAAAAATAGCATTCTTGCATATGTACGACCTACCATCTCAGTAAATGATGATTTTAGGTTTTCATTAAAGATTATTATAAATACTTATATAATAAATATATAAGATATTTATTTCATGTTTTATAATCTGGGGATTATGGACATATGACCATGTGGAGTATTGATATTTTATCAAGTTTATTTTCAACTCAAGTACCGAATATCGACAAAGAATCCAAAATAAAATTAAATAATTTTTTAATTGTTATATTATGTTAATTAATGATATAAAATGAATAATAAACCCAAAAAGGTTTTGAATAAAGTAGAAATTATGCTACGTTTATTATTTATGAAGAATACGGAATATATGAGATGAGTTAGACTCGATGTAAGGGATTTTCTCAACCAAATTTACTTTCCTTAGGATAATGTTCTACTTCATGATTATGTTGTTCAAATATTATGTATGAAATTAATTTTCCATATCTTATAATTCATTTATTTTTATTCTATTCGTATTTAAAGTGAAAACACATAATCAAACTATTTTATTAAAAAAGTGATCTATGTATGATACTTCATTTCAATCTCTTTTCATTGAGAAATATTTTTATTGTTATATACCAAATTCATTAAGGAGATTCATAATCAACCACTTTGTAATTTTTTTCATTAATTGTTTTTGAAAATTAATCTTTAAATACGAATAATTTTAAATTAATTATAGAATGAAAAAAGTAATTTTTTTAGCTTATACGGTGACACCGAATTATTCTCCACAATAACTGTTATTGATATTTGGATTCCTCTATAAGACTTAATATTTTCAAAAGGAAAATAGATCCCTTATTTCCTTTTGGGGTATTTTGTTATTGAAAATGGATTGAATATTTCAGTATCATGGAATGATTTCTTAGGATTTCAAATGGAATTTAATGAGTGAAATGATGATAATTGAAATATTTCTTGTATGTGTTATCAATATAAAATGGTACATGGACATTTGACTATTTTTTATGTGATAAACCAAAACCGGGTGGTTCTGCAATAAACCAAAGATGGGTGGTTACGTGAAAAACCATGGTTGGGTGGTTACATTATAACCTCCAATGTGTTGGGTATGTAAGTCAGCTGTATGAAAATTCTATTTATAAGAGTGACCTCTGTAGAACTCGACCGTAAGGTTATTCTATTTAATTATGATTATGTCTCAAGTACACTTTTTATTTTATATGTGATGTCTATGGGTTTATGGTAATATTTTTATTACAAAAAAGTTTACAAAATGAGTGTATAATTAATGAAGAGTATTTTCCACTTCTTAAAGTTGAAATTATTACTTTATGATAAATTATTCGTGGTTTATGTATTTTCACAAGACTTATAGTCTTCCTTATACCAATATCCTTTACTGAATGTTTTAGGCTTATCCAATTTTTTTTTCAAACAATCCTATACCCAAGTGATATAGGCTCCGACTTGGCATCCAAGAGACCCAGTTTAAAATGTAGGTAGGGTGAATTTCTATGTTAATGTAGCAGTACTATAGAATGTATTGTTCGATACTCTAGTATCCAACACTATTCATCCTTTTTGGGCCTTTAGGCCACTAATTTGGGGCGATAGGTCTTAGGGCCTTTGGGCCCCAAAATGTTTTCAAGTTATAGGGCCTTTAGGCTATTAGGGCCTTTTGGCCACCAATGAAATTCATTCCACAAGCTTTTTAGGCCATATAAATGACCCAGAAAAAACCCAGGATAGACCATATAAGAGTAGTCCAAATGAGGATTTAATGAAAAAATAGAAACCACCCAAGCAGAACTAACAATATTGAAAGAACAAGAGGATATGATAATTTCCATTATAAATAGGCAATGTGACACTCTGTATGGGAATGGCTAGCCGATCTGCCATTTGAGGTAGGGGCCAGGCACATTCATGATGTAAATTCTAGGGAGTGGCTATTTCAAGTGTGTCATGTCATGGATCATTAAGGTCATTTATTGGGTACTGTTCCTTGGGCCTATGGGTCATGTAAGGTAAATTTTCAGGACTTATGCATTGGGCCTACGAGTCATGTATGGGTTCCCATTAAACCCTTAAAAATGTGATTATCTTAAAATTAAATAAAAAAATGAAGGCCTCCATGACATTCAGGTCATGTTTTGGAATGTTTTTCATAGGATTTAATAGAGAATAGAGTAATGGATTTGATCAAGGAGATGTTATGTTGATTGAACATGATAAAACCCATTTTTCTTTTTAATATTTTTTGTTTTTTAAAAAAATGGATAGTGAGTAGAAGTTTCTAATTTGTGATATTTGATTTGTTATGTTTGAGTTATAGTATAATTCTCAAAATATCTAAAGATGATAAGATCTTCAATGAGAAATAATGTTAAATTATTGACTTATCTTAATATTATGTAATTTTTAAGTATGGGGAATTCTAGTTGGTATTAGAGGATGGTTTAGATAATATTAGTAGTTAGAGTAATATTAATAACTTTTCTTTTAATGAGTTTACCATATGGTAAATTTAAAATGTTATATAATTTTAATATTACCATGTTTCTCCATCTATGAAATATCTTTTCAAAATGTATTTCTAGAGTGGAAATAGTGCAGCTATGAAGGGTAGGCATATAGAAGAAATCAACCTACTAAAAATATATCCTTAGATGGTCAGAATAAGAACTGAGAAGTTTGTTGAAGTCATGGATTAGTTGAATGAACCAATAAATGGTAGTACTATCCATGAAAAATATCAACCTGATTAACTGTAGAAGAATATGTCATTAGGGGATCATTAATAAGGTAAAATCCCCCATCATTTAGAGGATCATCTGACCCCATGCTTGCTGAAGGGTGTATTAAAGAACTAGAAATTATTTTTGATGTATTGTGGTGTTAAAATAGTCAAAAGTTAATCTTTCTATCTATCAATTTGAAGTTGTAGGTGGTCAGTGGTATTCAATGGTTAATAATATCATGGGAAGTGAAGATATTATTAACTCAGAATATGATCGATTTAAGAATATCTTTCTCAAGAAAAATTCTCATAATGAAGTATGAGTTAGGATGGAAAATAAATTCTTGGAATTGAGAACAAACTAGAAATATTTGGTGGGTGAATATGGAGAAAATTTAACCCATTTTCATGGTATGTCACAAATTTTATTTAGGATATTGATAGTGATATAAAACTGTTTTACTCAAGATTTAATCCAAGATATTGAAGTGCATTTTCTTCTCATGAGTTCAAAATCTATTAGAAACTTGTTCGATGTGCTTAGAAGGTAGAAATAGAGTTTTCAAGTGATCATGTATTCCATTAGAAAAAGAAAAAGAAGAGGCTTGGTTTGAAGGAAATGGGAAAACATTCATTAGTGATGTTTGATAGTAAGAAAAATAAATTTCTATATTGTGAGAAGTGTGGTAAAAAGATTCCTATAGAGTGTCTCTCAATGTATGAGAAGTTCTTATAATTTTGTAAGAGTTGTTAAATTTCTCATGACTATAGGTATGATGACCATGAAGGCAATGAAATCCTAGTGATAAGATATTTTAGTTGCAATAAGTTAGTGAATTATGCCAATGCAGGTCCAAATTCAATTACCCAAGGTGGAAAAAATACGATTTAAAGAGGAATGGAGATGATAAATAATTTTCTACTACTATAGTTGATGTTGGACCATCAAATTAAGTGGTGAGAGGTTTTTTATAGGTTTTTTCAAAATATTCCAATAATATGTTTGACTCTGGATCTTCACATTCATTCATTTCTGAGATCTTTTCAAGTAAATTGGAAATATCACCTCATGAATTTGATATATAACTTTCAGTAAAACTCATGGGTTGAAGTATTAATGTAAAAATTATTTATAATAATCTCTTATTATCATTAATGGGATGGTATTTCCTTCAAATATTGTTCAACTTTCCCTAGTTTAGTTTAACATAATTTTGGTTATGGATTGAAATTCAATTTATCATGCTAAAATAGATTTTAAAGAAAATAAAGTTTTGTTCAATGATTTCAAACATTTTATAACATACCAAAAAACTGAGAGATTGAATAAATATAGTAGTAAATTTTATCTGGCTCATGTTTGTTCAAATAAATATAAATAGTTTTGATTAGTGATATTCGAGTAGTGAATGGATGTATATATGTTTTTCTAGATGAATTGATTGGTTTTATTCCTAATCAAGAGGTTGAATTTACTATTGATTTAGTTCCTGATGATAAGCCTATTTCTAAACCACCTTATGCAATAGATAAAATAGAACTTGTATAATTGAATAAAAAATTACAAGAATTTCCTGATAATGGTTTCATTCAACTAATCACTTGAGCAGGGGGTGCATTGGTTTTATTGGAGAAAAAGAAGGATAGTTCCATGGGACTTTTTATTGATTATATATCCTTAAATAACATCACTATTAATAATAAGTATCATTGTCCTCATATTAATGAATTATTTTATTAGACCTAGGGAGATCAACATTTTTTGAAGAATTATTTGATTTCTAGGTACCGTTAGCTAAAGGTAAAAGATGATGAAAATCCAAAGAAAATGCTCCAAATAAGATATGGGAATTATGAGATTGTGGTTATACCCTTTTGTTTATCTAATGAAACTATTGTATTTATGAATCTCATGAATATAGTATTTTATCAGTTTTTGGATCAATTTGTGGTTGTGTTTATTCATTATATTTTGGTATATTCTGAAAGCTGATAAGAACATGAAATTTAATTAAGGTTTGTTTTAAAATCTATAAAATAAAAGAAACTATATTAAATTTTTAGAAAGATAAAATTTTGGTTGCAAAAAATTTCATTCCATGGTTATATTGTTTCTAAAGATGCTATAACTATTGACCCTTCTATAAAAAATTGTTGAAGAGTGCCCATGACATACCAATGTCATAGAGATTCATAGTATTCATGGATTAACATGTTATTACTGAATGTTTATTGAAAAAATTTCTCATTTATCTATCACAGTAATTATTTTAAAAATAAAGGGATTTAATTTAATCTGGACAAAAAATGTGATGATTGTTTTTTAGAATTGAAAAGAAGTTTGGTAATTGCTCTATTTTTGGCCCTACCTTCTAGAAATTGTGAATTTTTTATCTACAGTGATTCTTCATTGAAAGAGTTGGTTGTGTCCTAATGTAGAATGATTAGGTAATTGATTATTATTCATGTTAGTTGAAACACCATGAGTTAAATTACCCAATACATGATTTAGAATTAGCTGCTATTGTTTTTTTTTCATTAATATTTTTGGAGGAATAATTTTTATGGAGTAAATTAAGAAATATATAATAATAAAAAAAAATTATTATATATTCACTTAGAAAGAATTGAAATTGAGATAAAGGAGATGGCTAGAACTAATCAAGGATTATGATTTCCCGATTCATTACCATTTAAGAAAATAAAATAATGTTTCTGATGATTTGAGTTGAAAAATTAATGCTACAATAACCATGATACATTTTTAACATGATCCTTCGGTTAATGAATTAATGAATTTTTTCTTAGAGTTTATTAGTAAAGGAAATACCTCTTTTTTAATAGGTATTTGTGCAATCAAATCTACCCTACATAATTAAGAAAGAGCAGAATGAAGATAATGAGTTGTCGAAAAATGTTGAATTGGTTCAAAAGGGTAAGTTACACAAATTTAACATAGATAAAGATTGTTTTTTGAGGTTTGGTAATAGATTATGGATTCATTGTGATTCAAAATTAAAGAAAAAGTTTTTATGTAAAGATCATAGCATTCTGTTTTCAATTCATCCTTATAGTAATAAGATGTACAAAGACATTCAGGGGTATTCTTAGTGGCATAGAATGAAAAGATATATTATAAATTTTACCCTGGGATTTTTGAATTTTCAAATGGTTAATGTAGTGGGGAAATTACCAAATTGGATTCTTCGATCATTTCCAATTCTAGATAAGAAATGAGAAAGTATATCTATGGACTTCATAGTGGGATTACTGAATATATCTCTATGAAATGATGCGATCTGGGGTATAGTTGATCGATTGAATAAATATTCTCATTTTTTTCCTATTTGAGATACTCTCCTCCATATCAACTTTCTGAGTTGTATATTAATGTGACAGCAAGGTTATATTGATTTCCTAAATCCATTGTATCGAATAGTGATCTGAGGTTCACCTAAATCTTTTAGAAAGGCCTTCATAAGTCTCGAGGTACTGAATTAAATTTTAGTACATATTTTCTTTCTCAATTATTTGGGAAGTCAGAATAAAGAATTAGGAAATTGGAAGATATGATATGTGCATTTTCATTGGATTACAAGGGAAGTTCAGATCAACATCTTTATTTTTTATTTTTTTCTTATAATAACGGTTTTCATTCGAGTTTACAGATGGAACAATTTGAGGAATTATATGAAAAGAGGTGTTGAACTCCAGTATTTTAGAAATATATCGGGGAAAGTAAATTTATAAAACTAGAGTTGGTAGAAGAAGTGGTATATAATGTTCAGTTGACTCTACAACACATAAGAATATCTCACATCATGCAGAAATGTTAAGCAAATAACCCGAATAAGGATCTTTCTTTTTAGGTAGGTTATCTCATATTTCTCAAAGATTCTCCATGGAAAAGTGTGATTCATTTTGTTAATAAAGAAAAGATAATTCCATGGATCATTTGAACCTGTTAAATCCTATATAATTTTGAATCAGTTTCCTACCGAGTGGCTTTTCCTCCATGTTTATCCTAGGTACACAATTTTTTCATGACTCAAAGAATGTATATGCCAGACCCATCCCATGTTTTGAGCCCAGAAGTAGTTCATTTCGAAGATAATATTTCTTTTGAAGAAATGCTAGTCCAGATTAATCACCATAAAGAGAAATTTCTTCTAAATAAGGTGATTCATTAGGTAAGGTTTTTATGAAAAAACAATATTGTTTAAGTGGAAACATGGGAATATGAAAATGTTATGAGGGAAAAATACCCCCACTTGTTTGATAGGTTAATAAAATTGTGAGAATGAAATTTATAAAAGGTGGGAAGAAGGTAAAAACCTAGTTAATGATAAAATAAGTATTTTTTATATTAAATAATTATATAGTAATTAAAATTGAAAATATTTTCAATAACATATTTGATAAAACTAGTTTATGGTAAAAACATTATTTTTTTAAAAGGAATATTTCCACCTTTTGATGGTGAAACCATTTTAAATATAGATTTTAACAATTTTATAAGTTATATTTGAAAAAATAATCTGATATATGGAATTCATGACATAAAAGTTTACTTTTTATATATTTTTTGGTACTTCTATGATAATTTTCATTTTTAATGAATAGTGGAAATACTGCATTTTAATTCAAAACTTCTTTTTCATAAAATTTATTTACATAGTTATATTGTCCTTTTTTTTGTTTTAGAGTGATATTAGTCTATTTTTGTATAATATAATTCCATTAAGGTAATTGGTACCAATTTTAAATTGAAATTGGATATAAAATCTATGTGACCTTTTGATCATTTGACATTAAAAACCCAGTTTTGCATTTTGTTTGTGGAATTAATTTTATATCTATTTTCTCTAATATAATAAATTTAATTGTGTAAGATGGATTCCATTTTTGTAATAAGATTTTATGAATTTGGTTTTCTATTCAATTTCATTTTTTTTGTATAGAAAATGTTGCCATGGAAAAAAATTATTTATCGCGGTATAGGTAAAAAATGAAACATTTTATGGTTAAACGGGTAAGGGCATAAAATACATAAAAACTAAAAAATTTAAAGGTAATTAGATGTGTGTATAGACTCTAACGATAATAACCTACATTAATTGAAATTATAATTGGTTTAAATTAATTCCACCTCAATGTGGTTAGATTTAATAAAAAATAATCAATAATCCAATCACTTGAACCCCCCACTCTCCGTGTATAAATACCACCCCCTCACCACACAATTATAACCAGAAAAGACATTTAGATCCACAATTATATTCCCTAAAATATCCTTATCACTCTCCCCATGACCATGTTCTTATAGTCTCACCATAAGACCAAATCCAAGGTCTTCAAGTGTCTTTCAAAGAGGGGATATTCAAGAGTTACTTTTCTCAAAGTACCACTCTTAATTTCCTTTATTTTCAAAATTTCTCCTCACCTCCTTCATCCACAAATTAATGATAAATAAATAATAATTTATATAATGTATTTTATTTTTATAATTTAATATCACATATCCATTTCATTTCTCACCCACTATTATTCAAAGTGATGAAAATGTTTTCCATTTTATGCCGATTAATAGCCTCCGTGAATAATGTTTTCTTTTATTTTTTACATTACCTATTTCATGGATGGTCTCAAAAGTATTTTAAAAATAAAATAATAAAATAATATTTTTATTATAACTTATTTAACAATATTTAAATGTTATATTAAAAATACTATCATTCTTTCCATGTTGTTGTTATACAATAACTACATTTCAGGACGTGTAGACTGCTGCCTCCTCAAAATTATATGATTTTTTCACACATCACATGGATTGTATTAAAGACTGGTTTATTAATAATATATTATATAAATAAAAATATTAATTATACTATAATGATATTATATATATGTTTATATATTTACATACATTCATTTAAATTTATTCTTTAATAGGACAGG
Source organism: Viscum album (assembly GCA_963277665.1). NCBI lineage: Eukaryota > Viridiplantae > Streptophyta > Magnoliopsida > Santalales > Viscaceae > Viscum > Viscum album. The sequence goes on from OY728165.1 coordinate 1,530,722,199, forward strand.
AAAAATATTGCATTCATGCTAATGTTCGGCCTACTATCTCCATGAATGGTGTTTTTAGTTTGTCATTAAATATTATTATAAATAATTATATAATGAAAATTTATATGATTTATATAATGTTTAATATTCTATAGATGATTGAATTATGACCACATGAACAATTGATATCTTATAAAGTTCATTTTCAACTCATGCACCAAATATTGGCAAAGCATACGACATGAACTCAAATAATTATGTAATTATTATAACATGGAAATTAATTATATAAAATTGATAATAAAAATGAAAATTTTCTGATGCATGTATAAATTAACCTAATATTATTATTTTGGAAGAACATGGAACATACGAGATGAGTTAAACTTGATGTAAGATAATTTCTTAACTTAATTTCCATTCTTTGGGTTAAACTTCTTCTCCTTGATTATGTTGTTAAACTATTATGAGTGAAATTAATTTTTAATATATTATATTTTAATTATAATTTTTGTGTGTATTTATAGTGAAACCATACAATAAAACTATTTTATTAACAAAAATAATATTTGTAAGGGATATTCTCTCAATCTCCTTTGATTGAGGCGTATTTTTTATGTTATTCACCACCTTATTTTATGTGGTGTATAATCAACCTATTTGATGTTTAATTTCATTAATAGGTTTTTAAAAGGAATCATTTAATATGAATAATTTTCCATTTTTAACAAAATGATAAGAGGAATTTATTTTAACTTATAAGATGACAACAAATTCTAAACCGCCGTAACCGTTATTGATATTTGGATTTATATATAAGCCTTAATGTTTTAAAAGGGAAAAGAAATTTCTTATTCCCTTTTTTGTGTAATTTGTTATTAAAAATTACTTTAATTTTGTTTTGATTATTTTAATATCTTTAAGTGAATTCTTATGATTGAAAATATAATTTTATGACCGAAATGTTAATAATTGCAATATATTATCTATGTATTATGATTATACAATTGTACTTGACTTTTATGGGTGGTTACGTGATAAACCAAATACAAGTGGTTCAATAATAAACCAAATATGGGTGGTTCCATGATAAACCAAGGAACTTTGGTTATGTTATAACCTCCAATGCATTGGGTATTAAATTCGACAGTATGGTTATTCTATTTGTAAGAGTGACATGTGTGGAAGTCGACCGTATGGTTATTTCATTTAAGTATGATTATGTACACAATTAACTTTTTAGTTATATGTTATTTATATTTATCTTATGGAAATAATCTGATTTCAAAAATGGTAATCAATAACCTTATAATTAGTGATTATTATTTACTACTTCATAACAGTGACGTTATTGCTTTAAGATAAAGTATTTGTGGTCTACATGTTTTAATAAGACTAACAGTTTTCCTTCATTTTGAATCCCTTACTTAGATAATTATTTAATAAATTTTTTTGAAATGTTTTTAATTGGATTTAAAGGATAACAGAGTCATGTATGGGATCACAAAAAAGTTAGGACGATTAAAAATGAAACAAAACATTGTTTCTGTTAAAAGTTTGTGTTTAATGAAAAAAAATTGATAGTTTGTAGAAGTGACTACTTTGTAATATTTGAGTTGTTATGTATCATTTATTGAATAATTCTCTAAATATCTAAAAATGAAATGATACTCAATGTGAAATAAATTCAAATTATTTACTAAAATCAATATTATGTAATGTTTATGTTCAGGACCTTATATTACAAGGGTATCAGACATAAATTTTATAAAGACCCCTAGGGATGTATCACATAAGAAAAAAAGTATAGATATCCATCTATAGGGTAATAATTTACCTTGATATATATAAAATAAAATATGCATCAAATAAAAGTACATATATAATTATAATATGAATTCAATTCCCAATAAAAATCTTATAAAAAATGTGAAACTAATAAAAAAATAGTTATAAATTTAATTTCTTTCCCAATATACATCGTAAGAGAAAAAAATATTGAGTCTCGTGTTTTGGAAATCATGTGTCCATCACCCATGACATCCCTTCTTCACAAACTCCATGTCTCCATCCAAACTCAAAAATCATCCACTTGTGCCCAATAATCTATGTTCCTCTAGCTCTTTTGGTAAGGGGACATACATTACCTAGAGCATGTACAAAATAATGTGTATACAGACTATAACACACATATATAGAGAGTATAAAAATACCTAGTTATTAGATACCACCCCAATCTTTACCTTACTACCATAAACAAAAGTGTATACAAAAAATAGAAAATGCTTGAGTAAGTAGACTATACAGAAAAAATTATGCTTAAATAAGAAAATTTTCATGGGAACCAGTGATAATATAAAACCAACTATACAAGGAGGATCCATACCTGGAATACTTGTTTGAATCCTATGACTAGAATCCAAGATAAATATATATATATATATATATAATGATTCATGGTTCGATACTTTTCATAGGGTATGTAAATAATTTATAATGAGTAATGGGTCTCACTAAACTTGTCCTAGGGTAAAGGGGAATTGGGTATAATGATTCAGGGAATTGTGAGTCCATCCATATGACTATGTTATTAATCAACAAGAGGAATAACTAGAAATGATAAATAAAACAACAATATTCCCTTGTCTGACATTTTTTCCAATCCTGGTAAATTATACATTAATGAACATGTCCTCACCTATCAAATAAGTCCAAAGAAACACATTCATAGAGAAGAAATAATCATTATTATAATAATTTCAGTAATGTAACATGAAAAATATTGTATGTAAACAAGTTACATAACATGTGTAACATGATATACATGCTAGTAGACAATAAAGAAGGACATATATCACTTATAATTGAGTTAGAACATGGAATCCAATGTAATAAGGATGAAATTAGAACAAAATGGTTTTCAAATATTTTAAAATATTTAACAATAGGTTTGATTATTTTAAAACTGAAATTTTAATTTATTTACTCAATCCCAAAACATTTACACCTCCACCCTATTAGAATATGATATAAAGAAGAGGTTCACCAAAAAGAATAAAATGAGAACCCACACTTGATGTCGAATAAAATAGAGTATTTCACCAAAATTGATCAAAAATATGAAAAATATATATTTATTTTGTTTTCACGACTTCCTATGAATTTAATAAAATTATAGATGGGAAAAAATTATACTTAGCATTGATTCAATTAGGTAGAACCCCAGTGACATATATATTGAAGAAATGATGACATATTTGTTGAAAATATGATGACCTAGATTAAAATAATATGGTATTTAAGTAGTTATTAGAAAGGAATAGAACATGGAGAAATATTAGAGGAGGTATTCAACCTAGACTTTCTTACACTAAAAATTCCCCCAACCAGTCAGAGACTTTTGAAATAAGATGGAGGGTTGAATCACTTAAATAAAAGGATATGAGAGGGGGATATCACAAGGAGTTTATAAATATTTACATGATGGGAAAGTAAAAAATACTTATATAGTATAAGGTTAAATTTGAGAGATGAAATCAAATAATTTCCCTAAAAAATAAAAAATAAACAAATTGTAGTACCACAGGGTACCCAGTACCAGTTAAAAAGGGACCCAAGTTGTTTCAAGTTGATCTACAACCAATGGGAAGCAACCAAGAATCTTGGTGTTGTACCAAAACGTGGGCACTTTTCCTTATGATTTTTTACTCTCTCTAGCCTCCTCTAAATAAACTTAAAATTTAAATTGATCCATATAATATAATTCCCCATGATTATAGAATATATTTTTTCAAGATTAATACTAAGATAAATACAATGCAGTAATCAAAACAATAAAATAAAATGGGTCATAACATATTTACTACTAAGAAAATATAAGAATAATAAAAACATATAGTAAATAAAAATATTTTCATCAATTAAAAAATGCATACCAAATATGATTCACAACATTTAAAATTTTAAAAATTTCTTTTTTCAATAAAAGTCATTTTATTTATATATTGTCTTTTTATATAATTGGTAAATATATAACTTTTATAATTACAATTGTCTAAAATGAAAATTGTTCTTAAATTAAAATTTTCAAAATTATTTTAGTATTATTTTTTGATATATTTTTGAAGAATTTATTTTTAGGTGAATATGGAAAAATCCAATTTTACTACAATTATAGAATTTATGACTATAGCAGGATGTAAGTACAACATAAATACTTTTTAAAAAACATTAATGATAAAACTTTCATGTAATGATTAAAATTAGACATTTTCAATTAGTATTATGAATATATAATCCAATGTTTAACATTTTAGAAACATAAGAAATATTTTCTAAAAAAGTATTATATTCATTTCTTTTAGTGAAACAAGATTTTTTTTAAATTCAATTTTATATTTCAGTAAAATCCAAATAAATTTTATTTTTTATTATAAATACATTTTTATCACTAAACTAAAAAAATTGATAACTTTATTGAAAAAATTAATTTTATACATAAAAATAAAGATTATCTAAAAATGCGGTTTTACGCTTTACATGCAAAACTGTTAGAATTAATATTTTATAAAAATAAATATTGTTTTTGAATAAAATATATTTTTTATTTGGAATCATTATTTCCAAAATATAGAATAAGGCCAATTTTAAATTTTAGGCATGAACACTAAATTACTTTGGTAAAAACTCTTTAACACAGAAAATCTAAAAAGGTTAAAAAGGAATAACTGAATGTGTAAAAATCCTAAAATGTTAAAAAAATGATTCTAAATGGTTGATTAAGGATCTTATAAAAAAATATTATCTCCACTCCATCAAATTAACTTTTTTATTCTTTATAATATGTGAAACATGTGATATTTTTATATTTGTATAAAATATTCTCAAAAAGCCATTCTCAACTCTTATAAAAGGGGCCTCTCACAACCCCTTAAATACCAATCTGAATTATATATTTACTATTGAAACATTGAAATAATTCCTTAAAATTTTACCCCTGTCACATCATTTATGTTCTTTCCCCCATGAAGATATCCTAAGCCATATATTTCTATAGAGTCTTGTAAAGGAAAACTAATATTCTTGATATAAGTAATAAATTTTCAGTAACATTATTTCTTTTCTATGATCCCCTTTCAAATACATACTTCCCAACATTGTTTTTTAAATTAAATACATATATTATATATAATTTTGTTACATTGTTTTAAAATCCATGAACAACCTTTCCTCTTTTCCCTTGAGGAAGACGAAAACATCATTCATGCTTTATGCAGACCACCGCCTCCATGAAGTAATGTATTCCATTTTCATCTTTCTTAATTATTATATTTAAAAATATATCAACATAGTATTTTCCACCTTAAAATGTATAAATTTTATCATTATTATTCTTTAATAAAGATATTATTCCAAAATAATCCACTTTCATAACAGTAAGCATCTACTAAATATTGTATATTCATGTTTCAGTCGATCTAACCACCTACTAGAAAAATGAGAAAACAATAAAATGTATTGATATGAGAACATTATTACCAATAAAATATTATATAATAATTAAATTATGATTCTATTTTGGTTTTGAAATGGAAAAATTTATATTAAACTCATTATTGAAGTTTCCAATATCAATTTTTTAAAAATAACCAAAACATTCCCATCGTTGATTTCATCTTATTGGATCTTAAAAAAAATTACCATAGAATAAAAATATAAAATTATAAATAATTATAAAAAAACAATTAATCTTCCATGTATGATATGTGAATGGTGTTCTTTGAGAGAATAGTGAATACCAATACCACTACTACAAAACTAGATCAAAACAATCAAGATGAATGACTCTCGATATTGACGGTAAATAATCACCAACTAATATAAATATAGATAAGAGTCTCTAAATTACGTCTATAAAAGGTTATAGATATGAATAAGGTTATCAAATTTATTATTAATATTTTTATTTTTTATATAGGAGATTCAATAATAGTAGTGGATGTTTATAATTATAGTAAGTTTTTTTCAAAACTCAAATCCTTTTCTTGGTTCATAATCACTCCTCTAAGACTACAAAATTCATTTATGTATTTGTTATATTATACGATGAAGTTATGATACATTTATAACTCCTTTTATGGGGAAATAATAATTCACACCGAAGCCACATTCCTTGATGAATCTATTATTTCATGTAAATTTAATATTGTTAAAATTAATTACCATATATTATTTATAGATTTTTTATCCATATCTATGTTTTTACTTCATAACAATGTTCTCATTTCCTTGATGGAAACTAAATTTAGTATTATATATTATAATAATTATATTCCTCTTTATTTTATTTTATAAATAGTTATCATTATCATTTTAATGACATGGGTTTTCAATAATGATGTTTTAAAAATATATAAAATGATATTCATTTCTATAAACATATGTTATTACCTTCCTAATTAAATTTTAGACATAATATTTATTTCTTTTCAATTTCTCTATATTTTATTTTTTTAATGTAATGTCTTAAGATGTTTTGTATTCATCTTAAAAATGTTGGATTGAAAACTGACTCAAAAATCAAATCTTTTTTAAGATTAAATTAAGGAATGTTCTATAAGAAAAAATATTTTAATTATTTATATTCCATTTCAAAAGATTGAACGACAATAGAGTAAAAGTTCATAAATCACCATATATGTACACTTTTGAAATACTTATTTTAGGTGATCTTGTTATTAGTATCAATCTGTCATGTTTTTTATTGAGAATTCATTTAATGTGATACCATTTGGAAAAGTTACAAAAATTATCTTCATCCAATGGGTTATTTATGAGAATTCGAAAGTGTTGTTTTTAAGTGGAACATATATATATATATAGGTGATGATGGGATAAGTCATATATCACCCTACAATTCATTGATTAATGATTTATATTTCATGAGATAATTATTTAGAGGATAAACATGATGTGAGTGATCTTAGTTTATAATATTGAGAATCAACATGATAAATTTAGCTGGGTTCACCAGATTGAGCATAATCCCGATTCGAGTAATCTAGGTACATGATATTGAGTGTAAACCCAATGAAAATTATCTAGTTTCAGAAGATTGATTGTGGAAATGATATGGTTATCATGTTTCAAAATGTTATGGTTCTTTATGCTTATGATTACTATATATTTATATGCCACATGTCTATGATTATGCTCCTTTGATCTTGTTTAGTATCTAATTATTTTTCACTATTTTCCATGGTATATGTTTGTTTATTTGAGATTTAATGTCCTTCCATCATTATTTATTGCAAACACTTACTATTCTATTATATTTAAATAATAATTGACCCTATCCTTGTTTTCTTATATGCTTATGATCTAACCCTTTAGGGCATATTGATGTGATTTTTCCCTTATTTAGAATTTGAGATCACCCCTTTATTATATTTACATTCCATAGGTTATGAAGATTATTATAACTCATGAGAAGTTTAAAAAAATGTATATTATGGTTATATTATAGAGAAATGATCACATGTAACATAAAAAGGGTTCTTTTGTACCCGATCCTCAGAGACACTAATACTTCTATTTTCGGGATTGTGTGTCTATTGTGAGATATAATTATTAAATTATTTAAATATATGTTAGTTTATTTTGGTATATCTGAATTTATACAAAATAAATAATTTAATGAAATTTTTTTAGTACCAGATCATGCAGTTGGTTTTGTGTTGTTTTATTAGGTATCATAACAATGTTTAGTTATTTTTGTGGGAGAATTTAGTTATTTTTGGTGACTATGAAAACAAAACATTTGTGAAAACCATAAATATATGTTTATGTATTGGATAAAATAAGGAGGTTTTGGAAATGTTGATATTTTTTTGTTATCTACAAATTACATCCCTATTTTGATATTTAAAAGTGGATGCAACTGTGTTACAGATGCACCTAGGGGTAATACGCCTATAAAAGTTGAGTTATGTATTAACTCATATACACTTTATTTAATAATTAGGGGTCCTAAGACAGGAAACATTTCCATACACTCCCATGGGATATGATTTAATTGGGGAATAATATTTAAAAACCATTATATAGGATTCATTATGTTAAGGATTTATTTTAATGAATATTAGAGAACCTAACCTTTGTGAACCTAGATAAACCGAGAGTGTTTTTTTTCAAAACTATAATATAATAATTCCAAAGATAAAGATATTCTATGGTATAATTTTTCATGTAATTATATTTCAATAATTATATTATGGTGTTAATTGTTCAACTCTAAAAAATTAACTCCTTCTGGTTTTAGAAATGGATGGAGGTTCGAGGAACAATGTTTATAATAATTGTGATTTATAAGGTAGTAATTATCCTAATGAGAGGCCAAATGGTATAAAAACTGGTGTTTAATTTTTTTATTTATTATCAAATGACTATCCATAGTTATGATTATGAAATTTATTCTTTGTAAACATCCAATAAATATAAAGAAAAAATTTTGTAGTTTCACTGATGACCGGGTGACGAAGATTATGAGGGAAACAAGATTCAACTTCTTACAAGACAAAAATATAGCGAAATAAACCCAAGTGAATGTATCAGAGGAAAAATACAATGTTTCAAGTGTGGATTTATTTTTCATTAAGAGCATGGTAATTTTTATATGTCGAAAATGATGAATATTGAAATGGAAAAGAATTTACAATGACTCAAATATTTAGATTTTTAGGCATTATGCCAGATGTTGACCTAACCCAACGATTAACGAGGATAATAAACATTAGAAACCTCATAAACCATGTGAACATGGGAAACCATATTGTATCCCAACATCATAAAGTAGATCCTTAAAATAATTGTTACCAGTACAGTCACCATCCACTCTAAATTTTTGAATATCAAATTTGAATAATGTTTTAGACATCCAAATAGACATTGGAAGTTTTCTATTAGAATGAAATCACCACCCTTATAATTTGATAATATCTAGAAATACTTCTGTTATTATTGTATCCCAAGTTTATTTTTATGGAATACCTCTAAGAAATATATTATTATCCATCCTTTAGATGAATTCAATGTGATTTTTGAAATTAATCAGTTATATCCACATAAAATCCATTATAATCAATAAAATATTTAAATAACAATTCACATTTCAAACCAAATTAGGACCATATACAAGTTAATGGATGACTATGAGATCAATTAAAAAACTGTTTATATAATATGATTAATGTACATAGTCTTGAGGGATGCTTATCTCAAATTAATAGAGAAAAACTAAATATTTTTACTGAACTATTTAGAGGGAAATGAGTTATATTTCCTCTATTTATTGATATCACTCTAGAAATTTTGTTGTGAGTTATTTATGTATCTTAGATACCCACAGTTTGCTTCACTAGTAAGTTATTATTAAAATTTCAAGGATTTAACTTATTTAAGGGAAGAAAATGCCACACTTTATGATTTTGTAATATACCTTTTGTAAATTAATAATATGTTCAATTACTTGATCTATAAGTTACACCATACTAAAAAGAGACATGAAATATTTATTATTAAGAAAAATTAAGAATAATAAAAATTTATAGTAAATAATAATATTATAATAATTTATAAATTCTTACAAAATATGATTATATACTCTTAAAGTTAAAAAAATGGGCATTTTTCAATAAACAATGTTTTATTTATATATTTTATTTTGATTTTAAGGATAGATTTATAAATTTCATAATTATAGTGCTCCAATATTAACATATGTTTTAAACCATATTTTCAAAATTATATGATGTTGAATGATTGTGACTTTTTTTGAAAGAGTTGATTTTTAGGCAAATAGTATAAAATACAGTTTTTGTGAACATTTTGGAGTTTTTGACTGTTTCAAAAATAAGTATACCCTAAAACTTATATTTTCAAAAAAACCCTAAAATTTATAAAATATTTTTATTGATAAATTATTTCTTAAGGAGTAAAAGTAAAAAATTTAAATAGTTTTATGATTGTATAAATCTAATTATTTTCATTCTGTTAACATAAGTAATATTTTACAACAAAAGAAACATTTTATAAAATTTATTTTAATTAAATATTATTTTGGTAAAAATATGTTCTCAATTTTTTGTAAAATACAAATAATTATTTTTATAATAAATAAATTTATTTCCTGAAATTCAAAAACATTAATAATTTTATCCTTGAGATAATTTTTAAGCTTAAAATTGTACTTTTTTAAAAAATGAGTTTTTACACGTTACATGCTATGCTATTAAATTAATAATTATAAAATATAGAAATTTCATTTTATATAATATATTTCATAATTTTAATCATTAGATTCAAATTATGTATTAATTTATATTTTAATTTTTGTCAAAAAAAATTAATTATTTTGGTAAAAATAGTAACTGTTGTAAAAGCCGAAATGGTAAAGATAGTTAACCAACGGAGAAAATTGCCTAACATGTTAAAAAATTATAATTTATTGGTTTATATTTTTATTGAATAATATAAATATATAATCCACTATTTTCCACATTGGAGTCTTCTTGATACGTTAAACATGTGTTGTCCTTATATTATGTTGAAATATTTACAAAAAAACATTTCTACCACTTATAAAAGGTTCGTCTCAACACCTCATCAAGAATACTCTAAAATTTTAGCTTCCTCATGAAACTATAACCTATTTAATTCCATTATTATCTTATTTATATTTCATAATATTATGTTCATAAGAAGATTTTATAATCCCTTCGTCTCCAAGGTTTCTTCCAAGAGAAAACCCATGTTCTCAACTTAAGTACCAACTGTTCACTTATGTTGTTTCTTTTATACATTTCACATTTAAATATTTTTCCCAGTATTATAAGATTAATTTAGTAATTAATTTTTTATTAATATTTTGGTATTTTTTTTAACAATAATTAATAACATTTCCGTTTTCTTATTTTGGAAAATGAAAACATCGTTTGTGCGTTGTGCGGATACCACCTTTAGGAAGTAACACATTACATTATCATATAGTTTAGTTATTATTTTTTAAAATATATTGAAATATAATTTAAAAACATAAACATATCTAATTAATATAATTATTCTTTTTCAATAATTATATTTTTAAAAACGAAACCATTTTTATCACCATACCCATCCATTACTTATGATATGTTCATGACTCTGTTAGTCTAATGACAAACCTGAAAAATGATATAAAATAATATAATGGATGACTTTGATAACTATATTACTCATTAAATATTATATAAATACATAAATTTTTATTTTGTTCTTTTTTTAATAAAACATTAACATTATGCTCAATAATTAAGATACGGATGTCTGTTAGTTAAAAATTGCTAAAACAATGGCATCATCGATTTCATCATCAAGTATCATAACCAAAAAAACCATGAAGTTAAATTAAAACATTATATATAATTAAAAAACAACAGTTCAATATACTTTTATGATTTGGTGATGATGAACTTTTTGACAAGAATAAATAACAACATCACTGTTATGATATTAGTTCAAAAGGATCTATATTACCCACACCCGATTTTTAATATAAATAATATTTAACTATCATAAATGCAGATAATAATTATAAATTAAGTTTATAAAAGCACATATATATATATATGAATAATTTTCATAAATAGCTTATTAATATTGTTTTTTTTTCTATACATGATATTAAAACAATTTTTTGGAAATCAGGAATTAACGTAAAGGGTTTTCTTGACCCAAGTATTTTTCTTAGGTCATAATCACTCCTATTTGAAAATAATCATTCAAGAATGATTTATTATAACCGATTATGAGTTTTTAGTTATAAATTATCTTAATGGGAACTATTTTTTTACACTGAAGTATTATTCCCTGATGAATCTATTTTTTATGAAAATATAATTTTGTGAAGATTATTTCCCATCTCTTTTCATGGAAGTTTCATCTATATCCATGTTTGTTACTTCCAACCAATGTTTTAATATTCCTATTGAAAACCCAATTATTTATCTCCCATTATACTCTTATTTTCTTTTATTCATTTTAAAATAAGGGTTTCATTGTCCTTTTAATGATTTTTCTTTTCAATAAGGGTGTTTTTAAACATTTAGATTTATTTTTTATGCATCTAATATTATTCACTTCTAATTCACATAGTAAAAAAATAATTTATTACTTTTCAAGGTTTATTTATTTTAATTTTTATTATAGTAATTTTTTAAAGATCATTCTCATTGTTTTAAAATAAATTACTTTTTTGGAAAGTTGCTTAATAATCATATCTTTTTTCAATGAAAATATGGAATGTTTTTTGAAGGAAAACTCATTTCATGGGTTCTCTTCCATTTTTAAAAGATTCGTATATAATGGAATAATGTTTCATAAATCACCCTATATTTAATATTTTTAAATAATCCCATTGGTTTTTTTATTAATCAATAATTTTTTTAAAATCATTTTATGTGATAACATTTGGAAAAATTATGTTACCCATTTTATTCGCATGGGATCATTTAGAAAATATTAATGATTTGATTTTAATTTTCACTCAAATATATATATTATCAAATGTGGGTTCCTTTATATGAATCAAAGATTTGGATAAGGTTTTATATATTATGTGATAATTATGTGGATTATGAACCCGATGTAGGTTAGGTAAGTTGACAACATTGAGTGTGAACAAGATGCATATTAAATTGGATGAAATATTTTGTAAAAATTAGATAATTATTAGATATGTTCAAAATAATTAGTGTTAACCTTATATAGATTATCTATCTTCACAATATTGAATATGGATATGATGCACTTTTCTAGGATAGAAATGATGTGGTTCCCAATGTTTTAATTAATCAATATTTCTAGGGTATATGAATATTATTATTCTCCTTGGAATATGTTTATTTTCTCATGATTATACACTCTTTTAACAGTATATATCGTTTCATATGATATTTCAAGTACTTATGACATGATATTTGGGGAAATTTTATTATTCAATATTCTTTTAAAAAATTAATTTCTCCATGCCAATTTTTTATCATATTCTTATGATATAACCCTTAATGACATATTAATGAGTTTTTCGCCTTATTAAGAATTTTATATTACCATGTTTATGTTTCTATTCCAATTTTTTTTGAATATTATAAAAACTTATAATAATTATAGAAGGGAGTCTACTGTGGTTTGATTATAAAAAAATGATCATAAGTATCTACAAATAAGCTTCATATGTAGCTAACGCTCAAAGAAACTAAACCTTTCATTAATGAGATTTTTTTCTTATTATGAAATTAATGTTTAAATTATTTAAATATATGCCATTTTAGTTTAGAACATCTAAATTTTTATCAAAGTTACTATTTAAAAATAGTGTTCTTAGAACATGATCCAAGAGTGTAGATATGAAGAACTTCAGTTAGTATCATTGTAGGGTTTAGTTATTTTTGGGAATTGGTATTTGTTTTTTGGAATTAGGATAAGAAAAAATTATTTTAAACCCTAAGTAAGCCAATGTATAGGATAACATCACAAGGTTTTAGTAATGTTGACATTGTGTGGTTACCGAGAAATTACTTTCATGTCTGGATAATGATAAGTGGATGTGACTATAGAGCATATTCACATAAGGGAAATTAGAATAAAAAAATGATGGTTGAATATCAACTCAATATTCGATCTTCTATACAATGAGTGGAAAAAAATTTCACACTTGGATATGCACTCACAAAGGATATTATTTGGTTAATTAAATTCTCTTTACAAACCATTATGCAATATTTAATATGATAAGGAATAAGGTTAAGTAATATGAGAGAACCCACCAAAAGAAATCTATATTTAACTAAGAGTTATTTAGATTGAATACAGAGCTAATATAACAATTTCTATGAGTAAGATATTTTGTGGTTTAATTTTTCATATAATTATTTAACAATAATTATCTTATGGTGTTTGATTATCAACACTCAAGACTAAAAACTTTTGGTATTATTATTTACAGTGTCAGGAGAAAGAAAGTTAATAATGTGTTTGATGGACAATGAATTAATTTTCTTAATGAGGAACCAAATTGGAAAAATAATTTTTTGAAAATATTATGGTTATCTTAACACAACTATCCCATGTTATGATTAACATGTTCAGTATTTCCAAACATCCTAACAACCCAAATTAGAGAAGGTTTTAACATTACAGAAGATTAGTTGATGATGATAATGTAGGAATGAGGATTCAACATTTATTGAGTAAAAAATGTTGGAATAATCCCTAAAGATAACAAATCTCCAGAAACAAGTTCTTAAAGTGTAGAAGGGTTGGATATATATATAGAATATGACTATTGATCTAGGGTGTAGAATATGATAAATTAAAGGTATTTAATGAATATACAACGCCATAAATGATTGGAGTTTGGGAATTATGAAAAATGATACCCTAACCGAATGAATAACAATGATAAACATCATCAACTTACTAAACTAATATAACATGTTAATTCCTATAGTATACCTAATATTATAAGTATATCACGTAAAATTTGGTTATAAGGTAAACTCATGCTCCACTATATATTTTTGGATATCCAATTAGAATCTTGTTATATCCACCTATGTAAGAATGGATTTTTTGTAAAAGTATATAATCAACAGCCTAATAATTTGACGTTATTAAGGAAGAAATCAAATTATTATTGTATCAAACATTGATATTTAAAAAATATTCCTCATTAGTGTCATGTTATATGTCCTTATGACGAATATTATGTAATTTTGGAAAGGAATTGGCTCTCTCCACTTATAATACAAATAAATCAACAAAATAGAAAAATCACATTTCATATTTCAAACCATCCAATGATCATCTATATTTGAAAGGATGAACATGGGATACTTGAAAACTAATTTTATTATAGGAGTAATGATACCAAATCATGAGGTTCGTTTAGCTCGAATGATTGGAGAAAATATAAATATTATGCTTGATATATTATGAGGGAAAAGAGATATATTTTTTATGTTTGATTATATATTATGCTTGATATATTCTGAGGGAAAAGAGATATATTTTTTATGTTTGATTATATCACTCTAGAAATTATATATTGAGTTCTGTGTATCGCTTAGATATGCTTTTTTAGTTTTACATGTGTTAATTAAAATTTTGGGCACACAATTTATTTTTCATGGTGGGGGGATAGAATGTATCACCCAAAGATTTTTGGAATATTCTTTTCTAAATTAATTATATTTTTGATACCTTTTTCCACACACAAAATTGTACAATAAAAATCCACAAAATATTTATTATTAATAAATTTTAAGAAAAAAACCCATAGTAAATTAAAATATTGAAAAAATTATTAATACATACAAAATATGATTTGAACACTAAATGTTTAAATGGGAATTCTTTAATAAAAGTAGTTTTATAATATACTATATTTTCATTTAATGAATAAATTTATAAATTTTAGAGTGTGATTTTTGTAAAAGGATATTAATTTTTGAATTCATCTTGTAAAAATTATCATTGGATGATTTTTAATTTTTTTTGAAATGATAGATTTTTTAGAGAATGGTGAAAATGCAGTTTTTTCTAAAATATTAGAATTTATGATTATATCAAGAAGTAATTAAAACTAGAAAACAAATAATTTATTTCCTGATAAATTAATTATTTAATGAGAAAAACTACTATTTTAAAAATATAATTATTACTTTAGAAAACCTATATTTAACATCATATTAACCTAAGAGTTATATTGAAATTAAAGAAACTATAATTATATTTTCTTTTATTTAAATATTTTATTGGTAAAATTAGGTCCTGGATTTATTTTAAATAAAAAAAAATTTAGATAATTTATAATAAAAAACTTTATATCATGAAAATAAAAAATAGTGCTAATTTTTTTATACACATAAATTTAATCATAATGTACACATTTTTATTAATATGGTTTTATGTGTCTTATATTTTAATAATAAACGTAATCTTTCTTATACATAGTAATTATTTTTGATAAAATTTATTGTATATATGTAATTATTAGGTCTAAATTATATATTAAGTGCCATTTTATTTTTAGTCCTAAAAAAGGAACTACTTTGGTAAAAACATGTTACTGTAGAAAAAACCAAAATGTTAGAAAGGGATAACCAAATAAGTAAGAGGCCTACCATGTTAAAAAATGTTTCAAATTTAGGGTTTGTGTTTTGGGTACAAAAAACCTTATATAAACTCCATTTTTTCTGTTTTTGAGTCTTCTTGACAAGTGAAACACGTGATCTCTTTGTATTAAATTTAAATATTAACAAAAATATAATTCTCACCAATTATAAAAGGATTTCCACACCACCCCTTCAATACCAAAACCAAATTAAGGTTTCCTCCTAATAATATAACCTATTTTCTTCCCCTATAATAACACATCACATCATTTTTCTTCTAGTCATTATATCATATCTTAATCCCTCTATTTCTAAGGAGTCCTCTAAGGAAAACTCAAGTTTTTAACATAAGTTCAAAATTTTTCCTAATGTTGATTAATATATATATTTTGTAATAACCGAACCAAACATTCGAGAGCTAATGAAATATTATAAAACATTAACATGATTACAAGGAATAAATTTCCAAAGGACTTATTAGTTTAGTAGTCTTGAAAAATACATTACATACACAAACATTTCATTAAAATTTAAAACATAAAATAAATCATAGATAATCCTTTTAGAAAACCATTATTCTACTAGATTAACACTTCATATCAGTCATTATATACATCTTGACATCCTAGGAAAGTGAAATATAAGATATGGGTGAGATCATAAGCTCAATAAGGGTAAATAATATAGCATAAGATTTCATAAATAATAATAATCTTTTAAAGCAAGGTATATAATAGAAAAAATCCATTTTAATCATAATTTTTAGTATAATACATAATGAATAAATCAAAATATTCCATTTAAACACTCACATGGATATTCTACAATTTTAATAATCAAATATAATAATAATAAATAATCTTATAATGAGGGAATGCATAATGTTGGACATTTGAAATATATCATCGAGGATTCATGCCAAGAATATAATACTATCAAGCCTTCAATCCTAGTATCTAATATTATCAACTATTCATTCTAAAAATATTATACATTCAATGAATCATTCTATGAATCTAATAAATTTGTAAGGCCTAGCCAAAACCATATCAATTTTGTTTCATGAAACCTCCCGATGGATTGAGGGGCTATAGAGGGCCCCATCTATCACAAACAAGGTCAAATAAATTTTTCATATGATGATAGTGAAATATAAAAGAAATAAAAATTCTTATTAAAAACTAGTATATGAAATATGAATACTTTAACCACAATCCAAAAATGGTATCAAAATAGCACATCCATAGTCAAACTGATCATATGCAATTCCATAAATTATTGTAAATGATATCGTAAGACATCAAACTCAATTTAGCATAAGATCTAACAAATGGTGTTAACATATATGAAAATAATCTAATAAAATAATTAAAAATATCTTGATAGAAATACCCCTTTTTACAATGAAATTATTTATTCAAAAGCCACACTCATATAAAGAAGACATTTAAAAAGAGATTTTTGAAACAAAGTGTTATATACCACATTGAATTTTTTTAAAGTAATTAGCATTTAAAAATAAGTATGTATATATAAATATATCCATAACCATTTTGAAAACATGGACATTAATGAAAACTATTTTAAATAATAACACTTTAAAACATTTAGAATGATGTTTTAGTTAAAAAGACCCTTCCATAAAACCTTAAAAATATTCTTTTTAAATTTTTTTTACTGAAAATAAAAATAGACATAAAATGTAATTTAAAATTTTTTATATACAGATAAATAAATATGTATGATAATATTAAGATTATTAAAATTGAGTAAGGATTTATTCTTTATACATACAAACCATCTCATACTACATTAAGAATTTAAATAATATTCCAAATATCTTTAAATGAATCTTTTATATACCTTGAAGATAAATGGTTTCATGATATCAAATATAATAGGGGATGTAAATACACTACATACAAGAAATATGTGGTGAACATGGATTATATCTCATGAAAATTAAATGTGAGATATAATTCAATCACCATAGGTCTAATTCCCACCATATGTGTCCAAAAATATTGTATAGTGGTTTTAAGCATATTATTAACCTATACCAGGATCATAATATTTTTTATTATATCAAATATGATTCCTATTTGACTTTATATTACCCATTTATTAACAATTCCCTATTAATTCAATGTTTTATAGAATAACCACTTTGTTTATCGTAGGTGTTTTGAATTTTCATTCTTGATCATATCACAGAGATCATTATTTAATTACATCTTGAATTAAAAACAATATTTAAATATCATATATATTGAGAATATAAATATATGTATAAAAGATATATATATGAAATGCAAGACACTGTTGATGGAGACAGTAATCCATATGTACGTGTGAACACTGTTTCTGTTTTCTTACTATTTTGAATGAAATGAAGTAAATCACACACAGGTATATATAATTTTAATAGCATTATTATGGAATATATTTCATATATATTCATTATATATATATATATTTAATTTTTCTTTAATGGTTAAGGTGGAGGATGAATCTCTTTGCGTCGTAGAGAAGGTATGATGGACGTACATATGTGTGACAACATCATTTTTTTAAAGGTATAGTGATAAGAAATTGAATGGAATTTAAATTAGAAAAAATTAATATAATTTAATTTTTATTATTTATATCCTCTATATCTGTCATTATACCAAACCAAATAAACTAGTGATGTAAAACATATTACACCATGGCATGGAGATGATAAGCCGTATGCACACATGCATGGTGATAATATTTTTCATAGGATCGATAAAATGAAGAGTATGGTTTTCCAATAAAAATAATAATAATAAATTAGTATATATAAAATATAGCAGTTATTAATTTAATATAGAAATAACATAGGAATATGAAGTAGAATAATAAAATAACTTTGAAAGAGTTGATAAAATATTTACCTGTTCTTCTGGTATTTCCTTTTGATTTGAACAAAATTAACTATTAGGTTTTGTTTATGCCCATATTATGGACTATGGGATGAAGTGATGGAATTTTTGAGGATAAGTGGATAGGGGTTAGCTGAGATGAATGGATTTAGAGGTGTGAATAAAAGGGAAGAAGATGTTCACTATTATAAGAGAGGAAAGGGGAAATAAGGAAACTCCAAAACAATTAATTTAATATTAATGAATTTTTATTTAAAATTGATCAAATATGAGTGATTTCCATGATTATATGCCTGTGGGTCGAAATCCTATCAATAAATAAAATTTATGTATTCTTTGATTTTATTTTTTATCATTATAATTTTTATTTGTCCTTAATTTATCTATTTAATTTTATTTGTGTTAATAATATTCTAAATAATAAATGTTTAAACATATCTATTTATATTGTTTCAATTTTCCATAAATGGACTATTTATAAAATTTAAGATGTTATAATTATAACTTTTTTAGTTTTTAATGTTTTTTTATTTTTAAATTATTTACTGAAAATTTGTTTTTATAAAATATTAACAGAATCAAATTTGACACTAATCGCTACATTGACATTAAATAAAATCCAAAAATAAATAAAACATCAAAAAAAATTAATACACATTTACCATGTCTTAGTAATTGATAAAATACTTTAGACACCTTAACTAATTCAAAGTTTATTTATTTAAAAAAATTTAAAACCATTTATTTGATATTTACTTTGACAAATAAATTACGGCATCATCATTATGTCACCATTAAATTTGAATATTTATTTTATAAAATTATAAATAAATTACCATGATGTATAGAAACATTATATATTTTTAGATACTCTGTATAGTTCACCATATAACTTATATGACCTGATATTAAAAAAATTACTTATTTAGAACTAAAGTATAAATATATTATATTTTCTTTAAAAATAAAATTACATATATATTAATGTCATTTAAGTGGCTTCTAGTGGTCCCAAAAACTACCCAATGATTATTTTTGTCGAAAAACACTAATTGAGTTAAATTAGGAGAAATGTTATGGTCATTTTAGAATGCCTATAATATTATTTTTACCCTTAATTTCATGATTTACACTAAAAAATGTTTAAAAATAAAAAGATACATTTCTCTGATAATTAAGTTGTTCTTTGTAGACAAAAAATTTCATATGAATTAAAACCATGTATACCCATTTTTCTAAATTCAATTCACATAAATGGAAGAACTAAGTTTAATTTTAATCCTAAAGATGTGGCAAAAAGATGGGTAAAAGAGACATTCAGAAGTTAAATAATTTTTTGTATCTAATTGTATTATATAAATTATTCCAATGAATTAAATTGGATAAATATATATATTATTTATCTATTGTGACTTGAAAATCAATTTATAGTAAAACTAATATTTAAATGAAAAATTTGGTTTTCAACAATAATGATGGATTTTCACTATTTATCAAAAAGCTAAACTTTTCAAAAAAAAGAAAAAACTCATCATAAGATAACATTGATATTCCAAATTAAAAAATGATTTATACATTAAAAAATAAAATTTGTAAATATCATAATGTATTTAATACAAATTATGACCACTTTTTAAATGGCTAGTTTGATAGATCATGGTGCACTTAAACTCAGTGTTTCCTGCAACATAAGCTATTTAATTTCATTATAATGTTTACATACCATGAAATATTGGGGTGTAACATTCTCCCATCCTTTAATAAATTTCATTCACATAATTTTAAATTTAACTTCTAAAATAATAGTTTGTTATTATAAAATACTTTAGTGGAAAACCCACACTAGAATAAGGGTTAATAAAATATAATCTTAATAAGAGTTAAAGGGAAATGTGTTGGTGACCAGAAAATTAAAAATTTGAATAGGAGAAAATTAATGGAAAGTAGATATTCATACATGGAGGAAAAATGTTAATATTTATATGGAGTGATTGAGGTCATAAATCATAAATAAGTGAATAATAAATGGAAGATTTAGGGCCTCAAATAAATAAATATATGATGATTTAAAATTTTATCAGTTCAAAAATATTATGTTATTAGGATAAGAAAAAAATTTAGATGCTTTTTTTTGAGAGTTGATGGATTATTTTAATATATATCTATACTCAAGAAAACTTAATTTATTTCATTCCATGTCTCAATATTATCCTCTAGTTGTGATATGATCTTTTTTTAGTTTTTTTAATTAACCTGGGGATTTATTTTCAAGATGATTCTCTATACATGAATCACTTTTAACGAATCTTATGGTACATTAGTATTTCATTCATCCTTTAAATGTTTAAAAAATTTATAAATATTAGCACATAAAATATAATAAATCATACTTAAATTTCAAATAATAATATCCAATGTCCACAAAGAACATTCCAACCTCAAGACATGACCAAAATACATCCATCCAAATTCATTGTCCAAAAGGTATCTAAATTTCCAAAATAAATCCTAACATCATATTCCACAAACAAAATTATGTAGCTCTTATTGTCATATAAAAAATATTTGACAACCATTATATCCTTAATGAAAAGTCTTATGGTTCCAAATCATCATAGAAGAAGTACTACAATATAATGCTTATATATATCTACTGAATCTTATAACTATAGAGCCATTGATGTAATAATTATTGAATCCATATAAAAATAAAATTAATCTCTCAACATAATTATTAAACCATTAACTACACTTAAACTTCTTATAACTTAATTCCTACTTCATCTCAATTCTCTTTTGTAGCCTCTTTATTTTCAGTAGTATAACCATTACAGGAATAACTTGGCAGATTCTAACTGTAGACCAAAACCAAAATCACAATATCAGAAACACTAATCATAGTGATATAGTATTGAATAATCATTTATATTATGTCTAAATAAGTGGATCTTCTTCTCATATTATGAGTCCATAGGTTTATTCTTGGTTATCGATGGTATTACCAATTCTATAAGAATATTTACTATACATAAAAAAATCCTCAAATTCATCCATAGGCTTATGTCTTCTAATCATTTTTTTCTAAATCAAATTTTCATGGTTGTAGCTAAACATCATTTGATGCCAAATGCAATGCCCAAAGCCCAAAATCCTGTACTCAGTGCATAATTTTAATAAATTGGCATGTTTAGAAGGAGTCAAATCCCGAAGGAATGATTAGTTTAACAGACTTGGAAAATAGATTCCACACGTGAACATTTCATTATAATTAAAATCATAAAACAAAACATAGATATTCATTTTAGAATTCCATTATTCTCGTTGCTTAACCTAGAATATTACTCATTATATACATCTTGACATCATGGGAAAGAAAAACATCAAGAAGGGGTGAGCTCAACTTCTCAGTAAGGTTAAATAATACAGTATAATCTTTCATAAATAATCATAACAATTTATGTAAAGGTATAAAACAAAAATATAATTTTAAACATAATATTGAGTATAATATGGCCATAATAAATCAAATAAATCCATTTACAATTCAATTGGATAATTACTAGTCGAATAATCACATGTAATATCAATAACTAATAACATAATGAGGGACCACATAATGTTGGACATCGGAAACCTAACATCGAGGATTTATTCCAAAAATCTAGTACTATCAAGGCTTCATGCAACGAATCTAATACTGTTAAGGATTTATGCCAAGAATTTCATACTTTCAAGGCTTCAATCCAAGAATCTAAAAAATGGGCAAAGTGTCGGCCAAAACAAAATATATTTTGTATCATGAAACCTACCGATTCATTGAGGGGATATAAGAGGACCCACCCATAAATTACTAAGTCCAATACATTCCTCATATGAAAATGGTGAAACATAATCGACATAAATAGTTGTATTAAAAATAGGCATATGAAATATGATTACTTTAACCATAACCCATGAATGGTATCTAATTATAACATTCACATTCAAACAAATCATAAACCATTCAATAAATTATGAGAAATTATTTCATAATAGATCATCCTCAATTAATCATATGATCTAGCAAAGGATTTTGACGTAGATGAAAATACACCAATAAAATCATTAGAAATATCTTAATATAAATACCTCTTTTAGATTAGAAATTATTTATTCAAAATCCGCGCACTTATAATAGAAGAAATTTAAAAATATATTATTGAGTCAATTTGTCCCATACCAATTTGAAAAAATTTAAATGAATTAATATCTTAAAAAATTCATGTTCATAAAAATAAATCCTTAAAACCATTTGGAATACATGGTCATTTATAAGAATGATTTAAAAGAATAAATCATTAAAGCATTTAATGTGATGTTTTAGTTAATGTTTCCCTTAAATAAAACCTTAAAAATATTCATTTTTAAAAAATTTGAATGAAATTAGAAATATACATTAAATGTTCTTTATAATCCTTTATATACATATAAATAAATATGTAAGATAATCTCATGAATAATTAAAAGGTGTAAGGATTAATTCTTTAAACATTCAAAGCATCCCTTACCACATTGAACATTTAAATAGTAAGACATATGACTTAAAATAAATCTTTAAATACCATGAAGAGAAATTTATTCATGATATTAAATATAATAGGGGTAGTACATACACCAAACTCAGGAAACAGGTTGTGAACACAGCTTATATCTCAAGAAAATTAAACATGGGACATTATTCCATTACTATAGGTCGGATTCCCTACATATGTGTCTGAAAATATTTTGTAGTGTTTTTGAATATATTATTAACTTTTACTAGAATCATAATAATATATATCATATCATATATGATTGATTTTTTACTTTATATTATCTTTTTATTAACAATTCCATTTTAATGCAATGTTTCAGGTAACAACCACTTTGTTTATCATACGTGTTTTGACTTTTCATTCTTGATCATATCACACAGATCATGATATAGATACATCCAAAATGTAAAATATGATTTTTATATCACATATATTCATAAGATAAATATAAATATAAAATATATATATATATGAAATGGAAGACACCGTTCATGGAGATGGTAGGTCAGACGTATATAAGAACCCTCTTTTTGTTAACGTATCTTATTGAATGGAAGAAAGTAAATGACATATATGTATGTATGTATATATATATGTGTATATTATTCCTGTATAATTATTATTTCATATATTCCATAATTTTCATTATATATATTTTTATATTTCAGTCTCTTGATTTCTTAATGTTTAGAAAATTATTAAATTAAAATCAGAATGAAATAAAATAAATTAAATGGAAACCATATTAGTAACAATAATAATGATAATATTAATAGTATATATAATAATAATATAATTATTATGTTTATTATTATAATTAAGTTATTAGTAATATTATTAATATTAATATTTAAATTAATAATAATATTATTATTATTACATTTATGTTTTTTTATCTTTTGTTATTAATTTTTCTTCAAAACCTAAGTCTTCATACCTCTTTGCTATGCATATCTCATCCCACCCCTTACCCCTTATGTGACTGAGTGCCCTCCCTATCTCGCTCTCACTACACCGCACCAACCGAGGCCCCCCGCCGTGCCTCCCTCCATCATCCGATGACGGATCACATTGCACAAAGCTGGCCCTTCATGTATCGCACGGCCAACCTACCTCTCTTATTCATGCAACCCGGCTGACTAGAAGAAGCTCCAGCATGCCACTCTCCCCCTCTGGTGATATAATCTCCTCCAGTTTTGGTGTGTGAATCCCTAAGGTGAGCCTCTTCTCCCTTCTACTATTTTGGTGATTTAATTGGTTTCATGGAGTGTGTATACATTGTTTAAACCATAATGTATTTGGGGTTTCTTCATTTGATTGATTATTGTTATTTAGGGTTTTTCAGGTTCCATCGAGTCCAGTTCTAGAAACTACTGTCAAGGGCAGTGGGTTCGCCATGTTTTTAAGGTAAGGATTTCTGAATTTCATCATTGTGAATTTAATTTTAATTTATGGGTTTTATGTTTTTGGAAATTCATTTTTGGTGTCAAATCTATTTTAAAATAGATTATCTTGTGTTATGATTTTTATATGGAATTCTTGTGTGAAATGGGGTGTGTTTTGAATATAAATTCTTTTCTTAATGCTTGGTTGTGTTTTATGACTTGTGCAGTTGGTTTATTAGATCATGAAAGGGCTGTAGATTATATTTTAGTATTGTGTCAGTGTGCATTTGATTTAAAAAGGGAATTTTAGAGTGTTTTTTACATAAGGCCATGTAGTTCTTCTTTGGTATATTTTTATTAATTTTCAAATGTTTTATTGAATGATATTAGTGGTGAAAATTATGTTTAAATGCATCCATATTGTGTAGTTAGTTCTAAAGGAGAATTTTTAATGCAAATGGTGTATTTTTAGTGAAAATATTTTTTACGTCATTTGTTGAATCTTTAAAAACTACTCAAATGATTTATTAAATTATTTTAATTGTGAGAAAACCATTTTCGGTTGCATTAATGAAGTGTTAAAATTTTAAAGTTGTAATTTGACATGAAATAGGGTTTTATTCATTTTTATACCTTGTTGGACCATTCAGGGTTTTTATGTCTTCTGGAATTGATTTATTTAATGTTTTTAGGGATGAGAAATCTAGTTTTCTATGGTATTGTTGGGCATTTGGTCTTAAAAGATAAATTTTAAATGGAATTCATGTGCAAAGTCCTATTTTACTTCTTGAAATTGTTTTATGAAAAAGATAAATCATTTATTGAGTTAAAAAAGGGTGGAAGAACAAGTTTGGTACTATTTGGTGCATGTGTGTTGGAAAATGATTTTTTGACTACAAATATAGCACATTGAGCATGTTAGCCTTGTTGTGAATTTCTTAGTATGTATTTGAAATTCATTTAAAAATATAGAAAGTATGTTGTAATTCCAATTTGTTGTACATTTTGTTTTAATGTGGCTTTTCCTACTTGAAATTTAGTTTGTTATTGGTGAAAACCCTTGTTGTGTTAATTTGAAATGTTTTATAAATTGTTTAAGTGTTGAATAATTTTATTAAATTATATTTTTAGTGTGTGGTCCATGAATCATGGTTTGGAGTCACAAGGTTTAAGTTGACTCACATACGTGTGAATAGGTAAGTATATATATATGTGTGTGTGTGTGTGTGGGTTCCCCCATTACACTTATTGTCATAAATGCATGTATGGGGATAGGTGTGACCATGGATATATATGAAAATGCATACATTGATGAGTGGAGACTAGTTTATTCATATAAGCATATGGGTAAGGAACCCCTTCACATTTTCAAGGCCATAAGGTTGTGTGCATAGGGTATCAATGTCATTATATGTATGTGAAAGTGAACATGCCTAGTTGGGGGAGCAACACCTTCAAGTTAGAAAGTACCAAGAGCAAAAAGTTTGGTTTGGTTCCACCCTGGGTAGGTCCCCTATGCCTATTCCTTTAATTTTAATTCAATAATTTCTTTCTTGTTTTAAAAATATGTTTTATGTTTATGATATAAAAACATGATATGAAATTTTTTTGTGCTTATAGAAATGATTATTCATTTTTTTGGAAATTGAAATGTATCACTAATGTTCATTAGTTTTAAGTAACTTTTCATGAAAAGGGATTTCCTAAGTGGTTTTGAATTGGTAATGAATATTTTCAAAGTAGTTTCGCCTTTGGGCATGTTAGTTATAAAAAGTGTTTTGTGTATGTAATTAAGCTCGTCTAGAACATTAAGAATGGTTTCCAAAAAATAAAAATATCTCTTTAGGCCTGCTCCCTTGGTTTAGAAAATGATGTGTGTGTTGAATGTGTGATTTGTGATAGGTGTCTCGTAAGGAGGCTTGTGCATTATTGTGTGATGGGAAAAGGGGTTATGTGATCAAGGAGAGATATTAGTGGTGAGAGGTCAGATATTTTTTAAGTAAATAAAAATTATAAGTACATATATGTTTTCTTAATAAAAATAACCACAATTTGACATGGATAACAATGGTAAACCATGGTATATAGGTGGGAAGACTAGGACTGGTATGCATGATGATGCATAAGTGATTTGTCTCGGTTTCATCTAGTAGGATTGACATGACAACACTAACTAAATATTTGTGATGATTGGAGACCACAAGGTTATGGGTGTGTTACCTACTAGTGGATCATGTATGAGAACATAGATTGTTGTGGTTCCTATTCCATTCTTCACTGAGGTATGAGGATCATTGTTCCCAAAATAACACTAGCTTCATAGGGACTACCCATGGTGCTTGTGATGTGATTTCCATTTCAGTCATTTCATACTTAATTTCTTATTTGTGAAAATAATATTTCAATATATATTGGTTACCTTTCATATGTAAATGTTAATTCATGATTGGAAACTATTTTTAAAATGTAGTGAGAGATAAATACATTAATTGAAAATTAAAACTTGTTACAAGAATTAGAAAATAAGGAAGAACATTATTTTATTATGTCATATTTTAAACCTATCATGTTTTGGATTTCTTATAAAAGGAATGGGCATATGGAGTTGTTGTATATTGGCTTTCCTACTAAGAATCTCAGTGCTCATGTCTACATTAATTTTCAGTTTTAGGTTCCTCTAGTTTTGGATCTCTCTTTGAGAGAGTGAAGTTTATGTTCTGTGGTGACCCACAAGGTCACTTGAGGTATATCTTGTTGCTTCGTTTATTCCTTTTTCCATAGATAGTTCATTCAGTTTATTTTCTTTTATTTTTCTATTTGTTCTATTTATTGTTATTTATCTGTCTTTATTATGTGACAAATCATTCCCAGCTGGTTTGTTTTGATTCCCGACACTAGTTTCCAGCCCGTGGGGATTTGAAACACCTTTCGAGCCATGCCACAGATTGTCTCGAGTGACTTGTTAAGGGTTGACCTGGGGTTTTCCATGAAAAATTGATATTAAAGGGAGGTTCTTATTATCTGAGGTGTCAGGTATAATGGTGATTAGGTGTATCATGACTTGGGAGGTAGGTTGCAGGAAAGACATCATGAACCCTTTCCGATCCCGAGCCTCAAGTATCCAAGGGTAGTCTGGGATTAGATTTTTTTCTTTTAATTGGTTTGTGTGCATAAAAGATGAAAAAATAAGTGAGATGCTGTCACACGATGAGATTTTATGGAGTAGAGACACATGTATAAACTGAGTGCATGGTTCAGCATACTTCATGTGGGGGATTATCGCTTGGAGAATGGTCTTCTAATTTATGTTACCTTGTTGTCATAACCACTAGTCTCTTATTTTTGGAAGTTTTAGTGTGAGTTATGTTTGGGAATAGTTTTGACTAACTTGAGTGGATTTTAAAAGTGAAAATAGTTCATAGAAAGGGGGTTTTAAAGAGGTAATGTGGTTTTGGAGTGGAAAAGTGGTTTTGAAATAGAGCTTGTTTTCATTTAATGGAATGTGTGGTTTCAAAGGGGAAAAAGGGAGGTGTTTTGGATGTTCTTTAAGGATATTGGAAACTCTTTTGGGACTGTGAATTTGACAATGTTTGGGAATTTGGAAGTTTATTTCTTTAATGACAAGTGACATTTTCAAATTGGTTGAGAATTTTTGCATTATGATTAATGATCAATTTTCAAAATGAGATGTGTTTTGAATTGACCCTTGGTATTCATATGAGGGATCACATATATAGAGATACACATGTTTAACAAGGATAGTTTTTGGTATGTGTGGATGGGTGAATGAGCTAGCACAAGTTTATATGCATATGTGAGACTTCATAGAATACCAATGGTGGATATTTGAGTTTTTTGATTGCTAAAAAACGTTTTTCAAAAATAGTAATTTAAATGTTTTCAAAAGTGAGTGACCAATTGTTTAGTGTTCTATTTTCATGTTTGGTATCCTTTTCGGTGGGCTCTTGGTTTTGACCAACTAAATTGTGGTCAGAATGGTGGTTTGAGTTAATGTTTTAGTTTTTTATTGAAGTGTGTAATTTTGATTCATGATGAGTTTTGATTCGGCTATGTGCCTCTTGTTTTTGGGTATGCCGCCGAGAAAGGTCCCAGAGGGTTTTAGTGAGTCTCTTCTAGTTTTTGGTTATACCCAACCTCTTAGCGGAGTGGTGAAATTGAATTATTTTTTATTGTTGTCCATATCCCATGGTAATCATGATATATTGAATGTATCAGATGATCTTGGAAAAATCATTGGTGTTTTCAGGTTATTCGGAACTCTAAAATATATGAGAGCTTGTACTATTTTGAGTTCATTTGAGGATTAAACTTTGGATTGGTGGAGGAGATAATCCCAACGTTGTTGCATGATGGGATGTCCTGGAAGGCGTTTATGACCAATCTCGTTTGATTGTTTATACCTTATGAAGTGTAGGTAAGGAAATTAGCAGAACTCGTGAGTGTTCAGTAAGGCAACGAACAATAAATGCCTACATTGGGCATTTCAATGGTTTGATTCCCTTTTCTTTGGAGGTAGTGCCATGGAATCATGTAATGTCCCTCTTGTGTGGGGATCTTCATCTAGGGTTCAAGGAATGATTCTTTTTGGTGTTTAGGAAGGTTCCCAATCTAGTGAGGAGAGAGAACTGGAGGAACCTGTCTATGACAAATATTCTTGTCATTTCTATCTTCTATTAGTCAATCCACTCTTTTTTTATTCCGATGTAGCTGGTTTGGGTAATTTATGTCACCTTGTCATCATCCACTGAAGTCTTAACATCGGTGTGGTAGTTTGGGAAACATGGAAAGGTTTTGATAGCATCATCTTTGGAAGGAGTCTCAACTGGAGGATGTCAGCTCATAACTGTGGGTTAGCAGATGCTTCAAGACATCAAAGCTCCTGCCACATGTCTCAGAGTGAATCTTTTTACACTGAAACAATTGTTGGGTGTAGGGCACCTTAGTCTATCTTTTGTATCCAATTCAGAAATAGGGATGGTTTGAATTTTTCTGTTGTATCTCCCTCATCATTCAAGGTTCTATTTTTTATAAGAGGCATAAATTTCTCTTTTTTCTTATTTTGGTATTTGTTCTAGGAATACACCACTTTGGTTCTAAGAATATGTGGTGATCTAATTTTCTTATAATTCCAGTAGTTGTGCCTCCTCAAATGTGAGTCTCTAAAAGGATGTCTATGTTGGGTGGTTATCCATTTTGTGGATCATTATTATTTTACATCATGTTCATCTTAGAGATACTCATCTCATGTAGAAATGAAAAATCATGGTTCTGTTTGTTGTTTGTTTGAAGCTATTTCTGTGGGTTTCCCTATGTTTCATAGGTTTCTGGTATGGGTTGGAAGTTCCCATATCTGATAGTGCTAATTATACTAAGTTGTTTAGTTCTTAAATGGATAGAGGACCCACTATGAATCATGTGATGCCTTCCTCAAGAGTTTATTTTCATGGGAGTTTTGAAATGTGTTTGTAGTTTCCACTTTGGTTCAAGTTTGCTGTTCTCGAGTTAGCCAGTGTTGAGAGTCTCAATGTTGGTTGTGCTAGTTGGGTTCTTATGGTGGGGAGAATCCCCCTCATTTTTTGATGAATATACTCATTACAGTTCTCCTTAGAGTTGGTTGGGTATGACTGGCAGAGTGAGAAGTTATACCAAGTTCGTGATTTCATTGGCCTCATTCAGTTTTGAACTTGAGTTTGATTTGTCATATTATTGGGTGACTTTCTAGGGTGAGATTGTTTTTGGTGGGGAGATTTTTCACACCCCCAACCATATATCTTACGATCTCAGTAATTTTTATTTTTATTTTAGTCTCATGGTTTCTTATAGTTTAAAAAATTATTAAATTAAAATAAAAATAAAATAAAATAAAATAAATGGAAACCGATATAATAATAATAATAATTATAATATTAATATTATGGATAATAATAATAATAGTATTAAATTAATTATTATTATTAAGTTATTAGGAATATTATTAATATAAATATAAATATTTTTAATATTAAATTTAATTTTTTTTGTTTTGTTTTGGTTTGTTTTTTGTTTTTCTGCAAAACCAATGTCTTCCTTCCCCTTGCCCTTGCCCTTGCGCATCACCTACCACCCCTTACCCCTTACGCATCTAAGCCCCCTCACACTCCCACTCACGCTACACCCCACCAACCGAGGACCCTCCAGCATGACTCCCTCATTCATTTGACGATGGCTCCCCTCATGTGTAGTCGACCCCTCCTCTCCCGTGCAGATGACCTCCCTTCCTTGTTCACAAAACTCGACCAACTAGAAGAAGCTCTGGCACACTGCTCTCCCCCTCCGGCAACCAAATTTCCCCCTATTTTGGTGTGTGAATCCCTCCGGTGAGCCTCTTATCCCTTCTCATTCCCATAATTTGGTATTTTATTATATTTTATGGAGTTTTCATACCTTTTAAAAACTCTAATATGTTTATGGGTTCTTATTTTTATTGATTATTTTTATTTAGGGTTCATTGGGTTCCGTTGAGGCTGTTTCTGGCCACTAAGGTCATGGTTAGTGGTTTATCTATGCTTTTGGGGTAAGGATTTCTGAATTTTTTTCATTGTGGATTAATTTTAATTTAGGGGATTTATGATATTTTCATTGTCGGTAATTTATTTTTGGTGTGAAAGATATTTTGCATTATATTAGCTTGCGTTTTATTTTTATATGTCATGCTTAAGTTAAATGGGGTGTGTTTTGTATATAAATACTTTTGGTAATGCTTGGTTTTTTTTATGAAATGCGCACTTGGATTATTAGATCATGTAAGGGATGTAGATTTTTTTTTTTTTGGTGTTAGTGTGCATTTGATTTAAACAAGGAATTTGGTTGTGTTTTTGACATAAGTCCATATAGTTATTCATTGTTATATTTTTATAAATTGTCAAATGTTTTATTGAGTGATATTAGTGGTGAAAATAATTTTTTAATTTGTCCATGTTGAGTGGTTAGTTCTAAAGAAGAATTTTCAATGAAATTTGAGGTTTTTTAGGAAAAACATTTGTTGCTCAATTTTTTAAAACTTTACAAACTACTCAAATGATTTATTAAATATTTTTTTTGGTGAAAAAACTGTTTTTGGTAGAATTGATGAAGTGTTACAATTTTAGAGCTGTAATTTGACATGAAATTGGGTGTTTTTCATGTGTGTCCCATGTTCCATAATTTGGTGTTTTTTGAAGAATTTTGGAATTGATTTATTGAATGATGTTTGGGCTAATAAATCAGGTTTTCAATTGTATTGTTGGGTGTTTGGCCTTAGAAGAGAAATTTTAAATAGATTTCTCATGCAAAGACTTGTCTTACATATTAAAATTTATTTATAAAAAAGATAATTGGTTTATTGAGTTAAACAAAGGGTGAAAGAGAATGTTGGGTACTATTTGGGGCGTGTGTGTTGGAAAAGAATTTTTTTATGGGAAATGTACTACTTTGATCATGTTAGTATTGTTGTGAATTTCTCAATATGTATTTTAAATTCTTTTAAAAAGATGGAAACTATGTTTTAATGTCACTTTGCTATATTTTTGGTTTAAAAGTGGATTTTCCTAATTGAAATTGAGTGTGTTATCACTAGAAATCCTTATTGTGTTATTTTGAAATGTTGTATAGATTGTTTAAGTGTTTAATTGTTTTATTAAATTATATTTGTAGTACATGGTCCCTAATTTATGGTTTGGAGTGGCTCAATCTAAGGATACTAACATGCGTGTGCATAGGTAAGTATAGATATATATATATATATATATGTGGGGGGTTGGTTCCCCCCGTTATATGTATAGTCATCCATGGTAGTGAATATACTTGTATGGGGCTTGGTGTGCCAATGTATAGATATGAAAATGCATACGTAGATGAGTGGAGAAAAATATATGCAGAAAAGCATATGTTTAAGGATCCCCTTTCACAGGTTCATGACCATATGGGTATGTGAATAGGGGCTACATGTCCTTATGTGTATGTGAAAGTGAATATACCTAGTGGGGGAGCAGCAAATTCTTGTTAGAAAGAGCCAAGAGCTGAATGTTCAGTTTGGTTCCCCCCTACGGTGGGTCCCCTATGCATATTCATTTAATTTTGCATTCCACAATTTATTTACTTTTTAAAAAATATGTTTTATGTTTATGTTATATAAACATGCTATGAAATTTGGTTGTAGTTGCAAGAAATGATTATGCCTTTATTTTGGAAATTGAAATCCATTTATAATGCTAATTGGTTTTATGTTACTTTTCTTGAAAAGTGATTTCCTAAGTGGTTTTGAGTTGGTATTGAGTATTTCCAAAGACGTTTGTCCTTTCAGTAAGTTAGTTATAAAAAGTGTTCTGTGTATGTAATTAATATCGGTTTCACCTTACTACTGGTTTAGGAAAAATAAAAACCACTCTTGAGGAATACCCCCTAGTGTTATAAAATTATGCGTGTGTTGAATGTGTGATTAGCTATATGTGAATAGTAAAGAGGCTTGTGAATTATTTTCTGATGGAAAAAGGGGGGATGTGATCAAGGAGGGAGATAAGTGGTGAGAGGTTGGATGTGTTTTTATTTAAATAAAATTATAAGTACATATATGTATCTTAATAAAAACTCACCACCCTTTGACATGGAGCACCATGGGATACCTGGGTATCTAGGTGGGAAGTCTAGGACCAGTACAATAGATGAAATTTAAATGGTTCATCCCGGTTTCATCTAGAAAGATTGACACTATGACACTAAATAAATATTTTTGATGATTGGAGACCACAAAGTTGTGGGTGTGTTCCCTACTAGGGCGGTCAGGCATTAGAATGTATATTTTGTGTTTCCTATTCCACATTTCACTGAGGTATGAGGATCCTAGGTCCCCCACAAACACTAGTTTCCTAGGGATTAACCATGGTGCTTCTGATGTGATTTACATTTCAGTCATTTCATACTTAATGTCTTATTTGTGAAAATAATATTTTATTCAAAATTAGTTCCCTTTAATTTTGAAATGTTAATGTGTTCATGGAATCTATTTTAATAATGTAATGGGAGAGAAATTATTTACTTGAAAATGAAAACTTGTAACTTGAATTTGAAAATAATGAATAAAATTATTTTATTATGTCATGTTTTCAAACTATCATGTTTTGAATTTCTTATAAAATTCAAAAGGATAGGGAGTTGTTGAATCTTGGATTTCCTACTAAGAATCTTGGTGCTCACGCCTACTTTACTTTTCAGTTTTAGGTTCCTCTAGTTTTGGACCGCTCTTTGAGCGAGTATAGTTTATGTTCTATGGTGACCCATGGGTTCAGTTGAGGTATGTCTGGTTTCTTCATTTATATATTTTTCCACAACCAGTTCTTTCAGTTTATTTCTTTTATTTATCTTTTTGTTAAGTTTATAAATATTTATCTGTATTTTTATGTTTCAAATCATTCCCAAATGGTTTTTTGAATCCCGAAACTAGTTTCCAGCCTATGGAGATTGGGAACATCCTTCAGGCTATACTGCGGACTAGGTTGGGTGACCGGTTCAGGGTCAACCCAAGTTGGTTTGTGATATAGAGGATATGTGTGTAGGGGCTGGCTGAGAAAAAGGGATTTAGAGGTGTGAATAAAATTAAAGGATTGGTGCCCCATTATAAGAGAGGGGAGGGGCACTTTTGGAAAAGTAAAAATTTATTAATATAAAATAAATTGATTTTTGATTTAAAAGAGCTCCAAAGTGAGATATTTCAAAGATAATATGAAAATGGGTCGAAATACACTTTACTAATAAAATTTAGACAAACGTTAAATTTATATTGAACCTTATCATTTTGATTTATCCTTAATTAATAAATTTATTTTTAATTATGGTAATAATATTCTAAATATTAAATGGTTACAAATATTTAATTTTTGGTGTAATTTCTCTATAAATGGAAACTATATGAAATTTCTGGATTAATAATTATCACCTTTTAGTTTTTAAATATTTTAATAATTTTTAAATAATTTAATAATATAATAGTTTTATAAAATATCAATAGTGTTATTTTTGACACTATTTTTTACTTTGACTTTAAAAATAATAATAAAGGAAAGATAAATTCAAAAAAAACAATTTAATTCACTCATAACATGTCTTAGTCACCTAGAAAATTTGTTGAACACCTTAATTATTTAATATTTTATTTATTTTATTTATTTTATTTATTTTTAATATCATTTATTTGATAACTCCTTTAACAAATAAATTATTACATCATCATTATGTCACCATTTAATTTAATTATATAGTTTATAAAATTATAAATAAATTATAATGATATTTATAAAAATTTTACCTTTCTAAAGAATCTTTATGGTCTACCATTTCACTTATGTGACCTCATATTAAAAATATTTTACTTGTTAAAAAAATTATCATAAAATTTGATTTTCATTAAATATAACATTATATATATATATATTAAAGTCATAAAAGTAGCTCCAAGTGGTCCCAAAATGGACCCAATGATTCTATTTGTATAAAATAACATTTCTGGTAAAATTTGGACAAGTTTTAGGGTCATTTTATAATGCTTAAAATATTATATTTACCCTTAATTGCCTAATTTACCATAAATCGTGGTAAAAAAATAATAATGTTACTACTCAACCAAAACGAAGTTTTCCCAATTAGAACACAATTTTCATACTAATTACAACCATGTATGTTTGTTTTTTCAAATTCAATTAACATAAATGTGAAAATTAAGTAAAATGCTAATCCTGTTGATGTGGTGAGAAGGCGGGTAAAAGAGACGTTCAAAATTTCAATAAATTTTTATATCTAATTCTATTATAAAAATTATTCCAATGAACTAAATTTAATTAATATATTTATTATATATCTATTATGAATTTAAAATCAATTTATATTAAAATATATATTTAAATGAAAAAGTTGGTTTTTAACAACAATGCAGTATTTTTTACTATTCATCAAAAATTTAAACTTTTCATAAAAGTACCCAAAAATAAACATAATATAATTTTGATATTTCAAATTCAAAAATGAAGTCTATTTTGAGATATAATATTTTGAAATTTCATAATGTTGTCAATACTATTCATAACCACTTTTTTTTAACAGCTAGTTTGATATATCATTGGGCGCTTGAACTCGATATTGTGTGCGACGTAAGTAATTTAATTTATTTAAAAATATAATGTACTATAAAATATTAAGGAATTACAAATTACATTTAAAATATATTTTCCCCAATATTATATAAGGAATTTAGAACTTATTTTTTATTGAATGTTTTTATATTTTGAGAATACCAATAACGACCATTCCCTTTTCCCCTTAAGAACACTAAAAACATCATTCATGCATTGTATAGATTAAAACCTCCATGAATTATTGTATAGATTACTAGGATTTTCATAAATAAATATGGAATATTTTTAAATGAATATTCAATACATTACATATATACATTCATGATGACCCTAATATTTCAGTGTCTTTGGAAACTAGAAACACAATCTTCTTATTTCATGGAAAATATTCAATATCTACCATTGAGATATTATAACCTAGTACTCCTCTTTATAATACCATATTTAATCCATTCTTTATAACATGTGGAAGGTAAGATCACAATTTGTGAGCTTAAATTATTAGAAAGGGTAAAAATAAGATATATCAATATATAATTATATGAATTCATTATATAAGAATAAGGGTGTGTGATCTTGATCATAACATACAAAGCTCATACTGAACCCATCAGGGATCATTGGCATGAGTCATAGAATAAAAAATTTTCATTTTAGAAAACAAGATCCATAATAGTTAGAAATCATAATAAATCAATCACGATTCATAAGCTCGTGTCATAAATGTTTGGCACCATCATGAATATAGAAAACCATTTTTTATTTCAAGGTTTACTACCAAGGCCCTCAATATAGTGGATTAAGAAATATTTAAACTTTTCCATTGTTGATCAGGACACAATTTATTTCCATTATAGAATAACAAAAAATGAGTTTCCCATAGTGGATCATGATGCACATGTTTCCAATTTTGGATTAGGATTTACCTCTTTCCCATTGTGGATTAAAAAAACATGTTTACCATAGTAGATCAAGCCCATCAGCTTGTTTTCAATTATTATCTCATAGGATATAAATATTTACATAATGTATTGGAGTCGTATATATGTCCCACCCATATCAAAATTAAAACCATAATTTTTTGTTCCCTAATATCATATGAAATTCAACATATCATCACATCATAACTAGTGTAAATAAAACAGGATTCATAAACATTTCATCAATTCACCATAACATAACCCATGAAAAATAAATGTATTTTATTAACATTTCATGAACATAAAAATTGTCATAAAAATAATGAATAAGGATGGAATCATTCAGTCTTATCCCTGATATAATAGATGTATCATTATAAGATCTCATTTTAGGTGGAAAATAATTTTGAATGATCGTTTAAAACATTTTTTGGGGGAAATAATCTTTCTACTTCGATTTTTTAAAAACATAAAATTATTTAAAAATAAATTTCATTGAAAATTAATTTTGAATATGATAAACTAATCATCAAATTAATGATTTTTCATGACATTGGAGAAATCTATTCTTTTTTTTTCATGTTTAAAAGAAAAATTTCTTTCCCATTTTTGGTGAAATACAAACATTAATTATTTTGGTAAAAGACATGAATATTCCATTAAATTTTTTTTGAAAAGACATGCATAGATAAAATTAAATTTTTAAAAATTACCAGAGGGTAATGAACCAGTTTTAATTTTTTTATAAAACATTGTCTTGGTATAAAAAATATTTCTGTCAAAAGAGAGAAATAAAGGTAGATTTACATAAAAAATATTTTCTCAAATATTTTTAGTACTAAATTGTGTAAAATGTTAAAATTAGTTGTAAATATCATAATTAACAGGAAGATAATAAAATTAATGTTTTTATTGTGAAATGGATCATAATATTTCATCATTAAAAGCATAATCATGAATAATCCTAATAAATGATAAGATTTTAACAGAAGACACTTACCACTTTAGTAAAATTTAATCATATTAACCATGAAATAATAACTTAAAATGAAGCATAAAATTTCATTAAAATAATTAAACTCACTATATAACATTTCAAATGGGAATTATATACACCTTGTAGAGAAATATAGTTGAATAACATAACATACGTCTTAAAGAAGGAAAATTGAGACCATAACTCCTTACAACATTGGTTACATTGAAAATGTGAACCTCATGAAAGAGAGAAGATAAAATGTATTTTTAATTCCCCCAAAATTTATGGAAATTAATCATAAAATACTATAATGGTCAGTGTATACACAACATAAAGGAAATATTTTGTGAATATTGCATGTGTCTCGCCAAAAAATCAATATTACATGGAAATCCCTTACTATAAGTCTCGAATTCCATTGTACACATTTGAACCAATTTTATAACAAATATAATATTTTTATAAATAAATAATAGACCCATAATTATAAATATCATACCATATATGATTTACTTAGGTAATTTTTTACTAATTTGTTAAATATTCCATGTAAAAATTATGTTTCTAGTAATAACTTATTTTTTATGTATTCTTTAATTTGTTATTTTTATCCTCTTACTTTAATCATGGTTAAATAATATTCATAATTATAAACATGATATAAATATCATATATATATAGTATATATGTATTTATAGAAATTTATAAATGTTATTGATAGAAAATTAAATACCTTGTTCATGGAGACTGTATGTCGTACGCATGTACGAAAATTATTTCCATTTCCTCAAGGGATTGAAAGAAAAAATGTTAAATAATATATTATAATTATAGAATAATTTTTATTAAATATTTTCATTAAAATCATTTTTATTACCTTCTATGTAAATCGTGAATGAATCACATCTTTTAGGGAGGTGATAGTCCACCATACAGACGAACGAAATTATCGTATTCCCTTAAAATTAAAAGCATAAAGGAACATGTAATATAATGATTACATAAGTATAATAATATTAAAATATATATGTAGACAACAAATATATACTTATTTCTACGGTTTAGAGGTGTCAATAGAAAACAAATGACATCGGTTCGTGGAGAGGTTGTATGCCTTACACATGAATAATAATTTCACAAGCCATTTAAAATATTTGGAGATGGTTGTACCTTATGTACTTAACATAATAACATATATGTGTGTTGAAGACAATAAGGTTACAATATCATCATTTTTTTATAATAATTTATTGAGTTGGAAGAAAAAATATAACAAAAATAACTGTTGATAAAAGTTACCTATTCCTGAGGTTTCCTCCTAAGGTTTGCACCAGAAGCCTTCCAAGGTTGAATTTCTATAAAAAATAAGGCCTATTGGATGAGACGAAGGATGTTGGTAAGTTATTTGGATAGATATTTTCTGAACCAAAATTATTTTATTATGTGAATAAGAGAGGATAGTGGTGTCCATTTATAAGTGAGGTGAGTGGCACACTTGTGTTTTTTTGAAAGAAAAAGCAGAACCCACATTTTTTACATACCACATGGCTAAAATATAGACCATTAAATAAAATATAATAGATAAGAGATAAATTGGTCTAAAAATGTGTGTAATAAATGTTTGAATGACATTTTTACCCTTATCTTCTTAATTTAACCCCAGGTAATTCTGTGTTAACCGTAACCACGATAAATAATTTTTAATGTTTTTACTATTATTTTTTTGTAAAAAGTTAAGATAAAGTTATTAAATAGTAGAAATTATTAAGAATAAAAATATATAAATGTTTTTTAAAAAATAAGTTCACAGAAGTAGAAAAATATAATTTAATATTAATCCCATATAGGGGACAAGAGTGCATGTTTTTACAGAGAAAAAGTTAAAAAGTTTTCAAGTTATTTATATCCAAATTATATGTGAAAGTGATTACAATAGACTAAATTTTACTAATAGATATAAAATATAACTAATTTTATTTTCAAAAAAATTAAAATAAAATTAACTTTATAATCAATTTAGAAGAAAATTAATTTATAAATTAAAATTCTGTATTTTTCAGTATTCATCAAAAAAGTGAAGCTTTTCTGAAAAATACCTATAATTTGACCTAAGTTTATATTGAAATTATGATTTAAAAATTATTTATTATTAAATTAATATAATTCGATAAAAGTAAAAAATAAAATTAAAATAATTTAGATAAATGTAATATAACTTCTTTTTAGAAAAGTACAAATTTTAAGTATAAAATCAGATGTTTTCTTATTTCTTAGCTAGAAAGAGTATAATATTAATGTTATTAGTTTTATTCAATATAAAATATATATATTTCATTAAAATTATTCACAAAAATCATTTTTTAATTTATTGTATTAAATTGTGTATGTATTGAAAAAATTATTTTTTCAGAAAAATAATTCCTTTATTTTTAAAATGTTTTTATTTTCATTTCTAATTGATTTGTCACCAAAGAATTAGTTTTATATAAATTTTAAAACCATATTTTCACAATTTATTGTATATTATTCATACCCTCCATTATAATTTCTTGGGGTAAATTTCCATATTAAATTAAAATATTTTAATAATATGCCATGTTTTGTTTAAACTCAGTGTTTCATGTAATTCAAGCTAAACTCAATGTTGCATATAAGAAAAGATATCAATAAATATAAAATGATTTTAATTTACTTTCTTAAAATATTTGGTTGTTACACTATTCCCCCATTAAAATGAATTGCACTCTCAAAATTCCTTTTAAGCATCAAAGGCTTAACAATTGAAAATTATTTTATAGAAACAAACCTCGTACAGTTGAATAAAAGGGGATTATTTGAAATGTAATAGTTAGATAAAGTAACCAATAATGAGGCTTCCACATAGAAGAAAACTAGTAGGCTTCAACGATAGGGGCATGGAAGAAAAGAATAATTAATTATAGTAGATAATTGATCACAATAAATTGGGTGATCCAGAGAAGGTCAAAGAACACAAAACCATAAATAAAAAAGACTTGAAAAGGTTAACTAATATCATAAAAAACAATGATAATAGAATATAATTTTATTTAATGTTAATTTTTAAATAGATGATTAATTTTTAGGAGATGATATAATTACTTGATTCCATTCCTTTTCATAAGAATCATTTAACCCATTCATTGTTCCTTGATCAATTTTCAATTCATCTTTTTCTACATGAAATAAAGGTAAATGTTTATGCCTAAATCACTATAAAATCATAAAATCCATAAATATCATGATAAGTCATTCTGTCAATCAATAGTTATCATCACAAAAAAAATGGTCAACAAAAAATAAGAATAAATGTTCATAAGGTGAAATTATCCATTTATGTCTAAAACCTAATCCAAAATTAAATTTATAAATGATATAATTTGTTAAAAAAATAGAACATAAAAAATTCAGGATTTAAAAAGAGAGTAAATAATTTTTTGATAATCAAAAAAACATTAATCCTCTAAACAACATGAAGTTTCTCTCAATTGTTGCATACTAAACAAGTGAATACCTTTAGCATTTATTCACTTAAAACAAAGTAATACCATAAATTATAATAAAAATATATCAAATACATAAATTCATCCTTATTACGTGAATAAAACCATAAATTAGTGAATATATTTCATAAATCAAATAATTTTTCAAATTTGATAAATGATAACATAAACCACTTTATCCAGAAATCATTATTTTGTTTCAAGATCAACAGTAAAATTCTATTTACATTATCTGTATCAATCAGCTCTTTGTCCAAGAATTATTATCTCAACATCAATAACATATTACATGTTATTTTCCCCTAATCATGTGTCTTACATGAATATCACCATTCTATTAATTAATTCTTCTAGGTCATCAACATAATTCAACATATTATTGCAAATCCTTAATGAAAAAGTTATCATGAAAAATCATTATATATTACATTTTTTTTGATTTCCTATACATTTATGCTTCAATCATTCTACATTATCCTTATACCATTAGCTACGATTTATCATCTTATTCAATAATACCCGATTCATTTCACAATTAATTCATAGTCTCTTCACCATCAATTGGAAAACCAATTCTTATATAACCATAATGATTCTCTTCACGAGATTTCCCCTAGGATATCTATTTTAATAATTCACATACTTTCTGCATTAAAATCATTTAAAAATTTATGTTATCTTTGGGATTCTGTTATTATCATCCATTAAGTTATATAAACTTTTCATTTTCATCTATAATTAATTGTTTTTTCTTCTTTTCCAAACTCAAAAGATATTCTCATCTATATGATACATTATTTTGAGGTATTACCCAATATTCTAGATATATAAGAAACTAAATATTCTTTCCTCCATGGTATTCACTACATAAAATCTCAGAAAACAATATCCTTATATTCTTTGGTGAGTCTGTCTATTTATTAAGGTGAACATTTTTAGTCATGTTCCATGATAACTGATTAGGCATAAACACAATATCCTTCACTCTAGTAATCATACCATCTGGATTCTCATTATAAAATTGTCTATAAAATTAAATGTTAACCTAATTCCTTTTGGTTCATTCAAATTAATAAATCAAAAAACAATTGTGTGAACAATTCTAATCATAATGTGAAACAAAATAATTTGGAAAAAAATTTATAGGTTGTCTAAATCATGACACCTTATTTTTATTCAATTGAACCAACTTTTTATCCTAGGTTATTCATAATCACCATCTATTTAAATCCTTCATGATGGATTATATAGAGTTTGTGAATTTCGAAAGCATATCCCCATGGAGTGTTTAACCATATCTGAATCGATGAAATTTTTCATGCACTAGGTGATGATTGATTCCAGCTCAATGGTCCCATTTATAAGGAATTACTAATAGGTACCTATGTTCCAAATCCACGTCCACTTGTAGTATCAATATATGGATGTATTATCTAGGAAATAACATTGTTTATTTATTACAAAAATTATAATACATTTTCTTATAATTTGGATCATCCTTAGTATTATCCTTAGATACATCCCTAGAAAAATTCATAGAATTGTCCTCAGGTGTATCACTAATGTTTTTTCATCCTATTTTCCAAAGGATATCTAAAAATTTCTTCTGTTACCAACTATAGAATCCAAATATTTTCAAACATAAATATCCAATCATTTTAGAGGAATATTCAATACATTAGATAATTATACACCCAATGATATTAATAGTATAGTGTTTTATGAGACTTCAAACATAATAATATTATTTCATGACAGATCTTAAATATTCTTCATAAAGATCTTCCTATATATTACTCATCATAATGATAAACTACCTAAAAATTTCTGCATAACATGGGAAAGAAAACATAAGAATGGGTGAGCTCAGATTCTTAGTGAGGGTTATATAAGAGATATCAATTTGTGATCATATGAAAGTATTTTTTAAAAATATTTTTATGTTTTCATAAACATGACTTACAAATATCATACCCAAAATTTCATTAATCTTGAACACAAATCATGGAACAAAACATTATCATTTCAAAAAATCATGAGCTATAAGA
Organism: Viscum album; assembly: GCA_963277665.1. Classification (NCBI taxonomy): domain Eukaryota; kingdom Viridiplantae; phylum Streptophyta; class Magnoliopsida; order Santalales; family Viscaceae; genus Viscum; species Viscum album. The sequence continues at coordinate 1,530,765,884 of OY728165.1, forward strand.
GTGATAAATCGTCATCATTCTTGAATGAACCATAAGATCATGGTATAAATTTATAGCACCATCATGAATATAGAAAACCATTTAATATGTCAAGGTTATCTGTAATGACCATCAACATAGTGGATCAAGACTTATCCCATCTTTCAAATTTTGGATACACTTGTTTCCCATTTTGTTTTAGGATAAAACTATTTCCCAAAGTGGATTAGAAAAACTTGTTTCCCATTTTAGATTATGATGAACATGTTTCTATAATGGATCAGGACACACATGTTTTCCATTATTGTTGAATCCCAAATAATTATTTTTCATTATTACCTAAAAATATATAAAGATTTACCCAACGAATTGTAGGGAGATATAGGTCTCAAAATTCTCATAATGAAAAAAACAATTGTTTTTGTGACAATATCATTAATCATTATCATATAATCACATTATAACCCAATTAACCAGAATATGTTTTATAAAAATTTCATCATATCAACCTAGAATAGCCCATGAAAAATAAATTGGTTTCATAAACATTTTATCAACAATAAAATTAACTATATAGAGAAATAAAAAGGACGGTATCATTCAATCATATCCCTTATAAAGAATAATTAACAATAGGGGATTTCATACGAGAAGGAAAATAACATTGAAAGATCATTTAAAACATTTCATGAGGAAAATATCCTTTCCATTAAATAAAATATAATTTTTTTTCACTAAATATATATTCAGAATAATATAATGTAATCATCAAATTTATTATTTGTCTTGACATAGGAGAATTCTATTCACATCATACATGTTAAAAAGAATATTCTTTTTCACATTTTTGGTAAAATAAAAACAATAATTATTTTTAAAAAATATTTGAAGATTACATTTAGATAATTTTTAAAAAAAATCAAGAATGGTTAAAAATATAATTTCAAAATTTCTGGGATTTTCATTTTTTTAATTTTTTAATAAAACATTTTTTAGAATAAAAAGAATTTTCAGAAAAAGATAGAAATAATGTGTTGTATCTTTAAAAACACTTTATCAAATATTTTAAAGACTAATGACATGAAAATTTTTACTGTTATTTTTAAATATTGGGATAAAATTTAAAATATTAAAATTAATTATTTTATTGATATATGAATCATTATATTTCATCATTGTAAAAATAATGCAAAATTATCCTGATCATATGATTATATTGTAACATAAGACCCTTACCACTTTTTTAACATTGAACCGCAATCACCAAGAAAGAATAAAATAAAATTAAACATAAAATATCATGAAAATGAGTAGGTTAATTGTATAACATGTAAAAGGTTAAATATATAGATCCTATAAAATATTTTAGGTATACATCTATAATAAGGTAAATTGAAAAAAATATTATTTAACACTATGGTGACCTTGAAACTAGAAACCCCATGAAATATAGATCCTATAATCAGTATTTAAATCACCAAATAATTAAAGATAATAATCTTAAATTGAATTAATGTGCAATATATACACAACATAAAATAAACATGTGGTGAATATGGCATGTTTCTCATAGAAAAAAAAATTGAAACAGAAATCCCTTACCATTAGTCTCAAATTCATCCATACACATTCGAATCTCCAATATAATAAATATAAGATTATTTTAAATATGTTAAGAAAAAATTTCACACACACGCAAATATATATATATATATATATATAATACCATATATGATTTTCTTATGTCCTTTTATTACATTCTTGTTACACAATCCTTGTTAAAATAATATTTCGAGTAATATCGACTTTGTTTTTGTGTATATTTTAATTTTTTTTCCCTATTACTTGGATCATGGATAAATAATATCTATAGTTTTGAAATTATATAAATATCCAAAATAATTATTATATATGTATTAATAGTAATTCATAAAATTTATAGACAAAATATGGAATACCCTTTTAATGGAGACAGTGTCTGTACATTTGCATGAATGTTATTTCAATTTTATCGACGGATGGAAGTAAAGAAATGTAAATAATATATTATAATTATAGAATCATTTTATTTAATATATTTCATATATTTTACTTAAAACAATCCTTATTACCTTCCATGTAAAGTGAAAATTAATCACATCGCTTCATGGGAGAGTAGTCCACCATACACACAGACGATGTTGTTGAATTCCCGTGTAATACAAATTAAAAAAATGAACTGAAATATCATGATTAATTAATAAAAATAATTTAATTAATTTAATATATAAATAATAAATAAATAATTATGTCTATCATTGATATGTCTTAATAAAAAAATAAAATACATCGGTTCGTGAGGTAGTAGTCCGCTGCACACAAGAGCAATGACTTTGTAACCCATTTGATGGAAGTGAAGATGGGGTGTAAGTTATGAAATTAACATAAAAAAATTAATTATATGGAATATAATGAGGTTATTATATGATCATGTTACAATAATAATTTAAGGATGTGGAGGAAGAAATAAAATACAAAATATTATTGATCAACATTACCTCTTCTTGGGGTGTCCTCCTCAGCTTTGAACAAAATGCCTTCCTAGGTTGGCTTTCTATCCAAACTAAGGATTATATGATGAGTTAAGAGAGTTTTTAATTTTTTGGATTTTTATTATCCTAAAAAATATGGTCTAATTTATTTAATAAAATAAGAGATTAGGTGGCATTATATATACAAGGTATGAAAAAGGTCTAACTAGTTCATCCACATGCCACAAGGATCCAAAATTGTAAATGATCGATCTTAGTATATAAAATGTGGAACCATTTTTTATAAAATATATGTTTTAAAAGTATTTAGGTCATTTTTATGATTATTTTCTTAGTTTAACCCCTTGGTAAATCAGTTTTTACAATAATTGCGATAAATAATTTTTACTCTTTTTACTAATCGTTTTGTCTCAAATTATGTTAACCTTACTAGATAATACTAATTATTTTTATAAAAAATAAGTAATATTGTATTATTTAAATTCCATTCATATAATTGGGAAATTTTAATTTAATATTAATCTCATAGGCATGATTAAAAACATCTTTTAAAAAAAATGTTCAAAAGTATATAATGTTTTTATATCAAAATTTAATATGGAAATGTTTCAAATGAACTAAATTGGATTAATATATATAATGTAAATATTTTAAATTTAAAAAAAATTTAAAAAAAATTAACTTTTAAATAATTTCTATCTAAAGGAAATTTTCAATTTTCAATTTATAATTTTTCACTATTCATTAAAAATGATTTTTTTTAGAAAAATTCCAGAAATTCACCACAAGATAATATTAGAATGATGTTTTAATAAATTAATGTTTTTTTGAGATAACATTTCTAAAATTGTAAAAAAATTATTTTAAATTATATTTTTAAAAATGTAGCAGAACTTATTTTTTGAGAAATAATGATTTTAAGTGTAAAATTAGATTTTTTTATTATTTCTTGTCTAGAAAACACATATGAAGAATGTAAAAACATTTATAGAATTTATAATAAATAAATTTAATAAAAATATATCACCATAGATGTTTTTTTAATTTATTGAGGTAAAACATGTTTGTGAAAATAAAAATTGTTTTTCATAAAAATAATTCTATTATCTTTAAATGATTTTTATTTTCATTTCTAATCAATTAGTCAACAATTAATTACTTTTATATACATTTTTAAACCCTATTTTTTTAAATCATTTAATCTTATTCATACCCACCATTAAAATGGATAGTTTGTAAATATAATATTAAATAATAATAATTTAATAATATTTCATGTTTCATTTAAACTATGTTTCACATGTAAAAAAATCAAAACACAGTGTTTTCTGTAATGCAAGCTATCTAAAAATTTCAAATATTTTTAAAAAATATATTTTATATAATATTTGTATGTTATATAATGTATCCCATTATAATTATAATTTACTTAATATTTGAAACAATATATCTGAATATTTTTAAAAGCTTTAAAATATCTTAAAATATAATTATGATTTTGTAATAATGATATTATTAAAAAAATAAGAAACTTTTAAAATAATAATCATCCATTAATTTTGGTATGTTCAAGTTTGGGTTGGTCTAAAAACCTAATTAAAAAATTCTATAAAATAATATCACAATTGACTATGATAAATTTATTAATAATAAAATATTATATAAATAAGAAAATAATTATTTAATTATTTTTCTATAAAGATAAAATTAATATTAATCTCATTAATTGAGATATCAAGGTTTTTTTATTAAAAATCATCGACACATTCTCATCAACGTTTTCATACCTAAGGATCACGACCAAAATACCCATAGAATGAAAATATAAAATTATAAATAATTATAAAACAATTATTTTGGTATGATTTATGATTTGAATATGATAAACATCAGATAAAAAGAAATAAAACCATCAATATTACGAAATGTGTTCTAAATGTTTATGATCACTCACACCTGATATTGAAAATAGATAATAACCAGTTAGTAAACATGTAGAGAAAAATTATAATTTAATTTTATAAAATGTTATAAATTCTAATATGGTTATTAAATAGGTGATTAATTTTATTATATTTTTTATATAGGATATTTTATAATGTTAGTTCAATTCATGAAATAATGAAATGTGGTTTTGTGACTCAAATGTTTCCCTTAGGTCATAATCAATCCTCTTCAAATATAATCATGAAATATTGATTTATGTTACCCTATAATGATGATAAGTTATATTTCCACCTTATTTTATAGGGAGATCTTGTTTCAAAGTGACTTTATTATCTTCAATGAATTTATTATTCCATAAACACGTAAAATTTTTAGGTGTAATTCACATATATGTTTAGGTACTTTTCTACCGTATCTATGTTTTTTCTTATTCCTAATGTTATCCTTTACCTTGTGGAAAATCCAATTAGATTTATATTCTATGACCCTTATATTCCTATGCATTAATTTAAAAATAAATGTTTCAATTTCATTTTAATGATGCATGCCTTCAATAAAGACATTGTAAAATGTTTAAAAGGATTTTTTTTCAATGATCATATATTATTCCATTCGACTTAAAATTTTATACATATGATTTATTTATTTTCAAGTTATATTTATTATAATTTTATTAGAAATTTTTTAAAAAGTTTTCAAATAATATTGAAAAAATCATTTTTTGAAATTGACTACGAAATAATGTCTTTTAAAAGATGATATTAATAATTATTTTATAAGAAAGAACCTTTTCATTATTTCTCTTCCATTTTATACAGATTCATCTCAAATTGAGTAATTGTTTCTAAATCATGCTATATGTTTTATTTTTTAAATACTCATTTTAGGTGATCTTGATTTTGGTATCAATCCATTTAGTTTTTTAGAAAATTCATTTTATGTGACACCATTTGTAAATGTTTCAATACACACTTTATTCTCATTTATTTAATAAAAAAAGACTTATTAGATTTTAAGTGGAACACAAATGTATGGATAATGATAGGTGGGGTCCTATATCACCTTATAATGAATTGGTTATGGTTTTATATATGATGAGATAATGATGATGATTGTGAAACTGATGAGGGTTGTCATGGTTCACAATATTGAGTGTGAACCTAATATGGGCTAGCTAGATCCATAAGATTGAGCTTCAACCAAATGTAGGAAAGCTATGTTAACATGATTGAGCATGAATCCTATCCGGATTAAAAAGGTTCAAAATATTGAGCATGAACCCGATATAGATTAACTAGTTTCAGAAGATTGGGTATAGTCTTATTATTGGTTGATAGGTTCACAATGTTGTAGTTATATATGATTATTCTTATTAAATATATCTATATTATATTACAATGACTATTCTCCTTGGATAATGTTTATTTTCTCATGGTTTTCTACAATTTTCGCATGGTATATGTCAACTCATTTTACATTTCAGGAATTTTTATGAATTATAGTAATTTTTTAATGTTTTTTGGCCTTTTAGTAATATATTTACCATGCTAATGTTCTCTCATATGCCTATAATCATACCCTTCATGATATGTTGATGAGACTTTCTCTTACTGAGCATCATATCTCACCATTCTCTTATGTTTCCATTCCATTGGTTATAATGATGAGTAAAACTTTTGAGAAGTCCAGATCGAAATTTAGTATTATTAGATTATAGAGGAATGATCATAACTATCATAAAAAATATCTTATGTTGTTGATCATTAAAACACTAACACTTCTATTATTTGGATTGTATGTTAATTATGAGTTTTAATGGAAAATTATTGAAATATATTTTATTTTAGTTTTGGATATCTCATTTTGCATCAAAGAAAGAATCTAATGATTGTTTTTAGAAATATATTGGGGATGTAGGTATGTGGTTCTTCATAGAATGTAATTTAAGAAAGATAATTGAGGAAAATTACTTACCCATATAGGTTTTTGTATGTGCAATTGTTTTTTACTATTTTAATGATTATTTATATTTATCGTCTTTTCATTATACCTACTTTCACATGAGATTAATAGTTATTAATTTTTGTAATTTTTTCCTCATTTCTCATTCCTTTCATTATGTATCATGATGTATGATTATTTTAAAATTAAAGAAAAAAATAATTATTTTTTATTATTATTCCCTTATAATTCAAATTCACATGTTAATATTTATCCTTATGGTTTCCATTATATGCTAGATTATTTTATTTAATAATATCCAATAATAATAATTTTAAAATATATATTATAATGTTTTTTAATCAGCCTAATGTAATCAAAATGTATTTTCATTATTGATTTTAAAATGTTAAATAAATTATTTTCATATAAATCTAATTATATATAATAAATGGTGGTATCCTTTAGGGATTTAACTCACATTCTTTGTCCCAAATAATAGCTAATTGAAAACTCATGAGGGGGTAAATTGAGTTCCCAAAATTTTCATTACAGAAAACCTTCTTCTTTAGGTATGATCAATAAATCCTTTTTTCATAATATGAAATGAAATCTAAAATATAAAATCATTAAGGAAAGATATTGAGCATAAATGTTTGTAGTGGTTTGGGGAAGAAACGTCCCCTACTCCACTACAACAACATCTAATCCTTGATTTCGGTGATTTTCACTATAGAAATCATTTTTTTAGGGATCCCAGCTAAATAAAATTAGGGTTCACTAAATAAAAGGGTTTAAGAGATTTCAACTAGGATATACCTTTACAAGACCTATCCTCTATCTCAATACACAATCCTACAACTAGTGTTAAAAAATGAATAAGATTTTGAAAGAATGGCGATAGAAAACTATTTCAAGAAGTTAGTAATAATAGTGGAATAAATAATCTAAGAAGATGATAGTTTTCAAGGTATATATTAGAATGATATTTAGTGTAGTTGGAAAAATTGTAACCATAACACAATAATTTTTTTAGATATTTTCTATGTATCGGTAATAGGATTATTCATATATATATATATATGTTTGTTCTACTCTTTATTCTCATCAATCTAACTATTTCCATGCAACATATTACTTTTCCTTTTACATATCATTTTTCACTTAGACATGAGGTAATCATAATGTTCAAGAAATTCATACATCGAAATGTTGATCAGATATTTCATTAAGAACATGCGCCCATTCTTTTCAATTATATAAATAAATTTTGATGCTGCAATGTCAGAAAACATCCAACTCTTTAGATATTTCTATCAATTTTAAAAATGATATACTGTACTGATCAACCTTTCCATAAATAGGTATTAATTTTCTGATATACTTTAAAAGAATGAAATAGATTATTATGATATTTAAAAAAATAATGATAATCTTCATAATTGCTAGGTATTCATTATATATTTAATTGATAGTATTGTTAGTTTTAAGATATATTATCGAGGGACATTTTAAGACAAATTAGATCTATAAAATTACATGACTTCACCATTTAATAAGATAATTATTTACTCTAAGATAAATTATGTTTCTATTATATGGAACTTAGATTCTTCAAATTCATCTATCTTTCCTAAGATAATATTTTATGAATATCCTTTTTGTATGATAATTTATTCTTATTAACTTCACTCTACTCTAAAATATTCATCATGAGAATGAGGCAACTCAATCATTCACTTCATCTAATAATTTTTTATGTAGTAAGATAAAACATCAACATGGATTTTTCATATTCTTATTAGGAAGAAGACAATCACTCTATACATTATAGGATAACCACATATAGGATCAGTATAGGATAAATTATTCGGATAAATATAATCCAAAACACTTATGAAACATTGTTAAAATAAATATAAGGGTTTTTTGAATCATCAAAACATGTAATAACTGAGATATGATGTAAAAAATAATTTTATCAAATAATATCCCCCTTTTTTATGATCACAAAACCCATGAAATAAAAAAATAAAACTAAAAAAATAATATTTTCTCTTTTAAAATCTTATACCATGAGGATAAGACTTTTAAAAAATATTAATTCTTCTTCATTATATTACATTCAAATTTTCTTCCTCAAAAAATAAATATTTTAAAACAAAATATTTTTTATCATCTTTTTCTTCCCCCCTTTGAAATAAAAGAAATTGAATTTTTTTATTCTCATAAAATAAAATTTTTAATAATTTATTTTTTAGTATTTTACTTTTCTTCTCCCATTTTAATGATATTAAAATAAATTAGAACAATTAATATAATAAATATTGGACATGAACAACAATAAAGTGTTAGTACTACTTATTATGAATAAATATGGCATAAATTCATGAAGTGATTAATGAATTTGGAGTCATATAAATTAAAAATGATTACAAAACACTTGGATATAAGAAAAAACATATTTAATATGTGAATAACGATATTCCATAAAACAATATACAATAAAGGTAGAAAAATAAAATAATATAAGGTTAGAAAATAACTATAAAAGAGATTGAATCTTATCAAAAAAAACGACTTTAGTATCAAAAATAAATGTATTGAAATCATGTATGTTATGACATAAGATAACATTCACCATAAAAATGTTAAAAAACTGATAATTAACAAAAAATGATTGAAATATTTCTAAAAACGTTTCAAATTATATAAAATACATCATTCTAGCAATAAAGATCCAACTATTTGTGAACTTTCCATCCACTCAGAAACCATCACGTAAACTGAGAACTATGAGAGTTTTTCAATACTATCATTTAATATGAATTTTTCAGGTAGATTTGTGAATGATAAGGGTTGTATAATAGGTAAATTGGATAAAGTCATAGGAGAATTAACCATTTATCCAATAACATATCCCAATATTATTAAGGACGATACATGACTTGCTTGTTCATGTGGAGCAATCCTTACATATATAGAATTGATTTTGGAACTACTTTATGATCACTCTCAAAATAAAAATTATTTTCAAGTAAAAAGGATAGTGTAGAAACTGATTTAGGTATAGGTAATGTCATTTCTTCATAAAACATATGATTTTACCTTTATAAAGATCAGTAGGATCAAGATCTGTTTTATCCTTCATTGAGCGGATTCATGGAGATTGATGATAGTCAATCCTGGAAGGTGTCTCCCACTAATTTTAAATAAGTAATACAATGAATCATTAAACCTCTTCCCCTTTTTATTTAAGAAAAAGTATATATACATTGTAAAACCATTCCATGTCCTCTCTAAGAAATTTCTAAGAAAGTTACGATCATCACTTTTCTTTTCAAAATTGACAACCAACTTATTCAACATCTCAAAATAATTATCTAAAATCCTTATCAAATAATCTAGTGAAAAAATGAAATTTTATTTTACAGAAATTGGATACTACTAAGGATAAATAAAATAATAATCCTCTAATTATTATTATTATTCATATATAGATGATTCTTGCTTGAAACAATTTTATTTATATATTTAAATTCCTTTTCAAATACTTCAATGATATTGGAAAGGGATCTATCTTTGTTATATAATCTTTAGATGATTAATCTTACATCTCTTTTCACATCATCAAATATTACACACAAATTATATTCTCCTCTAATAGGGTGATGATTTCTTTATTAGACTGTTCAATTTATACAACATAAATTTGTGGAAACACAAGATTCCTTCTAATTCCAGCTATTAAATCCCATTAATGATCCTGAATTACTTACTTGGGTAGCAGGTCAAACTAAAAAGATGCAAGAATAAAATTCATTGTTTCCATCTCTATAGAAACTCCATTTAATTTAAATCAAAAATCCACTTGATTCATGGTTTATTCATAAGTTTATACTAAAACATTCTGAATCATAGATTAAAATAAAAAACTTAACTTCTTTATAATCATATCATTCAACATAATTTTCATGAAGGGTCGAAATTTCATTTCTTGATTCAAAAAACTAGGGCTTACTAGATTCCACTTAAAGTAAAACATAGAATATATCCCTTGAGATATATTAGTATTTTATCTACCAAAATCAGGTACATTATAATTTTTATAGTAATTATTGGAAGGATAGGATTTTTCTTGTTGAACTTCTATAATTTCAGCACCAAATGATTGACTTTCTCCATCATCAGGTATTTCTCCAAAATAATGTGATTCCTAATATTTAGATCTGACTATTCTTGAACCTAATTTAGAAAATTAATCATAATGAGAATAAATAATAAGTGGTGATGTTCTTGGTCATATTGAGATGTTCCTTTCATGAACAACATAGGAAAAATGGGTGACATCCTAAGATAACTTGTATCTATGACCTGGAATAGTAATAGAAACAGGAATTGGATGTGAACTCACTCAAGGAGAAGTTTGTTGTCTACATTTAACAAAAAATATGACTCTCCTTCACCATTAGAAAAGAGTCTCACATAATCAGGTATTTATATTACATTAATACTTTTAACTTGTTCATATACTAAAAAATCACATTCTTTGAAGAAGGATGACTCCCCCTGAGTAGAATCGGGATCAAATTAAGCTTCATAAGTTACTGAAAATAAATTTTTCAAAGAGTAATTACAAAAAATTAAAATTCTTCTCAAAATAATTTCACTTAATGTTTTCAACTTGAGAAAATGAGTTGTTGTATTCTTATCCAAAAAAATACCCACATTTTATAATAATAAGGTTATCATTATTCCAAAAGGAAAGAAATTCAATAAGTTATTTTTTAGATGCCACATGTACCTCATAACATTCCATGATATGTTAATAATATTTTCAATCATTAATAATTATAAATAAGTTACATCCTAAAATAAAACATTGTCAAACACACCATTACACTGAGTAATGGAGGATTGTATAAAATTTACAAGGAATTTTTTTCTAGTTCAGGATCCTTCATAAGATTCTTATTTATATAAGTATATTCAAATAAAGACTTAATAATCTCTAGTGGATTGAATTTATCTATTTCATGCAATACAGTATGAAAAACTAAATATCCTTTATAAGGAAATTTGGAAGATTCATCCATTAACAATGAGGTTAATAGAAAACTTTTTTGGTTAACATTTATGGTGACGAGGTCATCATTATCATCCAAATATAACAATCCAGTGTTGTAGAACTCTCAAAATTTTCTTTCAAACACAAACATGATTCATTTTTTTTGTAAAACACATGCTCTCATACCAAACGATTAATGAATTTCCTAATCACTCTATCAGTTCCATTGAGATATGAAAAATCAATTACTCATCCATTGAGAACATTTCATTATGTTATTTTCCTCTTAACTATGCCTGAGGAAGCTCCATCTGTTCTCTTCGTATTCTCTATTATCAAAAATAGGTTTTGAGGTTTTAGAATACTAATGATATAAGGATTTAGAATTAGAGAGAAGAGTTGATTTGAAGTTTCGATACATGTTTCACTCATAGTATTGACGCACTTTATTTAGTTTAATGTTAAATAATGGGTTGTGTAGATATGTGTAGGGTAATCATTACAAAGTCTAGGGGATGTGTCATAATTTGATATTCCTAATACTAAAAAGTGTGAAACCAAAAAATGAGCAAAATAAATTCAATAATGTATCAATTGAATATTTTTTTCAATTCAGAATAATTCCAAAATAATAAATAGAAAAATTAAACAAAAAAATATATTTTAACAAAATTGAATCTATCATCCGGAAAGGGTTAAGAAAAAATGTATTCTAATTGATTTTATTGGGAAATATGTCTAATGTGGTGTTATTTTTTTCATTATATCTTAATAAATAATGTATTAAATCTATGGGAATTATTCTAGAATTCTATATTAGATTATTTGAAATAATGATAGAAATAGTTTTATTACATTTTTGGAAAACATTTGAAATTAAATCCAAAATTCATTAAGGTGTGTTACATCCATAATGATTGTTCACAAACTCTTCATTGTGGAATATATTCATCTTAGGTAGTTGATAATGATATAGAGTCTTGTTTCATATTCGACCATGTTACTAGGAATTTTCCCTGAAATTTATCGGTTTCTGAGGTTCTCTTCTTATCTACTATATATACCAAGAAATATATATCTGAACATAATGTTAAAATTAATTCATAAGTTTTTGAAAAAAAAGAGAATAGGAAACAGTTCATTTTAAATATCTTAAAATCCTTTTTGAAACATTTAAATGTGATTCTTTGGGATTGGATTTAAATATTTCACAAATAAAAATTAAAATCATAATGTCTTTCTTTTAAGAAATATATAGTAAACATCCAATGGTACCTTTATAGAATTTGTTTTCAACTGGTTTTCCTATTTCATCAACATCATGTTTAATATTTGAGATCATTTGTGTTAAGTAAGTCTTACTGTTTTTTAGTCCAATATTCTTAAGAAAATCAATTAGTTTTTTACTTTGGTTTAAATAATTTCCAAAATATTTATGGGAAATTTGAAATCCTAGAAAATATTTTAATTCACCAATCATACACATTTTAAAATCTTTTTGATATGTTTTGAAAAATCATTACAGAATTATTTATTTGTTGATATGAAAATAACATCATCAATATTTATTTTTACTAAAAAATATCTAAGGATGATTTTTCCTTATATAATGTTAGATATTCCATTTCCACTTTAACCCCATTTGATAAAATAAATGACCTAAATCTTCCTTACCATTCTCTTGGATCTTGTTTAATTATATACATATCTTTAGTATGTTCAAAAATAGAATTTTGAGAGAGAGGGTCCTTAAAACCCTGAGGTTGTTCAAAATAAACATCAAATATTAAAATTCCATTTATAAAAGAAGTTATAACATAAATATGATGAAATTTAAAATTCATATAATATGCATATAGTATAATAATTCTAATTGCATCTAACCTAGCAATAGAAGAAAATTTTTCTTCATAATTTAATCATTATTATTGATTGTATCTTTTGGAAAAATATATATATTACTTTTTATTACACCTTGATTATATTTATGGACTCTAAATTCCCATTTTGGTCAAATTATAGGATAGTAATAGGGATTTTCGTCTAATACCCAAACATTATCTATTTTAATTTATTTAACTCTTCTTTAATAACCAAGAACCCACTTTCCTCAGATAAATCTTCTTCAGTAGAATTAGGTTCATGTTTATATAGAATGTAAGATAATTTTACTATGATTCATATATTTCTTCTTATTTTAAATACTTTATATAAGATTCATATAAATTTCTCTAGAGGGTAGTCTTTTTTATTTTTAGTTAATCTTGGGAAAATACTTTTTGGTTCACTAGTACTAACCCTTACTAGATTTTTTTAAAAAAGTAATCATGTTCTAAATAATCATCCATATTATTTTGTTAAAGTTGGTTTCATGTGCCATATACCATATAGAATCAATTTTTTACATTAGTTTGGATCATTTTTTGATCATAATGTTCACATTCATTAATATTCACAAGAGTTTATTCTTCAATAATAATTCACCTTTTTTTAAATAACTCTATAGTATTTACAAGTAGTATAGTAACCTAAGAAGGTACCTTAATAATAATTTGGATCAAATATTTCAATATTATAATTGGTATTCAAGATATAAACTGTGTATCCAAATAATTTGAAGTATCCAACACTTGTATTTCTATTATTCCATAACTTGTGGGGTGTTTTCTATAAGAAAGTTCTTATTATAACTCTATTAATGATATAACATACCGTGTTAATAGCCTCCACCCATAAATGAGTGGGCATGTATTATTCACATAACATAGTAATAGAAAATTCTTAAAAAGTCATATTTCTCCTCTCAACCACTTTATTATGTTGAGGTTTCCTAGGGGAAGGAAAATTATGTTTAATTCCTTGATTTATAAAATATGAACTAAATACAGGATTCTAAAATTCACCTCAACTATCTGTTATTAGTGTCATAATTTTCGAATCCATTTCATGTTTACAATCTTACATAAATTAATAAAAATATAAAAATATTAAATATTATTTCATAAAAAGTTAACCCATGTAAATCATAGAAAACCATCAACTAACACATAAAAATATGATTTTCCAAAAATGCATGCAGTTCTTTTAGGCCTAAACAGATCTTTATGGATAAGATCAATAGGTCTTGATGTAGACACTTAAATAATTCAGTTAAAAGATGTATTGTGTATCTTTTCCATTTTACATGAATCACATTGATTCTATTTATGCAATTTGAATTCATGAAATTCATAATTCAAATTTCTTTTAGATATATTTTTCAAGAGAATTAACATTATAATGTTTGATACTTATCTTCCAAATCCATGATTCATTAATTTCAGTATTTATAAAATTTAAATTTTGTATACATAAATAACATAGATATAGTGTGCGTACATTATCTATTCTAGGTTCTTTTAAATTGAGAGAATTATATTTGAAGACTTAATATGCATTTTTTTCAAAAGCAATAGATTAAACATCATCACAATGTTGAAAGATTCTTATCATGATGTGCTTCAATATTCATCATAAAGGAACTTTTTTATGAGAATTGATTGAGGATATAAAAAATATCAAATTTCAATAATTTTTTCTTTTCTGATGCCCCAAAATGTGACATATCCTCCATCAATCGTGGATAATGAATAAATTTTTGATAAATTCCCACTCATAAATCTCAAAAAACCATTTTCCATAAATAATTTCTTATTTATATTCACATGGTTGGTTTGCTATAATGAAAAATAAAAGAACATAATTTATTAGTACCAAAATAAATTTGTGTCTTGAAATTATAGCTACAAGGGACTTAGGGATCAAAATTTGTTTTTTTCTCTGAAAACATAGTAACTTCTTTTGAAAAATATTTTTTTGATTTTTTTCCATTCCACAAAATTTTGGATTTTTCAAATTATGGATATTAGCATTATGTGCACATTATTGACAATGAAAATATGAAATTAATAAAGGATTAGT
Source organism: Viscum album (assembly GCA_963277665.1). NCBI lineage: Eukaryota > Viridiplantae > Streptophyta > Magnoliopsida > Santalales > Viscaceae > Viscum > Viscum album. The sequence continues at coordinate 1,530,781,310 of OY728165.1, forward strand.
GTCTTTGAACTGGGGAAAAATTTTAAATAAATTTTGGGCTTTTCACACTGACATCCTATACCAATTTTTTATTTATTAAGTTGATATTGACAAAAAATATTTTTATATAATAATCTGAATTATTAAATATGCTTGAAACATCTTTTATTTTGGAACTACGTACTACAAATTTTCAATTTTATTTGAATTTTTGTTACATAATGGAGTAGAATTTTCCAAATTTATTCTTTTAACTCTATATTTTTTCTTATTTAAGTCATCTTATTCATTAAAAATATATTTGTAATAAATTTTTAGGGACTTTTTTTTATTTTTATGCTTTCAATATTTGATTCCAACATGGTACAATATTCATTAAATTATTAATATGAGATGTTTTCCTTTTCCTATTTATGATCATGCTTAGAGGATTAATAAGAATGTGACTCATTCTAATGTTCTATAAAGAATATTTTGGTATTTTCATTAAGAGTTTCAGCTTTTGATTTTATGATTTGAACTCTCTATAATATCAATATTAACTCCATCTAGCCCTTATAACATTCATAGATTTTTTCTGAAAACCAAAATTCTTGAATAATTTCTTATCTCTCTATTTATCATCCTTATATTATGGTAAACATTTCTTGATATTTCTAGGCTTCTTCAACTCATAGCATATCAATTATTTGTAGTTTCCACCATGAGTTTTAAACTTTTTAATTGGTGTTTTGAGTCATCTTCTCTCGTTATATAACTTTTGAACTTTTGGGAAATCTATGAAAGCTGATCATTTGACCCATAATTGGCTGAGGCATATTCTTATTTTTATGTTTTAGATATTTTTATTATTTTCCCTTACTTTTATCCTTTGATGCTGAATGGTTTATGTAAAAATTTTCTTTTTTGATTATTGTAGGTTCTCTGGATTAATATTTCATTTAATATTCATATATAACAATAATTCCTATGAGATATTTATTATAATATTATTAATATATTTTTATTTTGTGATATTAGTTGTAATTCCACTTCACTTAGGTGGTAAAACAATGGGAAATTTCATTTAATGTTAGGGTTTAGTGATAGTAGTTCTTGGAGAATCAATATTCTTAACTGTCTTTATGATACTTCCATTTAATTTTTTAATATATTACCCTTAATATATCGTTAATGTGTCGAACATAAGATTGGATGTATAATATCTAAGGGCCTTAAAATTATAGTTTCCTTCATATGAAACTATTATAGTTGTCAACATTTTATGAGATGTTTGACATTGAGAAACTCTATTGAATTAATTTGATCATAATCCATAGATTATTATATTGAAATAATTGGAATTCAGATCATATTGTACTTCAGTTTCATCCTCCAACACTTGGGGACTAGTTTTAGAATTTCATATTGATTTACTACTTTAAGATAAACATTCAAGACAATATTCTTCAGCTAGATAGTCATGTGATCCATCAAGAAACCATAATTTTCACCATTAAAGTATGGAGCTCTAACCATTAAAATACCTTCTTGGTTATCAGACATAGAATCCATTTGAAAACAGATTTTTTGAAATAATCCTTTTACAAAATAAAACATACTAGTCACAATATCTGATAAAAAATTGTGTCCCAGAGAATGGATAATTGAAAACTCAAGAGTGGGTTAATTGAGATCATAATAGTTAATTTATAAAAAATCCTTCCTCTTCAGTTATTATTGATCAAAACTTTTTCCTAAGTATGAAATGGTTGAGGAAATATAAATAATTAATGGAAATAGATTCAACACATTGGATTTATTGTTGGTAGAGGAATATAAATCTAGTAGTCCACTTCACCAACACTCTACTCCACATGTTTAGTTATTTATACTATAACAATCCTTTTTCTCAGGGATCACAACAGAGTTAAATTGTCTATCACTTAATACAAAGGTCCAAGATCTTTTATCCATGTTCTATATTTACTAGTCCTATGATCGGTATCAACAAAAACTCTTACAATGAGTTTATGGAAAATAGAATCAATAAGATTTTTGATTAATGGTTTCCACACACAGTTTCAAGAATAAAATGACACTAGTATAATATGTGCTCTGAGAAGTTGATACTCATCAAGGTATAGCAAAAAATGATCTATAGTGAAAGTAATAATGTTTTAATAATATGAAAATAATTTTTGTCAGATATTTTCTATGTATAGAAAATCAGAGTATTCTTATGTTTGTATACACATTCTACTCATTCTTCCCATCAATATATCTATTTCTAGGAAGTAACTAACTACTCATTTCATATCTCATTTTTAACATAGAAATTAGATAATCATAACAGTTGAGAATGAAATACATTGTCATGTTGATAAGATATTCCATTAAATAAACACATCCATTCTTACAAAATATATAATTTACATAAGTTGTAGCGATATCAGAAATATTGGTTTTATTCACATATTTCCATTCATGGTAGAAGTGATATATTTTCCCAATTGACCATTCCCATTATGATACGCACAAAAAGAATGAAATATATTATAATATATAATCAATGATATATTAAAAATCATAATAAAATCTTGATCTTCTGAAGATATTTAATTTATAAAAATTTTCATCAAAAGATATCTTCCCAAAACACTCCAAAAGGCAATGTAGATCTCATAATTAAGTAGACTTCATCATTACATATGTTAATTCTTCAACATATGAAAATATATGTTGTAATGATGTGACACTTAGTTTCGTCAACTTCTTGTGGAGTTTGTAAGATAATATTTTTTGAATATCCTTTTCAGAAGATAACATATTCTTATTAGGTTCCCTCTATTTTGAAATATCTAAGTTGTGTATGAAATCGCTCAATCGATTTCTTCAAAAGATAATGTCTTACACAGGAAGTTAAATTTTCAACATGGATTTTTCTGATTCTGAGTATACAGAAGATAAATAATCTATAAATTTGAGGATAATCACATAGGGAATTAGTGTAAGATAAATTATTTTGATAAATATATTCTGAAACACATGATAAAATATGTTTGAATAAAAATAGTGATTTTATGATTCATCAAAATACATAATAACAATGATATATTGGAACAACATGAGTATGTCAATCACATTTTATAGATACACTTTGGTGTCTATATCTAATTGATGATCCTTGATGGAGGTAAAAGAAAAGGTCCAACTTATTTTGAGGTAATTTCATTGACACTTTTTAGAGATAGGATAAAAAGGGGATAAATATGTGACCATGGGTTATAATGATATGAGTCTCATTTAGTGTTCGTAATGATTTATTTGAAACATCTATGTATTTTCTTATCTTTTGTGATATATATCATCATAGAGTCATATTGACCATTACTTTTTTTTGTGCTAACCTAGGCTTCTCAAATTATGACGCACGCAACCTGTACTATGAGAAACTAGTGAAAATTAACATATTATTTTACATATCATATTTGAAACCAACTAAAGTGACCAAAAAATAACTATTCATTATTACATGGAAATAAATTGATTCACTTACACACCAATGAACATTATTTATAGATTTAGAGAGTTACGATTTTTTTAACTTAATAACTGATATATTTACTATTAAATGGACATTTTCCCATGATATAAAGAATAATTTATTCTATAATATGTCTATAATGTCTCTTATAAAATTCTATACAAATTATACCCTTCTAGACATATCTTATGTATTAATTTTACTCCTAACCTCGTAATTTTGAATAAAAATAGGATTAGATGAAATTATACGTATGTTATAGTATATATTGGAAGCTATCATGTAATTAAATATTCATGAATAATATTTCATGAAAATATAAGAATCCCATGTTTTCATATTACCAATCACTTGAGATTGAAATAAAACCATTGATGATATAATAATAAAAATAAGCACATGGATAACAAAAATTAATTTCATTTTTGTAATTTCCTAGAAACTCCATGTAATTTTCTTAATTATATGAAACTATTTCAAGACCATTCAGTGAGTCGATATGCGATTCGTAGGCCCAGAGTGCCTAGAATGATCCGTCAAAAAAATGTTAAGTTTTAAATAGTACACATGAGCTGTTTTCCTAAAAAAGTGGAATAGCTCTCAAAAAGGCCCTCAGATTATAAATATAAGGAAACTATTATGTCCAGGATGGAAGGTTTACCCTAGGTGATACTTAATTTAAGTTGGTTTAGGTCTCCGGTGAGAAAACATGAAAATGGCATAACTGTAAATAAAATAATTAAATAAAAAATCTTCTATTTTTCAAATGATTATAACTCAAAAATGGTGAATCAGATTAAAAATATGAGAGTACCATTGAGCTCTGGAGGGCATATTCCCTTAGTCAGTGCTTAACATTGAATGATGTGCGTCAAGGGTGAAAGATTTTTTTTGGATATTTTTTAAGCGAATAAAAATGGTGCACGTGTGCGGTTTTGGTAACATCTAAACAAGTACCCAAATTGAAAATCTAATGGCGTTGTTGCATCCAGAATGTCGAAATTACCTTCTAATAGATCTAGCCTTGACCGATATAGTTTGATGAAAAAAGTTAATTTTTAGATGTTTTAAGAAAAAATTAAATAAACATAAAAATTTTAATTTATTCAAAATAATTGTTTCACGGGAACACTGCGATCAGCTGATAGTTTCATTCCAGAAATGAAATAGCTTAACAACTCTTTAACTGGTGTTTAATAGATACACTAATTCATAAATTAAATAACATAAAAATGAAATGATGCAACATAACAGAAATTGTGTGACATGTTTCTCTTTTAAGGAGATAACAGGTTGGAGAATTAAGGATGGAATTTATCTGATGGAGAACAAAGAATTTCTCCCCAACAAAGGGCACCAGTTAATTGTAACGTGCCGAAGAAGCCTTGGAGAATGAATCAGGGACCGTATATTAACGAACACCAATGGATTTAAATGGATCGACACCAACGGCGAACCTTCTCTAGGTAGGGGTTATTTTGATTTTGATTTCCATTTTCATATTTCTAAAACAATGAACGCAGATCAACCAAAGAAAAGGTTGATCCAAAGGGTCACATGTTCTTTTAGGATGGTTATTTTTATCATGGATTAGCATTGAGGTTTAACTTTTATAAATACTTAATCCTTCCCCATATTTCTAAACCTTTAATGTGGAGGGTGTGGGCTGACAAGAACAAGGAATGATCCCCTCTACCTTGTTCATTCTTGAAATTTCTTCATGACCATAACTTTGGATTGATGGAAAAGAACTTTTCAGGCCATAGCATGAAATATTGAACCCCATGGAGGATGAAGGCACAAATGGTCTGAAGAGAAGACTATCGGAACAGACAAGGTGGTTCGCGGATAAATCATCCAGTGCACTGGCATGAGAATCATCCCGCAGCAGCGGCCGTTTGCAGATGGTGATGGGCCATGATGGCATGCCATGGCAGAGAGGGCCACACTAGGATCATTCTATTGGAGTGCAGCATAAGAAACCATCAATGGGTCGTCGACTGTTAGAGGTGGCCACCCGACCAGGTGAGGCGCTAGAACGCGGTCCAGCGGGGAGCTCATGTAGGAATAAGCATTCAGCCAGCTCATGCCTGCCACATGCAGCCGAAATGAATGCTTAGTTGGTGTCTGATCTATAGATTACCAGTGTGCCATGCAGGTCAGGTTGGGGGGAGCAAACTAGGCCGCTAAGTATCCCAAGATGGAGTATGTCGATGGCATAAAGCTGGTCTGCTGGGAAGCCCAGGCTGAGAAAGAAAACTGGACAGCCAGTGTGGGGCGGGTCGGATAAATCCCGGTCGCTGGGAAACCTGGTGGGATGGACCCGTGGTAGAACCAGTCCTGGTCCAGTAATGCCCAATGGGAATGTCCCAGTGAGAAGGCCGGACTAGGATGGAAGATACCTGAACTAAGTCAGGTCGGGTTAGTCAAACTGGGTTGGGGCATGCGGGGCCCTCGGGCCAGGATGGTTAGGTCGGTTCGGGCCTAGACATGACCCACTCCTGATTTCAAAAACAATAATGTATATCAGACTGGGAATCAAATTAATGAGTAATTTACATCTATGTAACACTTGCAATGAGGCAGTTTTCTTGGCATACTCTAAGAAGGTTTTCATGGAAGTTGAAATGTGAAAAATTGTATGAGGAGAGGTTTCTCAATGAATTATGTTCCCTGCGTGTGAGAATCATGGGATGACATGAGACTTGAAGACTGATGACAAGAGACCATGTGTAGATCAGCTACAAGAGACCCTATGTGGATCTGCTATGATGGCCTGGTGAGAAGCAGCTCTCTATGACCCGGCAGGGCAAAGTGGGGAGAGACTTTGTGTGACCCAGCAGACCCATGGTACTCATCCGTGATGTGTACCTCAGTTCAATGAAAAAGGTCAGATGTGGATTTGTGTGACTCGTTAGGCCCATGGTGGGGAGCGGGTCAATGTGACCCAGCATACCCATGGTACACATCAGGGATATGTACCCCAGAACTCCAAGGGGTTCAGTGTTACAACAGATACTCTAGCTTTCTGTACATTAGATTATACCAGTGTGAGCACTCCTACTTCATGGATTTATTTTTGGATTGGTTTTTGGTATTTACTTTGGGGTTTAGGGTCCCTACTGAGTATTGTGTTACTTATCATGTCTTGTACAGGTGATCGACGCTTCAACGGAGACCTTGGTGGTCCGGGACCAGTTAGTTCTTAGTGAGATGAGACAGACATGCATATTTCTACGACTAAAGGAAACTACCCTTCACCTACCCTTCAAGTGGGGTCTCGAGCACACAAACTATGGAATTTGTACTTTCCTTTGTTGTTTTGGGCTTTTATTCTGGCCCCTTTGTACTTTCAGTTTGTAATGTACTCTCTATAGTTGTCATAGTGATAGTTGTGTTTTACTTCGTGTTTACTTTCTACAGTTTGAGATTTGTGCATGTGTATATGTTTAAAGAAAAAATCATTTCCTTTTTGGGATATTCCTATTTAGTACTAGTTGTCATCCCCTGGACTAGGGAAGGCTGGCCTGGGGTAGTCTTGGCATAGGCCCATGGGGATGGGTTGTGACAAAGCGGTATCATAGGAGGTAGGTTCAACCAGAAGAACTAAGACTCGGTAAATTTTTATGGGGAAACAATGATAAGTGTTTCGAGTTTGGCATTCAGTCTAGGGAGTCCAGTGTTGGTGAGGTGGATGAAATATCCATACACAAGACCTTGAATTATGATTTTGGACTCAGTACACGAAAACACTTGTTTCATGCATCTTCAAATCTTTTCTCATGATCTTTTTAAGTTTGAGTCAGATAAATAGGTATAATAAATTGACCATGGTTCATCTTTATTCTCTTTCAAGATTTCTCCACATAGATAGCAAGCCAAGATTCCAGTGCGTGGCCAAGAGGATAGTCCATAGAGTAATGATGATTTGGTACACAGACTGCTTCCCAATATAGTACCTTTGGGTGGTGTACTAGCTTTTCCAATGCTCTCTGGTTTGCAGATACTACCAGCGCTACTAGTAGAGGACACATATAGTATCAGTGCCTTACACAAGTTTCAGGGACAGAGACCCCTTAGGTTCTGAGGTGATCCCAACTAACAGGTGGCAGAGGACTGGTTTGAAGTGCTGACCTAGTTTTCCATCTATTTGGGGCACCATTAGATCAGATGACATTCCTTTTAGTGAGCCTTCTACGAGGCTCAGTGGGGTGATGATGGTGTTTTGATCAATTGATATAATGATGTTGTGACTTCTCCATGGAAAGATCTTGAGAACCTTTCTCAGAGAAGGGTCTCTTGCCATACAAGCTAAGGGATATGTGTGCCCAATAACTTATGCAACTTCAACAGGATGACATGTCTGTAGCTGAGTATTAATTGAGGCATACCAACCCTTCTAGGTACTTTATGAATATGATGCGACTAGTTTTCAAGGCTCAGACCTTTGAGCGAGATGAGTTTTAGGACATCTGAGATAGCACTATTCCTCTGTACATTCCTACTTATTCTAGGGTAATAGAGAGAACCATTGTTGTTGGAAGTTCTTTGGATGTGGAGATATAGCCAGTGGAAGTCAGCAGTGGGAAAACATGAAAGTGATGTCAATCTAAGAGACTTGGATGAGTACAAGGACCTCTTTCCAGAGGATGATCCAAGACTACCTCCTTATAGGGAGGTATTCTTATGAATTGATATGTACCTAGGGACAACACTGATATATACAATTACATATTGGATGGATTCTATAGAGCTCGAGGAGATGAGTGTATAGTATAAAGACTTGAAGAGGAAAGGGATCGTGTGGACCAATGTTTTACTATAGACGATCCCCTACATTGTGTGACAAGAAGTCAAAAAAAGCTTGAGGTTAGTTATGGAATATCAGTTCATGAACTAGGTGACCACGAAGAACATATATCCTATAATGAGGATTGATCACCTCTGCGATAAGTTGAACAGAAGAAAATGGTTCTCGAGGATATACCGCAGATCAATCTATCACCAGCTTCTAGTATGAGATAAGGACATCTCAAAGATGGATTTTAGATGTCATTATGGCCACTATGAGTACATAGAGATGCAGTTTGGTGTGAGGAACACCTAGCAGTTTTCATGGGACTCATGAACAAGTTCTTAAATCCACACATAGACCACTTTGTAGTGGCCATCATTGATAAAATATTAGTGTATATAGAATCCAATGAGGAGCACACGATACACCTGGGGATGGTTCTAGACTCATTCCAAGATCACCATCTTTACGTAAATCTCTTGATGTGTGAGTTATTGATATGAAAGGGTCAATGTTCTGGGAAATTTAATCGAAGAGGTTGGAGATATGGTGGATCTGGAAAATACAAAGGCAGCGCTTTCTTAGGAGCCACCCAAGAGTGTTACTAAGGTGATGAGTTTCCCTAGGTTGGTTGGGTACTATCAGAGGTTGTTACCTAACTTATCTAGAGAGGAATCACCCATGTTAGTGTTAATGAAGAAGGGAAAACCCTTTGTGTAGACATAAGGATTCCGGTAGAGCTTTCAGTGGCTAACGAAGAGCTCGACGAGTGCTCCTATCTTGAGGTTTCTAGAGGCAGGAGTCGACTATATGGTGTATTGTGACGCATCAAGAACCAGGCCTGGTTGTGTGTTGATTTAGTGGAAATAGTGATTGCTTATGGATCACAAACATTAAGACCGCATGGGCAGAACTAGTTGACACATGACCTTGAGATGGCAGTGGTATTCTTCACACTGAAGATGTGGCAACACTACCTTATGGGAGAACGATTCATCATCCACTTTAACCACAAGAGTCTCATGTATATATTTTCTCAAAATTATATGAATCTAAGTTAGCAATGTTGGATAATGTTTCTCCAGGAGTATGATTTTGAGATAGTCTATACTCATGGGAAGGGTAACATGGTGTAAGATACTCTTAGCAGGAGATTGAGTTCACAACTACTGAACAAGGCCTCATAGAAGTTGTGCTCACTTTAGATATCCTTTGTGGATATAGATGAGATAGCTTAACTTTAGTCAATAGTGGTTTCCCCTCCACTCATACAACAAGTCATGGAGGCACAACTCAAGGATGCCAGCTGCGAGACCACATGTTCCCAGATGTCCACAAGGCATTCCCCTAATGGATATTCGATAGGTGGGGATAACGTCATCTTTTTCATAGGATTCAACATTGTACTATTGTTGTTACCTGAGAAAGTTTTGAAGGAGTTATATACATCCCCTTTTTTGGTACATCCATGTGTGGTGAAGATGTAATAGGACCTCTGACATCAGTACTGGTGGTCGAGGATGAAGAAGGTAGTGGGAGAGTTTTCCTCAAGATGTCTCACTTGTCACCAAGTGAAGGCTGAGCACCAGGTCCTAGTAGGTTTGACCCAACCCCTTGAAGTGCTGGAGTGGAAGTGGGATAGGATATCGATGGACTTTGTAGAAGGCTTACCATGTACATCTAGGGGGTATGATACAATCTGGGTGATTGTAGACTGAGCCTCCAAGTCATATCACTTCCTAACCATTTGATACAAAGTTTATTATAGATCTTGGGACACCTCTACATGTAGTAGATAGTTAAAATTCCTGGAGTCCCATTTATGATAGTCTCAGATCGTGATGCACACTTTACATCCCGGTTATGGATGCGATTACATGAGTTATTTGGGAATCAGGTGTGCTTGAGCACAACCCTTAACCCAAAAATGGATGGTTAGATGGAGCAGACCAAACATACCTTGGAGGACATGCATCATGTTTGTGTTATTGAATTATTCATAGTTGGGAGGAACAATTACCACTGGTGGAGTTTGTGTACAACCACAACTACCACTCCACCATTGATATGGAACCATTCGAGGCACTGTACGGATGACCAAGAAGGTCAGCATTATGCTAGAAAGACATAGGGGAGTCAACACTCATTGGTCTAGAGGTGGTACATGATACAACTAAGAAGGTTAAAGTCCTCCAAGAGTAGATGAAGACTACACAGAGCCAATATAATTCCTTTGATGATAGGGGACATAGACCATTGGAGTTTGAGGAGGGGGACCACATATTCCTACAAGTCTCTCCTCGATGAGGGATAAAAATATTTGGACGAGGAAGAAAGTTATCTTCGAGGTTCATCAACCCTTTCTAGATTCTATGAAAACCTAGAGAGGTGGTGTACCGCCTAGCTCTTCCCCCACAAATGTACTGGGTGCATGATTTTTTTCATGTGTCATTGCTGAGGAGGATCATGCATGATCCATTGCACGTCATCGACTGAGGAAAGATAGAAATTGATGATTTGATAATGTTTTCAATTTTCCTTGTTGAGATAGATGATCGATAGGAACTAGTCCTTTGTGGATGGTCGATTCCTTTTGGGCTCATTCGGTGGAATCATGGGAATCTCTGAGAGAGAACATAGGAGTGGGAGGCTCAAATTTTTGCTCAGTACCCCCATTTGTTTTCTTAGATTTATTTTGTCTTATAGGGAAATGAAGCCCTAAAGTTGGGCGTAATGTAATATCCTAGAAAATACATGTATTTTTTAAATTATATAGAATTATTTCGCTAACAGGCACTGAGATAGTGTGCGATTCTAAGGCTCGGAGTGACCGGAATGTTCCATAAAAAAATGTTATGTTTTAAATATCACATGTGAGTTGTTTTCCTAAAATTGTGGAATAAATCTTAAATAGGTCACATATCATAAATATGAGGGCACCGTTGCGTTAATTATAGCAGGTTTTTCCTTTTAATGACTTAGGTTTAGTTGGTGTAAGCCTTAAGTGAGAAAACTAGAATATTCCACAATGATAAATAAAATAATTAAAAAAATATATTTTATATTTCAAATGATCATAACTCAAAAATGGTGACTCAAATTGAAAATCGGAATGTACCATTGAGCTGGTGAGAGTTTTTTCCATTATGTAGAGCTCAACCTCGACTGGAGTGGGCCGAATGGGAAAGATAGTTTTTGGAAAATTTTTAAGAGAATTAAAATGGTGTGCATATGTGGTTTTGGTAACTTCAAATCGGGTTCCCTTATTGAAAATCCGAGGGAACCATTGCATATAAAATGATGACATTACCTATGAATGGACATAACCTTAAATGGTGAAGGTTGATGGAAAAAGTTAATTTTTGGATGTTTTAAAAAGAAATAAAAAAACATAAAAATTGTATTTTATTCAAAATAATTCTTTCACACAAACACAATTATGATTCAACTATTTCATTACATAAATTATGTAGTATAATTACTCTTTAACTAAAGTGTAGTAGATACGTTGTTTCATAAATGAGACTACATAATGACACGATAATGTGGTGTAATATAAACGCTGTGAAATGTTTATCATTTAATGGGATAACAAGTTGGAAAATGAGAGATGTAATTTCTCTGACATCTGGTGAAGGATTTTTATTTAATGAAGTAAACTAGTGAATTGGAAAGTGGTGATTATGCCTTGGAGAACAGATCTGGGACCGAAGATCATCGAACATCAATGGATTTGAATGGATTGATAATAATGAATAACCATCTCCAGGTAGAGGTTACTTTTGATTTTTATTTCCCCGTTTATATTTATAAAATAATTTACGTGGATCAATAGATGAACATGTTGATCCATGGGAAACTTGTTTTTGTGGGAGGGTGATTTTCTTTGGGGTTTTGGATTGGGGTAGAACTTTGATAAATCCTTAAACGTTTCCCATGTTTCTAAACCTCTAACGCAGAGGGTTTGGGCTGACATGAATAAGTCTTGAGCTCCTATATCTTTTTCATTCTTGAATGATCTTCGTGGATCCAACTCTAGATTGAGAAAAAGGATCTTTAGAGGCTGTTGAAGGGATGATGGAACCCAATGGAGGCTGGAGGTGCAAACTGTCTGATGAATGGACCACCAGAGTGGACCAGGTGGTCTGCAAAAAATTCTGTCGGCGCAACGTCGCTGGTGGTGGCGGTGCCCCGTGGTGGCTACCGCAGGCGGATGATGGTGCACCATGATTTCATACCACGATGGATAGGTCCATGGTTGGATTGGGCTACAGTGGTGTATCAGGAGCCGCCAGTAGTGGGCTGATGGATGGTGGAGGTGGGATGCGGCCAACCGATCACGTCAGGTGGAGCGTCCCGTGCAGCATGGGTTGTGGTTTCGCACTGGCAGGCAGTCCAGTAGAGACTGCCTGCAGGACCAGGTGGTTATTGGATCTTGTCAGCCGTGTGTAGCCAAACCAGATTCCCAGTGGGCATCCAGGCTAGAGAAGACTGGCCCGCCATGCGGGTCGTGCTGGGGGGGGGGGGGGGGGGGGCGAACCGAGCCGATGAGCAGACTGAGAATGAGTAATATGGACCTCTATTGCGGGCTAGGACATTGGGAGACCATGGATTGGAATAAATTCTAGCCCACCAGTGCGGGTTGGGCTGGACAAATCTTGGTCGCGGGGAGACTCGACGGGCTAGGCCCCTGGTCGAACTGGGTCAGGTCTAGCAAGGTCCAATGGGCCTAGCCCAGTGTTCGAGCCAGACCGGACTGACCCATAATGTAACTGGGTTGGGTTGGGTCGGTCCAACCGAGCAAGGCATGTGGGGCCCCAAGCTTGGTTGGTCGGGATGGTCCGGGCATAGATAGAATCAACCCTTGACTATCAAAATGACAATAACATTCAGACCAGGTATCCGATTGAAGAGACATTTACAACATTGGAACCCTTGCGATGAGGTAGTTATTTTGGAATACTATAAAAAGGTTTTCATGGAATTTTAAATGAGACGAATGGATTGAGGAGAGGATTTTCCCAAAATCATGCGCACTACATATGGGAAACTAGTGGCTGACTGAGTCCTAAAGACTGAAAACTAGAGACCCTGTGTGGAGCAGCTATAAGCGAACATCGGTGCATCAGATATGATGGCTTAGTGGGAAGCGTCTCTATGTGACCCATCATGCCCATAGTAGGTAGCGTCTCTGTGTGACTCAGAAAAGCCACAATACTCATCAAGGATGAGTACCACAATATGATGGACATAGTGTTAACTGGCTCATTGTAACCTTGCAGACCAATGGTGGGGAGCAGCTCTGTGTGACCAAACATACCGACAATACTCATCAGGGATAAGTACCCTAGCCATCCAAAATATTCAGTGTTGCGATTAATAGTCTTGCATTTCTTACATTTTATTATACCTATGTGAGCTTTGATGCTTTTTGGTTTTCATTATGGATTACTTTGTGGTATTTCCATTGTGGTTTGGGGTCAAGACTGAGTATTGTGTTACTCACCCCTGCATGGCCTTTTCCCGCACATGTTGTGTCCCGTGTAGGTGATCAATGCTTCGATGGAGACCTTGGTGATCTGGGACTAGGTGGTTTTCAGTGAGACGTGATAGAAAAAATGTTTCAACAGAGACCTTGGTGATTAGGGACTAGTCAGTGCATGGTGAGATGGGATGGACAATCATACTTCTACTGCTATAGGAAGCTACCCTTCACCTACCCTTCAGGTGGGGTCTCGAGAGGAAAAACCATGGCAGTTGTACTTTCCATTGGGGTTTTGTGCTTGTATTCTATCCCCTTTGGAATTTTAGTTTGTACTGTACTCTCTTTATATTTCCAGTGAGAGTTGTGGTTTACTTCGAGATTACATTCTTTAGTTTGAGATTTGTGCATGTGTACAGGTTTAAAAGAATGGGCCTTCCCTTTTGGGGTTATGCCTATTCGGTACTAGTCACCAATCTCGGACCTATGTAAGGCGAGGTTGGGGTAGTCACGACACGAGCCCTGGGGGATGGGTCATGGAAATTTTAGTGAAATTTATATTTACAAACATAATTATATTTCAATCTAGGCCTTAGCCAATACCTCTTACATACTAAAATAACCGCAACCAAGACATCACTCTTACCATCATGATTGTGACTAAGAAATTATTCATACTATAATGATATTATTAAATCCATCATTCATATCTCCATGACCTAATAATTAATAATATTCATGCATTAAAGACCATAGATGACATGAACATACATTAATTCTGAGAAAAATTAATTATTTAAAGTCCGACATACAACTATTATTGTTGTGATCTGGGGATTATCCATAGGGAAGGACACTTGTGAGTATGTGTGTGGGATGAAAGAATATCGAAAAATCTCATAAAAATTGGATCATTAGTGACGTTGTGTTGGTGGTGAAAAATATGTGATACTAAAAGTGATGTGAGAGAAATTAGAGTGATGAAGGCACAGATCTACAAGGGATAAAGTAAATTAAGAACTATCCCAATTAAGTAGTTGATGAGATAATGGAATTTACATTAAGTGTTTAAATATATATATTTTTTCATATATATGTTTTCCATCATTAATTCCTTTAAATTATGATTTTAGGACTTATTCAAAATAAATATATTACTTTATTGGTATTTCAATATATTATTCAGTAAATACAATAGTAATTTAATTGTAGAACACAATTTATCACTGAATAATGAAATAAATTTTCATTAAATCCACGATGGTGATTATAATGATGAAAACTTATATTATTGAAATTTACCTTCTTATAAATATTTCATGTATTATAAATCACATAAAATCACTTATAGAACACAATAAAAACTTTATAAATGATCAATGAATTAAATAAGAGGTACTTTTAGAAGTTAATGAACCTATACCGATGGAATAATAACTTAACCATTGGAATAGTAATGTGACCCTTAGGAATAGTAAACTAGTGAATAGAATAGTAACCTCAGCTATGAAAACATAAATAAAAATTGGGTATATTACAAATAGGAAAATGATATATCTATATCTTGGAATAAGTAAATTAAAATTTTAAAAATCATAAATTAGGTGTTAGTATTTTTTAAGTATTAAATATTTAATAACAATTTTATAACTAATATAGTGATTTAAAATGAAATTAATTTTTTCAAAATATATTAATATATATAATTTTTTTTTCTTATTAATATAGGACAATTTTATAAGGCCTTTGTTAGTTATTGAAAGTGTCATAAAATTGGTCATAATATTGAATTTTTTATATTTTGAATAATTAATGATTTTAATTAAAAATTAAATAATAATATATAGAAAAATATTTCCTTTTAATGGATTCCATTTTCGAATTATAAACATTTAAAAATGTTTTGTGTGAATTTATAGGATTTTTTTAAAATACTTGACTTTTTTGTGAACAGAAAAATACAATAATTTGTGATTAATGCTAAACACACAGATTTTTAAGTAATAGATGATGTTTGGATGATGTAAGTTCATAATTGTTAAATATAATTCATTTTTTTAATTTATTTATTCATAATTATCAATCTATTCGTAGTCTTGATCCAAAATAATAAACTAATTAATAAAATATTCAAAAAAACACCCCTCTCATCCACTATAAATATCACCCCTCACCACCCCTTCTCCTCACAACTTCCATGCATTTAAATTTTTTGAAATTTATCCAAATCCTCTTATGATACCCTGACTCATGTTTAGTATTCATTGGTCTTATCAAAAGATCAAAACCATTTCCCTAAGGATGTTCTCAAGGAGGATAAAATCAAGAGTCAAAAACCTCTTTATTTTTCTTTTAATTTATTTTCAAGTAATTTTTTTATTATAAACTCCTCACCTGTCTATCCCAAAATGAAATGATATCTCCAATATCGTATTTATAATGGAATTATATAGTGTTTAGAGAATAATCCATCATCAACTATCATCCCTCTATATTTGATCTAAAATGAAAACATCATACGTGATGTGTTGATTTAACACATTCAAGGATGATGAGTTTTCAATTTCCATTCACTCTTTAAAGTCGGGCCATAAAAACATTTTTATAGTTAATAAAGATTATAAAATATATATTATGTATTATTTAATGTTCAAGAACCGTTATATACAAAGTATGTTAAATAATAAAAAAACTAGTTTGCGATTATCAAAAACCGCCAAAATAATCTAAATTGTTGTCACTAAAGTCTTAACTATTGATTAATAATCACCATAAAAAAATAATATCAGAATTTAATATTTTTTATGTTCATTAATAACATATAAATTAAATTCTTGATAATAAATCCCATTTTAAATAAACTTTCATACTCATATACAAGTAAAATGATAATGAAAACGAAGGGCAAGAACACTCCCATATGATAAAATTGTATCTTATAACTCATAAAAAATACAATAAATGCACTTAATATGATTCTGTTAAATCAAATAAACGAATAATATGATCATTATTAAATATTTAAAGGATTTAATTTGATTATCCTAGATATTAAGGTCAAGTTGAAGACACTTTTAGAAAAAAATGTAAGGGATTTTCCCCAAAACACCATTTTCCATTCGGGATATGATTTCTCTCTAATTAACCGAATTTAATTTTTAATTATTTTTATGATGTCCTCATAAATTATGTGTTAATTTTCTATTTTTATATACCTTTCATAATCCTTCACTCTTTTATGGAGAGTTATATGTTTTACATGGAGTATTTCTCAATTCTTCCCGATAAACAAGCCTAATAAAAGGGAACTTCCCAATCCCTTACTCATTTCTATGTATACTCCATAATATGTTTAAAGAAACCAATATTTTTCATAACATAACACTTTTTATCATGAAAAAATATCTCTATTCATTTCCTGTTTTATGAAAATTGTTTTCCAAAAGAACTCTTCTTTAAAATGTAAAATGTGTATTTATATCAAGAGTACCTTGATGATTTTATTAGAGTATTATCATCTATTTCAGTGAACTTTTCAGAATATTATGCTTAATTTGGATTAATATTTTATGATATCATGTATAATATTTAATTTTATGGTTTATTATTATTTTGACTCGGGATGAGCAATCATGATTCCACTCACCATGTTACTCAGAATGGTTATTTATTAGGTTTACTAATTGGGGAATGTTTTTTACATTTAATATGATAGTTTTAATATGAATGTATATATTTTTTATTATTGACCCCTTTTTCATATGAGGAATTAATTGGAGTAATTAAGTGACTTTTGGGGACAACTAAATCCCCTAAATGCATTAATAGTTCTCTTGAGGCAAACTAGACTGAGTTTTTACCCATTATGTATGGTGTCTTGGTCAAAGCCAAGATGGAATGATTATATTTTATGAAATTATGAATTCTCTCGTTGTGATATTAGTAATTTATATCCTATGTGGTTAAATGACTAGTATAATATCCATGGTTAAGTTTCATTCTCATGTTATAATTTTATATATCATTATTTATCCATATTTTCTTCCTACTATATTATGCTCAAGATTATTTGTTTATGGAATGCGCTTTTAGTTATTCATCATGAATCATTATTTGTGTTTATAGATTCTACCGTATTTATTAGCATTACTATGCATCTAAGATCACCCTTTTATTCTATTTTAATTTTCCCTAGGTTGAAAAGGATTATATTATTAATGACTTGTAGGGATAATATAGTAGATTATGGGTGGTTCTAATGGATTTTTTATGTTATATTTCTTTTAATGTTGTAATGTAAAGTTAATGTATGTAATATGGATTCCAAAACAACTAAATTGATCAGTATTTTGGGATTCTAGTCTTGTATTTATTCCATTTTATTAATGAATGGAACCATCTCTATCTTTCTGGGGTTGAGTTCCCCATAGTTGGTATCGAACAAGGTTTAGTAGAAACCATGGAAAATGAATTTAGAAAACATAGATTAGGGAAAAAAAACCCTAAGAAAGACATTGAGGATAATCATATAAGAACATAATAGAATTTGTTTATGGTAGATATCATGCTGTTATTCATATAAATACATCCCTCTCTAGATAATACAAGTTGATATGGTTCTATAACAGATATAAATATTGGTAAAAAAAGATAATGAACCCATGTCCTTACTCGAGTAAACCTGTTACACAATAATAGGCCTTACTGTGCACCTATTTTGATACTCTCAGGAAATATGAATAGGATAATTTACATTTCATTTACAAATTGTTATTAAGGATTTAAAAGATTATATATTTACAATGAAATTTTGTTTATGATTAGGAGATTATATATGCCTAAATTTTCAATTTATGTAATGTATTTTCCTAGTTCAAAATTATTAAAAACATAATTTAGTGTATGTCATTATTAAGAAATGAAACCCAGTGGATGGAAGCTATATGAAAAAAATACATGTAGGTATTTCCCTACCATTGAAGATAATTATGATTCCACTAGAGTTGAAACCGATGCTTATCTTCTTATAACTATACTTGGATAGCTGACATGGATTACGAATAATAACCTTACCCATATAGAGCCTCATGATCCAAAATATGGGGGAGAAATGATAGACCACTTCACAAGATAATAGACTCCATCATTCAATGGGGTAAAAAATCAATTTGTATCTGATAAATGGATAAGTTCCTTAGAAAAGATTTGTCTTACTCTAGGATGTCACAAAAGGAAGAAGGTTATCATTACAATTTATTATCTCTCTGGTGATGTAGATCAATGGTGGTCATTGATTATAAATATTTAGTATGAGTATGAAATAACAAACATCGAATGGAAGGATTTTATGGAAATTTTATTTATAAAATATTTTCCTCATGAGTAGCGAGTGGATATGGATAGAAAATTATTAAATCTACAGAAAATGGAAGATGGTAATGTTGCTAATTATGTATTAATCTTTATAAGGTTAGAAAGGTATGTTGTAGATTACATATGAAATCCAAATAGGAATATTGATTTATTCTTTTATAGGATAAAACCATCCTCTAAAGGGTAGTAGAATCACAAAATTTATAATCATCTGAAGATATAGTCTCATGTGTTATCAAGACAGAAAAATAATTCTCTAAGTCATGTGATTTTGAAGAAAATAATGAGAAGAAAAGGTTATCTAAATACATTGGAAAAGTAAATATAGAAATGTTGAATAAGTTAGTAGTTGAATTTCTATCCTATGAATATTGTGGGAAGAAACAACCCAATATGTGTCTAAAGGGAATGGGAGTTTGTTATAAGTATGGATAAAAAGAACCGAAAGTTTGTTATTTTTCGGGATAGAAAGAATCTAACAATATTTGATGCTAAAATCCTAAAGAGATATAACATTATGAAAATGATTTTCCTAGGAATCAAAGAAGATTTTCTATGAAACAATATAAGGATCAAGGAAAATCTTATGCAACCACAACTACTGAGTTTGATGTACATAATCAAGTGGTGTGAGGTACTTTAATCTTTTACTCAAACTTAGCCAATGCTTTATTTTATTATAGATCATCGCATTATTTTATATCTTCCTAGTTTTTCAAGAAAATTGAATATTACTATTTTTAGCTAATAAAGGGGTTATTAGTCAAAACTTCTATTGGAAGTATCATTGAGACAATGATGTATCGTTAGTTCCCTTTAAAACACATAAACATGATTCAGTTGATGACATTGGCATCATACCTATGATTGAATTTGATATAATCCCCAATATATACTATATTTCAAAATATAATGTGAAAATATAATGCAAAAGGGGGAAATTACGATTAGTGTGGAAGATGTAAGATCCATTATCTTTAGACAATAATCCTCATCGTCTAATTCATATCTCAATCCACCACCAATAGCTTATCTAAATGAAATTCATGGGGAGGAAGGAAAAAATCATCTAAGGATGAGGAAATAAATCTTTAAATTGAATATGTACTTCTTTTTCAAGAGTATATTTATTTATTTTCAACATATTTACATAGAAATTAATTAGAGTGAGAATTTTAGTTTTCCATTGATTTAATTCTTAGTGAAATAACTATATCAATGATTCCTGATAGAAAGAACACCATGAAATTAGTGGAGTGGAAGAAACAACTAAGGGATATGGGTAATAATAGATATATTATCCCTAGTGTTTATCTATAGTGATTCACTATGCTCTTTGATAATAATAAATAATGATCCATGAGGCTATTCGTTGACTATATATTAATAAAAGCTATTACAATAAAGAACACATTTACTCTTCCTAACATTGATGATTTATTTCATCATCTTTATGAAGAAAAATATTTTTCATAGATTGAACTTTGATATGGATATCATAAATTCCATGAAAGGAAGGAAGGTATTTTATAGAAAACATTTCGAACCAGGTATGGTGTAACACCGCGAGATTTTATGAAAAATATTATTTTAATTTCATTAATGTCTTGTGTTGTATTCTACACCAAGATTACCTTGCGCTATACGCAACATTGTATTAGCTTGCAGTATACGCAACACTACTCTTGGATCGTGTTACACAAAATTTTGATAATAGTTATTCTACGCAACATTGAGTATATATATTTATATTCAATGTATAAATGAAATATGGTTGGATTCTGTTATACAAAACAACGAAGGATTCTTTCACAACACGCAACCCTGACTTGGCTTGCATTACACGCAATCGCGACCTTCCTCGATAGCGTGTGTTGTACGCAATACCGGGTTTTAATAAACAATGATATATTATTATAATATTGTCATGAACTAGCCATTACGAATAGTATTAACTAAATTTTGAATTTTATAACATTAATATTCATCTTACACATTTTCTAGAACATGGTATAAGAACAAAATAAATTTTTCGGGTAAAATAAGTTTTTTTCAAAAAATGCAGTTTTCCCGCCTTTTGATGGCGCACCCACTTTAAATATAGTTTTTTACATGTTTATATGTTCAATTTGACAAAATAAAATTCTTATTTTGAATCAGGATATAAAAATTTACATTAGATAAAGTTTTGATATTTTTCCGACAACTTTCATATTTTAATGAATAGTAAAAACACGCTATATTTTAATTAAAAAAAACTTTTTTCATCGTAATATATTATGTGGTTAGATTATAATATTGAATGGTTTTAAAGTACAAATAGAATATATTTTTACCATTTAATATAATGTATGTCATTAGCATTGATTTTACCTTGAATTCGTAGGTTAAATCAATTCAATCTTTTTCAATATTTTAAAGAAAAACCCGTTTTCTTTCGACAACGGGATTAATTTTAATTTAATTTCTGCATATTTTGTATATTGAATTTGGAAAAATGGATTCCATCTTTGGAATCAGTGGGTCCAAATTATGTTAATAAGCTACTTTTTATTTTTGGGCATTTTGAATAGTAACTACGGTAAATTTTATTTACTATAGTTAAAGGTAAATCGGGTAATTAAGGGTAAATATAAGATTATAAAATTACCCTAACACTTGGAAAAATCCTATTTTATGGATAAAAGTAGACCCATATAACCTAAGGGTCGGATTATATTCATTTTATGGACTTTTTTCCATGAAAATAATTTAATTATTATTAAAACCCAAGAATGTGACAACATGTCACTTTCTTAAATCTTATAAGTATAATAATTTTAATTTAGTGATAAACTTCATGAAACATCGAACATGAGTAGTCTCCAGAAATATAATACAATTATATACATCATAGGAATTTATTAATAATTTTTAGGGATTAAATAATTATCATTTATTATGACACAAATATGATGTAGTAATTGTCTTATTAATGAAATATTGACATAATTGATGTTATAAATGCCAAAATAAATGTAATTTGAGACTTTTTATGACTTACACTAATTTTCTAGGTTAATATGACATGTTATTGTGGATTTAAGTAACTTGTTTCGAACTTATCATTCTGTTATGAATTTCATAAAAATCATGTACCAAATAGTGTCAAAATTGACATAAATTAGTTTTTAAAACAAATATTATATTATTAATTGTTATATTATTCCTAAAAATCTACGGTTCGGCAAAATGACTTATATAAGATTATATATATTAATAATAAACAACTTTGGGTTCGTTTGGCTTGATATAGTAAGTTTATTAACCATATAGTGTAAGAAAACAAAAAGAAACGGTAAAAGTTAAATTATTTAACAAAGAGTTAAATCTAATTAATATGGTTAAAATAATAACCTAAACTTGTCTAAATCCTACTGTATGAGAGGATTTAGACCCATCCCCACTTTATCTTCTAATTAATACCCTTTGTAACCATTATAAACCAAATATTACCTTAATATAAAATAATATTTTGAGGTTTTCCTAAGGTGCCCCTCTCCTCCCTTATAAAAGGGCACCTCCTCCCCCTCTTCCAAACACCACATTGAGCCTTCAAGCTCATCCAACCCCTGACGAAATCTCTTCTCTACTTCCCTAGTATCATCCTAGAGGTCCTGGTCTTCTTAAAATACCATCCTTAGTTCTTTAAGTGGAGGTTAAGAAAAGGCGCGTCAAAAAGAGGTAATATCCATTACCGATCTTTTTCAATTTCTTTCTTCTTCAACTTCTTCTTCTTTAGTTGTTTCATGATAAAGTAATAACATCATTATTTATTATATACTGATATGTTATTATAAATATGAAACAACTCTAATTAACCTTCTATCCATCCTACGGAAAAAGGAAATCACCGTGCGTGTGTACGTACGGAATACCGTCTCCACACCGTGGTGTAATCTATTTTCCGCCACCACCTTAATTGGATGGTTATAATGGTGTAATGAGTAACTCTATATGATTATTATAAAGTTATATTGATACTGAAATAGTATACATACACTTCAACACAAGTTCACGATCATGATAACGATATCATCGCTCGTGCGTACGTACGGACTACCGTCTCCACGACGCGATGAGATTCATTCTCCACATTAACCATTCATGAATGATTATAAAGTATATATAATGAAGAATAATGAAATATATGACATGTTAAATCTACTGGATTTATTTATATATATATATGTATGTCATCTACTTACTTCCATTCAAGACAATAAGGAAAGGAAAACAGCGTTCATGCGTACGTACGGACTACCGTCTCCATGAACGGTAAGTTTCATTTCATTTATCTATCTATTATATATATATATATACTGAATATATATGATATATAAATCATGTTTTATATTTTTTAAGTAATTAAATCATGATATAAGTAATAATAATGTCAAGAACAACAATTCCAAACACCTACAATAAATGAAACGATTTTACCCAAAATGCTTCTTTAACATGGAATTTACAAAAGAACGGGTAATATAAAGTCATAAGTGAACCATATATGATATCATAACAATGAATATGATTCTATAATAAGTTAATGACATTATTAAAATCATTATACAGGAGGTTCGGATACGTACAAATCATATCGAACATAAGGTAAGGGAAATATCACAATCTCATTTTTATCTGAGATTGTTTATACTTTGGAATTTACTGGGGTGTATTTTATCATCCACATCCATGTTTACTCAATATTTAATATTATTTCCATCCATATACAATTGTTTAAATCCAATTTTTCCCTTCGGTAAGTTTTTAGTAAAATATATGAAAGGAATCTTTTGTCGTTTTTCGTACGAGGTACTTTTTGACTTTTCTGACAAAAGTACGAGAAGAATGTTTTTTTAACTTATACGGCATGAATTTATTTTTAAAACATTATTTCCAAGAAGCTTCCTTTACAAGTTTTCAAGTTTATTTTTAATCAACTTCTTTTAGTTTAGAATTGTATGACATGTTATGAAAGGAAAAGTGTTTTTGAAGAAGAAATGATATTTTCTTCAAGAATGGAGTTCAATTGTTTTATCAAAATTATTCTCCATCTAAGATAATAAAGGGTTCTGTTTCTATCCCTATTATTACATTTATTTGACTATGTTGTGATGGAATTATTTTTATGAATTCCTTTATCTTATATGAATTTTTTTATGATGTCATGATGTTTAAGATTCCCATTTTTATTACATGGGTTATGCTATGATGTATGGATTATGATTTTGTGGCACACATAAGAATGGTATCATTATGAGATTTGTGAGACCTATATCTCCCTCCAATGAATTGGGTAAAGATTTTATATCTCATGAGATAGACATGGATGGAATGGTAGGTTATACCGGTTCAGTGAAATATGACTGAAACGAGGGTGACTCGGTTCAGAAATGGACTTTGTCCACTAAGATAGTCTTGGTAATGAGTCTTGACTAATAAGATATGATTCTCTATGATTATGTGTGTATGCCACAAAGTTTCATGTCTTAAGTTATGTTTATTGGGATTTCATTTCACTACTATGATTTATCCCATGTTATGAAATTATGCTCTCTTTTGCAGGTTAAGATTTCCAAAATGTTATGTTCTTATGAATATGATGTGACTGATATTTCTTTTGTTTACCCTTACTGAGAATTTGAGCTCACCCTTTTATGTTTTCTTTTCCCCAGGATATAAAGAAAGGTTTTAGGTAAAAAAAAGAAGATCTTTATGGGAGATGTTGAAGATCTTTCACCACGATTAGAAGATTATATTCCGAGTTTCCAAAGACACTAAACTATTACGATCCTTGTGTGTGTGTTTTTGTTATGTACTAAGTATTCCGAAAAAGTAATGTAATGTCCATATACATCAAGCTTCGGGTATCTACATATGGACATTACAATTTTACAGTAATTCCATTTGGAATGACTAATGCACCATCTCTTTTTGTTGGTCTAATGAACAAACTATTTGTGAAATATATTTATGTTTTTTATGATATTTTAAATGATATAATTTCATTTACAAAGGTATTTAGGACCACAAGAAATACTTGAGAGTTGTTCAAGATATCATAAGAAGAAAAGAGTTGTACGGGAAGTTTGGAAGGAGTGAATTCTTACTTCGAACACTTTCTTTTCTTGGACACATTATCTCTAACAATGTAATATCAGTTTATCATGTGAATACAAAGGAATTTATGGAATGTTACACACTAATGAATGTAACAGAGGTATGTCATGTTATGATTTTAATAGGTTATGATCTACCTTTTATTTAGAATTTTTCATGAGTAGGTAAATCTTTCACTGAGAATACATTTAAAGGGTTGAAGATCTCACAGAAAAAATATTGTGAAGAATTTTTTGATTAATTGAAAATGAGATTAGTAAATTCTATGATCTTCACTCTACCATTGAGAAATGGTTTATTTTTGATATATAGTGATGTATAAAATAATGGACTTGGTTGTGTCTTCATATATAGTGATAGAGTTATTACATATGCATCCAGGTTGTTTAAAACTCATTAAAAGAACTATCCAACACATGATCTTAAGTTAGCACCTGTAATATTTTCTCTGAAATAATGGAGACACTATCTCTATGGGGAAAGACGTGAGATATATACAAATCACAAGAGTTGGAAATATATATTCTCATAGAAAGATGAAAATATTTTAAAAATGTGATTTCTTGAGCTTCTGAACGATTATGATTGTTCACTACACTACCACCCAATGAAGTAGAATAAGGTAGTGGATGCATTGAGCAGGAAAGATCATGATGTTCTGAAAAAAATGAGGATTGAAAAGGATTCTGTGTATATGGACCTAGGAAATATGGATATGGGAATTATAAATAAAGGAAAAACAATGTTAAATTTTCAGATAGTTCCCCAATAATAATTATTGTAAATAATTAATATTTATGTGTATTATGATGATAAAATTTAAAAGATAATAAAATATGTGAATGATGGGATATTGGCAGACATCATGTATGAAGATAGAATTCTAAAATTTGAGAGTAGGCTTTGTGTTGTAACTATAACTAAGATAAAAAGGGAGTTATTGGATGATTCCCATAGCTCAAATATATCTATAGACCTCGGTTAAAATATTATGTATTTAGATTTGAAGGAACATTTCCGATGGGATAATATGAAGTAACAAATTTATGATTATGTATCAAGATGTTTAGTCTATCAATAGGTGAAGTATGAAAGACAGCATCCAAGAGGTTTCATGCAACCTCAGCCTATTCCTACAAGGAAATTAGATGAAATCACAATTGATTTTTTCACTAGATTACCAAAAGATCAATGAAAGAATTATTCAATATTGGTAATTGTTGATCAATTTACCAAATATGAAAATTTATACACTATAATATAGGATTTTCCACTAGAGAAATTTTCAAGACTCTATATTAATGAATTTGTAGTATATCATGGAGAATTTATTTTAATTGTGTCTAATTATTATAACTTATTTACATCAAAATTTTGGAAAATTATTTAGAATGATTTGGATACTGAGCTTCATTTGATGTATTACTTATCGCCATAAAACTCATGGGAAGTCTAAAAGAACCATTAAAACATTAGAAGTCATCTGGATATCATGTCCATTTGACTTTCAGGGTATGCATAATAAATAATTACATTTGATAGTGGTTCCTACAATAATAGTTTTCATTAACATATTCAATTTTCACCATATGAAGCATTATATAAAAATATATTTCCTACTCCAATATAATGAGAAGTAGTTGGTGAAAGGAAGATTGTTAGACAAGATGTTATTGAGGAAACAAAAGAAAAGGTAAAGACTATTCAAACCCATATCATAGTAGAAAAACATAGGAACAATACCAATACTAATAATTGATGTTTGTATTTAGAATTTCAAGTGGGAGATCATGCTTTATTGAATGTATCTACATGGAAAGGTGTTATAAGATATATAAAGAAAGGAAAACTAAGCCTTGAGTACATTGTTCATGTTGAAATCCTAGATAATATTAGAGCTATGGATTATAATTTGGGAATTCAACCCAACCTTTTCAATGTTTTTTATTTTTTCTATATCTATTTGTTAAGGAAGTTCATACCAAACCCAACACCTGTTCTCACTTTTGAAGAAACAGAATTGGATCCTTATGTATCTTAATTTGAAAATCCTACCAAGATTCTAGACAATAGAGAGAAGGTGTTGTGTAATAAGATGTCTTTTTTGGTTAATATAATTTGGTAAAAAAAATCCAAAAATTTATTTGGAGACATGGGAACTATAGGAATATAGGATGAAGAACTACCCAAATAATTTTATGAGGTGATATTCTAGAAATCATGATGATAGAGGGGAGAATGTAATGACCCAAATTTCTCTAAATGAAATTTCCCATATTAAAATTATTTCTTTGATTATAAATTACATAAAATAACTTATATAACACAATAAAAAATTATAAATGATGAATTACTGAAATAAGAGGTATTTCTATAAGTTAAGGAACCTCTACCAAAGGAATAATGACTTGGCCTTTGGAAAATTAATGGGACCCTTATGGATAGTAATCTAGCCAAGAGTATAATGCTTATCCTATAAAAGTATTATAAAAATTTTGGTATCTTATCAATAAAATTATGATATATATATATATATATTGGAATAAGTAAATAATTTTTTAAAAAATGATTAAATCAGTGTTGGTATTTTTATAAGTTATAAATATTTAGTTACAAATTTTTAATTAATATAATTATTTAAAAGAAAAATTTATATTCATAAATTTGATTCATATATTAATATTTTATTTTCTTATAATCATAAGATAATTTTATGAGACCTTATTTAATATTTGAATGTATCATAAATTCTGTTGTAATTTTAAAATTATTATTTTCTGAATAAATGATGATTTTAATAAAAATTAAATCTATCGTATTCTGAAATTTATTTTCTTAAAATGTATTTTTTTTGAATTCTACATGTTGAATAATGGTTAGGGTGATTTTTTTTGGATTTTTTAAAATAATTGATTTTTTGGTGAATAGTAAAATACAATAATTTTTTATAAATGATAAATACAAGAATTGGTGAGTCAAAGATGATATATGGCTGAAGTAAGATCATAATCTCGAATTAACCTTAATTGTGTAAATATATTTAGTCACAATTGTAAAAATATTCATTGTATTGAGCCAAAATAAAAATCTAAGGTATAAAATATTAAAGAAACACCCCTCTCCTCCACTATTAATACCACCCTCCCCACCAGTTATCATCACACATTAAAAAAAATGGTCCATGTCCAATTTCATCCCTATAAACTTCAAAAGCCACTCTAACACATCTAGGATCCCTTTTATCATCAAATGATGAAACCCTTTTTCATAAGGAGGTTCTCCTGGAGGTAAAAATTGTGAGGTAAAAACCTCTTTCTTTTTTTCTTTTAATTTATATTCAAGTTATATTATTTTCTTATATTATCCTCACCTACCTATCAAAAAGTGACATGATATCTCCAATATATTCTATATACAATAATTTTATTATGTTTATAGAATAATACATCATTTTCCCTCTACACTTTTTGTAAAAATGAAAACATCGTTCATGATGTGTTGAGTTATCAAATTCTAGGATAAATAGTATTCAATTTACATTAATGCCTTAAAGGCTGGTCATAAAACCATTTTTATGGATAAGTCGTATTAATTTTTTTCCCATACTGTGAAATGTTTTCTATTTGTTATATATAAATGATATTAATTAATATAACAAAACATAATTGTGATGATCAAAAAACACCTAATATAATCTACACGATCATCCCTAACATCTTTTCTAATGAATGGTACTCAATACAAATAACCAAATGAGTTATATAACAATTTAATATAATGTATTTTTATTAATAACATATAACGTCAACTATAGATATCTATTCCCATTTTTAAGGAACTTCCATACTCATATAAAAGTAAACAAATCAATAAAACCAAGAAAATGAATGCCCCCCAAAAATAAAATTGTTTCTTATAACTCATTAAAAAGACCAAAAAATGAACATAACAAAATTATATTAAATAAAATACATGTATGAAGGGTTTTTAATTAATTAATTGATTTATTTATTTTTATTATCGATTACATTAATGTCATGGGAGGAACACTTTCACGCATAAGGTAAGGGATTCTCCCCAAACATCTATTTTTCATTCGTGTTGTGGTTTCCTTCTCATTTCCCCAATATAATTCATAATTATTTATATTTAATCATTATAAATTATGTGTGAATTTTTTATAGATATGTAACTTATAGAATAATTTTTTATTAGACGGGGGTTTATATGTTTTACAAGCATCCTTTCTCAATTCTTCCTGAAAAACAATCTCGATAAATGGGAACTTCCACATTTCTCACCCATTATTTAGTAAATTCCATAATCTATTTTAAGAAGATAATTCTATATAAAAATCATAATTTTAATCATAAAAAACTATACTATTTTATTTCTTATTTTATTCAATCATTTCCCAAAATAATTATTCCTTGCAAAGTAAAAAGTGTATTTTTCTCAAGAGATCCTATATGATTTTATTAGAATATCTTCATCTATTTCAAGCCCTTAATTTAAATTTTTATAAATTTGGATTAATATTTTATGATATAAACTAACATATTTTATTGAATGGTTTATGATTATTTTGACTAGGTATATGCTATCTTTATTCTATTAACTATGTTACTCAGAATGGTTAGTGAATATGTCTAATTATTTGAGAAATTTATTTAAATTTAATATAATAGTTTTAATACAAATGGATATATTTATTATGTTTACCCCTTAATAAATGGAATGAATTATACTTAGTAACTGATTTGTGGGTCTTTCTGTAACCACTATATTCATCAGTAGGTCTCATGAGACAAACTAGAAATTATTTTTACCCATTATGTATGGTGTCTTGTTCATGGCCTTGATTGTATGTTTATGATGTCAGAAATTATGAATTCCCTCATAACAATATTAGTAATTGATATCCAATCTGATTAATTGAATAGAATAATATCCATGGTTATGTTTCATTTTCATGTGATTATTTAATAGGGCATTATATATCCTAATTTTATTCTTAAAATATTATGCTCAAGATAATGTTTTAAAGGCATGTGTTTTTAGTCATCCACCATGAATTATTATTTATATAGATAGCTTCCACTATATTTATTACACTTACTAAGCATCTAATCTCACCCTTGTATTATGATTTATTTTGCACCATGAAATTATGATTTATATTATTAATGAATTGTAGTGATAATATTTTATTTTATTGGTGT
Organism: Viscum album; assembly: GCA_963277665.1. NCBI lineage: Eukaryota > Viridiplantae > Streptophyta > Magnoliopsida > Santalales > Viscaceae > Viscum > Viscum album. The sequence goes on from OY728165.1 coordinate 1,530,811,849, forward strand.
TTCCACGAGGAATGACATGTTGTATTTATTTTCAAGTAGTAATGTAATGTTCATGTATTTAATATGGATTAAAAAAATACTAAACTGATTTTTATATAGGGATTTTAATCTTTTTTCTATGTAAATATATTAATTTAAGGCACTGGCTTTGTGCTACAATGGTCAAGGTCTCTATATTAATCAATTTATGTGTGTTACTATCATGTGATTTTTTACTTGTCAGTTTTAAACACTTACAGTCATGCAATTGATATAGGGAATAATGTTAGGTTAATATTCTATATTTCCTATGTTTTTAGAAAATTAACTTATATGATTTATTATCAGAATAAAATCTAACGAAATAATTTACACAAATGAAATAAAATTAGTTACTATATAAATATCATCTCCAATATACAATTATCAAATTATTTTTGTTAAATAAATATTCACAAATATCATTCTAAAAGTGTCCATTACACAATGAAACAATTTTTTTTGAAAAGATAACGATATTCTCAGTTGAAAATTTTCACTTTCTACTATGCATACACCAATATCAATCCCAAATCTTCCATAATTTCCACCAATATCACTCCACAGTCCCTTTTTTTTCATACCCCTTATGATATAGCTCTCTTATTCTCGATACATAGTTTCTTTATATACATCCCAATTTTGTGCCAATATCCACCTAAAAATCATGATCAAAATTATGAGATATTATCCTCAAATTTGAAACAAAATATTCACTATATATTATCTCCCTTGTAGGTGACACCTTCCAAGATATCACAACGTAATGTTCTTGTACTCGAAATTCCATGCTCAAAAGTTTCCATAATCTCGATTGTGGATGGTTACCATGTGCGAGGTACAATGGTTGTGTTTTATGAATTTAGTATCACTCTAATATTTCATTGTTTCCCAATGATTTCTTTTAATTTTTTTACAATCTTATTTCATAATCTATATATTAAAAACAAAAGAAAATTAGCATTAAACTTGAGATAAGAATCATTGATTTGGGAAATGAATTTCCCAATTTTCATATTTTTGGTTACATGTGAGATTAAATTCAAAAATTTTAACTTTAGGTAACTATAATACCACAATCCATAATCCATTTAATATGAATAAAAATTACCTTATAAGTATTGATATTTTCATACATGAATGTCATTCATCCATTATCATATTCTAATATAGGTTCAAATCAGTTTCCCATTGTCTCGAACTTGATAGCCTCCAATGATATACAACCTAATTAATGATAAAATTTGATCATTCTCAACCCCCTTTATTTAGGTATGACCTTATTTTTAAAACTTTATTAATTCCATTTTACATATCCTTCTAAAATTATGATTTCATATAATTGGGACTCAATATGTGCCCCACCATCTTGAATTAAATCCTATGATGAAATAAAATCTAGTATTCTCAATCCTTTTATCTAGGAAATACACAATCACAATAATAATTTTCATTATTTGATATATAATTTGGTCAGTCATCGTATTGAATTAATATCTCTCCATTAGTCTTATAGCACGCTCGACTGACATTATCATTAAATGTCATAATTATAACCTTATAATATCTTCATCTGATATTAATAAGATATAGAATGCTTTCTTGGTTCGATCTAGACCTGGACTGAGTCTTCAATTTTGGAATTGGATTTGATAAAAATAACTCATAATACATATCATTAGGTCATATTTATCCTTATATTGGGTTAACATGCCTTATCTAACTTTCTACTTCACCCAAAATTTAATTTTCAATCATTTTCCCCACACAAAATCATCATCAATAAACATGAGTTTTGTTCTCAACACCTTGATTTTTTTATTAAATCTAGAATATCAACTTCTATATAATCATGTGAAAATTAATTCTTCCATTTTCATTATATAGTATCCTATCATGTAGTAGCCATGAATCTTAACGATGGATTTAAAATCAAGGTACCGATGGCTTGGGATCCAAAAAGTTGTAGCCTCTCATTCATACAAATTCCTTGAAGCTTCATGAGGTATAATCACACAAGAAAGATAACCTTAGTTCTTTACATGGTATCCCATGTGTAGATGTGATAACATAATTTTTTTTTGTGGTAGGCTCTATATGGTCATGGTTTCTTATAGTTTTTTTATTGTAGTATCCTTTATACAAAAACATATCCTTTTTGTTGAAACACCAATATATCATAAGGTACCCTCTCCAAGACTTGGTTTAATTTTTTGTAATGATATATTCACATGTCTCAGACCATATTTACATACAAAAATCATTATTTAGAGAAAATAGTTTGTAAAATATATAGGGAAATTAGAAGTGGAGAAGATTAAACATACTACGAAAAATATACACACATTTTTATTATGATTTTAAAATAATGAAAGACTTAATATTGAATACTAAAATTTTAAATAAACTCTATTTAAATAGAATGTTTCCATTATAAAAAAAATGTTTCAAAAATAAGATGTGGATTATTTGAATCAAACAAAAACCACATCAAACCCCCAAAAACATTAATATTTCTTTTTCCTAAAAAATAAATTCTTTTATGTTGTATTTAGAAACAAATATTTCATAGATTTTATCAAAATAAAGAATTTTTAAACATTCATTTACATGGAACATGATTTTAAGATGGGAAAAAAATTTCAAAAAATTTCTGAACAAGTTCTTCCAAAATTCGACACACACAAAATGGGAAGAATGAAAAGAATCATTAATAACTCAAAATGAAATTCCTCTTATATGTAATCCCACATTACCCTATTTTAATCTAAATTCATGTTCTAGTTCTAGGAGTGATTTATATTCATATCTAATTATAATTACAACTATAATAAGAATCACTTTAAGTTTCCACTATTTCATTGGTTCTATAAACTGAGGGTCAAATTTTCACTTCCTTGATAAAACAATAAATGTTTTCTTATTAGTCTAATTCTCCCATTTTATTTTTAGTTAAATATTCCCCTCACCTAAATGCATTAATTTTTTTATGATTTTCACTTTATTTGAAGTTTCACCCGCCATAAATTTATAACGAACATAATGAATTTGAATTTTATTTATTTACACACAGACACCATGTTCCTATTATCTAAAAGAATAAACATGGGATCCTAATTGTTCATTTTACACTAGTTTAAAAGGACCTATATTATTATTTTTTCTATTGGATCCTTGAGGAGTTCAATTTCCCAAAGTAATTAGTGTCATCTTCAAAAACCCATTTTACTCGTGTTTTATATCCATTCACGAAAGATCTACCGTATAAAACTACAACTATTAGTTCCTTAAAAGAATCCCCATAATAATAGTGTAAAATATCTATAAAAAACTAAAAATTATAGTAATTTTTAGAAATAGTGCAACCCCTCAATTTGATGTGAAATTTTCCATAATAAAGGAAAACAATTAAAGCATATTAAATAAAAAATACAATGAATTATGAAAAAATATATATTTTTATTGTGAACATTAATTAATGCTAAGATCATTACATTCAATGACCCCTATCCATCCCAATTAAAAACTGAAATATTCCCCAATATAAAATCCAAATTTGATGGAATTAATTAAATCTATTATTTTTCCAATTATGTTTTCAATTTAGTAATTGAAATTATATTTGAAGGTCTACATGAGAATTCAAAAATCGCCCTGCTACACAATACAAACAAATTTCAATGAAGTTTTTATAAAATTGAAAGATACTATTATATCAATAAAAGACATATTAGTTTTCAATTTGGATAAAAAATGAGCATTATGATAATTATGAACTATAATCAAAAGGAATTTCTAAATGCGGTAAGAACATTTTGAAACATTGATTTTATGTATTTTTAATACTTCAGATATCAGTAATATGGAAAAAAGTTAAAAAAATCAATTTATTCAGTTTAAATATATCTAAAGGTGGTGGTACATTTTCCAAAACAAAGATTATAAAATCTTACAGTAATGGATAAACATAATTTAATTGGAAAATTAAAATAGCCCTCCCCTAATTGTGGGAGCCTTTAAAAATATCAGTGAATTAATTATTTCCTAATTTATTTTCCATGAGTAAAATTCATGATTTCTCAGTTTAGGGACATGAAAGTATAAACATATGAGCATTAGAATAATGAATTTATAATTGAATAAAATATCAACAATGATCAGGTTAGGGTACTTTTATCTGGATAATACAATACCCAACTCCATTTCATTCGCATGTCTCTATTTATGGTAACCTCTTGTCCTAAATTGGTAACTTGGGACTTCATGGGGTTACCATGGAAATATTTCTAGGTCTAAAACATAACTTTTTATTAAAATAAAACATAACAAGAAACCATTATTGATCTCCAAAGAAGTACTCCATTTTTATTTCTTAGTCAATCTTAGTAAAGAATGAGCTTTCAAAAAGGGTGATGGTATCCAAAACATTCGACTAGTGCCAATGTAATTTTTTAATATATACCCATTCAAAATCAATGGTTAAATATCTTCTAACTTCAGCTCTACAAAACTATATACTAGAATTTAAAGGATGGTGATGGTTCTATACCACTTGGTTTTTCATTTTCCATGAAAAAGAATAATCATGGAATTAAATATAAAGGCTCTTTTACCAGTGGTTTAAGGATCTATTATAAATTATGGATTTATGAATAGATTGTGTTCCCTTAATTTAAATATAGGAATTTTAATATGATTCTCTTCTAATCCCATCCATCTTAGTCAACTCTTATAATCGTCCATCACCCATAGATTTAAAATCAATGTTAAATTCCATCATTACACAATAATACATATGTGGTATCACAAAAAGAAGATGACATGTTCTACCAAAGGTAATTTTGAATGGAATCATCCCAATGGTGGTATTATAGGAAATCCTATAGTGTTGTAATCTTTCATCCAATTTGGTAGACTAATCCTGCATAATGTTAGAGACTATTTATCCTAAATTTCTCTGAGATATTTATTGGAAATTATAGATTTTCTACTAGACTATGGGTGAAAATTTGTTCCATTTTTTTAGATCATACCCATATTTTTCATTAAATACCTAAAATTACAATTATTGAAAAAAATTCCATTTTCTGTGATGAATTCCTTATGAAATCTAAATATGAGAAAAAATATTTTTTTTAATGAAATTGTGCACACAATAACCAATGTTATATGAAATAAAAACTATCTCAACCAATATAGATATATTATAATCATCCACAAGTTTTTATTATTTCCTATTAAAATATATAAATGTTCACATAAATTCTGGGACCCAAAAATAAAATAATTCAACATCCATAATCTACTTTTGGGGTAGCTCTTACTTCATACCAACATTACAAAACCTTTCAAACTAGACACAGCCTATCACAAGACTTCTACAACCTTTAAACATTGTTAGGTAGTCAAAACTAGTATTTATGAACTTTTGGGATTTTTCCCCACTCCATTATGTCCACCCTAATATAAAGAATGAAAACTATCAAGAATGGGGATCATTTTGTCTTTACCCAAACATATCGCCATGATTCCATATCTGGACCCTAAAAATATCAATGGTTTATTCCAAAATAATCACCATAACATATATATGAAAATATTATATTGGTTTTATGAAATGTCCTTTGGCTTTACACCTACTTCTAGGATGTCAGAAAATTTTTCATATAAATAAGACTCTCAAAATAAAGCTACAAAAATTCTTATCATTGGGAAATAAATTGTTTATTTCTTTTAGTTCCCAAGTTTTAGTATTAAAAAACAAAGAAAAGTGGTTATCAACAACATTTTTAGATTCTTTATTATCCCTATCTTCAAAATAATGAATTATTTGTAGAAGAGTCATTATCATTAGTATTAGGTTTTATTCTTTTTTAGGAGGAATATATTCAAGAATAGAATGATCAGTAAAAATCATGACCATGGAACCAATTAAATATTTCTTAATCTTTTCAAGGTAAAAAATTATATAAACCAAATATTTTTTAGTGGTGAATTATTTTTTTTCTAGAAAAAAATCTAATATACTTCTATTATAGTAAATCAAATGCCTCATGTTCTCCTTTTTTGTCCACAAATAGCCCCCACAACCATATAACTAGAATAAAAAATAATCTCAAAAATAAAATTCTTATATAAGATAGTGATAACTAGTGTAGTTTTGAGTCCTCTTTTAATATAGTTAAATTACTCTAAGAACTTATCATCAAATAAAAATTATGTTCTTTCAGTATTTATCACAAAGGTCCAATGAGTTTGGAAAATTCCTTGATATATCTATCAAAGAAACTGACATGACCCAATAAAATTCCAATTCCCATGAAATTATTAAGAGTAAAATCTTTTGTATCACTCATATTTTTTAATTTTATAATTAATTTACCCTCATGAATGATTTATTATCCATGAAAATTCATCCAATTAATATAAAATGAATGTTTTTCATTCCTAAAAAAAGGTATTTTCAAGAAGCCTTACAAAATATTTTCAAGATTTTCCAAATAGTTTTCAATGTATCCACCAATAATAATGTATTCAACCATGAGAATTTAAATTTTCCTTTAAATAATATATGTGAAAAATTCAATCATACATCTTAGAAAAGATAATGGGGAACCACACAATCGAAATGGAACACACTGATAGTAAAATTTTTCAAATGTAGATGTAAAGTTTTTCTACCCTTTTTCCTCAGGATCTATAGAAATTTTCTTATTATCCAAATAGACATAAAGAAAAAATAATTACTCACTTTTATGTAAACACTCTAAAATCTATTCCAAATATGGCATTATGAAGTGATCATTCCTTAGTATAAAATTAATTTTTCTCTAATTGATATATACTCTCCACTTGTTTTGTGTTTTTATTTGAATTATATAATTTTTATTGGTTAAAAAATTCACTCTAATATGTTTTGGGATCACATTCACTCAACTAACCTATGGTCTTGAAAAAGTGGTAAAAATTATTTTTCTTATAAAAAAATCAGATGGATTTTTACTTAACTACAACTTTCATGTCAGGGTTACGTCTTAACTATCATTAAAATATAGGACTTTTTTAGATTCCAAGGGGATGTTTCCTTATAATGAGGTGGAATTATACCGTTAATTTCATATATGAACCAACCAATGATTGGCATGAAATTTCACAAAAGGTATAATAAACAATCCCTTCATACTAGCTCTAAACTATGAAATATAATAATAGTTAATATAGGGAACTCACCTTGAAAAGTATATTTTAGGTGATCAAGAAGGGGTTTGAAATTAAGAGTTGGTTAATTTTTATAATATGTCAAATGTTTTGGCCTCAAATGTCCAAGGAAATAAATTTTTTCCTTAGTGCATCTGACATTTGGAAACACTTTGATCCTCTAGACTTGAAGTATTCTTTTCCTCACTACAATGGAATCAGAATTGATATCAATGTACTAAATTTAAGCTATATTAAACAATAATTTATCCATCATATTCATTAAGGGGTTTATTGACCTCTACATCATACATATTAAGATTATACACTTCTTTTTAATCAATGTATGGATTCTAAAATACTCTTTGAAATTTTATAATCTCATGTTTATAAAATTTATCTTAGAAAAAAAAATCTCCTCAAAAACTCAATTTCGTAATGATTCTGGGAAACAATTCAAATTATCGTTTTGATCATTCTTTAAATATTGGGGACCTTATAGTATACTTCAAAAGGGATTCCCTCTACCAATTATTGCTTATTTGATTCCCCTTCAATATGATCAATGGAATTATCTAATTCAATAAACTCTTCCTTTGAACACCTCCCTCCTAAAGAATGTTACTTATCATTCTTGAAAACATTTACGTCCTCTGTTGTCTAATAAAAATTAAAAATTATATTTCCATTAGAAACATGAAATATAGATCCCCCATTATACAAGAATGGTCTACCAAGATTGATTTGTACTTTTATATCACACTACATATCAATAATTTGATAACTATTAGAAAAATACAACTTCAATAATCTCACTTGAAAGTCATCAACTCTTCCAATAGGGTTAGTAATAGAACGATTAAGAAACTATAAGGTGATATTTGGGGGATATGATTCTCTTATCCTCAAGTATAAAAACAATGAAATGGAAATAAGATTTATCCTTTTACCAATATCCCACATATAGTTGTAAAATCCACTATCCCCTTGAGTGTAAGGGAAGACAAAAATCCTTGAGTCATGAAGTTTAGGGGTAATTTTATTCTATAGGACACCACTAAAATCCTCTATGATATTTTATTAATAAAATTATACAAGTGTTATTTAGTATATTTTCTTCACTGATTTAAGGTAATATGGGATTTGAGATAAGTCTTCCTAAAAAAGTATAGTGATTGGAATTTGTTAAAAAGGTTTATAAATCTTATGACTGCTTGGTTCATGATGATTCACCATAATTATTTTAGTGAAATGAAATTTTTGGGAAATTTATTCATTGTTGTTGGAAAAACTTAAAATTCCATCTTCTAGATTTATAATTTATTTTATATTTTTTTCATGCCTTTTTATTATGTTTTTTCAACTATAATAATTGTTTCAATGTTCTTTCAATGGGGATCTCCAAAATTCTAGGTTCTATAATATTCATATTTTATTTTTTATGTTCAAACAGATTATAATATTGAATTGGGTTAGGTTATTTCTATAATCTTAGATATTTTTAGGACCAGTTGGAGTTTTCATATCTATAATAGTCTCCTGAGTATTTTCTCAAGAGTTTTTCTAAACATTCATTAATCTTTATAAAATTACTCCTTAGATAACAACCCCACCTCAATCACTATATTTTTTAAAATACAATATTATTTTTCTTGTATTTTAATCATGTTGTGAATTTTATGAATCAAAACATCCTATAAATTTTTAAAACATTACTTTTAACTCATCTTGGGAAGTAGATGTTTCAACCCTATGCTGGTCATTAAATGGTTTCCCACTGGGCTGCTAATTAAAACTTGTGGGTGTAGTATGTATAAGAAATCCAAAATATGTCCAAGAAATAATCAATTAATTACCATATACTTGATTTTATGTTTTTTAGAATATATTATCATTTGGTTTCATGTTAGATCCATTGAAAACAAAATTATATTTCTAAAGTGTTTGGGTACGCATTCCAAAATTTAGACAACATGATTGTGAATTCCCAAATTATCGTAGAGAGGTGGAATTTCCCCCTAACTGTGTTTTAGATATTTTTTTTGTAAAAAATAAAATATTGAGCCTCCACATACAGAATAGGATTGGGGTTTTTTCATAACAATGTTTCGCCACATAAAAAACTTTTTCTATAAATTTTGTTCTAGGGTGAAAATGATTTGTTTTAGTTCCTCAGTTGTATTATCAGTAATGTTCCCTCCAAAGGATAGATCAACTAATTTGTGGTGGTATGGTGCAAGTATATTTTATAATGTGGTAATGAAAAATTATTATGTACATTAATGGATTGGGGGATTCTTAATAAAAGCACTAAATCAATCCCAAGCTTCATAAAATAGTTTACCATTATCTTGAAGAATCCATTGATTTTATGTTTTATTTAGGTATTCATTCTCTTAGTTTATACTTTTAAGCAAAGGGAACTAAAAACTTGAACCCAAGTTTCAAAAATTACCTCCTCAAGTTGTTATAACAATTATACATTATTTCCTCTAAGTTAAAATGGGAAAAATCTCTATTTAAGCTCTTCCTCAGTAACTCCTTTCAGTGGAAGCTGCAGAATCACATAGTAGATGTACCTAATGATTTTAATAAATTCTTCATTGGGAAATTCATTAAATGATGCAATAGTGGAATTTTTTTACTTTATCTCATATTTTTTTACTGAGGTGTAAGCGTAATACATGATATGTTTCTTGAAACAATGGAAAACTAAAATTTCCAACACCTATGCATCCCTTTCAATGCATTTATAGTTGGTGGAGGATTGATATTTTGATATTTATTATACCGATTCTCACTATAAACTTCCATTTTGGTTTTGATATTTTTCAGAAAAAATAATATGTCTTTGAATATCAAATTTTATTTTCAATAATTTCTCCAAGGATGGTATAATTTTTATACCCAATCATATTTTATATATTTTTTAAGTTGTATTTTTTTTGAAAATCTTATTTACAAGATTGAGTTTTTTAAATAATTTTATTGAATATTATTTTTATCTTCTTTATTACACATTCCCTTCCTTAACAATGAATCTTTGATTTGACCTGATCTATTATTGATTGTGGGTAAAATTAATTTTTTAAACCCCTTATTAGAACTAGTTTAGTGGAGAGTAGGGGTTGATCTATAGGAAATGACTATTATAATAATATGTATGTGGCCATCTAATATAAAAGGAAAACTAAAAAAACAAACCATAAAACATTGGGGATGTAGTGATAGTGGTATTGAAATTTTGAGAGTGCATGTGATGAGAGAGAATTTACAATGATGAAACATGTGTAATAGGGGAGAGAAAAGAGATAAAGAAAAAAATGAGAAATTAGTTAATCAGGTAAAGGAATTATACTTTTATGGATATATATATGTTTTCCCTCATTAATGTATTTCAATTAAGCATAATAGACTAAATTAAATAAGCTACCCAGTTTTATCTATAGGTCAATAATTGAGTGAGTAAATCCAATATTTCTTTAGCTATATAACTCACAAATTCATTGAATATTTTAATAAATTTTCACCAAATCCATTCCACTAATTTAATATAGTTTGTTACTCAAATGTGATTTTTTAATTTTCTTATCGAGACTCGTATTATTATGGTGATTGATGATGAATTCATTTTATATTAATTTTCATTTGTTATAATGTTTTCGGAAAAATATTTTTATTAAGTTTAATGATGAGTGTAATATCAAACAAAATAATTTTCCTAAATGATTTAAAATTCGTTACAACCCAATCTCATTTCCCAAATAAAATATAATTGATTTTTTATGTTAAATCAATATTATAAAATTTAAATCCTAACTAATCCATTAAATAATGAAATTAAAATTAGTTAGAAATGTTGAAAATTTATTATTTTAACCATATTAAATTCTCACTAGAAAAGCTCTAATATCTACCATAAAATCATCCATAATTTCCTCCCAAATCACTCCATAGTCCCTAATCTTTCATACCCTAGCCTGATGTAGCTATCTTTTCATCAATTCGCTTGATCCCATAATATATCCCAATTGAAACCCAATATATTCCCCAAACTAATGTTCAGTGTTCTGAGACTATCAACTCAACATCCACATAGTACGTTCACAGTAGAACATCTCCCTCATAGATGTCACCATCTGATCTCTCATAATATTATTCAATTCTCCTCAAAAATTATGTTCTCAGTAGTGACCATTATATTTGTTGCATTTGGTATCCATATTTAAATTTTAATGGTGCTGATTTTTGAAGTTATTATCAATAAAATAATGTATCAATTCTCAATTCCCACTCCTACTTCACTCACAATCATCCTTTTTTATCCATCCAAACGAATCAAAAAACATGCCACATTGAAATTGATCAATGTATCTATAATATGAGAAATCAATTTAAATATTTCTGAATTATGTCTTGAAAAATAATCTTAAATTTTTTTCTATAAATTAATTAAACTTTTTTCCAATTACATGTAATCCATTTTCTCATCCATGACCAGTATGGATCATGGGCCTTACAATATCCTTGGTTACATAAATCTCAACCTATGTGAACTTCAGGACTTGATCATCTTCTGATCATGGTTGGAATCAATCTCCCCTTATCTCATACATGAAAAAATACATTATCATACAACCTCATGAATGTAAAAATTCAATCAGCCTCTACTCCATTCATCCTTGGTATGACCTTTTTTGTAAAAATTCAGGAAAAATGTTTCATTAATCCTTATGAATGTTAAATATCATAGCATTGATAATCCTTAGGTACCTAACCATATTGAATTGATTATTGTAGGAAATAAAATTTACCATAAAAAATACTTCTTCTCCATTAAATAGACAATATTGAAAATAATTTTGAATTATTGATCTCTAATGAGGTCACACAGCTACCTAAATAAAAAAAATTGGTTTATATTATTCCATACTCTAATGATATTATCTTTGAATTTCAAGAAAACTTACTCATTATATCTCCATTAGATATCAATATTGTTTCAATATGATTTCATAGAACCTTCTCATCCTATATCTAATATTCTATTTATGAATATTCTTTGATCAACATCATCAGTAATAGATCTCATGGGGTTATCTCCTTCCCCACATTTTGTTAACATGACATTGCCTCCTTTCATCTTCACTCGAGCTTGGATCTTATTTCATCCTCCTAATTCAACATCATCCCCAAAAATATCATGTTTCAGTATTGACACATGGTTTTCCAATTCAATCCAATAATTGGATTCCTTATTTTTTTTCTAGGAATAAATGTCTACATTTTCATTACACGGTATCAAGTATCTCATTATGTGGTAGTATTGAAGATTAATGGTAGCTTAAAAACCAGGTTTCATCAGGCTTGTGATTAAAATTCTTGTATCTTATAATTAATTTGGATAGATTTAAGTTTCATTTAGTAGTTTCAAATTGGCACGATATCCTATCCTTCATGATATAACCTTAGGCCTTCATGTGCTATCCTCTCCAAGAATTGGAAATTTTTTATCACTGTAGGTTCACATGTTGTGTGGAATTATTTCACAAGTAAACCATCATTTATTGATATTTTTTCATAATATATATGTATATATATAATTTAAGTTGTAATAATTTAATATATTAAGATCTAAAAATACACTTTTTTTGTTGTGATTTTCTAAGAATAACATATTTTGCACTAAATGATAAGATGGTGAATGCCCTTGATTTAAAGTATTTATTTAATTTAAAATAAATATTATATAAATAATTATATGCGGAAAATATGTATCAAATCAAGGCCACATAATCATCCAAGAAACTATTCATAACATCATGTAAATAATTAATACATTATTATCACCATCATGACCACATCCTCGACATTATTTTAACTATGAGGACCACATCCATAAAATTATTCTTACTATATTCACCATAGCCATGAGATTATTCTCATCGAATTATTTACTCTTATATTGAATGATCAATGAAATACATAATCATATTTTCTTAGTAATTAATAAATTTCTATATTGGAATAAGGAATATATGAGGTTCTAATACCTTCCCTTGTCAATAAATAGAATATAATACCAAATCTATCAAGATAAATAAGGTGGATGTAATGTTTATTAAATATCCCATGTGGACATAAGATGATTTTAAGGAAATTTAAAAGGTTGAAAACACATTTTTTTATATTATTGAATAAATTAATTTGAAATATAATAAGAAATAATAGTTTTCTTTTGAAAACTATTAATAATTAATATTATTTACGAAACCATTTTAAAACAAGAATATAAATCTCTATAAATAATAATGGTCATAAAATAATTAATTATCATTGAAATGTTTAAAATATTTTATTTTTACACTTTTTTCAAATAAATCCATGTGTAAGAAGTTAAAATATTTCATGAAAGAGTTTTAAACAATGAATGAATAAAAATTGGAGAGAAATCATAAAATGTTATTTATAAATCATTCTAAATTTTATCATAAAAGACGATGTTATGAGTTATTTCCAAATACAAATTTCAAAAAAAAACATAAAACCATTTTTTTAAAACACCACATTAAAGTAAATATCAATAGTTAATATTTGAAGAAGGGAAAAAATTTCTCATAAGAAAAGTGTAGTGGAAAATAAAAGAAACTATGATCATGAAAGTAAATTCCTTTTCTAACATTTTGGAATACCATTATTGAAACCAAAATAATAAATACGATAATTATAAATTGAATTTTAAGGTAGTAAGGGTAAATAAGAAGATCTCAAGATATAATACATATTTTTATTTTGAAATTAAAAGATGGAATCAATTTTGGATGGAAATAATGTGGAAATGGATTTTAGCACATGAGCCTTAGCCTCGTTGGGGTGGAAAACATAAGTGCATCTATGCAACCCAGGTTCAAATCCAAGCGGAGGCATAATTTCAGGGTTACTGTAGTATCACTATAGCAGGTACTCTAGCAGTGTTATAGAGGGAACTGTAGTATCTACTATTCAAAACTGTTGAAACCGGGACTATTCCCCCGTTTGGGCCTTTAGGATACTAATTAGGTCCATGAGTCCTTTAAGGCTTTCGAGCCACCATTCCCTTTTGGTTGATAATGCCATTGGGCCACCTCAAAGACTTCTTGTTACCCCAAGGACTTCTGGACACCTTAAGTGTATATGAAAACCAGACAACCTAAAAAGAACAAGCTCCAAAAGGAAGATGAGTAAGGATCCTTAACTATAAAAGAAGCTAAAAAAATTGAAAGAATGAGATGGTATGACACCTACCATTAAGAAAAACCTATGCATGCATGAGAAATCCTATCTGAAAAGCCATGAAAAGGTAGAGAGCTGATATCACAATAAAGATGATGGGGAGGAGCAGTTCCAATTAGTTAGTCTGGGTTTTATGTAATGTTTGAAACCTATGGGAAATGAATTCATCTAAGGTCTACTGGTCATGTAATAATTTTTTTCTACAGGCCTTGTTAGGGTTCCACCACATCCCTTTAAATGTCTATTACCAAAAATCAATAAAAAAGATGAAGGCCTTTAGGCCATTCAATGGAAGTAAGAAAATGAAAAAAGATGATGAGAATTATTCTTAACAATGATTCATTTATATCCATCAAAGATTAATTGTGGGTTACAACCCTTTGAAATGATTTTATGGGAAAAATAAGTAAATCTCGAAACAAAATTAGATAAAATATGATACAACTCAACTATTGGGTATAATTTACCAAAATTATAAGATTGATGTCCAAGATAAATTATCATTACTCAATGAATAAAAATTCAGTTGACAAAAATCATCACTACTTTGGTATCATTTGAGTAAAATTCTCCTAAAATATTTAATGTGAAATAGAATGTTAAATATAATAAATATAAAGAAAATCATGATATAATATGTCAAATAGGTATTATGTCAACAATAAAAATTAAAATAATAGGCGAGTATAGAATATTTATAAAAGAATTAAATTTGAGACAAGAATGATTACATAAAATCCAATAATTGACAAAAGAACTTTAATCAACAATATAATAACCATAACCATCATTATAACTAATTATAGGACCTTATTGATATCTATTATGTTTTATAATTTTAAATTATTCGCATTAATTATGAATTCGTAAGCTGGTAATTATTTATATTCATCATTGTTTGTTAGTAACCATGATTTGTTGTAGAAGTTTTGTAAAGGAGATACAAATAATACTTATTTTGTAAAAATTTAATCATTAATATATTTTCAAAGGTCCCATAATATATAAAATATAATTATTTATAATGTTCTAATTTCATTCAATGAGAATTCTATTCACAATTCAATAAGTTGAAATTGGAGTTCATCTTGTCTCATGTAATTTGACGATAACAAATAATTACATTATAATGATAGTTCATTTTTTTGTTGTGATTACCCATATACATACATTTATATTTTGTTCCACAAACACATACTTAATATATTTTCATTGATACCACCTGCATATTTCTCAACATAATTGTCCCATATTTACATTAATTAAAACAAATATTTGCTTCCATAAATTACAAAGACCTTATAGGTTTAAATCATAAGAGTATTCATATAAAAAATAAACAGATAAATACATTTTGTTTTTAAACTATTTGAAATTGTTTCTACGGTATAACAATCTTATTAATCTGTAATAAGTATTCAGCAACTCCCACAAACTCTTTCACACATGATATGTTTCTAATTTCCTAGTTAGGATAATTGTATCACTAAGAAGGGGAGGGAGTGAGTTAGTGATAACCTTTTCTTTATTGTTTCCTGTAAATTGATCCAAACTTCTAATCCTGTTAAATATTTCATTCCCTAATGAAAATAAATCAAACATACATCTATAAGAAAACAATTATTCACAAGGCTCACTATTGAATAAGAAAATCTATGTCCTTGGTATGGTTTTGAAATGATCAAATGCCACACAATCCACTAGAAAAATATAAATTTCATGTGAAATACAACAAGTAGGATATTAAATTACACTCATGTAGCACTATGAAAAACAATTCAATAGTTTGATTACTCCTTCTAGAAAAAATGATATAATACAATGTTTGTGTAATAACACATCTTACCTGTGCTTCATTTCAACTTCCAAAAAGGTAATATTTTGTAAACAGTTCATCATTTTCTTACCCAAAATCTAGTAAGAACATAAAGGAATTGATATAGAAATCTATTAGATTGTCCAATATGATATGCCCAATCTGATTCTTCCAATTTGATTTCCCAATAAGAAAAATATATCTCTTAAACAATATTATTGAGTCAATTTATAACACATAATTTTCAGTCCAAAAAACCAAATATGGAAATCTGATCTAATTATCCAGCCTGATATAATGACCAGCCGAATATTTTGACATGTAGAATATTATAGAAAACTAAATACAATGATTAGTTGAATACATGTTAGTCTTCTCTATTCTGTTTTCATTATTCTCTTGAAATTTCTTCAAAAATCACAATACATAAACCACTTATCTCCCTTAATCTTTAGAGATTATCTCTATTCTCTCATAAATAATACTCCCATTATTTGTCCTCAGAAAAGTACAATGTACTTGTAACCTTTCATAGGTAACCA
This sequence comes from Viscum album, assembly GCA_963277665.1. Lineage (NCBI taxonomy): Eukaryota > Viridiplantae > Streptophyta > Magnoliopsida > Santalales > Viscaceae > Viscum > Viscum album. The sequence goes on from OY728165.1 coordinate 1,530,828,694, forward strand.
AAAAGTGGTTTCAGTCAGAATCTAAAAATCATTCCCACATAAACAAATTTCCCAAAATCTCGATTTCTCTAAAATTTAGGGTGTATTTATGACTTCGTCAACTCTTCTAAATTCTCTCATTTTTTATTAAATCTCCTAATAGCTTCAGCTCTTACATTGAAATTCATTCAAAAAACCAGTATAACGAACCATACTTTACATAAATTTTTATTACTTTATAATTTAAGCACACTTATTACAACATATAACAAAACCATGAAAGGACCGTATAGGTATAGTGTCTTTAGAAACTGGGAAACATAAATAACTGGTTCATAAATCATCTACATTGTCTCCCATTTATTTCATCATATCTAGAGTCCCTTTTGGAATATTCTACTTAGTACCCTTCTTCCTGACCTGGGGAAAGAAAATATACAAAAGGGTGAGCTCAAATTCCCAGTAAGGGTAAACAAAAGAAATATCAATCACATCATATTCATAAGAACATAAAATTTTGGAAAACATAACCTGCAAAAGAGATCATAATATCATAACATGGGATAAATAATAGGGGTGAAATGAAATCCCAAATAATCATAACATAAAACATGAAACTTTGTGTCATATGCACATAATCATACATAATCATTTCTTATTAGTCAAGACTCATTTCCAAGACTATCTTATCGTACAAATTCCATTTCTGAACCGAGTTCACTCCTTGTTTTAGTCCTGTATCACTAAACCGGTTTTACATGTCGTTCCACCCATGTCTATCTCATGAGATATAAATATTTACCCAATGCATTGGAGGGAGATATAGGTCCCACCCATCTCATACTGAAACCATTATTATGTGTGCCACAAAATCATAAATCATACATCATAGCATAACCCATGTAAGAAAAATGGGATTCTTAATCATTATGCCATCATAACACAATCGATATAAGATAAAAGGACATCATAACAATAATTCAATCATAACATAACCAAAAAAATGTAAAAATAGGGATAGAAATATATCCCTATATCTTATATGGAAAATAATGTTGATAAAACACATTAACTCCATTATTGAGGAAAATATCCTTTCTACTTCAAAACATTTTCCTTTCTTAATACGTCATATAATTTTAAACTAAAAGAAGTTGATTAAAAATAAACTTGAAAACTTGTAAATAAAGCTTCATGGAAATAATGTTCTAAAAATCCATTCAGGCTATATAAGTTAAAAAACATTCTTCTCGTACTTTGGTCGGAAAAGTCAAAAAGTACCTCGTATGAAAAACGACAAAAGATTCCTTTCATATCTTTTACTAAAAACTCAACGAAGGGTAAAATTGGATTTAAAAAATTGTATTAGGATAGAAATAATATTACATATTTAGGAAACATGGATGTGGATGATAAATATTCCCCAGTAAATTCTGAAGTATAAACAATCCCGGATAAGAATTGAGATTGCAAGATTTTCCCTTATCTTAGGTCTGATTTGCTTCGTACATGTCCGAACCTCCTGTATAATGATTTAAATAATGTTATTGACTTATTCAATAATTTTAATCATTGTTATGATATCATATATGGTCATATTCTTAACTTCATATTAGTAATATTTCATTGCTACTTGTTATTTGGGAGTTTATTGCTTTTTTGTTCTTATGCGTGTTTTGTTGAATAAATTCTTATTCTTATTTTTAGGTTATAGATACCTAATTTCCAGAATGGTATTAGTGTAATATATATCGCATTTATTCATTAAATGCATTTATATAATCATTATGCAATGAATATCATGTAGAACGAGTCGCATCACATCATGGAGACGGTAGGCCGTACGTACGCACGAGCGATGATATCATTCCCATGATCGTGGAATTGTATTGAAGTGTATGTATACTATTTAAGAATCAATATCACTTTAAATTAATCATGTACTCTTAATATTTACACCATTATACCCATCCAAGTAAGGTGGTGGTGGAAAACAGATTACACCACGGCGTGGAGACGGTATTCCGTACGTACGCACGCGCGGTGATTTCATTTTCCGTAGGATGGATATAAGGTGAAATAGTGTTGTTTAATATTTATTATATCATATCAGTATATTATTGATACTGATTTTATTACTTCATAATGAAATAACTAAGGAAGAAGAAGTTGAAGAAGAAAGAAATTGGAAAGGATCGGTAATGGATATTACCTCTTTTTTGACGCGCCTCTTGTTAACCTCCTCATAGGGCACTAGGGATGGTCTTTTAAGAAGACCAGGACCTCTAGGATGTTTCTAGGGAAGTGTAGAAGATAATTTGGAATGTTTTGGCCGAGATTTATTGCTCAAACTAGTGTGAGGAGGAGAGGTAGGAGGTGCCTTTTTATAAGGGAGGAGAGGGGCACCTTTGGAAAAACTAAAATATTATTTTATTATAAAGTCATATTCGGATTTTAATAGCTCCACATTGATTTATTTCGAAGATAAGGTGGTATGAGTCTAAATACTCTCATCCAATAGAATTTGTACAAGTTTAGGTCACTATTTTAACCTTATCATTTAGATTTCACTTTAAGTTCAATCATTTTACTTTTACCGTGTCTTCTTGTTTTCTTACACTATAAGATTAATAAACATACTTTAACAAGCCAAACGAACCCCAAGTTGTTTATTATTAATATATATAACCTTATCTAAGTCATTAGGACAAAATTTATATTTTTATGAATAAAATAACAATTAATAATATAATATTTTTTCAAAAAACTATTTTATGTCAATTTTGACACTATTTGGTAATTGATTTTTGTGAAAATCATAACAGAATTAGTAGTTCCAAAAAGTTGATTAAATCCATAATAACATGTCATATTAACATAAAAATTATTGGAATTAATACAGAGTCTCAAATTACATTTATTTGAGTATTTATAACATCAATTATGTTAATATTTCATTAATAAGAAAATTACTGCATCATCATTGTGTCATATATAAATTAAACTATTTAATGTCTAAAAATTATAAATAAAATACCATTATGTAGGAAATCTTTTTAGCTTTCTAATTAATATTTATAGTCGAATTTATATTATGTATAACCCTATATTAAAAATGTTTTAGTTATTAAACATTGATTTTAACTAATTTAACTCTTCATTAAATAAAATAATATTAAATGTCTTAATCTAATCCAAGTGGACCTAAAGGGTAATATCTTATCCCTAATGTTATTTTTGGTCGAATTACACTTATCCAATAGAATTAGGACATGTGTTAGGGTAATAATAATATCATGTTTACCCTTAATTACCCTATTTACTTTTAACCGTGGTAAATAAAAGTAAAAAGTTACTATTCACCAAAAATTATTTTCATCTCATTGAACCATAATTTACTTACTGACATCAACCGTGTCTCTCGTATTTTTGAAATTCCATTCACAAAACCGATAAAATTATGTTTTATGTAAATTTGCAAATTCTCCTAGGAGGTGGGTAAAAGACGGTTAATAGTTCAATAAAATTTTTATATATCTAAAATTATTATAAAATGACTCCAATGAATTACATTGAACTTATATAGGTATTATGTATAAATTTTTACCTAAAATAAATTTAAATAAAACAAATAATTATTTAAATAAAATGTCGGTTTTTAAATAGTAACCTAGTGTTTTCATTATTCATCCAAAATTGAAAGTTTTCAGAAAAATACCAAAATTTCACCCTAGGATAATTTCGATATTACGAATCCAAAAATGAAGTCCATTTTCAAAAATAAAATTTATAAAATTTCATAAAGTGTTTATTACTATTCATAATGGCTAGTTTTAATAATATTTTAATAGCATATCGTTGTTTAGTGAAACTCGGTATTGCGTACAACGCAAGCTATCGAGGAAGGTCGTGATTGTGTGTAAAGCAAGCCAAGCTAGTGTTGTGTGTAGTGAAAGATTCATTTGATGATGTATATAACATAAAAACAAAACATTTCTCATAAAAATCTCGGGTGTTACATTCTACCCCCCTTAAAATTAATTTCGCCCTCGAAATTCTTCACTTCGTAATATACAGTTGAGGATACCTCTCCCTTATCATATCCTCAAGCTTCTATGTAGCTTCTTCTAATTGGTGGTTCCTCCATAAAACTTTAACTAAGAGAGTGGTCTTATTTCATAGAACTTTTTCACTACGATCCAGAATCTCTATCGGTTGTTCTTCAAAAGAAAGATCTTGCTCCAGCGGTACAACTTCTGATCTGAGTGCATGTGAAGGATCAGGTATGTACCTTCCTAGGAGCGATATATGGAACACATCATGAACCTGAGAGAGATTTAGTGGAACCTCCAATCGGTAAGCTACCCTCCCAACACGATCCAGTATTTTGAAAGGACCCATATATCTAGGGCTCAGCTTTCCCTTCTTTCCAAATCACATTACTCTCTTCCAAGGAGATATTCGTAAGAACACTTTATCACCCACTTCAAACTCTAGGTCTTTTCTTTGGTTATCGGAATAACTTTTTTGTTGACTCTGAGCTGCTCTTATGTGTTGTTGAATAGATCGGACCTTTTTTGCCATCTCATCAACAAGATCAGGTCCTAATAGCTTTCTTTCCCTAACTTCATCCCAGCAAGTTGGAGTTCGGCATTTCTTTCTATAGAGAGCTTCATAAGGATCCATTTGAATACTGGAGTAAAAGATATTATTATAAGAAAATTCTACCAATGTTATGTGTTGATCCCAACCACCTTTTAAGTCCATAGAGAAAGCTCTTATCATGTCTTCTAGACTTTGAATTGTTCTCTCAGACTCACCATCTATCTGAGGATGATAAGCAGTGCTGAAGCTCAAATCTATATCCAGAGTATGCTAAAGACTTCACCAAAACTTCGAGGTAAATCTCAGATCCCGATCAGATATAATGGAAAGTGGTACTCCATGCAATCTTACCACTTCATTTACATATATCCTGGAAATCTGATCAAGAGAGAAATCTTCTCTAATAGCAATGAAGTGTGCCAACTTTGTAATACAATCAACTATAACCTAGATAGCATTATTGCCTTTGGATGTTTTAGGAAGTCTAGTGACAAAGTCAATAGTGATGTTTTACCATTTCCATTCGGGTATGGGTAATGGTTGTAACATCCCCTTAGACTTCTGTCTCTTAGCTTTAACTTGCTTACAAACCAAGCATTGAGAGACATATTCAGCAACATCTCTTTTCATGCCATCCCACCAGAAGTACTCTTTCAGGTCCCTATACATCTTCGTGCTTCTAGGATGATTAAAGAATGAAGAACTATGAGCCTTATCTAGCACCTCCTTCTTTAATTCTGGGATGGGAGGAACAGAAACCTGATTCCTAAACCTTATTATCCCATCACAATCAAGGTTGAATTCAGGATCATTTCTTGCCTTCTTTTGTAACTCTACATCTTCTTTCTATGCCTCTTTAATCTTCACATGTATATATGGTTGAACATTCATTTGAGAAAGATAAGATTTTTCTCCTTCCATTATAATTCCAAGATCCATCCTTTGTAAATCCATAAATATTGGATCTTTTTTTATCCTCGTCATGGATAAGCTTGCATGGCCTTGTCGACTTAATGCGTCTTCCACCTTGTTTGCTTTCCCAGGGTGGTAATGAATTGAGTAGTCGTAATCCTTAATTAGCTCCAACCATCTTCTTTGAAACATATTCAGCTCCTTCTGTGTGAAAATATACTTTAAACTTTTATGATCAGTGTAAATATTACACCTTTCATCATAAAGATAATGCCTCCAAATCTTTAATGCAAAGATTACCGCAGCTAACTCCAAACCATGAGTTGGGTAATTTTGCTCATGGATATTCAACTGTCATGAGGAATAATCTATCACCATATCGTTTTTCATAAGAACACGCCCCATCCTCTTCTTGGATGCATCACTGTAGATCACAAACCTTTCTCCACCACAAGGAAGTGTGAGTATAGGTGCACATGATAACCTTCTTTTCAACTCCTTGAAATTCTCTTCACATTCCTCTGTCCACACGAACATAACTCCTTTTATAGTCAACCTGGTGATTGGATTAGATAATTGTGAAAAATCTTTCACAAAACGTCGATAATATCCAGCCAAACCAAGAAAACTTCGGATCTCAGTTAAAGTTGTTGGTCTTGACCATCTTTCTATAACCTCTTTTTTTTCTAGATCCACAGATATACCCTCTTTTGAGATTATGTGACCCAAAAATGAAACTTTTTGAAGCCAAAATTAACACTTGGTAAATTTGGCATAAAGCTTCCCCTTTATCAGGGTCTTTAATACAATTCTCAAGTGATATTCATGGTCTTCCTTCCTCTTTGAATAGACAAGAATATCATCTATAAATACTACCACAAACTGATCAAGATAGTCTCTAAAGACTCTATTCATAAGATCTATGACGATAGTAGGGGCATTTGTAAGACCAAATGGCATCACTATAAATTCATATTGTCCATACCTTGTACAGAAAGTCATTTTTGGTATATTCTCCCTTTTGACCCTTAATTGAAGATACCCTAAACGAAGATCAATCTTGGAAAAGTATTGAGCTCTGCATAGTTGATCAAATAAGTCATAAATGCATGGGAGAGGATATTTGTTCTTGATAGTGATCTTGTTATTTTCTCGATAATGAATGCAGAGTCTCATTGATCCATCTTTCTTCTTAACAAATAGAATAGGTGCCCACCAAGGTGATGCACTAGGGCGTATGAATCCCTTATCAAGATTCTCTTGGAGTTGCTTCTTCAATTCCTGCAACTCAATTGGGGCCATTCTATAATGTGTCTTTGAAATAGGTAAAGCACCCGGTACGATTTCTATTAAAAAATCAACTTCACAATTTGGTGGATGACCCGAAAATTCCTTTGTAAATACATCATAAAACTCTCATACAATGGGAATATTCTTAATCATGAGTTTCTCTCCAACCATTTGTGATAAATAACCTTCATTTAGTGGAATCAAGACCCATAAGATGGAAGAAATTTCCACAAGAAGGTTATGTTCATCCTTACATCGATAGACGATCATAGATTGATCTGGAATATGAAATGTGACTTCCCTTATTTGGAAATTTATATGAGATCCATATAAAGAAATCCAATCCATGCGAAGAATCACATCAAATTCCACTATAAAAAGGATCACAAGATTTGCAGGAATCACTTTCCCACAAACTTCAATCGGAGAAGAATTATAAACTTTTGATGCGACTGTTGTGCCATTAGGGGTTGTCACAGCTAACTCAACATCTAATTGTTGAGGTAATACAGAGATACCCTTAGAAAATTCTTCAGAAATAAAAGAGTGGGTGGATCCAGAATCAAAATAAACATTTTCTACTTTAGATTGGATGGTAACTGTACCTTTCACCACTTCGTTATCATACTCCACATCGCTGATAGAAATTGCATGTGTCTTTCCTTTTTCTTTATCCTTAAGAGTTTGTTGACGTCGATCATAACCAACAACCCTTGGATTAGGGCATTTATTAGCATAATGCCCCATTTCCTTGCACTTGTAACATTCAAGTGTTAGAGGTGCACTCTGTGTAGCCTTTTCTTTGTTCGCATCACTAGACAACTTCATCCCATCATTACGGCATACAAATTCCCGATGACCTTCCTTTTCACATTTGAAACATTTATTTGTCCCTTTAAGACAACTCCCTCCATGTTTCTTTCCACACATTGATCATAAGGAAAAACTCATCTTCTTTTCAGTGTGCTCTTTAGATTTTCCTTCGAATTCCATTTTCCTCTTCTTATTAAATGCATATGACTGATGGGTTACTCCAATCTCCATCTCAACTTTGAGAGCACATCGAACGATTTCCTCGTAGCTATTGAAGTCCCTTATGGCTAACACCCTTCGAATACTTGGTTTTAAGCCACTAAAGAATCGATCGATCTTACTCTCAGGGTGGATAATAATCTCGAAAGCGTACCTTGCAAGTCTTGTAAAATTTTCTTCGTAGGTACAAAAAGATTCATCATCCTTTTGCTTCAGTTCAAGAAACTCCTTCTCCATCTTTGTTCGAAGAATGCGAGGGAAGTACTTATTGAAAAATAAGTTCTTGAACTCATCCCATTCCATGGATTCAATTTCATCCCTTTGCCTTGTATTCTTGATAAGATTCCACCATTGATCAGTTTCACCTTCAAAACAATATACTGCTAAGATGACTTTATCATGCTCAGAACATTGAAGAATTGAAAATATCTTTTCAGTAGTACAGATCCATTGTTCAGTAACTAATGGATCACTAGACCCACTGAAAGAAGGTGGACGTTGCCTCATGAAGGATTCCACAGAATTTTGTTCCTTCCTTTGCTCGTTTGGAAGTCATGCATGATTCATAGCTTGAAAAAGTTTTGTGAGAATGGCTACAAGATTTTTCATTCCAGCTCCTATAACGTTTGGTTTCTCAAGGGGACAATCACTGCATTGCCCATCGCATTCCGCATTAACCCAGTTCCTTCAGGTTCCATCCATTGACTAAAACCAAGAAGAATAGTGTGAGAAACACTAATTATAATAGGAAAACCACATAATCAAGAATAAATTTCACACTTAAGGTCTTATCATAGGTTATTCATGGCCATTTCTAAAACACTAAGATTGTGTTCTATTCTTAGACTTATCCTTAGGGTTCTTACTAAGGCTTTCACATCCTAGTTTCCAAAGGTTGACTATACCTTTCCTCTGATACCAACTATAATGACCAATACTTTACATACATTGTTATTACTTCATAATTGAAGAACACTTATTACAACATATAACAAAACCATTAAAGGACCCTATAGGTATAGTGTCTTTAGAAACTGGGAAACATAAATAACTGGTTCATAAATCATCTACGTTATCTCCCATTTATTTCATATATATAGAGACCCTTTTGGAATATTCTACTTAGTACCCTTCTTCTTGACTTGGGGAAAGAAAACATACAAAAGGGTGAGCTCAAATGCTCAGTAAGGGTAAACAAAATAAATATCAATCACATCATATTCATAAGAACATAACATTTTAGAAAACATAACCTCCAAAAGAGATCATAATATCATAACACGGGATAAATCCTAGTGGTGAAATGTAATCCCAAATAGTCATAACATAAAACAAGAAACATTGTGGCATACACACATAATCATAGAGAATCATTTCTTATTAGTCAAGACTCATTGCCAATACTATCATAGCGGAAAAAGTCCATTTCTGAACAGAGTTCACTCCTCGTTTCAGTCCTGTATCATTGAACCGGTTTAACCTGCCATTCCAGCCATGTCTATCTCATGAGATATAAATCTTTAACCAATGCATTGGAGGGAGATATAGGTCATACGGATCTCATAATGAAACCATTCTTATGTGTGCCACAAAATCAAAAATCATACATCATAGCATAACCCATGTAAGAAAAATGGGATTCTTAATCATCATGCCATCATAACACAATCCATATAAAATAAAAGGAAATCATAAAAATAATTCTATCATAACATAATCAAAAAAATGTAAAAATAGGTATAGAAATAGAACCCTATATTACCTTATATGTAAAATAATTTTGATAAAACACTTGAACTCCATTCTTGAGAAAAATATCCTTTCTACTTCAAAAACATTTTCCTTTCTTAACATGTCATATAATTTTAAACTGAAATAAGTTGATTAAAAATAAACTTGAAAACTTGTAAATGAAGCTTCATGGAAATAATGTTCTAAAAATCCATTCAGGCTGTATAAGTTAAAAAAACATTCTTCTCGTACTTTGGCCGGAAAAGTCAAAAAGTACCACGTGCGAAAAATGACAAAAGATTCCTTTCGTATCTTTTACTAAGAACTCATCGAAGGGAAAAATTGAATTTTAAAAATTGTAGTAGGATAGAAAAAATATTACATATTGAGGAATCATGGATGTGGATGATAAATATTCCCCAGTAAATTCTATAGTATAAATAATCTCGGATAAAAATTGAGATTGTGAGATTTTCCTTTACCATAGGTCCGATTTTCTTCGTATGTGTCCGAACATCTTGTATAATGATTTAAATAATTTTATTGACTTATTCCATAATTTTACACATTTTTATGATATCATATATGGTCATATTCTTAGCTTCGTATTATTAATATTTCATCGCTACTTGTTATTCGGGTGTTTATTTCTTTTTTGTTCTTATGCGTGTTTTGTCGAATAAATTCTTATTCTTCTTTTTAGGTTATAAATACCTCATTTACAGAATGGTATTAGTGTAATATATATCATATTTATTCATTAAATTAATTAAATTCATTTATATAATCATTATGCAATGAAGATCATGTAGAACGAGTCGCATCACATCTTGGAGACGGTAGGTCGTACATACGCACGAGCAATGATATCATTCCCATGATTGTGGAATTGTATTGAAGTGTATGTATAATATTTCAGAATCAATATCACTTTAAAATAATCATGTATACTTATTCTTTACACCATTATACCCATCCATGTAAGGTGGTGGTGGAAAATAGATTACACCACGCCGTGGAGACGGTATTCCGTACATACGCACGCGCGGTGATTTCATATTCAGTAGGATGGATAGAAGGTGAAATAGTGTTGTTTCATATTTATAATAACATATATGTATATTATTGATACTAATGTTATTACTTCATAATGAAACAACTAAGGAAGAATAAGTTTAAGAAGAATGAAATTTGAATGGATCGGTAATGGATATTACCTCTTCTTTGACGGGCCTCTTCTTAACCTCATCTTAGGGCACTAGGGATTGTCTTTTAAGAAGACCAGGACCTCTAGGATGTTTCTAGGGAAGTTTAGAAGAGAATTACATAGGTTTTTATCGAGCTTGACGGCTCAATGTGGTGTTAGGAGGAGAGGGAGGAGGTGCCTTTTTATAAGAGAGGAGAGGGGTACCTTTGGAAAAACTAAAAATATTATTTTATTATAAAGTCATATTCGGTTTTTAATAGCTCCAAATTGATTTATTTCGAAGCTAAGGTGGGGATGGGTCGAAATAATCTCATTTAATAGAATTTGGACAAGTTTAGGTTACTATTTTAACCATATCATTTAGATTTAACTTTAAGTTCAATAATTTTACTTTTACCGTGTCTTCTTGTTTTCTTACACTATAAGGTTAATAAAAATACTATAACAAGCCAAATGAATACAAGTTGTTTATTATTAATATATAAAACCTTATCTAAGTCATTTTTCCGAACCTTAGATTTTTAAGAATAAAATAAAAATTAATAATATAATATTTGTTTTAAAAAGTATTTTAGGTCAATTTTGACACTATTTGGTAATTGATTTTTGTGAAATTTATAACAGAAAGATTAGTTCGAAGAAAGTTAATTAAATCTATACTATCATGTCATATTAACCTTTAAAATTAGTTTAATACACAAAAAATCTCAAATTACCTTTATTTTAGTATTTATAACATCAATTATGTTAATATTTCATTAATAAGATAATTAATGCATCATCATTGTGTCATATATAAATTAAATTATTTAATGTCTAAAAATTATAAATATAATAAAATTATATAGTAAATCTATTTATCTTTATAATTAATATTTATAGTTGAATTTATCTTATGTATAACCCTATATTAAAAAATATTACTTATTAAACTTTGATTTTAACTATTTTAACTCTTCTTTAAATAAAATAATATTAAATGTCTTAATCTAATCCAAGTGGACCTAAAGGGTAATATTTTATCCCTAATATTGTTTTGGGTCGAATTAAATTTATCCAATAGAATTAGGACTTGTGTTAGGGTAATAATAACATCATTTTACCCTAAATTACCCTATTTACTTTTAACCATGGTAAATAAAGGTAAAAAGTTACTATTCACCAAAAATTATTTTCATCTCATTGAACCACATTTTACTTACTGACATAAACCGTGTCTCTCGGATTTTTTAAATTCCATTCACAAAAGCGGTAAAATTATGTTGTATGTAAATTTGCAAATTCTCCTAGGAGGTGGGTAAAAGATGATCAAAAGATCAATAAAATTTTTATATATCTAAAATTATTATAAAATGACTCCAATGAATTACATTGAACTTATATAGGAATTATTTATCAATTTTGACCTAAAATATATTTAAATAAAATAAATAATTTTTAAATAAATAGTCGGTTTTTAAATAGTAACCTAGTGTTTTCACTATTCATCAAAAATTGAAAGTTTTCAGAAAAATACCAAAATTTCAATCTAGGCTAATTTTGATATTCCGAATCCAAAAATGAAGTCCATTTTCAAAAATAAAATTTATAAAATTTCAAAAAGTGGTTATTACCATTCATAATGGCTAGTTTTAATAATATTTTAATAGCATATCGTTGTTTAGTGAAACTTAGTATTGCGTACAATGCAAGCTATCGAGGAAGGCCGCGATTGCGTGTAAAGCAAGCCAAGATAGTTTTGTGTGTAGGGAAAGATTCCTTTTATGATTTATATAACATAAAAACAAAACATTTCTCATAAAAATCTCGGGTGTTACAACCAGTCTAATTTATATTTACATAGAATGATTTCTTCAGTACAATGCTCCATTCAATTTACACATTCCTGAAGAAAGGGACACCTTTACACTTTTTTTCATAACTCAGTCTATATACAATTATCCATTGTGATTTTTTAATATGATACTCCCCTTAAAAACACGTCCAACAATCTCTTTATATATCTTAACACGCTCATTTTTTATTTTAATACGTATTCTCCTCACAACTTTCCACGTTATGATGAAAAACTGTGAAAATTAGATTGTTTTTCATCTCTTATCTTGACCCAATTGAACAGAAAATGAAGTAATTCAACCTTTTTTTCAAATGGTTAAATAAATTATTGATAATATATAAATTTATAATTCATATTAGTCACCAATTTCTTTTCATTTATTTTTATTTCATCATTACCAAAAAATTTCATTCTCTGAAGACTTACCTCCTTTGGATTTTTTAATACTAAAAACTAGAACCTTCAGTTTCTCACATTTGATACAAACTATCTCAGCCTTTATAAATCCGTTGAACCCATTATGAGGATATTAAGATAGGGTAACTTCAAATTCACCAACTTTCATCTTTCACAGAATTTAGCTCGTATCATGAATTCTTTCTTTGATTTCGAATACATATGAGATCAACTTTAGCATCGTCAGTCTTTCAATGGAATGTATTGTAACTTCCAAATCACTTACTTCCTTCTTAGCCTTTTTAGAATTCCATAATGATCTAATCAATATGAAAATGATTTTCATTAATATAACTGACAACACTATTTTTCTCATATTTAGATACGATCAATTCTGAATACGATTCACACCATCTCTTTCCCTCCTCATTTCTTTCATCAATCATACATCAATTTTTTTTTCAATTTCACATGATTTATTAGAACTCCATGATAAAAAAAGCATCATAATATTTTAATAATATCCATATAGACTCAAGTTCATTCCATTATGATCGAACCTTTCATTCCAAATTCGTTGTGAATCTGATACCCCCATTTTCATTGAGACAGATTCTCCAAAATACCTTTGAAATTTGAATGTATTATCAGTCCGATTCTCAGAATATAATGGTCTCCCTAAATTTCACCAAATAAAATTTGAGGTGTTTTTTATTTTATTCTCAAACATCATTGACAATAAAAACCCATAGATTTGAAAAATAATCCTTATCACCTTCTAAATATATTCTCTATCTAACTGGGTCCCAAAAATATCTCCCCTTATGATTTTTTTGTCAACCATGCTTCATAAATCAATGAACTTGTATCCTCAAGAAATTGATCACTTGACAACAATTCAATGCCTATATGAGGTAAATCATTAATTATTGATAGAAAATCCATACTTTTCAGAAGTAGTGATTATGAAAACCTCTTCTTATTTATTTTGTATATTGTATTCACCTTTTCAAATTTCCTAAAGTATAATTTTTTTTCCAAAAACTAGTACAACAAAAAGTTTGAATAGTTCACACACACATACAATAATGGATTCAAAGTTTTCCCATAACTCCACTTATTTACATTCTTCTATATGGATGGATTTATGAAATAATTCCCCCCCTTGATAACAATATTCAAAGGTAAGATGGGAGAGGGGCCAAAAACACATACCTAACACTTTATAAGAAAGTGGTTGTACACCAATGTTCAACCTCAATTTAAAAAAGGTTTCCTTCAGTAATGGTTCTATGAAAATGTCAGCAACATGTTTTGATGTTGTAATATACTCCAACATCAATTAATTCTTCTCAAAATCCTCTTTGATAAAATGATATTTGATATCAATATGTTTTGAATGAGAATGTTGAACCGAATTCCTGGTGAGATTGATTGTAATTTGATTATCAGAACTGAAGATAAAGGGTAATTTCACTTCAAATAGTAATTCCTCTAATTGTGATTTCATCTAAATAAGTTAGGTAGTGGATTGATTAGAAGAAACAAACTCAACTTCAACCATACCGAGTGTTATTGAATTTTTTTTCTTTGAATCCCAACTAATACAAATCTTTATGGGAAGGAATACTCCAACATATGAGGATCTTTTATCATAATCATTTTCATCCCAATCGGTATCTCAATACCCAAATAAAACAATAATTACTAAGATTCCATACATGATTTAGAAATTTTTTTTCCCTTTATATATCAAGGAATTATTTTTCCAGCAAGTAAATGTTATTTTTTAGAAGTAATCTGAGCTCTTGCACATAAGGTACCAATATAAGGATTGTCGGGTCTTGAGGCAGTCCAATACAACAAACTTCCCATCAGATTTTGGAATTATTTCTGATCAAATTTTATCCTTTCTAAATCTTTAGACGGCTGTGTTCCCAATAAAACTGTTTTGGACCATTATTTGAGTTTTTCATTCCAAATTTATTCAGAAGTTCCATTGCATACATTTATAGAGAAAGAATGATATGTTCCATATTTTTTAAAAATTTATCCCATGAATGTATTTCATTTTCCATTGAAAAATAATTTCAAACATCTTTTTTCCTTTCCTCAGAAAATATTTCAAAACATCTTTCATTATTCACTGAAAAGTTAATATCATCAACCTAAACAATTATGATGAGGGAACATTCCAAACATTCTTTGATGTAATAATTGATATCAACTATTCCTTTCTTAAAACACATTTCCATAATCATGTATACAAGTTGGAATACCATTTCCTCGGAGATTATTTTAGCCCATACAAGGCCTAATTAAATATAAAAACATAACATTAATATTTCCAAACAAAAAATACACAAGACTATTCAATATAAACATCATCATCTTGATCTTCATTCACAGCCTGAACCCATTCTAGATACTCCTAATCTTATTTCACATCATTTGACTAAACTTTTGAATACAAATAATTATGTGTCCTAAAATTTGTTGTTCTTGTTTTTTAAACCTTCTAATGTTGATCACAGATAATATTCTAAGCTTCCACTTTCTTCCTCATCCTATAATGATATTTTCAATAATGTTTCTCATCACTAGAAATTGGTGAGTCTGGTTATTATAGATTTTGATTGTTTGTATCCTTATCAAAATTTTTAACAAGATTCTACTATCCTTCAAATCATATTTATAATCCTGAGTATGTATGTCTTTATTAGATAATTCAATTAATTTCACATCTATAAAATAAAAAATTATTCTTGCTTATTTTTTAAAACATATGTATCATCCTTTTTATGGAGTATTGTGAATAAAATTTCCACCTTCACCATTCTTCTCAAAATTTCCATATTTTACACCTTTATTATTTATAATACATGGACTCCCTAAAACTATTATGTGTTTCAAACATGAAGTTTTCCATTAAACAATTCATATGGAATAATGTGTTAGCATGGATTGTCGAAACATCAGTTTTAAATATAAACATTAGTACACATGGCTTACCTCCAATAGTAATGATAAAGACCATGTTTACGTTACATAGTTATCTACATTACCACTAATCTTCTATTATTTTGTTCAATAACCCTATTTTTTGAGGAGTGTATATGGAAATATACTAATGAAAAATTATATGCTTCTTGAGATTAAATTAAAATTATTCATTTATGAATTCGCCACCATTTTTAGTTCTCCAATTCTTCACTGAATACTTCAATTCCTTCTCATAATTCCATCTAAAATGCTTGAATAGTTTTTCGTCTTTTTACTTCTGTTTCTGAAACATAAGATAAGTAATTTGAATAAAATCATAAATAAAAGAAATTAAATACTTATCCCATTTTGTAGATTGTTTTCTCATTGGCCCATATATATCAGAATGAAAAAACTCCAAGGGTTGTTTTGAATAAATGTTAACTTTCCTGTACATAATATTTATAATCTTTCCTTTCAGAAAAATAGTGTAACCAAAATTTCTTCTTCTTAGAAAAACCATAATGTCTCAGAAACTCTTTATTTTACATAACTTCATCACGTTTCATTGAAAATTTTCCCATCCTTTTATTACAAAATTGATTCTCTTCCACCATACTCAAGTGACAAGAGTTTTGAATTTCATTAAATTGAATCAAGTTTCCATTATTATTTTGGCCTTTTGAAAATATGGTTCCACCCTTCTCACATTTTAAAATAAAAAATTCCTCCCCTAAAGTAACGTTTTTACCATCATTCCAAAATTTTGAAATAATTTGAAGGTTATGTTTTATCAAATCATTATATAAAGTGTTTTTGGTTTTCAATTTTTTATTTACAATAGAAGTTGATCCAACATATTTGATTATTAGTGATTCAACATTGCTGAATGTCATAGTTCCAAATTTGAAATATTTTATATTCTTTGACAATATAAAATGTACTTTAATACTATAATAACTCACATTATGAATAATCCAAGGTTATTCTCCTTTTTTCTTTTTAAAAGAATTTTCTATAATATGGCTTTTTTGTCTTAATTTTATTTCTCCAGCTTCGGTTTTTTAGAATTTTTAAGAAACTTTTGTCGTGATGGCAACAAAACAAGACATCCTTTTGAAAGGTGACTAGAATTTTCACACATTTCACAAATAGTTTCCAATGGTAAAAAACCATTTTCAATCTTTACTCTACCATTCTTGGGTTTCATCAAAATAACCTTCCAAGACGTCCTTATATGATAAGATTGACTCCCCCTAAAACTTTTTATTCAATAACCTACGGAACAATTGATATGTTTTCATTTGAACGAATACATGTCTTCTATATGTAAAATCCACCACAATATGAGAAGTAGACTTAGAATGTGTATTTGAATCTAAAAATTCCATACTGAGTAGAATTATAAATATGAGCTCCATTATGGCTTTTTTTGGGCTTAGGTTATTTTGAAACTTCTGATTTCTCACATTTTCTAGTCTTGGAACATACATAACATTCCAAGATTTTGTCCTATCATAAACAATTCCATCATTCTTATATCCTTTTAAAGGAAATTTTATTTATACTTATGAAGTTTACCATTATAATAACTTTCACCAACATTTGAAATAGAGTTTTTGAAACTTTTATTTCTCTATTTATCATTATATTTTTTTTGGAAAAGTTTCAACTCTTCTTATTTTTCCTTGATCTTCACTTCTAGATGTTCATTATGATTATTTTATTATTCAAGAGATTTATTCTAGACATCATGACCCACCAGAATATTGTTCATTTCTTATGAAAATATTTCTTGGGTTTTTTCGGAACAATAATCTTCTAATTTATTATCTTTCTTTTCAATCCTTCAAATATTTCTTCTAAGTTCTTTCAACACTTATTTCAAAATAAATTCTTATTGAGTTTCTTATTCTTTGAAAATAAAAATTCCAAAATCATCATCATTTATTATTGTAATGAATGTATTTAAATTTACAAATTCAATATATTTTTTGGATTCAACATCACTATATTCTTCATTATATTTATCCTTAGATAAGAAAATTCGTATTTTTTATTTGAATAAATTTAAATATTTTCCTATAGAAAAATATTTATATTTATCATTCTATTTATTCAATGATATTATGGGATTTATTTTTTCTTCATAATTATCTTATTCTTTCATTATTTGTTTAAAATTGGTTGTCATGTGACCAATGGATCCACATTCAAATAACTTCAAGGGATGTTTCCCATTATATCTCTCAATAATTATTTTCACATTTTATGAAAACAAGGTTAAAATTTCATAAAAAATTTTACATACCTAATTTCCAGAATCGGCTTCACTAGCTTCATCTTCAATAAGAATATTCTTTGATTTTTTTCTGGGATGCCAAGAAAGGCATTTCGAGATCAATTTTTTTTATTTTCATATCTTTCTCTTTTCTCAATTAATATGTTATGAGATTGATATGAAAATAATCAAGAGATGTTTTTTTAAAATATTTATCTTTAAATGAAGAAAATTTGGCACCAAATTAGTTAGGAAGGTCTCTCATGACCATTTCAACAACTGTAGAGTCTTCTAGCTTTTCAACAATTCATATGATCATTTTGAAAATGTCATTTAACATGGTATAGAAGTTCGAAATAGATTCATGGTCACCTATTTTCCAATCATCATAATTTATCTTTCACATTTGTATCTTTTCCTTCTTCACTTTTTTATTGCATTTAGATATGTTTTTCAAATTATCCTATGTACTACTGGTTCTGGAAACACCTTTCACTTTTAAGAATTCATGTTCATAATGTGTTGATAATATAACATTCTTATCCCTTCCATAATTATCATGTTTCTTTATATCAACAAATGTAAGAGGAACATTTTCATCAATATGATGAAACCCATCTATTATAGCGTCAAGAACATCATATCAAATATACATAATATAAGGAATCATTATATCATTCTAGATACGATAATTCTTACAATAAAAAATTGGAATCCCTTTACTATTCACATAATTGAGATTATCCATCAACTTTTCTAAAAAACAACATCATAAAACTAGATAAGAGAATTTTTTGCTCCCATACCAATTTTAATTGTCCAGTTTGGATAATTATATCACTAAGAGGGGGAGGGGTGAATTAGTGATAACGTTTTCTATTATATTTCATTGAAAATGAAACAAACTTTTCCTACTATTAAAAATTTATTTCCCTTTAGAAAAAAAATCAAAGACACATCCATAGTAACAAATGTATTTACATGGATCATTATTCTATAAAATAGCTACTTCATTAGTATGATTTGGGAATGATCGATTACCACACAATCCATAAGAAAACAAACCCATTTATGAGGAATACAACATATAGGATATACCCTTCCACTCATGTAGAACTATGTAAACAATTCAATAGTGTGTTTGATACTACTATAAAAAAAGATGTAATTCAATGTTTTTGATCAAAATGATGTTATCTATAATTTTTTTCAACTCCCAAAACGGTATTCACTTTTAAAAAATAATTCACATTATTACCCAGAAGATGGTAAGAATATCATAGACCTGATATAGAACTCAATTAGATTCTCTAGTATGATCCTCCTAGTCCAAATATTCCAATCCAATTTCATAATACAAAAAATATATATCTCTTATAGAATACGATTGAGTAAATTCTGAAAACTTCCTTCTTTGTCTAAAAAACCAAAAATGGAAACCCTAATATTAATATCTGGCCCGATATGGTGACTATCCAAATATGATTACAAGTAAAATTTGATATATAACGGAATATGATGATCAGTTGAAGATGTTTCAATCTTTTTTATCCCTTTTTCACTCCTCCATGGAAATTTCTTCAGAAAAGGAAAATACAAAAACCACTTCTCTCCATTAAACATTAGAGATTCTCTCTCTTCTCTCATGAATAATACTCTCATTGTTATTCCTCATAAAAGTATGATGTACTTATCGCTTTTTATAGGTTTCCAATGAGAGGTTTTGGTGGGAATACAAAAATCATTCATGCTCAACAAAATTTAAAAAAACTCGATTTCACTTGAGTTTCGAGTGCATTTATGACTACATCAACTCTTATCAATGTATCTAAATTTTTCTTCAATATTGTAAAAGTTTTTCTCTTCCTCAGACTTTATTTTCAAACACCAGTATGATTATAATTTCCATATTCTGAATGATTAAATATGATTCTCCATACGAGTTACACATTCATGATGAAATAGACTTCTTTTTACCTTATTTCATACCTTATTCTAATTCTAGTTCTCCATTATGGTTTCTAAATATAATGATACTCTTAAAAACACTTCCAATAATCTCCTTCAAACACTTAATACAATCAAATACGATTTCAATTCTTATTTTAATTACGATCTGCCTCATTACGGTAAAGGAAAATTTAAAACAGTAGATACTTCATCATCTCTTCTCTTGACCCACCTAAAGAATAAAAAAGTAATTCAATATTTGTTTTTCAAGTGGTTGATAACTTTCTTGATATGATTTGAATTTTTTCTTTCTTATTGGACACAAAATTATTTTCATTTCATTGCATTCATTAGTACAAAACCATTTTATTCTCTGAAGAATTATTTATTTTTGATTTTGGTCTGACTGAAAACTAGTACCCTAAGTTTCTCACATTTTCTATAAACTATCTAATCTTTAATGAATTTGATAAACCCATAAGATGATCTTAATACTAGGAAACATTAACATCAGTAACTTTTTCCTTTCATAGACATAATCTTGTATCGTGAAAGCTTTCATGACATTGAATACATTTGAGAACAACTTTAGTACCATCGATCGTTCAATGTATATTATTGTAAATTCCTAATCAATTCCTTCCATTCCTTCATAGAATTTTTATCCTTCCATCCAGATCTAATCATTATGAATACAATTAACATTAATATAATTTTAAAAAATCTTTTTATATTATCTATTAATGACTAATTATTAAAACAATTCACACCATCTCCTTCACTTATCCTTTCATTAATCATGATTTAATCACAAGTTCACCAAATACTCATGATTTATGATAACTCCAAGGTCACCAAATCATTATCACAATTTCATCACAGCCATGCATACTCTGATTTACCCATTAAGATCAAACATTTAATTCCAAATTTGGTGTGAATATAATAACCCCCTTTTCTTCTAGCAAGATTTTCTAAAATATGACAGACTTTTTCAAGAATTGTGAGTCTGATTCTCAGAACATGATTGTCGGTCCAAATATCACCAAATAAAAAGTGAGGTAATTTTTGTATTCTTCTTAAACTTATTTTACAACAAATTAATATAACTTTGAATATAATCTTATTCAACTTATAGAATACTTCTCCAACTATGATGATCCCAATAATATTTTTAAACTTACCACATGTACGGTAATTTATTATAATATGTGGAATGTAAATATAAAAATATGGTGATATCAAATGCTCAAAAAATGAATCACATAAATAATGACATTAAATGATAAGTATGATATACATAATATTATAGGAGTAAATAATATAAATAATTACATAATCAAGTGAAATTGAAATAATTCTATATCAATGAAAATGAAAACATTGATAAAAATTATTACTCATCACATACAGATGAAATGTATAATGTAGGACATCAAATGATTTTGTGAAAGACATGTTCCAAGACACAACATAGATTTGAGGAGAGGTAGACCCCAAAGTCCAAGATATTTTATCTGATGTGACCCATAAATGCATTGGGGGACTATATATATCGTGTTCTAACACATAACTTGTTTAATTCAAATGCATTCACAAAAAGTGTCAACCTGAAATTTTATTCCATTCCATAAGGATCCTCTAGCTCAACAAAATCAGGGAAACCATATAATGAAGAATATATAATTAAAATAAATAATAAATTTATTTCATAAATCATTAATCATATGGAATGTTAATACAGTTCCCCATATCAATAAAAGGTAAAACATTATCATAACCATATAGAGAATGATGGTGGATGGAGAAACAAAATATATTTCCAAAATTAAAATAAAAATCCATATTGTAATAAAAAATATAATTAATTAAAGTACCATTACATAAGAAAACAATAGAGATCACATTATCATAATTCATTCATTGAAATATAGTTGATGGTTAAAAATACATAGTCATCTTTCCCATAATAAACAATATTTGAATAATGAGCTACAAAACACCAACACTTATCTTAATTTTAAAATAAATTTTTATGTGATCAAAATATAGTAGAAAGTATAAATTGGGTGGATTTAATGTAATAAAACCCTAATATAACCAGGTAAATATAAAAGAATAATGAGAAATATAAATGTAAAGGAATGTTTGAATGAAACCACCCAACAAGGGATTATAAATTGGATTGTTTTATAAAATAAGTTAGTTCCCACAAACTATAAATATATATTAGTTTATAAATATATTAATATAAACCCATTTATTGAAAATTATTTTAAAAATCAAAATAAAAATTTAATTTAAATCATAATATATTTTTTAGAAACCATTTTTAACTATAACATAAAAAAAGTGAGGTTACCAGTAACTTCCAAAAGACCTTTTCAATAGACGAAGTGAAAAATCATTAAAAACATTACATTTAAATACATTTTTAAATAATATGGAAATGAAAATAAATAATTTTTATCATGGATAAATTTATAAGTGATGAAAATGTATATGAATGTGAAAAGATAACCCATTTTTTTAATAGTTTTAAAATACCTCAGTTCAAAAGCCTCATTTCAATAAGAGTAGGAAAACATTTATTTGTATCAAAATATATTATTTCCAAATATAGGTTGATAAATTACAATATAACAAAATATTTTGGAGTATAAACCAAGTAATTAAGGATATAAGTTCTTAAAGGTACAATATAACTCTAGAAAAAATACATGATTTTTCGATATTACTTATGAAAAAGATACTCCATGGAGTAAGAAATATTTTAGAGAGGTCTATTTTGAAAAGTAATGAATTTATTTGAAAAAATATATAATACCTCATAATATAATCAATTTGTAAACTTTTAATAATAAAAGGATAATCATAACTCAATGAATGAAAATAGAGTTACTATAAGATTTACAACTAGGTTAACAATTGAGTAAAATCCATTTTATGAAATGGTAAAATCTTGGATTAGTATTTATAACAAATTATGAGAATATATGATAAATATCCATCCATATGATGTGAATACAAGAATAAAAGGAAAACATAATATAAACATGTCTAAGAGAAGTAATGTATGATACAACCAACCCTTACAGATTTTGTAACATTTTAATTGAAACCCTTTTGAAAAGTGGGATAGAAAATGAACTTAAAATTACATGATTAAAATATAATTTATTTAATGATATTTATAATAGGAATTAAATAAAATTTATATATAATATTATGTGCATAATACCAGATATGTCTCAAATAGAGGAATTTGGGACCAAAACCCAACCTTTTTCTAGACTTATTTTATGCATGCACCAAACATTTTAAATAGTCAAATAAAGATTATCAGACACCTTCTTAGGAATATTTTAATTCTATATTTATTAAAATATGGAACATATATTATGATATGATATTTATTTATTATATTTTTTTACTTATGTTTTTGTGAAAGGATAATCAATGTTACCTTATTTTGGGGATTTTATCGATAAAAAATGATATTTTAAACCTAAGTTATGCACATAACATAACCATTATATTCATATAGGTAATTAAAAAGAATAAAAAATGAACACACTATATTTTTATTGGTGAGTATGGTTATTTATGTGTATAATATAATTAAAATATAGATTATTTTATATTTATATATTTTTTTAATTTGGTAAATCATATTTTTAGTAGTTTTTATAAAAAATTAAAATCAATATTAAAAGGGAAAACAATAGTTCTTGGTGACAGTAGTCCTTACAATGTTCTATTAATGATTTAATTTTTTAAAGAGTGAGAGGGTAATAATATTTATGATAATTTGATATTTTATAGTCATAGTTTTATTTATCATATCATATCTATTCATCCATTACATCCTTTTGAACAAGTCTGCTTCACAATTATGAAAAACACCTGACAATGCCTTATTGAGGAAGTTTTCTACACAAGAAACTAACAATGATTTTGGTTTTCTTGGATGATTTATAATATTAAATATTTGCTTTTAATATAACATAATAACATATAATTATGATTATTATAATCATGTCTTAATATTATTATAGGTACGTGACATTGTAAAGAGGTATATTAAAAACACAGATTATGGAGAAGGAAATAATTACATTGATAAAATTGATTCTCTATTAGATATATACTTAGAAAAGAAGGACTTAATATTATTTATAGAGAATAGTGTATTAAGTATGAGAAAATAAAATCTATTAGAGGTAGTTTTCTTAGATAATAAAGTCAAATTCGAATAGGAAATGTATCCAGAGTGGTGTGTGTAATCTACTTTTTAATGTGATGAAAAGTGAAATTTTGGGAATACCCTTTATAATTCCATGATATCAATATACTAATACTTGGTCAATGAATCAATAATTTCGTAATAATAGAGAGTGGAATGGGCTTGGGTTAATAAATCCTCAACCAAGACATTTTAAATATCTTTTAAAAACATTTGAATTATTTTCCCAAATGTTTTTACATATTTACATTTTGTTTTATATCTTGTTAACTAGTTCTAAAATAAGTAATTTATATTTTATCTAATTATATAATGATTTAAATATCACAAAATTTTTATGTCTAAACATAAATTGATATCTATTTAGTGTCATTTAATTTCTAAATATTATAAAATCATTATTTCAATTAAAATAAATAATATATAAAAAACTATTTTGGTAGATAAATGTTTTTTAATCATTTTTTGTTCTCAGTCATATTTAGTGTTGATTATCATTTAAATATGTTCTATTATAATTATATAACTATTTAAAATTTGTATTAGGGTAATAATTTAAATATATATTAATTTAATTAATTAGGTAAAATTTAAACATTGGTAATAAATAAATTCTTTGAAAATAACAATTTTCCATTATTGTGATCATTATCATAAATACTAGTAATCATAATATTAGGCTTGAAAATTAAATTAAACTTGGCACATAATATGATCATGTTGATATAAAATATGAAATTTAGTTTTAGAGATTTAATTTCTATACATGATGAAAATAAATTTTTAATATAGTTGAATGAAAACATATTCTATAATAAAATATTACTTCTATATCCAAAACAATATAATTTGGTTTCAAAAAAAATAACTTAGTAATTTAAAATTGTTAATTATAAATAAAAATATTTATATTTCATATAAAATTGTTTTAAAAAATTATTTCAAATTTTTTATGATAAGGTATTTGAAGTGAGAGTTTTTAAAAAAATCAGTATTTTTTCACTATTCACATAAAAAATAATTATTTTATAAAAGTACCAAAAATTCATTTTAATATATTACAATTATTTAAAATCCAAAAAATGTGGTAAGCATTTCCGAAATCAAATTCTATGATTTATAAATTTAATTTTTTAATAAAATCATTAAATGTAATAAAAAAAATTTTCATTGGAAAATGTTATTTTCCAATATTAGCTCTAATTATTTCTATTTCAAATCATTTATCAATGTAATTAGTTTAAATCAATATTAATATCAAATATAATTATCATCACTAATCATATGTTTATGGAAATATAAATTCATATCATATAAAAACAAAATATTTTGAAAAAATAATTTTAAAACAATAATTAATCTTATTATAAATTTCTTGAAAACTAAATGAATTTAATTCATATTAAAATTGAAATTTATTTTCCCTATACATGTATTCCATAAAACAATTACTCATATTCATATCCATTAATTCAATGGATATATTTTAATAGTCATACATAAATATTTATATTTTATATAAATATGTGATATTTTCATTTCAGTTTGGTATTTCATATGAAATATGTTATTTTATACAATGAATTATTTAAGTGTAATCCTATATTAACATTTCAAGGTATTACATTTTATTTATTAAATAAATTTCATCTTCAAAATTTGAATCATAAGATGAATGTATTTTCAATAGTGAAGTAATAATTAACCATATACTATTAGATAATCATATGTATATTTAGGATACAAAAAAAATTAATATAATCTCTTTATAATAAGAGATAACTCATTCCAAATTTCACATAGAATTATTCTACGGTAATAATATCTATATCCATAATTAATAAGATCCCATAAAACAAGAAAAAATATTTTTATGACAATCATATAACTAGTGGGTATTTATTTATTACTCAATATATAGTAGTTGGTGAATAATTACATGACATAGGACCCTAGGAATTATAGATTGGAAAATCACTATTCTCTATCATAATAGACCGACACACCAGGTCTTACGTGATTGGAAGAATTCCAATTCCTAACAACCCCATGTTCACTTCCATAATTAAGTGGTCGGAGACAAGAACTGAAAGGCGTAACAAAAATTGGAGGCCATTGCATAAAGTAATTGTAGGCACACACCCATCCATCTCCATGAAAAATTGCATAGAAATAATAATAATATACTATAACTTGTAGAGAAAAAAAATTCTTGCAATAATCTCTATGGAATAAAAAATAGTATGAAAAATAATCTTAAAGGTAAAGGGGAAAAATACACACCCAACCAGAAAAGATGTCTTTATTTGACAATAACTGGAAATGAATGAAATATGGGGGTGTAAGACTCCTAATATCTATTTCATAACCAAAATAAATTGTATAATGACCCAATGTATGTCTAATATATTCCAATAAAACTGCCTAAATATACGCCATCTATATAATACATGAAATGTGTGGGAAAATCCCATGAATGTTTGAGTATGAAAACTAAAGAGGGGGAGATATAAGACATGATAGAAGCAGCCAGGTAATCAAAAAACGGGTATTTCAATCAATATATTATAAAAAACATAATTAATACCCATATATTATAAACATGAAGCGCAAATGAGGGATAATGGTGATATCGATCTCCATATCCAAATTATGAACAATGTTTCTTCCCTCAGTTCCAAGAGCCTATAATCGATGCCCAATATCTCATGTGTCCGTCTAAAGTAGTAACCATGTGGAGGATCCATACCTCACCATTTTTTTAAATGGTAGATGGGAAATAATATACTTGTAGAGTATTGATTTCTTAAATTGTTATGTGGTACCACTTAATAGGCAGAGGACCCATTCCCTAGTACAATAAGAGGGTCCCACTCAGTTGGTAGAGGAACCCAGCCTATTAAAACATGAGGGATCAAATCTCTAGATAAAGTACCCATGAACTGATATAATAGAAGTGTACCACTCAGTAGGTTGAGTACTCATTCCTTGATACAATAGGAGGGTTCCACTCTGGAGTTATAAGACCCAAGCCCTGGTACAGTAGGAGGTTTACACTTTGTAGATAGAGGTCCCATTCTCTAACATGGAATGAGGGTTCCACTTTTTTGATAGAATAACCATGCCCTAGTATAATAATAGGATTTTACTCTATGGATATAGGACCCATTCCTTGAAATATAAGGAGGGTTTCACTTTGTGGATATATGACCCATACCCTAACATGACATGAGGTTTCAACACTATGTGTCGAGGACCCATGCCCTGACACAACAGGAGGGTTCTTCTCTATGGATAGAGGAACCATGCCCTTACATCATGAGATGGTTCCACTCTATAGATAGAAGACCCATGCCCTGACACCCAATAAGGGTTCCACTAAGTGGATAAAGGTGTTTGGGGGAACCATAGCCTAGTATGACAGGGGGATTTCCAACCTAAGACACTCTTTGATGATCTAATCAACTATTTCCATTATTGAGCACCACTTAAAGAAGAGTCAGACATGGAACATCAGACAACACATCTAAAGTTCCACTACGAAGGTGACCATCACATTTTACGTGAAAAAAAACTGAGGATAAGGTATTTGGAAAACAAAATATGTGTCCAAACAATGGAGATATGTGATTTATAATATTCTCATGAAGTATAAAACATATAAGGGGTCCACATGGAATGTGGTCTAGATCCCCATTCTAGTTGTGTCCTTGCCATCACACGACTAATTGGTCATGTAGTACTACACAATGTTTAATGGTACTACATGATGGGTATTAGAAAAATGTTTTACGAATGCACAAGGATCATCGATAGGCCAATGAGATTAAACATAAAACTAAGGGTATGTTATCAAAAAAATCCATGAATAACCAGACAGATCACACCATTACAATCCTCATAGAAAAAATTATGGATAGTCTATTGATATCACCAAATCAGAAACCTGTTAAAAAGATGCATTTCGCTGCATCACGGTGAACTAGAGATTTAGGGTTCATAGCCAAAAATCCTAATTAGACACCCGATATTGGTCTTGGATGGTCAACCTCAATATTAGGGGTAAAAACCCTAATATGGTTCTTAATTCCAACATTTAATAAAGACGGAACACCAAATAATATATTTCCTAAAAATAATAATAAATAGTATCATTATTATTGGTAGCTCTATGGACCAACACCATGTGAATAAAAAAGTTTCTAATATTGGTATTGAATTGACCATGTCAATGAAAGGGTCTTGTTTCCATATATGATTCATCAATATAACTCTGTATGAAGAGTATAAGACTGTAAGAAGGTTTAACAACCATAATAAAAATTATAATATTTAAAACATTATTGAGAATTTAAAAGGAGAAAATACACTCTCTTTCACATGTGATTAAGAGGAACCCCTTCTCTCATGCAAGGTGTAACCTCAATGAATCCCTATTGTCATACATATTTTTAAATAAGAATATAATAATAACATGGGCATGAAAAATGAAATGAAATGAGATATTCTAGAGTCCCTCCAACAAGAATCATGTGAATATCCTTATATCTCTATTTTTATATATTCAATTTTTTTAACTTAAAAAAATGGATACAGTCTACTCAATTCTCACGCATGAATTTTATTTCACACCAAATATTCAAATGTCACTCCATTTCAAAATTATTATTAATAATAATAAATTATAAAAACCCCATTCTCCAAGAATTTCTATGGCACCTCAAAACAAAATATTTAATTCATTCACAACTTACATTTTAATATTCAGTGTTTACTTAATAATAATAATAATAATCAATTTCAAAATTTACTATTATTAAAATTAATAATAACACACACCACCCAACACTACTGGCTAGAAATTTGATTCTTTTCATTTGATCCAAAGAAAACTATCAATAAATTTTTATTCATAAATTCTAATTGTATAGGGTTGTGAAAAAACATCTCTCTATATCAACATCTCACACCGTCATCATGAGTGTCTTGATTCTAGACACTCCTTACTGAGAAACATTAACTATTTCACTCTGGAGAGATCTGATCAATCTGAATCATAAACCAATGATACCTGATCCAATGTCAGGTTCTCATCGCAAGGATCATTCTTCGTTCGTATCTCCAAAATCAAAATACAAAATCATGTCCACGATCTATTTTTCCAAAAAAGGAACACACAATTATCAGTACTCTCTTATATCATCAATTCACTGGTAAATTAGTTACCAATGAAGAACACAAAGAATATACAGAGAGTTGAATATAAAAGAAAGGTAATAATCATCATTGGATGACACAACCTCGAACAATAAATGATAGGTGAGAAATCAAGGGTTATATCATGAAATAATAATGAATATCACATTTCAAATGTGAGAATAATTTTTAAGGATTTTCCATTATTTCTATAAAACTATATTTGCCTGATATAAAATATATTTAATATTTTTATAAATTAATTCCACTATCCCTGGGTCTTGAAATCATGCACTGTCTCAGCACCTTGCCCCAAAAATATTAATACAAAATTTTCGAAGTCATAAATGGAAAAATAGAGTTTCTAAGTTATTCCCTTCTTAAAAAAATTTCATCCCCAAAGAAAAAAAATTAATTAAAATGGTTGGGATACTTAGACCACATCTGTATCTCCCACTCCTATTAGCTCCCCTGATGGTTTCATGTTCTACCAACAAACAGACACACAAGGAAAAAACATGACCATAAAGATTCATTACCTACTAGTTCTCAATGCCAATTACTCCTTGAAAAAGTAATCATCACTCTTACAGCCTAGCTTACCCAGGTTGATATCATAAAATGAGTCATGCACATACCTCTTTATCTAGGACATGTGGTGAATACCAAGATCCCGGTCTAACTGCAATTAATGTGTCAAATGGTACACCACATCAGTAAACAAACGTTGCAATTAAAAAAGGGATTAAAATACGTAGAGATAGCATGCCTTCCTTCCCAAATGATATCGGAAGAACCACCCTTTCCATGGGTGTACTACTTTGGGAAAACCACCTCATAACTATTTTCTATAGCATGACCATAAACACAGACCATCATTGAACAAGGATGTCATTATACCCACCTTTAGGAAATCCATAATGAATGTATCTAGTAGATATATGATCATGTAAGATACCATAGTCAATATCCTACAGTCTATCATACCTGACTTACTAAAGGAGAGAATGTGTAACAAACATCTATTTTTGGTATACTACAATATCCTCACCCAAAAAGGGTCTAAATAAAATTGGTCAACTTATCCTTCACCTATCATGAAAAAAATGGAAGAAAAACTCATTGTGATCAAATGCTACCAAGACCATGCAATGGGCGGCCCTTAAGCTTATGCCACCTCAACCTATATAGGGTCCACTATCACTCACAAGGAGGGGACCTTTGAATATAGAACCTACTTCATGAGAATATACATATGACTATAACTTCTAGAGATTTTCGAAAACCATACTCCTATGTATCACAATCTCTAACTATAACACTCAGGACATGAGGTACCATTATAGAAGAAAACCACATACTAATCCAAGAAATGGTATGGATCCAACTCATAAGGATTAAAAACTCAGTTGGAGAAAAGGGTATCACCATGAAATCAAAGATACCACAACAAAACTAGAGAGACAAACTATATATATCATCTTCTCAAACCTAGAGCTTGTGATAAATCATCCTAATGTAAAACATTGAGATCTACTTTTCCTATATCCAATGGGTGAAGAGGTTATCGATTATCAAGGGTTCATACTCCTTATAAATAATATAATGGATTGGGAGTTTCCATTATACAACTAAAATCAAGCTCTCAAATTCCTTTTAGGTGAAATACACATGGTTTCATAAGAAAAAAGTACAGGTCTTACAAAACCCCCACTATGCAGACTCCACCATATATACATCTAGCACACATGGAAACATTTGGTCATTTGATATACTAGTGAAAATATCAGGTCATCCCTATTTCAATTTAATCTATAAAGAAAACCCTTGATGGTGAGATACACCCAAAAAGTCATGAAGAACGATTCCCTCATACTCCTCCACTATCATTGGAAAATGAAATCTCATAGCATCCACTGTTCCATGGTAATATCTAGAAAACTGACAAGGAAGTGCCTTAAACCTCTTGAAAATAAGCTATTCCAGCCATGCTTAGGGACCAATCCTTATCAAAGATGGAAATACTCACCCCAAAAATCTATAATACCTACTATATCCACTGATAGGAATCATATGAGTATATATGGTAAACAAAGAGCCCATACAGAGGAAAACATCATAGGTTTCCAATGCCACTATAGAATGATTTTGTAGGAGGCTCTCTCTCCTTTCATTGTCTAGTTACACCATCGATTGAAACGTGTGATCATCAATATTCTATATAAGAACCTCCTTAACAAAGGTCAAGAAAAAAGGTCCACATTGGTATCACTACATCTCAAACAAGGGATACCTACTAGGAAATGTTTCTTATAAAACCACTCTATTACTAGGGTTGCATTAGTGATGAAACATGTTGTACATTGAACCACACTCGAAGACTCTAAGCCACAACCTACTACATCCTGAAGCAATCCATTCCCCTTCTAACCGAATCAGCAAAACCAGGGATTGATCTGACAGATTATGAAAACAAAGCAACATCCAACATACAATTTGAGGGAACTTTTCCACAACACCTATATACCATTTGATTTGGGCGACACTGAATCACCCTTATTGTTTTGAAGTGCATTGTTATACCATGTCTCAATGGGGGTAGTTTTCCTCTATCTTGTATGATGGAATCCACATATATCATTACGAACATTTCCCTTCCCTGATTCCCCAAATAACCATAGAGATGTCTCACCACCAGAACCACCATCAGGAGGGGTACCATCCAAGAGGGGCATTCACACCTTACGCTCATTCTAGTCATTAACTACCTGATAATGGGGTGCATTGATCACCTTGAATCATTTAGAAATATCTATATCTAAAACCTGAATGGTTCACCCAACAAAGGTGCATCATCATCTAGTATCTATAGACCTAATAACTACTATGTAGAGCATACTGGTAGAAAACTAATCAATTTGATCATATGGGGTCTCCACAAGCCTGAAAAATTGGAAAACTACCCCATGTAAAACCATTAATACCTAAGGGTCGATCTTTTCAAGGATCCATAATAGTCTCCAATGTTAGAACTCAGATACTGCACTATGAATGTGTATACTATCATCCTACCCTACTAGACTTATCATTGTCCAACACATAGGTTATCGTTTTTTTGATCTACATAGGGGTCTATGAGATTCTCAACAGGTGGTGACACTACTCAGTTCCCTCCTAGAGAAAACACCTCAAGGGTGTGTCCCAAATCTGATGTCACATCGATCAACCAATCTACATCACAACTCTATATTAAAATCCATGATTGATATCCTTGTTAATTCATCTAGAATGTCATTAAAACAGACCGTTTTCAAAGAGAATACGAATCTATATGACTTAATAAGAATATTCAAAGGACTCAATCCCATATGATTCATGTATGAAGTTCCCATCAACCAATGTTTTATTATTCTGGGATGAGAATCATGTAGTTAGAGTCATGGTGTATGGATATGCATGCCTGAACACCAACACTGGGTTTCTTATCCCAAAATCCAAACTCGAGACACATAGAAATTATTTTCGTATGTGCCAACCAAAACTCATAAGGTTAAAAAATCAAAACCCATTCCCGATGTCAAACCACCTAACATGCAAATAATTCATGACTCAACCTATCGTGGCCTCCACAGCCTATGGAATTCCAAACCAAAACTAACCCAAGACCACCTCCATTGGCTTGGGGATGGTGAAAATCAATGAAAATGATAACTAAAATGATAGACCTATGAATAAATTACACGTATGCGTTCACCGAATAATCTCCATGAAAAATTCAAAAGGAATAATAATAAATGACTGTATTATCTATAGAAAAAATGAATGAAATAACCATTGGGGAATAAAAAATAGTACTGTATCATAATATAAAATTAAAGGGGGGAAATTGACACCCAAATAAGAAAGATGTCCTAAACTGAAAATAACAAGAAAAGAAATAAATCTGAGGGAGCCCATCTATACATGGTCAAATGCACTCATGTATCCCTATTCTCTTCCAATTACACCACTAACATGTGCGTCATCTAAAAAGATATGAAACTTGTGTGAAAGTCCCATAGATGGGTTACTATACACAACCCCATTAGGATACCCCCAAATTTAAGGAGTGAGATATTAAACAAATGAATGAATTAGTAATATCATTACATGGAAGGGTTTCTAATCATCTTATAAGAAGAATACTATAAATAAAACATAGATGTGCTCTATATAAATCTAAAATGATAGAGAAAGGGGTTTTCCATCTATGCATCACGACTAATAATAATGATTCTGAAAAAAGTTCCAAGAGTCCATCATCAATTCCCATCATCTCATGTTTCTATCATATATAGTATCCATGTGAAGGACCCACACCTCGCCACTGTGTTGTATAGTCAAGGGGAAAAATATCAATGTTGAGTAACCATTCCCAAATGTATTAAGGGGATAACACTCAGTATAAAGATGAACCATGCTCTGGTACAATGAGGGGATTCCACTCATTAGCTAGAGGACCCATGCACTTGTATAACATGAGGGTTCTGGTATGCAGATAGGGGAAATACAATGATAAAATAAGAGGGTCCCACTCTATAGGTACATAACCCATTCCCTGATACAATTGGACGGTTCTACTCTATAGATAGAGGACTCATGACTAGTGACTATAGGTGGGTTCCACTCTATGGGTAGGGGACTCATGAAATGCCATAATAGGAGTGTTCCATAATATTGGTGTTGGACCCATACCCTAGAAAATTAGGAGGGTTCCACTATGTGGATAGAGGACTCATGCCCTGACACAGTAGGGGGGTTTCACTTTGTGGGTAGAGAACCCACGCCCCAACACATCAGGAGGGTTACACTTTGTGGGTAGACGACCCATTCACTTACCCAATAGTAGGATTCCACTCTGTAGAAGGAGGACCCATGCCATATCCTCGAAGAAGGGTTCTACTTTATGGATTGAGAAACCATACCTTGATAAAGTAAGATGGTTATACTCTATGGAATAATGTGTTAAGGGTAACAAATCACTTTTACAATAGAGGGATTTGAAACCCCAACCTATCTCTGATGATCCTACCCTACCACATCAATCCTAAAGAGCTTCCTAAAGAATATTAATTTTTTCAACATCTCTTATTGTATCTTAAGATCCACTATAAATTCCCCCATTGAACACTACATGATAAAATAGTTTGGATGGGATACACATGGTCCAAAACACTATGTCCAAATGTAAATGAAATTAGATGTAGAAAATTATCAATAAGTAAAAAACATGTAATGTGTCCACACATTATGTAGCCCCACCCTTTTTCTATATATTTCCCCAACATAATGTTTTTATCTATCCATATATTACTACATGGAATGTAAGGGTACTACATTATGTGTCTTTACAAAAATTATGAAAAATGTTTGAGTGTCATCATCGGTCTAACAAGTTAAA
This sequence comes from Viscum album, assembly GCA_963277665.1. NCBI lineage: Eukaryota > Viridiplantae > Streptophyta > Magnoliopsida > Santalales > Viscaceae > Viscum > Viscum album. The sequence goes on from OY728165.1 coordinate 1,530,863,778, forward strand.
GTGTCAAACAACCGATATATCATCATCAACATCTAGGAATGGCCAAAATAATTACACCACTGTGATCCTAATGAAAAATAATCTGGACCATCCATTTACATGACCAAATCGGACACCCAGTTAAAGAAACATATTTCAATGCATCATGCTTGAATTTCGATTCATGGGTCTGATCAATAGATCAAAATTAAACACTTGATATTTGTCATGAAATTTATTTCTCAATATCAGGGTCATGATGCCTTAGATGTTTTGTTAAACTGACACCATATGATGAAGTTACACCAGATACTATGTCATATAATAACTGTAATAATTAAGTTATTCTTATTAGTATATACTTTGGGGACTTGAACCAAAAGATTAAAAATGATTTCCAACATTGGTCATGAATAGACCATCTCAAAGATATGGCCATGTTTCCATAGATATTTTTTCAATATTAGATCATATGAAGAAGAAACATTAGAAATGTGTTTTGTCAACCAAATTAATAATAATAATATTTTACATTAATATTATTATTTGAAAATTTATTCAAAATTTAAAAGGATGAAATCCACCCTCCTTCATGAGTAAAAAAGAGGCCCCCTTATCCCAGGTAAGGTGGAACCTCGATGCCATTATATTATCATATATATTTAATAATATTATTATAATAATTATGAGGGCGTGTAAAATGAAATGAAAGGTAACACACTAGAATCCTACCACTATGAATCATGAACAAACTCGAATATCTTAATATTTATTTATTCAATTTTACATACATAAATAATATTTGATCTAATCCAATCTATTCTCACACTAGAAGGGTATTGTGCACCCAATATTTACACACCACTCATATATAATTTTAATATTAATAAGAATAAATTTTAGAATCACCATTATCCAGAAATGCATAAAGAACCACCCATTAAAAATCACAGAATTCATACATGAGACACCATTTAATATGTGCTATCAAATTAATAAAAATAATACTATTATTTAATTTCATGTATTAATAATAATAATAATAGACACTTACCTCTATGGTTGAAAAAAATTGGCTTCTGAACATTCTTCAGTGGAATAATATCCTTAATTTTTTCTGTAAAAACCACACATCCTGGGTTGTGGGGAACACAGTCTTATAGTCCATCACTGGATTCCATCAACGTAGATGGATAGGGTTTGGTCACTCGTTGCATGGATACATCAATCGTTGAACCCTCAGAGAGACCTACTCAATCTTGCTAAGAAATAACTGATTACCAACCAAAAGTTATGGTCTTGAGTTATTTTAATGCCTCTACTACCTCACAAAAATAGAAATTTGAACTCATGACTATAATACATTCTAGAAAAGAATGAAAAAACAGCGATTGGTAATCCTTGATATCATCTAATCACCAAACAAATGATTACCGATGAAGAATTACAATAAAAGAGGGAGAAATAAACATATCAAAAGGATGATAATAATCATTGGCTGAGGAGATATGAAAAAATATCGGTAGGAGTAGAATCATGCATGATAACATGACATAAAAAATTGATTTTATCAATTCAAATTCTCGAACGAGATCATGTGAAGGGATGATAATCATTGATCAAAAAAGAATATAAGATTTCATGCTAAAACCTTTATCATAAATGTAAAAACCCATAATTGACGAGACTTTATTTAATTATGGATTAATCATTAGTGAAAATGTATTTTCTTGCGATGAAGGTGATGATCCTACTGCATTTTTTATCCATCTCGCAATTATCCTTTATCTTATTTTCCTCCATCATTCTATGTTTATCCTCCAAATAAAAATGATATCCTCCTCCACATAGATCTAGAAAAGTGTTACGTCAATACCCCTTTAAAACCCATCATAACATGGGAAACATATAGTATATAATTATGTATTTTAACATAGAAAATAATTAATCTAATTTTTAATTTTTTATTAAACACACAAACTAATGGATGCCTCTACTAAACGCCCTAGGCCAACCTACCTTTGGTGGAACCTAAGGAAAAAACACATCTCGGACCCCACAGTGGTATTAGATTTATTATCTAAGTATTTTATGATAGCAATATTACATTGTTTCTGAAATCATTTGCACAAATGATATAAAATAAATTTAATATTTTTATAAAATTTATTCTAGGATCATTAGGTCTCAAAATCATGCACTATCTCAGTTCCAGACTTAAAAAATACTCCTAGAATTTTTTCAAACACTTATAAGGTTAAAGAAGAGTCTCTACAATGATATCACTAGTAGTTTCTTAGGATTTTACTTATTCTTAGGGATTTTGGTGACTATTTCCATCATTTTCCCTCAAATTGGGACATTGATTTGAATAATTCCCAACTCACTTTAAAATTAAGCAACAAATATTTTGTAACATCTCTATACCCCATACAGTTTTGAGTTTGATGAACTTTATCTCAAATCCTATAGAATCTAACTATCCCTTTTATATAATTTCACCCATGTTTCATCCCATATTTTTAAAATGTATGAAATTGAATATTATTTCTTTCATCATAATAGTCACCTAAATATATATGATATTCCATCCATATCATTGTTGGTGTTTTTGGGATTTCAACTATGTATATGTCATTAATATGAATTCTTAATAGACTATTTGGAATAATCAAAATATTTCTAACTCAAACTATTATCCAGTTAGGTTGACAGATGATACAATTAATTTTTTTCCAACACATCCATTTTTAACTTGGTTCCTTCAATCACTAGCAATTACTAAAACAAAAATAGCTAAAATGAGTTCTTATCATTATAAGATAATTATAATAAATACCCTAAGTAAAATTTAAGGTAAATATTTATCACATTATAAAATAATATTTTTACCCTACATCTCTAATAAATCAACCTGTATCAGACTCAATTTGACCTATAACCCCACATCTTAAGCTATATCATTATGGTTTCAATCTAGGATTCTTTGAATTAGGTTCTCTCATAGATCATAACCTTATCCTAAAAATATTAATCCTAACGAACCCAAAAATTTCATAATATATTCAAACCTAAAATTCGATATAATAAGTACTCTAAAAATAAAAAATACCTTATCCACGAAACCACATATAAATTAATGTGTAAATTAACTTATTAATCTCAACATCACAATCAGTGTTATCCATGGTCGCTTTCCTATAAGGTTATCTAAACTAAACATTCAAACCCCTTATAAGGATTGATAAATAGAATTATTAATAACCAAATCATATCCTATGGGAGTCTCAAACCAAATGTTGTTTTAGTATTATTATCCGTACACTAGGTAAAAATATTGTTAATGCCCAATCAACCCTTTTCAAGGTTATTTCCCCTAGTTATATTTTTTATAGTCCCTGTATCCAACTGTAGTATCTAGATAGGTATTTAATTTCCATGAGAACTATAGAATCTATACAATACCAATACATATATATAATATCCTATATATAGAATTCACCCTTAGACTTATCCCTAGGGTTTTCAATAATGTTCACCTATCTAGGTCATAAAATAAAATGCACAGTAATTCCTTAACATTTAATCATATACTATCACCAAATGTTATCAATACTTTTGAAATTATGATAAAACCTAACATGCCGACAAAAATTAAAATAACTAATGTTATCTAAGACCATCTATGATACAATATATGATTCTCCCAACCCACACTCCTAGATCCAATTCCATAAACACATACTTCATATATTGCACTCGCTACCAACTGTAGATTACTAGACATAAACATCAAATTATTATATGTATTAAAACAAACATTGAAATTAATGCATTCCCAAGACCATTTTTTTATATATATAGTGAATTTGGGAAAAAATAAACTAATAAAAACCCTGACTATTTTCCTAAAAGCCATTTTTTACACTCTATAAGAAACTACCTAATTCATAAAATGTATTCAAAATCTCCAACACACTCTTCCAAACATTTAATCCTTTTAACTATATAATATATACTACTTTTTCTTATAACATGGGGAAAAAAGAAAGGGGTAGTTTTGGACTCTTAGTAAAGGAATCATATTACTGAATCTATTATAACAAAATTATGGCATAAATTATATGGAAAGTGTAAATATTATAACTAATTCAATAATTAATTGAAACTGATATCATGCATTATACATAATAATTAGTAATCTCATACAAATGGAATACATAAAGCTGGAAAACAAATCATGATTTTTAATTCCTTATTTATAGGCATTATACTAATAGAGGGAGAGGTATACATTAAAACCAAAGATGTATTTCCTCATGAGGAATGCTAATGCATCAAGGCTATATATAATTATTGGCCACACTGATCAATTTTTAAGTCCAATTCATTCACCATAAGTATAAATAAGAAACTTCATTCCATTCAATAAGGAAAATATGGAAGAATAAATATATTAGTATCAATATAATGAAGAATACAAAATGTCAATATATAATCAACCTGCGTTAGAAATAAATAATCATTAAGAATGTTAATATTTTTTTCAATGTTAATAATGGACTTAACATGATTCATAACACATCTAGAGAAATAAGGTTGACTGTAAAAAAATAAATATTAAATATTTCAATAATCATCCATTTTAGAATATTGATATTTTGAAAATAAGAAAAATATCAGCATGATAATAAAATAGATAACATTGTCATAAACCATCTAGAGGAAGAAATTGGATGGTTAAATAATATATCATCAAATTTTACATAGTAATCCATAATAGAACAAAAATATACAGAATTGAAATATTTTTCCACATGTTTGTAAAAGGGTTAACATGATCACATCCCATCAAGAAGAAGAAGGTGGATGGTGTGAAAATAAAATAATACCAATGTAACAAATAAATTATATACGGATGATGGAAAATATAGTTTCAAAACAATTATTCAAAGATACCACCAAATAAAGGATCCCAAGTCCAATTTTTTGGTACCAAGATTTCATTACCAAAAATAGAAATATATATTATAATAAAAATAGTGTAACATAAACCATATTATGGTAAATCCATTTGAAATAAGAATGGATATGGAACTGAAAAACTAAACCATATTTAAGATATCATTATTAACTTTGACATAAAAGATAATGTTAAAAGTCACATGAAAAAGTATTTTTTAAAAGGTGAATTGAAAAATATTTTAAAGCCATTAATTTTAAAAATAATATTTAATTATAGGTCCTTGAAAATAAATATGTTTTATCTTTGTGAAATGTGTATTCTATGATAATTTATATGAATGTGAAATGGGAATCCCTATTTAAAATTTTAAAAATACATTTGTTCAAAAATCACATTATGAGATGTGTAAAAAAACTAATTTATAATAAAATATCTTATTTCCCCATATAGTTATATAAATTACCATGTAATAAAATAATTTTTTTGACAAACCCATGCGTGGATGAATGATGTTCACAATGAAATAATATTTCTCAAGTAAATGTGTCTTGAGTTGTCAATCTCCCTTACAAGAAACATACCCCTAGAAGAAAAAAATATTTCAAAAAGTTTTATTATGTTTTATAAATAAATATTAATATAAATAAAATATAATTACACATAATCTGTTGAATTGGTATAATGTAACAACATTTTAACTCTATAAGGATTATCATAACTCAATGAATGAAAATTGGGTTACCATTAGATTTACAAATGGGGTTATAATCAAGTAAACGACATTTGATAAAAAAATAATAAATTTAGATTAGTATTTACCATAAATAAAATAATTAATATGATAAATATACATACATTTTTAGTGAATAAACAATTATAAGGAAACATGGTTCATAATAAAAACATGTCTCAAGGAATTAATGTTTGAGATGAAGAACCCTGACCGCTTGAGTAACATTTTAATCAAAACCCATTGAAAGAGTGGGCATGGAATTGAACATGAAATACCATTATTAAATTATAATTATTCATATTATATCTTAAATATGTAGTATATAAACTATTTAAATGAAATTAGGTTCAAAATACCAAACATGTCTCAAAGAGAGGAATTTGACAAGATAACCCTTACCCTATCCCAAATTCATTCTATTCATGTGCATAACATCCTGAATAATAAAATTATGCTTATTAGATAAAATAAAAGAAACTATATTATCATATATTATATTTAATATTCCCCACATATATTCATATTCTTTTTATTTATTATATAGTTTTTACTAATTCCCATGTAAAAGTTGAATTAGTGTCTAATAATTATAGTGATTTTGGAAAACAAATATGATATTTTAATGATAAGTTAAATAATTAATAAAACAATTATAGCACCAGAAAATGTATTTAATTTCTTATTCATATATTTTAATATTGGTATTTATGTTCCCATAGACATCCATGATTGATTTTATAAAATTATTTAAGAACGGTTGTTAAAACAACATAAACATGATCACCCTTTATCTAAATTGGTGAGTATGGTTAATAAATTGTATAATGTGATTATAAAATAATAATATTGATATTATTTATATGTTTTTAATTTTTTAATAAAATTTTAATTATTTTTTAGAATTAATTAAATTCATTATCCAAATGAAAAATTTTAATTCTGGGAAGTGGCAGTCTTCATGATACATGATATAGATTTTAATTTCTTGAAGAATGAGAATAAATTATGGTATTTGGTATTATTAAATTAAAAAAATAAGAGTTTTATTATATATATAATACTTATTCATTTATTATATCCTTTTAACCAGTTGTAAATTATGGTTACAAAAAATGGAAGATGAGTCTTTATGGAAGCTGTAGACCACGTAACACCCTTTCTACACTTTTTTTTCTTAATAGATGAGGAGGAGTAAAAAACGATTGTTATATAAAATAATTATATAACATTAAAATAATTATATTTATGAGCTTATATTTTTATGGTTATATGATAATTTGTATAGTAAGATTAAGGGTAATGATTAAGATGATGATAATACTTGTGTTGGATACTTTATCATATCTTAGAGATCTTCCTGGAAAAAAAGGCCTTAAGATAACAACTAGAGACCATTGGTGTAGTGATAAAAAAATTAATTATATTATATTTTTATTGGATACATTTTAAATGTAAATAATAATGTGAAATGTAATTATGGAGGGGTGGAAAGGATACCCTTTTATAAGTGAAGAAAAGGGAACTTTGACCAAAATCGTTTACAATTCAATTTTATCATTACACTATTCCTTGACCAAAGACTCCAAAATTTGTAATAATGTAGAGTGGGGTTTTATTAATTATATAAATCCTAAAATAAGACATCACAATGATTTATTAATGATGTTTAAAGTCTTTTACCAATGGTTTTTACATTTTTACATTTCATCTTTTATATTGCTAACGAGTTTTCAAATATGTAATTTTTATTTAATATAAAAATACAAGGTGAAACATATTAAAAAGAAATTTTATATTGAAACTAAAATTAATTACCATTATTTGAAATTAAATTTATAAATACGATAAAATCATCAATTAAATTAAACGATATAATATATGAAAAATAGTAATATAGACAAATAACTTTTAACCATTATGTGTTCTTAATATTGTTCAGTATTGAATAACATTTAATTGTGGGTTAATGAAATTATAATATTAATTAAAGGAAATATAAGAGTAAAATTGTAAAATATATTTATTTAATTTATATAATTAAAATTATATAATATTAATAACACAATTAATTGAAAATAACTATTTTATTATTATCATGGCCATTAACTTAAATCAGAGTACTCATAATGTTATTCCCAAAATTGAAATTTACCATATTGAATAATATGACCATGTTGTGATAAAATATAAAATCCATTTTAATATATTAAATTTCTATATGTGTTGAAAATTAATTCATAATATAAGAGAATAAAAATAGTTTTTATAATAAAATATTAATTGTGGTCCAAAAATAATATAAAATGATTTTATAAAAAACATATTAATTTTAAATGGTATAAACTAAAAATAAATATAAATAAATATAATTTATATAAAAATGTTTCAATAACATTTAATTCAATCTTGTATTATTAATGTGTCATTAAAGTGACGGTTTTGAGAAAAACTGTTTTTTCATTATTCTTTTTAAAACTATTAATTTTATAAAAATAAAACAAAAAAAATTATATTTTTATTATAAATAAAATTATTATTTTCATCTTTTAAAATTTAAATTATATTATTTCTAAATTCAATTTTTGTAAAAAAATCATAAAATTTAATGAAATGCCATTTTTATTAGAATGTGGCATTTTCAAATGTTAAATATTATCATACTTATTTCATATCATTTACCTACTATATTAGTGTTAATAAATAATTAATTTAATATATAATTATCACCCTTTATCGTACTTTTTTTGAAATATAAATACATATCACACAAGAAGTCATTTTTTAAAATATGATTTTCAAAAAAAGAAATGATATTATTAGTCATTTTAGGAAAACTAGTTGAATTTAATTCATGTTAAATGTATCCGTTATTTTCATTATCAATATATTTAATTTGGTATTTACGCATATTCATTCCCACTAATTCAATGATAATTTTTTTATTTTCAAACTTAAATATTTATATTTTATCTAAATATTTCACGATTTCATTTTAATTCGATGTTGACTTTGGAGAAAGAAATAAACCACATTGAATTATTTAAACGTTGATATATATATTAATTTTTCAGGTTGTAACATACTTATTTACTTTATGTTTAGTCATTTATGTATTTCTATAACCATCCATAAATGTTGTGATGAAAAACAATGTATGTCGTGCATGGAGGCGCTAGTCTACACGTACACACAAATAATGTTTTAATTTCCATATAATGAAATGAAGAAAGAGAATTTTGTATCATTTTAAAATATTAACCATGTTATAAATATAATATTTATTTATTAAATATATTCTTATGGCCATCCATGTCAGGTGGTTATAGAAATTGAATTATGTTGTTATGGGAGACAGTAGTCTGCACATACGCATGAACAACTTTTTCATTTTTTTTAAGGAGACAGAAGGAAGGAGGATAAGAAAATTTATATAAATATAACAATATTAATGTACACTAATGATATTTATGTTATTATTATTACAGTTTATAATGTAGTCTGAAGGTGGGATATGAATACTTCATAAAATAGTAATTAAAATGAGTGATTTTAGAATTTTACGTCATTACTTAGTATAAATCTATTGCAATATGGATTAATCATCTCATGGGTGGTATTTTGAGAACAAAAGAACCTTTAGTACATAGATATTTTTTTTGGTTAGGTAATTTGGTAATTTTTTTAACTAAAGGCTTTATAGTGTGAGGAGATGTTGGGCGATGAAGGTATCCTTTTATAAGTGAGAGGTGTTTCACTTTTTTATGTAATCAACATTTTATGTTAATGTCGTGTAAATTTTATAAGAAAGTGTCTTTAAAAGTGGAAAATAATGCATATTCATTGATTTTGGGTTGATAAATCCTTCAAACACTGATTTGAAGACATGGCCATAACATTACTTAAGTCTTGTACCCATTGTTTTAATCCTTTTGCATTTTGTCTTTTACCGTTTCAACTACATTCAACCTAAGTAATTTATTTTTCTTCATAAAATTATAATACTCCAAACTAAATAATTTGGAATATATAATTAAATATATGGATACCATTTTTTAGAGTATGTTTTTAAAATTTATAGAAATGAATACTAAAATAATAACTATAAAACACATAAAAACAATTTTAGAGATAGTATAACATAATTTCTAAAATTTCAAATATATGTTTTTAGATAAGAATTAATTTTCTAAATATATAATTTTACTTATAAAATACATAATTTTTCATTAAAATTTTTTCATGAATTTTAAAATCATGAATATATCCAAATTATGTCAAAAATACATTGTATTTTATAAAATTGGTATTTTGTACTATTCAACTAAAAAAATATTTTAAGAAAAATCCAAATAATAAAACAGAAGTTAATATTTAAATTTTGATTTATAAAATGATGTTAATTTTTCAAATTTAAAATTCTATAATTTAGGTATTTAATATCTAAATGGAAAGAAAAAATATAATGATAATATGTTTTTAATGGAAGAAGACGTTTTAAATAGTAAATGTTCTTATTCCTATTTCACATCAGTGACTAATAAAATTAGTTTTAATGGATTAATCATATTAATCATAAATTTTCATTATTTGACCATAATATATTTTTTTCTTAAAATAAAAATTCATAGGGGCTAAGATATAATGTTTTAGGAAAATATATTTTAATCATAGAATGATCTTATAAGTTTTTAAGCTACAATAATTAAATTTTATGAATTCATTAAAAATAAAATTATTTTTTCTCCCTTTGTTGATTTCAAAATAAGGTTACTTCTATTTATAGCTTCCAATTAAATGGAAATATTTTAAAATTTAAATCAATTATTTATTATAATATTTTTTAAAATGTGTGATGGTTTTATTTTTGTTCGATATTTCATGTGAAACATGATTTTTAGAATTGTATTTATTTAATGGATAATTATTTATTAAAATCATAGGGTGTTATAAAAATATTAAATTTTTTAATTTTTAGTGTAATTCATCATTTGAATGATTTATATTAGGTTCATTTTTCTATGTGAGTTATATGTGATTTGTGATGATTATTCATTGTTTTTTTTAATCAATAGAAGGTATTTTTGTTTTATATCATGAAAATCCAAATTTATGGAAACCTCATTTTTTCTTTTGATAAATATGCAATAGTTATTTTATTGATTTAAGTGGGGGTTAAATAGTTCATAGAGAATATGTTTCAACCCCCCCCCCCCCCCCCCCACCACATATTCTATTATATGGTGTTTGGAAACATGCTTTATTTCATATGGAAAATCATTTTAAGTATTGAGATATGATAAACGAGGTTGGTATATAATAAAATGTTATTAGATACTTTTTAGTGTTTGATATTTTGAGAGCTAAGGTTGAAGGATGAAATATTAATTAGAAATAAAGGGGTATGTTATAATGGAGTATTTTTAAAAGACTTTTCTTAATGATCCTTGAGTTTATATGGGATATTAGTTAATTGTATTTTCCTTCAAGGTTTTCAGTTTTTTGTCTATTTTTCTGATAATTTGATATAAATCATTTTTATTATGGTTTATACTAATGTATTATATTTGATTTATTTTGTTATTTATTTTTGTTTTTGTGTGATATGCTAGAGAATTTAAAAGATTCATGATCATTCTGCATGGGTTGAAGAACATTTCAGTGGGTCATGAATCTCACTCTAAAGAATCTAGCAGGGTTTTCATGATTATATGCACAGTCTTGTGACCAATTATTTGTTATAATTAAATTTTAAAATATAACATGTTTATATTTATTTTTCTTATGATGGTATTATATTATATTTAAATTTTTTCATGATATATTCAATTATATTTTTATGAGATTTTGTCATGTGATTATAATTTTGTAACCTCCAATGAATTTATTTTTTATTTTTATTATGATTTGGATGTTTTTATATTACCATTTCTTGATATGGTTTTTATTTTATAGAAATTTTAGATTTTTTCCCCACTAAAAGAAGTCGTGTACCTTTAAGAGTAAGTGATGAATAACATTACACATTATAATCAAAATGGTGAAGAATGTTTATGAGTGATGGGTGTATGATAATTTTTTGTTATAGAGATGAGAATGCATTTTGAATTAGATCAAGCAAGGTATTAGGCCTATGAATTACTTATGAAAAATCCCACTTCTTTATAGGGTGAAAAATATCCTCAAGGGCCATAGGAGTGGCTGGGAATGATTGAGGAAATCATAAATTTTCTAGAAACCCAAATACCTATTATATTATGTCTTCCATATCAATGATCAAGTATTTATGTCTAGAATAGAGGGAGTGAATTATTTAGGGTAGGAAGAATGAAAACCAATATTTTGAATGAGTTTATACTTTTCATTTTTAACATTATTACCCTGAAACTAAAAATAGTATGAATGTGATAATTTTCTTATTTGTATAATAAGATAATCAGGTTCATGTGGATGATACTTCAAATTTCATCAGATTAGTGTTATTTTATCTTTATTTAGTAACTAAAAATTCTCTAAAGGATCAGTGGTTCACAAGGGTATTTTTTCAAACATTATATTTAAAGAATATCTTTTTTTATGAATCATTATGTTAATGTGATGAATAAATCCATGATTGTGGAGATAATCTTAGTAGGAATTTATAGAGTTGTAAACATTAAATTTTTACATAGAAATAATGAAGTGGATCTATCTAGTAATAAGAGTTTATGATGTGAGTATTGGAAAAAAGGGGTGGTCTCCTAAACTATTATTTTGATTCCCCAATCATCATTGAAAAATAAAACCCCTGAAGACTATCGGTGTGGGAATCCATGTTTTTCTAAATAATAATATCTTAATTCTATAAGGACATGTCATTTTTTGTGGCTAATTAGTCCTCTTAAAATATTCTGTAGATTTTATTCTTGATAGAACAATTGGGAAATTTTTATGGTTTTGATAGAGTCCTGGTGTCATTTTAATTCTTCTATTGATGTGGATCTTCATTCACTGAAACATATAAGGATGTTTGGCTCAACATATGGGTAAATTCATAAGAAAAAATGATTTTTTTCTAAGGTAAAGTATTAGAATATACCTAGATCTCAAACATTATTGGAATTATAAAATATCCCTTTTGAATATGAATTTATACCAGATATAGAATGAGGTACCATTATATTTATATCATTTATGGATATTGATTTATTCAATCAAATTATCTCTTTTTTATATAAAATAGTGGTTTAATTTTTATATTTTTCATATAGACATATTTCTTATATGTTGGGAATCATTATAACCTCATTCATATCAAACGATGTATTGCCTTATGTGTTCTATGTCTTTAATTACCATATCTGGTGTTAAAATAATATGGTTTTTCTAAGTACCTTGTAATTTTTTTAGTGTATGAAATATCTTATGTTTTCCAAAAAACAAAACAATGTTATCTTATATAAACCTATCAATACCATTTATAAAGTGTTGGTTGGTGATGTATAAGGTTATTTATACCTAACGAAATATCATATGGATTATCTTGATTTTTTATAGGGTCTATAAAAATATATAACATATATTCTAATATTTAAAATAATTGTTCTATATCGAGGATATTGAAACCTTGTGTTTGTAAAGAGATATATGAAATTCAATCATGATGTTTTGAAATTAGCTTCTCCCATGACTACCTAGTTATGAAAGGGAGTAAAAATTAAGTTTGTTAAAAATTTATGGGGTGGGGGGAATTCGATGAAAATAATAAAAATAAAATCATCTCTTAAGTTTAATTCTGGATTTATAAACACTTAATTGTGTTAGAGAAAATATAATTTCTTTAAGAAGAAATTCATGGTGTGCCTAGATCACATAGTTATACATATATATTCACTTAGTATTAATTGGACCATATACATAGGAAATGGGTAGTGTATTTTTAATCCTTAAATATTGATATATAGTTAACCCCTAGTAAAAATAAATATGGCCAATAATTATCATAGTAGAAAGTTACCTGAGAAGGATGTGAAATAATATTATAATGAGTCGTTGTGTGTGAGCCTCTTATCTAAATTTCACTTGGATGTGAAAGAAGATCATTTCAATTATTCTTATAGAGTGTATAATTTACACATTACACGATTGAAAGAAGATCAGTTCATGGTTTTAGATAAATAAAATATATTGATAAATAAGTACATAATTTCTTCTAGTCTTTATATGCCACGAAAATACATTTTATCAATAGTTGATTCATATAATTTTTGTGTAAAAATAATAAAATTTAAAATTTTTCGATTTTATAAAATTTATTTTAAAAAACAAAATTCATTTTTGTAATTAAATTTTATAAATTATCCTAGGTTGGATTTTTGTGAGTTTTCTGAAAGGAATATTTTTTCATTGAATAGAGAAAATACTGATTATTACTGAAAATTGACATTGATTTAAATATTTTATAAGGACTCAGTTTATTTTAAGATAGATATAGAAGTAAAATATGTAAAATTTTAATTTTTATTAATTAAAATTAGTTCATTGGAATCAAAATAATATTTAATTTTAATTTTGAAACATTTTATAGTTATGAAACTCCTCTCCATAGAAAACCACCTTTTCATCACATCTGAGGGTTTCATTTAAATTTTGATACATATGTGAATGTTAATTAGAAAAATGGTTTCTATATTTGGAATCATCATGATGAATATTATAATATAATTTAGAATAAGTTATTATTCACAATTATTAGTCAAAATAATTAAAATTAATTATTACAGTTAATGTTAAAATGAGGTTTTTTGAGTTACATGTGCATGTGTTAGAATTATTTTTCCAAACAGAAAATATTTTTATATAAGAATATATATATAATATTTTTAATCAATGTGTACAAATTATATAATAAGGGTAATTTTTATTTTAGTCTAATTTGATAAATGATCTTGGTAAACAAAAAATACTTATTACTAAAATTAAAACTAAATGGTACAAGTGAGGAAATATAATGCCTAAGGGAATAAAATGTATAAAACAATTATATTATCTTATTTTAGATGTGTTTATAAACTATATCAGTCTTAAAATCCATTATTTACCAATTTTGGAGTCACATTTATTACGATTAACTTCACATTATTGCATATTTTTTCATATTTACAAAAAATCCCACCTCTCTTCAATTATAAAATTTTAATATTCCCATCACTTATTCTCAACTAAAAATACATATAGACGAAAGAAAAATTAAAAATATATCTACAAAAAATATTTATCCATGTATTAGAGCTTCTGGTATTCCTAGAATAGCATTCTTCGATTCCATAAAAAGATACCCAAATGTGGTTGTTCTAAGCTATGGTAAATGTCTTTACTAAGTTATTTTTTACTTGTTCTCTTCTGTTTTCATTCATGTATTAATAATTAGAGTATTATAACACCATTATATAATATATAATTTTATTTTATTCTACTTCTGGAAAAAAAATATCAATATCCTCTTGCATCAGATGGAAAATGAAACCATCGATCCTATGTAGGGAAGACTATGACCTCACAAACCGATGTAATTAGACTTGCATCACTTACTCTCATGGATGAATATAATGATAGATTCAAAGTAATGCCCCGTCCTATCTCAATTGATTCATAGGGTAGTAGGAAGCTACATGGCCTTAAGAGACATCCCCAAGGCACTAAAGGCTAGCAATAAATCCTTAATGATTTCAAATATAAGCGTGGGATTGTTCACCCTTTAAGAATAAATCCACCAACTCACAGTCACGACCAAAAAACCATGAAATGATGCATGAATAAATGAAATTAAACCCAATTATTTCATTATTATCAAATCCACACCAATTAGTACAATAGTATAAGATAAACCAAAATCCATGTAAACAGTTGAAGATAACTACAAAAGACTCCAAGACATATATAACACTCCATGATCCAGAAGAACGAAGCCCCCACATCACTAAATATTCTATGTATCATGTTGTCGTGATAAAAATCTATGATACTTTACCTTTTCCCATGTCACTGAAGATAACATCTACAAAATCACCAAAGTGCCAAAGAAGGGGTGATCGTAAAACTCAGTTGTACTTTCCCAATCACTTCCCTTCTCACACCACTAGGATAGAAAGGGTAGTAACATTTATATAAAACTATTTATATAAAATAAATCTAAAAAAATGTTTATAACCAAATATAAATAAGATCCAAAACCATTTGAAACCAATAGTAAGTATGTGATACTAAAACCAATTTTTCAGCAAGTGGTTCTTTTATAAAAACAACCAAACCAGACATAAAAACCATTTCTCAAGATCATTTTAGTATACCCATTCCAATCCAAACACACCCACATAAGAATTTAACTTTAGAAACTCCCAATACTCATGTGCAGTGAGCTATCCTTCCACTAATTATTTCCACATAGTGGGCCACATTGACATGCGTACTTCACAACCATATCCATCCCAACCTTTTTATGGTGGTCCTTAATGCCATTATCCATCCATTTGAAATGCATATGAACACACACAATAACCAATCCCAAAACCATGCCGAATCTAAGTGTGTCCAATGATTCATAAACAGCCAATTCATGATCAAATCATCATAAGGAAAATAATTTCAAAGCATGCCAATCAGTTCTATCAAGAGGACTTGAGAGTGAGGCCACCTACCTCAATGGTTTTGGTGAAAACTGACAACAGACAAAGAACGGTTAATAAAACTTGGTTAGATCTCTACGAATCCACCTTAGATGGCTTCTTCTGTCAAGAATTTGACCAAATATCATCATCTGTAGCATCCACTATCTTTAATATACCCATAATAGGAATATATATAAGAAAACGAGAGGAGAGGATAATTCTATCTATGAAGATCCAAGACAATGCATCAAGAACTATGAAGAACGGTCAAATATATCAAGAATCGGGCTTAGGAATTTTATGGGAGGGCTCCAGATTGACTCAAAAACGAAAAGGATAAGTTCTCAAACCATAAATAGAGAGAAATCATGAGTTAGGGATATTTAAGAGAATAAAAGAGTCAATTTGAGTCAAAATGTAGAGGATCCTAAAAAATAGGACCAACTTTTGACTTTGCACACAGTTTGACCACTCGGTTAGACAAATAGTGTTCTAATTGTGAGTTAGACACTACCTTAAAGAAACCCCTACATGGCCTCATAGTACAGACTCCCTAACCATTTTCCCAATTTATCAAAGCTCACTATCCAAAGCGGAAGATTCTCATGTATTTCTAATATGATCTCTGCACAGTTTAGAAAAACCATGCGCAACCCCTACACATCCCCCTTTCCCCCAAAATATACATGAATGTTCTCCCAACTCTTTCAACCTTCACGCTTAAAATTTATAAACATTAAAATCATGAGAAAAGAGTTACATACCAGAAATCTACGGTACTTAATTCTCCCCAAAATTGGTATTTATGTCTTCATAAAGTAGAAAACCATCATTGCTATGAAAGTGTTCCAGCCACTACTCTTTCATTTCCTTCTCGCGCTCCCATGTAAATTCTTGGATCTGACCATGTTTCTATATAACCTATAATATATTGACCATTTTTTC
The DNA here is from genome assembly GCA_963277665.1 of Viscum album. Taxonomy (NCBI): domain Eukaryota; kingdom Viridiplantae; phylum Streptophyta; class Magnoliopsida; order Santalales; family Viscaceae; genus Viscum; species Viscum album. The sequence goes on from OY728165.1 coordinate 1,530,881,044, forward strand.
ATGAAATACATTATCTTTCCAATCCACAATACTTACCAAGATATGAACCAACAATGAATCCTACTCTAGGTCAACGTGATCCCATCTGATCATATGGTCTGGATCAGGTTGATACTTTTTCAACTAAGATATGTGGAACACATTGTGCACTAAAATGGACCATGGTAGAAAGGCCAACTGATATGAAACATCTCCAACCTATTCCAATATACCAAAAGGTCGTATGTATTGTGGAGATAACTTTCCATACTTTCCAAAAAGATGATCTCTATGTCTTATAGAAATCTTCAAGAACACATGATCACTAACTGAAAACAAAATTGGTCATCGACGATGATTCATATATTATTTTTGAAAACTCTAAGCCATCTCCATCCTTCTACTGATCGTCTGAACCTTCTCCATGGTTTCATGGACAAGGCTCAACCAAACTAGTGAAGTATCGCATTTTGTCACCCAACATAGTGGAGAACAACATAGGAGCCCATACAAATCTTCAAACAGATCCATGTGTATTGAGGCTTGATAGGTATTATTATACAAGAACTCCACTAAGGGTACATTCTCCTCCCATGATCCAGCAAAATCAATTACCAAATCCTACAACATGTATTCCAATGTTGGTATCTTTCTTTCAGATTTCGCGTCCATATGAGGATGATACACCACTCATAATATATAGATTCATAAGGGATTTTGGTAAGGATATATTAAAATATGAGGTGAACCTAAGATATCTAACTAATACTATCAAAACTGGTATTCCATGTCTCTTTACAACTTCTTGGAAAAAGATTTTGGATAGATCCTATACCACTTGAGTTTCATGAATAGAGATGAAATGGGATGACATGGTAGGACGACCCACTATCACCCATATGGAATCGTGTTTCTGAATCATTCATGGGAGACTTGTAAAAAAATACATCGTTATCCGCTCCCATTTCTACACTGGGATAGGCAATGATTGCAATATACCCACTTTTCGGTCATCCTCTGACTTAACTTTTTGTCAAGTTAAGCATTATGAGACAAACATGGCCACCTTCTTTTTCATAAAACCCCACCAAAAATATGCCTTCAATGCATTATACATCATCTGTGTACCTAGATGTACAACCCATCTTAAATTATGGTAAATAGAAATAATTTTTTCAAAATAAGCCTTAGGTACAACCATCCATTCTATGAACCAGAAAACTGAATTTCCATCAAGCTTCTAGACCTCAATGGTCTCCCCAATATTGAATTTGGAAGTCATAACTAGTAATTTTTCATCAAATATTTGTGCCTATTTGGCTATATTTACCAAATCAGGAGCATGGGTAGTTGAAAAGAAGGTTTCTACATCACATTGGTCTTCAAATTCCACATCCATATCGGCTAGTGCCGACATCAACATCTATTAATGTGAGCCTTATTTTTTAAACTGAGGATATGACTTTATGCTTAATACATCTACCACCAAATTTTATTTTCCCGATGTATACTTCAAGTCAATGTAAATCATCTGGAGATACTCCATCCATCTCCTTTGCCTTATATTGAAATCCTGCTAAGAGAAAATTTTCATTAAGATCTAATGATTTTGGAACATATTAAATTTCATACCAAATAGATAGTGGCGCCAAGTCTTCAAATAATGGAAGACCACAAATAAATCCAAATAATGTGTTGATTAATTATTCACATGAACCCCCAACTACCTCAAACCATAACCACAACATGGTCTCCATTCTTGAGAATACAACATAACCCCGATCCTCAGGCATCATAGTATTGAAGAAAACCAAAATGAAATTAAACAACATAATGTAACTAAAAAAGACTCCAAGATATCCACATGACTCCATGCTCTAAAATATCCATACTCTAACATCACTCAAAAGTCCATGTACCACAAGGTGGTGATAATAATGTGTGATACTTTACCATTGCCCATGTCCTGGGAGATAGCATCTGAAAAAGCACCAAAGTTCCAAATTAGGGGTGAGTATTAAACTCACTAGGCTTCTCAAAATTAATTCCATTCTCATTTCATGATGTTATAAAGGTTGGAAACATTTATATAAAACCACTTATATAAAATTAATCTGCAAAAATATTTTTAACCAATTATAAGCAACCTCCAAAAACATTTAAAACCAAAGGTATGTAATTACTACTAAAACCAATTTTTCAAAAAGTGGTGATTCTAAAAGAACAACCAAAAAAGACTTTAAAAACATTTATCAGGATCATTTTGGAATACACATTCCAATCCCAATACACCCACACATGCATGAAAGTTTATAAACACCCTATTCTCGCGAGCAGTGAGATACCCTTCCACTAAGACTTCAACTTATAAGACCACATTAACAGGGGTATATCACATCCTTATCATTTCCAACCTTTTGATTGTGGTCCTTCACACCTTTATCCATAAATTTATAATGAATATAAACACACACCATAAACCTTTCCAAACCCAAGCCAAATACATGTGTATTCAACCAATTGAAGCCATTTAAATAATATAGTCTTCTGTTAAAAACAACAAAAACAAACCAATTCAAAAAAATCAGTTCAATAAATAATTACATTTTTTGAAAAAATATATTCTTATCCACATGTAGAAATTAAGAAAAATCCCCCTTTTAAAATCCATATCATAAAACCAAGAACAAAATAACTTTAATCAACATACCCAATTTTCCATATTTCTCCAATTTATCAAACTATCATATAAGAGGTTTTTAATGATTCATAAACATCTAATTCCTAATCAATTCAACAAAAGGAAACTATTTTGAAACCATTTAAACCAGTTCTATCTAGAGGATTCAAGATTGAATACACCTACATCAACTGTTTTGGTAAAAATTGACAATAGATGAAGAATGCTCACGAAAACTAGGTTAGAACTCCACAAAACAGCCTTAGATCGCTTCCCCTGTCAATAACGAGGACAAATATCATCATATTTGGAATCCAATATATTATATATACCCATAAAGGGAATATATATATGAAAATTAGAGTATAGGATAAGTATATCTATGTACATCCAAGAAAACACATCAAGAACTTTGAAGAACGATCACATACCTCAAGAATCGGGCTTGAGAACGCCAAGGGAGGCCTCCAGATTGACTCCAAAATTATTGGGAGAGGTTATATAACCTTATATCTAGATAAATATCAACTTAGAGGCATTTAGGAGAAAAACTTATAGGATTTGTGTAGAAATGAGGAAAATCCCAAAAAATTGGATATACTTTTGACTCAGCACACGGTTTGACCGCACAGTTAGACAAACTGATCAAAAACCATGCGTTAGCCACTACCTTAAGGGAAACCCCACACGAAATCATTGAATAGCATCCCTAAATATGTTACCACTTTTCTAATGATCACTGTCCAAAGCTGTAACTCCACACTATTTTCTACTAGGATATTCGTATGGTTTAGGAAAACTGTGCATAGCCTCTGTGCATCCCATTCCCCACTAAAACACCTTGAAAGCTCTCCCAACACTCCCACCCTTAGTAGTAAAAAATTAAAAATATTATAATAAAGATGAAAAGGTCACATACCAAAAACCATGGGTAATAAATTTAAATTACATATATGATATTTATGGTGTAACATATAGCTTCTGACATTCCATTTTTTGGTAATAGTATAACATCCCTCACATGTATTGAGGTTTACTTCCTCAGGAAGAGATGTGATTCGTTTTTAAATTACACTATACAAGGAAGGTCAAAAGAAAAAATATAATGAATATATGTGATATATATTAAATCATTATTACTTTGGAAATATTACATATTATTTATCTTCCATTCGATACATCCATTGATGAAATAGAAACAATGTTCATGTGTACGTATGACCTACTATCTCTATGAAGCATGAAATTAATTTTCTATCTCCCACATTAATGGATTTTTATAAATGTATATGTAATTAATATATGTTATATATATAATGTTTAATATTATTTAGATGAATTAAACATGACTAATTTAAATGGATAAAAAATAACATATCAAAACATAATGAATAACAAATAAATTATTACAAAAAACATGATTTTAAAAGGTAGTTGTTAAAGAATGTGTGATAAAAGGTTATAATTATATAATATATGATTTCATTTATATGATTATGGTTATTTAATAGACTTATAAAAACCAATAAATATTATAAGGGATTTTTGAACATGTGTGATGAAATTCAAGACTTAAGGTAATGGATTTCAAGTATCTCTTTTACTTCTGGGAGACATATGCCATGTTCACAACTTTTTTCTTTTAAGAGGTTTATATACATACCCAATGAAATTTAATATCATGAATATAAATCTTTAAATTATATTTCAAGATTCACTTCATTTCATTATTTAATGGGTCTTATGATTCAAAAGTTACCAAATTTGTAAGTATTTTATGTTACTATTTCATAGTTTATTGAGATTTCCTATGGTTATGTTTCAAATAAATAAATAAGATTCTCTATATCTTAAGAAACATATGAATTTTATTATCCTATGTTTATATAAAAAATTAATTTTTTCTTTTTATATTCCTACCTTTATGTACTCATGTGTTTTAAAAAGTGTTTTTAGCAAAACTGACCTTATTTATCTCTTTTATCGAAAACCCATTTTCTCCATCTATGTTTCCGAAAAATGTTTTGAAGAATATTTTTAATTCTATACCATGATTTTTTAATTAATTTTTTATCCAATTTTATATTTTTACTAAATTATTTAAAATGAATCTTCTTGTCGATTTTGGAATGAGATAATTTTTTACTTTTTTCAAATATGTGTTGGTAATGTTTATTAACATATATAAAAAATATAGAATTACCCACCTAAATTTTTGTTGAATCTTCCACTATTATTTTATAATGATATCTTCAATGAAATGTATTTGTGTGATAATTTTTTAACTTTTAGTTTTAAAAAGGTCATTTTAAATGCATACAGACAATTTTACTCAATAACGTTTTAATGAGCTCTTTATGAAATTACATTTCATAAATGAAAAAACCATAAGTATTTCTTATCTATCACTAGATAAATGTTCAAATGGATACAATATGATTATTTCATTACATGGTTTATGATTATGATGATGAGATGTTTTTGAAACCCATCTATTTTAAATGGATTATACTATGCTGGATTGATGAAATGTTTATGAAAGTTTCTTCATTTTAATTGGGTATGATATTATGATCTAATGAAAGTTTTATGATACTTTGGAATAAATATGTATGATTTCTGTTACATGACTGGTGGGACATTTTTCTCCCTCTAATTCATTAGTCAAATAATTATATCTAATGAGATAATGATGGGAAACAAGAAGACGTGCTTGGTATGCTACATGAAATATGATGATGTCCTTGATCCACAATAAAAAATTGTGGATGATTCCTAATCCATAATCAAATGAGAAAAACGTGATGAATCCTTATGTATTATGATTTTGAGGTCTCATATGTTAACATTTTCATTTAAAATTATTTCTACAATTATGATGTTTTCAAAATTTTATTACATCAATTTATGGTACATTATGTATCTATAATGATTTATCACTCTTATAATTCATTTATTTTGAAGTGATATTGATTTTCCTTCATGAATAATGTTTATGATAATTGACATATTGGGTATTCTTTGTGTAAGTAATGACCATGATATAATAACCTTATTATTATCTTATGTTATATATGTTCATCGATTGATATCACCCATGTTTAACCTCAGTGATAATATATAATCACCCTTTATTATATTTATTTTCCCAAGGTTTTGAAGAATGGTTTTAAGTAGTGTATTTTTAGGAAGATTACCTAATTTTAATATCAGTATGGTAGATAATGAATATTACTCATGAAATAAGAATATTGTGTATCATGTCGCTAAAGAAAATAAATATTTATTTTCCTTGTAATATTATTGTTAATTGAATTTATTATTAATATAAAAGATAAAATATTTATGTATGAAAATCCTGGGTCTCTATAGATGGTATCATTGAAAGTTTTAGTGATCCATTAGAAAATTGGATGATAAAACATTATTGAAGAACCTATAGTATGTGTGTAAGTATATGATAATATCCTAAAGTTTTTCTCTGGAATATATTTTTTTTGTTTTAGTAGAAATGCATCTATTTCTAGATACTACAAGTGGATGTTGTTTTAGTTCAGATGCATCTAGAATCTATAACCTTGAAAAGAGTTTTCCAAGTATATATCAACCATCATTTTGGTTCATAGTGGGTTATCATTTTCTGCACAACTTTTTTGACACTCATGAGGAATATTCATTGGTTATTTAAAATTTTATTTATGAAACATCATGAAAATTTTGAATATATGATGACCATGAATGAAATTTTTTATACCAAATTTTTCATAGATTAAAAATATGGAGTCATGATCTAGAAACCCTATAAATGATTTTTCATAATTATTTGGATCACCACTATGATTATTTTTTCTCACACAATGATTTTTGTTTTTATTTAAGTTTTTTAAACCAATGAAATCATGTTAATGATGAATTCAAAAGATAATGTAATGATTGTCCTCCTAAGAAAACAAATTTTATGGGATTTAGAAAGAAAAATATCATTTCATTGTTCACACAACATTCTATGGCTATGAATCATGATGATATTCCCAATGATCAAAGTAGGGAAGAACATTCATTGAGTCCTTAATGAGGAAAAATCCACCTTCTTCTAGTTGGTCATTTGATCCCCTTTTAGTTGACTGATCCACCAACACCCTTGATATGATATTTTTTCTGCACTACTTGGAACATGAAATGGCTATCCCAGTCATTTATCATTTGGAAGGCTAAGAAGATCAATCATGGAACCTTATTATTAATACGAGGAAAGGGATTGAAATTGATTCTATTGAATGGGATGAGTTTAAGAAGTAAGTTTTTAGGAAGTAATTACCTTCTATTCTACCTATAAAGATAGAGAAGTAATTCTCTGAGATTATGAAAATGGAGGATGAATACATTGTTACTCATTAGGTGAATGTTATAAAATTTATTACCATTATTAGGTTTTTATAATTTTCCCTAAAATAGAAATTGATAGATTCTTTGGTGGCTTAAAACCTAGTCTTAGAAAGTCATTTCTACTAGATACTTTAGTATCTATGAATGAATTATTTATTGTGCACTCAAGGATGAAATGAAAATTGGAAATTGTAACCATTCCCATAGTTTTTATAAGAATAGGAAGATCAAACCACGTGAAAAATAAAATAATTCACAAGGTGGAAAGAAGTTTATGTCATTTACTGGATATCGATGTGGGATGAAACATTAAGGAAATTTCTTGAATGGAATTGGTAGGTGATTTAGGTAAGGATGAGTAGGTCATAAAGCATGTGAATGTCAAAAGGAAATGAATTGGTTAGTTTTTGCAATGGATGAGAAGAAAATTTAATCTACTATACCACCCATGCTCTAATGATTCAAATAAAAAGAGTATGGGAATTATCCCAAACAGTTCATGAACTTGATGGATTTAAATTATGATTAGAATCAACGTTCTATTAAGATCAAAGATGAAGGGAAATATCATGTAATAATGATTGTTTAAGTGGGTTGAAATATTTAAGTGGGGAATTCTACCCTTTTCATCATCTATAGAACAACTAATTTCTTATTTGATTTTATCTCTACCCACTCTTTCATATCTAAGGATTTTTTAAATGGTATTGAATTTCATCTTCAATTATTATACATTCAGTTGGTGGTAGAAAATATAAATGATATAATGGTTTACTTTCATGATTATAGTTCCTCATCAATTGATGTTTTTGATAATGTGTTCCTATAAATCTCATGATTCTCCCTCTATTTTAATTTCATGAAATTATAGACATGGATTGAACATCATTATATGGATCCCATATCAACTTTGGAGGAAGGTAAGTAATATTCCATATTGAAAGTTAACCCATTCTTATTTATGGATATAAGGAGAATAAAAAATTATAATGGAGATTATTTCTATATCACATGCCTTAATTAATATCCATGATGGGTATTTATCTTAGATGGGTGGGGAGAAACTCAACATAAAATATATGACCATTGATCATGGTTTTTTTGTTCCTTTCCAAAAGAGTTTCCTATTAATCCATAATTTTTTGAAGTTGGTTTCTCAATAGAGATCATAATTTGTTCTAGACCTATTTCAATGAATATCTAAGAATGACCCCAATTGAATTGCATGAATTAAACCAAAAACTAACCGAAAATATTGAAAATGTATTCCATTGTTCAAGTGAATCAAATTGGTGTGCACTAGTACTTTTAATTATGAGGAATTATGGATCAATGAAAATATACATTGATTATCAAGAAATTAAAAGGATAAATATCAACAATATGTTTGTTTTAACCCATATTGATGAAATATTTGATCAAATTCATGTAGGTCAATAATTTTCTAATAATTATCTTTGTTTTGAATCTCCTAGATTGGGGGTCAAGAAAGAGGATACACCCAAGGCATCATTGTGAACATGTAATAGAAACTATGAGTATATAGAGATTCCAAAAAATGTATAGACACTATGAGTATATAAATATTATATATAACCTCACTAATACCACTGAAATATTCATATATTTAAAGAATTTATTCATTTGACATTACATTGATCAGTTTGTGCCAATTTTTATTAATGATATTTATATTTCTTCAATGAGAAAAGAAGATTGTGAAGATCACATGATAAATGTACTGAAGATTCTATAAAATAATAAAATGGAAGAAAAATTTAAAAAGTGATAATTTTTGTGAAAAAGGGATTCAATTTTGGTTTCTATAATCTCATGGGAGGGTATATGGATGGATCCATAAAAAAATGAAGTTATTGATTGTTGTACCAGAACAATCACTGTTAATGAGATCTATAGTTTTCTTTTTTTGGAGGGATATTATTGATGGTTTGTGGAGAATTTCTAATGAAAATATAATCCACTATGAATGTTAAATCATAATGGATACAAGTTTCGTTTGATAGATGGCCATGTGGAAAAATTTAATGAACTGATGAGAAGGTCATTCAGTACACCTATGTTACATTAACCTATAGTGGAGAGGGGTTTTTATTATATTGTGATAAATATAAGGAGGTATTGTGATGTGTTATCATGTATAATGAAATGGTTATAGATTATTCATCATGACTTTTAATGGTTCATTAACAGGACTAACCAAATCATGATTTGGAGTGAACAATAATAATTCATTTATTAATGATTTAGAGACATTATCATTATGGAGAAAGGTGTGATATATATACAAATAATTAAATTATAAAGTATATATTCACATAGAAGGAGTTGAATATGAACTGAAAAATATGGATGGAATTGATAAAATGTTATCAATTCTCAATATGTTACCACCCTGGGATACTAAAAAAGGCAGCTAATAGTCTATGTTAGAAATACCATTCTACCTTATCGATGATGATAATCACAAAAGATCCAATATTTCTATATTTTTTAGGGATATAACTTGAAATATTAATTGATGGTAAGAAATCATATCTGGATCAAATAAATATTATTCCATCTATTAATGTAAGGATTAAAGAACAATATACGGATGATATGAAGTTTTAGAAGTAGGTGAAAAATGTTACTATATTTAACCCTGATTATGTTGGAATGATAAGGTTCATGAACTGTGTATGAGTCCCCCCACTTCAGGGTTTTAAAAAGTTTGTATTGGCTTATGATCATCGTTATTAATTCTATATTCATCCTATAAGTACAGTTAATTATATAGATTTTAAAGATCATTTCTAGTAACACAACATGAATATCGATAACAAAGATTTTGTGACTAAGTGCTTGGTATGTTATCAAGTTAAGAATGAGAGTATTAATTCCATGGGGTTGTTACATCTATTACCCAAAATAGAATGGAAAAGGGAAAAACCACCAAGTATTTTTTCATCATACTTGCAAAAACTATTGGTGGGAATAATTTCATATTGGTGGTATTTGATCACTTCAAGAAGTCACCCCACATAATTTCCATCAGTGAAGAATTCTCTCTTAATCAGATTTCCAGGATATACATTTAGAAAGTGGCAAGGTTGCATAGAGTACCACACTCAATTATATCTGAATGGGATTTGAGGTTTACCTCAATCTTATATAGATGTATTCATTAAGATCATGATACATATTTGAGTTTCAACACTACGCATCATCCTTAGATAGATGGTTAGTCCAGGAATACAATTCAAGCCTTATATGATATATTGAGATATTTTTTGATGGATTTGAATGGTGGTTGGGATCAACACCTTCCTCTACTCTAGTTTTCATAAAATAATTGTATTCAATCATGTATTTTGATGGTAAATAATGAATCAATATATGGGAATATGTGTAGAAATGCAGCATGTTTGGATGAAGTTGGAGAAGTAAACTATTAGTACTCGAGGTAGGAGAAGAAACTATATAGAAGGATTTCACCACTCAACAACACATAAGGGTGACAAAAATTTGACAGAATTATTACAATGGTAATCATCAACATGATTGAAATTTTATGTTTGTGAGAATGTACTTCTATGAAATTATCCAAGGGTTAAGGTTATGAGATCTATAATGAAAGGAAACATATACCCTTGGTATAGAGACCAAAATAAAATTCATTATTGTATTGGTATAGTACCTTGTCAATTGGCTCATCCACTAATCCTCTATTCATTCCACAATGTCTTCCAAGTATTTTTTATAAAGAAGTTAATACAAGATCCGTTACATGTACCGAACTCTTAGGTCGTACTGCTGGTGCATGATCTTTCTCATTAGGAATAACTAGTGGTTATTATGGAACATAAAGAAAAAGTTATAATAAATAAGGCCACTCACCTAGTAATATATTTTTAGAGAAACTAGTACTTTGAGGGAGATACAAGGGAAATTGAGGATATGAGAAGGATGATGTATATTCAACTAATTGTACCAAAATTATGGAGTTCCAAGGGAAAAAATAATTTTAAGAATGGAAGATTGTAACAACCAGATATTTTATGAAATATTTGTCTCATATAAATTTATTTCCTTCGATATATTGTATTATATTCAACTCTGATCATTAACAAACCACAAAATAATATATAGATTATTTAAATAATATTGTAATGATCAAATTATTAAAAATAGGGGTATCAATAATAATAATACAATTTTTAAAAATAAGTAATAATTTTTTAGATAAATAAAATTTATTGATAAAAAATTAATTATTTTTTAAAGTATTTATATTCTTCAAAAATAATTCTTTGTCAACATTTTAATCATTTCTCATTTAGTGAAAAAACAAAAAAATCAATTTTTTTTCATTTTTAAAAATTTTATTTTAAATAATATAATCATTTTTAATCAATATGTAAAAATTATATTACGTATATTTTTTTGATGTTTCTAAAAAGATTAAATTTTCAATAAATATTTATAAATACTAGTTTTTATTTAAAAAATCATTTTCATGTAAAGAATTTATAAGTTTCTGTAACGCCCCGACCCCATTTTCCTAGAGTCGTTGAATTATTACATAACATTGGCACGATCACAAATGATCAAGTCTCAAAAGATCAATTAGTTTAGTAGCCTTGGAAACACTAGATACATTCATAAAGTTTACATTACATTATAAAATAAAAAGTACAAAAACATAGTCTCCATAGTCCACACTCATATCCCATCATACTATCTCTGCAGGTCATTTATAATATACTTCTTCACATCCTGGAAAAGATAAAACATACAAAGGGGTGAGCTCATATGCCCAATAAGGATAACAATATAGTGGAAAGTTTCATAAATAAGCATAAATATTTAAGGCAATGTATAACAAAATCAAAAGCCTTTTTAACTTGAACTCCATCATAATATGGCAGAAATAAAATGAAATAATGCCATTTACTTATTCACATGGATATTATATTAATAAAATAATCACATGAAATATCAATAACTACTTTCATAATGATGGAATGAAAAATGCCAAGATATCATAACCACGTAGCCAGGGCCTCGTGCCAAGACTACAAATAATATTTTACCAAGGCCCCGTGCCAAGACACTAGTTTGTCTCATGAGACATACCGATGCATCGAGGAGCTATAGCGGGCTCCACCCGTCACTTACTAAGTCTAATACATTCCTCATATGAAAAGGATTAAAATATCATAAACATTCATATTAAAACTAGCATACAAAATGTCAATACTTTAACCATAAATCATGAATGGTAAAAAAATAGCACATCCACAATAAAACACATCACAAAACCTTCAATACAATATGGATGTTTTGTATCATAATAAATCAACTCCATATAAACTTAAAATCCATCAATGTATGTTGACATAGATGAAATCAAAACCCCTTTTAGAAAAATATATCTTTCTATTTTAAAAATAATTTAAGAGTCACATAATTCTAAAATAAAACATTTACTTTGAAAATATTCTTATAAGATTGTAATGGAATCTTTGATGAGTTTATAATTGTAGAAAATATCCTCACCCTCTGTATAAGTTAAAAAAAGGAATTCTTACCATATTTTTGTCGAAAAGGTTAAAAAAGACCTTGTTTGGAAAACGACAGAAAGATTCCTTTAAAAACATCTTATAAAAATTCAACAAGGGTATAAATTACTTTAACCCATAGTCTATAAAATATTAAGAATCATCTGAAATATATTTTTAAGAAATGTGGATGTGGATGCTAAAGAGGTCCATGTAGATAATTACGTATAAACAACCTCAGATAATGTAGAGATTGTGAAATAAACCCTTACCTTGTACTTTTCCTTGATAGAGTGTAGGTTAACCTTATTTATAATAGTTAAATCATTTTTATTAAATTATACAAGAATCATATACATAAATATGATATCATATATGATCTTTTAATATTGCTTTGTTAATAATATTTTAGTATTATCGTCGTTTCGAGTGTTAACTGATTCGTTTTCCTTTATATTCTTCGTTATGTAAGCCCTATTTGTTATGGATAGATTGTATTTAATTAATATCCAAAATGATATCAAGTCCTTAAACATTAATTTTAATTATCAAATGATAATTAGTCTTGAATGGATACGACGGGGAAATTAATCTCATCACGTTTGTGGAGACGATAATCCGTACGTACGCACGAACGCTACTTCCATTTCATTTTTAATTTTAAAAGAAATAAAAAACAAATGATACATACGTATATAATTATTACTGTATAATATAATATCTTATATGTGTTACTTAAGTTCATTAACACCATCCTTTATACCTTCCATGTATTGTATGAATGAGTCATATCACTTTGAGGGGGCGGTAGTGCGCACTTCCTCAAATTAAATTATCATATATATATACAACATGAAACGAATAATGGTATGCTATAAAATGGAATTACATAAGCTTATATATAAAATAAATATCATAAATATCATATTTAATTATAGTTCCATCATAATGGCCACCATAAGAGGTGGTAGGAGATAATTGAACAATCATCATTTCGTGAGGCGTGTGGTTGCCATCCACAGAAACAATATGTTCTTCACCCATTAGATGAAGTTGTTTGTAAGTGTAGTTAGAATACTTCTCATAAAAATATTCTATTATATTTTGGATACTGTTTTTGTTACAAAATAAAAGAATAAAAAGAGTTTAGGGGTTGGAGAATAAAATAAAAGAAAAGAAACTAAGAGAAATCATTACCTTTAATTTGGATAACTCCCTTTGGTTTTGACAAAGAAGGACTCTTGAAGTGCCTTATGCCTATGTTAGGCTTATAAGAGGATTATAGAAATGTAGGGAGCTTAATTGAGCAGAGGTTGGACGAGCCAAAAGGCTTGAGAGGTGTGATGAATTGGTTAGAAGTGGTGTCCTTTTATGAGGGGGCGGTAGTGCGCACTTCCTCAAATGAAATTATCATATATATATATATAACATGAAATGAATAATGGTATGCTAACATCTCATATTAACCAATAAAATTCTTGGAATTCATTAAAAGTCTATAATTATATTTATTTGTGTATTTATAATATCAATTATTTTAATATTTTCTCTAATAGGGTAATTACTACATCATCATTGTGTCATAAATAATTGAAATTATTTAATGTCTAAAAATTATAAATAAAATACCATTTTGTAGGAACACTTTTTACGTTTATAAAGAATATTTATAATTTAATTTATCTTATGTATAACCCTATATTAAAAATGTTTTAGTTATTAAACATCAATTTTAACTCTTTTAACTCTTCTTTGAATTAAATAATAATAAATGTCCTAATCTAATTCAAGTGGTCCAAAGAGGTTAATATTTTATTCCTAAGGTTGTTTTTGGTAGAATTATACTTATCCAATAGAATTAGGACATGTGTTAGGGTAATAATTATTTCATTTTACCCTTAATTACCTTATTAACTTTTTTCCGTTGTAAATAAAAGTAAAAAGTTACTATTCACCAAAAACTATTTTTATCTTATTGAACCAAATTTTACTCCTTTATATTAACCTTGCCTCTCGTGTTTTCGAAATTCCACTCACAGAAGCGGTAAAATGATGTTTTATGTGAATTTTCAAATTCTCCTAGGAGATGGGTAAAAGACGGTGAAAAGTTCAATAAAATTTTTATATGTCTAAATTATTATAAATTGACTCAAATTAATTACATTGAATTTATATAGGTATTACATATCTATTTGACATAAAATAAATTTAAATAAAATAAATAATTATTTAAATAAAAAGTCGGTTTTAACCAATAACTCAGTGTTTTTCACTATTCATCAAAAATTGAATGTTTTCAGAAAAATACCAAAAATTCACCCTAAGATAATTTTTATATTCAAAATTTAATAATTAAGTCAATTTTACCAAATTAAAAACAAATAAGTTGCATTTAATAATTTAAAATTAATTCCCGCTCTCAAAACCAAAAGGCGTATTTTTAAGAAATAATAACTACCAAAAGTTTGACACTTTTTTATGTCCAATTTCAAAGTGAAATTACTTAAAATAACCATCATTGGATTAAATGGTAATAATATAATCTATTTATACTTCCAAACCATTAAAATTTATAATTTAACAGTATAAATTATTTTGATTTAAAAAGTTTATTTCAGTTAAAATATAGTATTTTTCACTATTCACCCAAATATGAAAGTTATCAGAAAAACACCAAAACTTTATCGAAACTAGATTCTTCTGTCCCGATTCTAAAGAAAAAGTTTATTTTGACAAATTTAATATATAAAAGTTTCAAATATTGGATTTAAAAAGGCTTCTCCATTAAAAGGCGGTAAAATTGCATTTTTGAAAAATACTTCTTTTATCTGAAAAAATGTATTTGTTCTTATATTATGTCAAAGAAACTCATAATATGGATTCTAAAATTATAAGGATTATATAAAGTTAAAAATTTAGTTAATACTATTCATAACTTCTTTTGAACGACTTCTTTGATAAGTCATGGTGCGCTAGAACTCGGTGTTGCGTGTAGTGCAAGTTATTGAATTACTTTAAAGAAACAACGTACTATGAAATCATGGGGTGTTACATTATTTCCTCCTTAAATAAATTGTGTCCTCACAATTTGAAATTATTTTTCAAAAATAAAATTTTGAAAATAGAAAATACTTTTGGGAAAACCCACATCAGAAATTAGGTTAATAAAATTTATTCTTAATAAGAGGAAAAGAAAAATAAAAGGGTCACCACCAAATTATGATCTCGATTAGGAGAACATTGGTGGAAATTAGAGACATATAATTGGAGGAAAAACATAAATATTTATAGTTAGTGATTGAGGTCATCAATCAAAAATAAGTGTAAAATTGATGGTCTTCAATTCATCAATCTATGATGATTTAAAATACCATCGGTTCAACAAAACATATGGTATTAGGATAACCGATTTTTTGTTTTAAGATGCCTTCACTAAATTATATGAATTAATTTCTTCATAAAATAAGAGAAGAAGAAAAATATATACTTGACAAGTATAGTCCCATTCTTTAACTTATTTCTACCACAAACTCATCTTTCACTCTTAAAGATAATAGAACATAAAAATAATATTCTATTTATCCTATTCGTATAGGGTTTCAAAAAAAATTATAATTCATCTATAAGAATTTTTTAAAAAATAATACTACATTATTCAATCCAGGACATCACATGGGCTAGTGGTTGGTTATATACCCTTGTCTTCCTTCGTTTGCGGGTTCAAGTCTCGCGGACTTGCTGGACGTGACAGGTTGCCGCTCGACCTACAGGTTGACTTTTTATGGCAATCCAAAAATAATCTCAAACTAGAATTATCCAAAATACTTCTGCCCAAACTCACCGTCAAAAATTTATAAGGAAGTTAAACACAATGAAGATCCTTTTTTCCCACATAATAACATGTGAAAACCTTCATCATGTATTCTTTTAAAACACTGCAACATCCTGAATTACTATACAACCATATTGATTACATTCATGATCCCTTATTCCTTATATAATACTGGATATATTCCTTCAATCCAAAAATTTTGTAAACTCAAACAATGATGGAATATCATTAATCACTTTCATGGTAGTCAAGAATATCCAATATACTTTATCTAAATCATTCATGTATTATTACAAAATCACTACCTCGGTATCAGAACCATATTATGGTTTATATTTCTCTCAACCAAATATTTTCCGAAAATTTTACCTAATATTGAGTCACTTTTCTTGGTTCCACACAATCTCATGTCCTTAATAAAATAGTACTGCAGTACAATCCTTATATACTCCATAATTATTATAACTAGTAAATCGTTGATACAACACTGAAATGAAATAATTCTTTAATAACAACATAAGAACTCTAATAATTCCTCCTCATCTGTGGTAGTATCAAAACTTGATTATTATCCAATAGCAACATTTAGGGTATACTCTGATGATTTGTAAATTGGTTCGCGTAGTGTATCAACTCATTGTAGATGAATAATTGAACATTTGAACCCTTTTTCTTACCCTTGAAGTTACGTACATCGTATCCTTTTTCTCCACACTTATAACAAACTCACATTCCTTTCAGGCATGTTCCAGGGTGTTTCTTCCCACAGTTATCGCATATGATAAAATTATTCTGTTCCCTATTCCCTTTATCCATATTTCTCTATTCCATCATTTTCTTCTCTTCATTCCCTTAAAATCCATAGGACTTGGATAATTATATGATATTATTTCTTCATATGTTTAGAATACATGGGAGAATATTTCCCTTCTAAATGTTGGCTTAATTCCGTGAAAGATGTGATCCTTCTTACTCTTTGGATCATACATATTCCTGGAGTTCAAATTCCTTGTACTGGGCGCCATTTTTATACAATAGCATAAACAAGGTCAGTTTATGAATTGCAATGAATAATTCCAAACTTGTAAAATATCTAACGTAAATTGAAAAATTTATGGATATAATACATAATCATAAAAATGTTTTCTCTGAGTAAGTATATACTCATAATCCTATCATAATGGTTTGTAAATAAAATGAGAATTATCCTAAGCATATCCCCCATGAGTGTCGTAACCAAGAGTGTTGCGAGGCCCGTTTTCGTGCACCAGTTCCAATTCAAGTATAGTTCAAAGCGGTGTTTTTGGGTTTTACCCCTAGGTACATCTATGCCAGAGCCGCCTCTACCTGCTCGTATCCAAACAGGGATGAATTTCTTAGAAAGCTCACAAAATCTCTACAATACAAAAATTCTAAGATGTTCTTCTATACTAATCCTTAAATTCCATCTTAGGTCTATGTGCTCTAATCAGAGTTTATCTAAATATAGCTTCCAATGTTCGTACTAAACTTCCTATGATACAAACTGTAATGCCCCGACCCCAGTTTACTAGATTTAGTGCATTATTACATAACATTGGCATGATCACAAAAGATTATGTCTCGAAATATAGATTAGTTTTGTAGCCTTGGAAACACTAGAAACATTCATAAAGTTTGCATTACATCATAAAATGAAAACTACAACAACATAGTCTCCATAGTCCACACTAATATCCCATCATACTATCCCTGCAGGTCATTCATGAAATACTTCTTCACAACCTTGAAAAAATAAAACATAGAAAGGGGTGAGCTCAGATGCCCAGTAAGGATAACAATATAGCCGAAACATTCATAAATAAGAATAAACATTTAAGGCAATGTATTACTAAAACAAAAGCCTTTTAAACTTGAACATCAGCATAATATGGCAGAGATAAAATGAAATAACACTATTTACTTATTCACATGAATATTCTACTAATCAAATAATCATATGCAATATCAATAACCACTTTCATAATGATGGAATGCATAATGCCAGACTATCATAACCACGTAGCCAGGGCCTCATGCCAAGACTAAATATAAGATTTTGTCAAGGCCTCGTGCCAAGACACTAGTTTGTCTCATGAGACCTACCTATCCATCGAAGAGCTATATCAGGCTCCACCTGTCACTTACTAAGTCCAATACATTCCTCATATGAAAAGGATTAAACATATCATAAACATTCATATTAAAACTAGCATATGAAATGTAAATACTTTAACCATAAATAATGAATGGTATAAAAATATCACATCCACAATAAAACACATCACAAAACCTTCAATACAATATGGAAGTTTTGTATCGGAATAAATTACCTCTATATAAACTTAAAATCCATTAAAGGATGTTGACATAGATGAAATCAAAACCTTTTTAGAGAAATATCTCTTTCTATTTTGAAAATAATTTAAGAGTCCCATAATTATAAAATAAAATATTTTCTTTTAAAATATTCTTATAATATTTTAAGGGAATATTCTACGAGTTTATAATGGTAGAAAATAGCCGCACCCGCCGTATAAGTTAAAAAAAGACATTGTTACCTTAATTTTGTCAAAAAGGTTAAAAAGAACTTTATTTGGAAAGTGACGGAAAGATTCCTTTATAAACATCTTATAAAAAGTCAACAAGGGTATAAATGACTTTAACCCATAGTCTATAAAATATTAAGAATGATCTGAAATACATTTTTAAGAAACATGGATGTGGATGAAAAAGATGTCCCAGTAGATAATTACTTATAAACAACCATGAATAATGAAGAGATTGTGAAATAAACCCTTACCTTGTAATTTTCATTGATAGAGTGTAGGTTAACCTCTTGTATAATAGTTAAATAATTTTTATTAAATTATACAAGAATTATATACATAAATATGATATAATATATGATCTTTTAATATTTCTTGTTAATAATATTTTAGTATTATCGTCGTTTCAGTTGTCAACTAATTCATTTTCCTTTATATGCTTCATTATGTAAGTTGTGTTTGTTATGGATAGGTTGTATCTTATTAATATCCATAATTATATCAAGTCTTAAAACATTAATTTTAATCATAAAACGAGAATTATTCTTGAATGGATTTGATGGGGAAATTGATCGCATCGCGTTCGTGGAGACGGCAATCCGTACATACGCACGAATGCTACTTCAATATCATTTTTCATTTTAAAAGGAATCAAAAACAAATTATAAATAGGTATATTATTATTCCAGTATAATATAATATCTTATATGTGTTACTTAAGTTCTTTAACACCATCCTTTATACATTCCATGTATGGTATGAATGAGTCATATCACTTTGAGGGGGCGGTAGTCCCCACTTTCTCAAATGAAATTATCGTATATATATACAACATGAAAAGAATAATGGTATGCTAAAAAATGGAATTATAGAAGCTTATGTATAAAATAAATATGATTAATATCATATTTAATTATAGTGTCATCATAATGGCCACTATGAGAGGTGGTAGGAGATAATTGAACAATCATCGTTTCGTGAGGCATTTGGTTGCCATCCACAGAAACATTATGTTCTTCACCCATTAGATGGATGTGTCTTTAAGTGTAGTTCAAATAATGATCATAACAATATCCTATTATATTTTAGATACTGGTTTTGTTACAAAAGAAAAGAATAAGAAGAGTTTTGGTGTTGGAGAAGTAAAATAAAAGAAAAGAAGCTAAGAGAAATCGTTTCCTTTAATTTGGGTAACTCCCTTTGGTTTGAACGAAAAAGGACTCTTGAAGTGCCTTCTGCCTAAGGTAAGGCTTCTAGGAGGAGGATATATATGTAGGAAGCTTAATTGGGTAGTGTTTGGACTATCCAAAAGGCTTGATAGGTGTGATAAATTGGTTAAAGGTTGTGTCCTTTTATAAAGGGGAGGAGGCGCTCTTTAGAAAAAACTCAAAGTATTAATTTATAATAAATTAATATTCGTTTTATAATTGCTCCAAAGTGGATTATTCAAAGTATAAGGTGGGTATGGGTCTAAAAACTCTGAACCATAAGAATTTAGACAGGTTTGGGTCACTATAGTAACCTTATCTTTTAGATTTAACTCTTAGTTAAATAGTTTGACATTTACCATGTCTCTTTGTATTTTTATATTATATAGTTAATAAACATACTATATACTTCTAGGAAACCTCCACGTGGTCCTTTAATGATAAACCTATCATTATATAAGTCCTTTTGGAAAAAATTAGATTTTTAGGAATATAATATCAATTAATAATCTAATATTTTTTTAAAAACTCTTTTATGTGAATTTTGACACTATTTAATAATTGATTTTTGTTAAAGTCTTAATAACTTTATTAATTCGAACCAAATTCATTTAATAAATCCTAAAATGTCTTTTTAACAAATAAAATTCTTGTAATTCATTAAAAGTCTCAAATTATATTTATTTCGGTATTTATAATATCAATTGTTTTAATATTTCACTAATAAGGTAATTAATGCATCATCATTATGTCATAAATAATTTAAATTATTTAATGTCTAAAATTTATAAATAAAATATCATTTTGTAGGAAATAGTTTTATCTTTCTAATTAATATTTATAATCGAATTTATCTTATTTATAACCCTATATTAAAAATGTTTTACTTATTAATCTTTGATTTTAACTCTTTTAACTCTTCTTTGAATTAAATAATAATAAATTACCTAATCTAATCCAAGTGGCCCAAAAGGGTTTATATTTTATTCTTAAGGTTGTTTTTGGTCAAATTATACTTAGCCAATAGAATTAGGACATGTGTTAGGGTAATAATAATTTCATTTTTACCCTTAATTACCCTATTTACTTTTTATCGTGGTAAATAAGAGTAAAAAGTTACTGTTCACCAAAAATTATTTTTATCTTATTGAACCACATTTTACTCCTAGATGTTAACCGTGTCTCTTGGATTTTCAAAATTCCACTCACAGAAGTGGTAAAATTATGTTTTATGTGCACTTGCAAATTCTCCTAGGATATGGGTAAAAGACGGTGAAAAGTTCAATAAAATTTTTATATGTCTAAAATTATTATAAACTGACTCCAATAAATTACATTGAACTTATATAGGTATTACGTATCTATTTTGACCGAAAATAAATTTAAATAAAATAAATAATTATTTAAATAAAAAGTTGGTTTTAACCAATAACTTAGTGTTTTTCACTATTCATCAAAAATTGAAAGTTTTTAGAAAAATACCAAAAATTCACTATATGATAATATTGATATTATGAATTCAATAATGAAGTCTATTTTACCAAATTCAAAACATAGAAGTTTCATTTATTAACTTAAAATTAATTCTCGTTGTCAAAACCCAAAGGCGTATTTTTAATAAATAATAACTACCAAAAGTTTGACACTTGTTTATGTCCAATTTCAAAGTGAAATTACTTAAAATAACCATAATTAGATTAAATGGTAAAAGAATAATCTATTTATACTTCCAAACCATTAAAATGTATAACTTAACAATATAAATTATTTTTATTTAAAAAGTTTTTTTCAGTTAAAATATAGTATTTTTCACTATTCACCCAAATATGAAAGTTATCAGAAAACACAAAAAATTTATAAAAACTAAATTCTTATGTCCTGATTCTAAATAAGAAGTTTATTTTGTCAAATTGAATATTTAAAAGTTTCAATTGTTGGATTTAAAAAGGTTTCTCCATTAAATAGCGGTAAAATTCCATTTTTTGAAAAATACTTCTTTTATCTGAAAAAATGTATTTGTTCTTATATTATGTCTAAGAAACTCATAATATGGATTCTAAAATTATAAGGATTATATAAAGTTAAAAATTTAGTTAATACTATTCATAACCGCTTTTGAACAGCTTGTTTGATAAATCATGGTGCGCTAGACCTCGGTGTTGCATGTAGTGGAAGTTATTGAATTACTTTGAAGAAATAATATACTATGAAATCTTGAGGTGTTACAGTTTCCATTTTAATTTAGTATTTTTCTAATTGTATTATTAGTTTAATTATATAATTTTTAATCCAATTTATTTCATTGGAATCTATTTCATATTGAAATTTGATATTATAACTATCTATACTTATGAAAAGTTTCACTTTAGAAAACCTATTTCTCCAACCTCATTGGGGTTTCTTTTAATTTGTTATATTATTTGAATGTAATTTAGAAATAAGGATTCTATATTTTGAATAATAATAATTAATATTAGGTAATAAACTCAACACATTTATTAGTCATAATGATTTGTAGAAACTATTAAGATTAATTAATGTGATTAAGGTTAAAAGGAGGGTTTTGAGAGTAACATTCAAATGTGTTAAAATTAATTATACACACACATAGGTTTTTGTTTAATATAATAAACTAAATATTTAGAATCATTGGGTCCAAATTTTCTAATAAGGTTAATTTTTATTTTAGTCTTAATGGATTAATTACCAAGGTAAATAAAAATATACTAGTTACCATAGTGAAAACTAAATGGTAAAAGTGAGGTAGAATATAGGATAAGGTAATAAAATTTTTAAAACATGTTAATTATTTATTATTAATGGTTGTGTTTAACATATACTGCCTCCACTCTATTTTTAATCATTTCTGGAGGCACATGACTTGATAGTTACTTCCCATTATTTAATAGTTTTGGGTATTTGAAAAAATGCCACACTTCCTCCATTATAATAGGATTCCTCTACCCCTCACTTGTTCACACCCCATAAGAAATATGGATCAACCAAGAAATAGAAAAAATATTTCCAAAAAAAACCTTATCCACAATATATAGCTTCTATGCCTCCCAAAAACCAACTATAGGTTCCTTAATAAGATAGCCAAAGGAGGTCATTCTAAGTGAAGGAAACTATCTTTACTAAGAACTTTCTTTTTTAACTTCTTTTCCTACAACATTATTAATGTATTACTAATTCCAATATAATAATATTGGTGCCTAATATATATTTATATGTTATTATGTTGATGTAATAACTTAGATGAATCTACTCTTCAATCAAATTATAAATGAAACTATTGATCATGTGTATGCATGACAACCGTCTCGTGAACTAATATAATAAATATTTTAGTCATCGCGTTTCATGGTTTCTTATAATTGTATATTTAAAGTATACATATGCTATTTTTGATGTAAATATACTTAATAAAGTATTATATCGGATACACCTTCTATCATTTTTCTGTGGGGTTATGATAATAAAACTTTTGTGTAAGAATGACTAATGCTTTGTGAAGCGATGTGATTTTTTTTCAAATAATATTTAAAAAGAACATAATAATGATAAATTTAAGTAGATTACGTGACATATATGATATAAAAATTAATATAAAAATATGATATATTATATAACTTATTTTTTTCTAGCCATCAAAATAATTGGAACAATATTCTTACGTACGTATGGCCTACTGTCTTCATGAACGGTGTAATTGATTTTCTATATATAAAATTAATGAATTACTATAAATAAATATGTAATGAATATATAGGAAATTTATATAATTTTTAAAATTTTTGTTTTTAGAGAACCACAATAAAATTAAAAGGACCAAAAATTTTATATCATTAAATGCATGAAAAACAAAGAATTTATTAAAAAAATATTGTTTTATCAATTAATTGATAATAAACTATTGATAAAAGGTCACAAGTTACTCATATATGTTATGATGTATATGATTATGGTTTAGGAATAGATTTATAAATAATATATATTTATTATAAATTAGTTTATAACTTCTATGAAGAATGTCAAGATGTAAAGTAATTGATTTCTAGTATCTATTTTACTTTAGTGAGACATATTTCAAATTCATGACTCATTTATTTTTTATGGTTTATATAATACAACAATAAAATTTTCTATCTTGAGTATACTTATTATATAATATGTTTATTTTATTTAAATTTCATCCATATAGGGGCTTATGGTTGAATTGTTATCAATGTTGTAAGGTTTTTATAATACAATATCATTATTTATCAAGACTCTTTATAAACTAAATTCAGATGATAAAATACTATTATATAATTCTAAATAAACTCATAATTTTTTATCATTTGGTTATTAAATTAAAATAAATTTTTTCCATTTATATTCTAACTATTATGTACTCAATATTACAAAATAATATCTTTTTAGGAAAATTGACATTTTTCTCTCTTTGGTAGAAATCTGGTTTTCAACCTTACCAATATTAAATAAAAATGGTTTTTAGGAATGTTTGAAATATTATAACATGAATTTGGAAATTGATTTTTACCAATGTTTATTTTTTTATAATTTCATTTAAAAGGAATATTCTTATCGATTTCCAAATGATGTATTTTTTGACTTTTTACCAAACTGTTAAATAGATGTTTTTTAACTTATACAACATGTAAGGAATTACCCACCATTATTTTTATTTATTATTACTTTATATTTTATTATATATATTTTCAAATAAAATTATTTCCATAAATTGTTTTTAATTTTAGAAATTAGTCGGTGACTTTCGAAGTAAAATGGTAATGTCCTTCAAGTATTTTTTAATGATCATTTTAAGGAATTTCATTTATTCAAAAATAATAAACTTTTTGTTTCTTTTGTTTCACTTTGGATATATTCCAATATTAACATAATTATTCTTTTTATGTATGGTTTATGATTTGGATAATGATATCTTTTATCAAGATCATTTATTTTTTATGGGTTATGCTATGATGGATTGATAAACTTTTTATAAAATGCATTTTCTATACAAGGGTTATGATGTATTTATGTGGTGAATTTTTTATGATATTATGATACAAATATGAATTATTTTTATTACTTTACTTGTGGGACATATATCATCATTAAATTTCTTTTGTTAATGAATTGTTTTACAAGAGATAATAATGGGATACTAGGTGATGTGATTGACCTACTAGGGGAAACATGCCAATATGCTTGATCCAATATGGGAAACATTTTATGATTCTTGATTCAATATAAAATGGGTAGTAGTTGTGGATACTTGATTCATTATGATTTTATCATATGATATGATAAAAATGTCCTAGGAAATAATTTGTATAACTATGATGGTGCCCCAATTTTGTGACCAGGACTTGAGGTTCATGATTCATCAATGATGATTTATCACTATTTTGATTGCTGAGTTTTATTTGATAAATATTCATGTCAAGAAACATGTTTTTGATATTTGATAGGTTTTTTATCGTGTTTTTTATGTAATGATCATGTTTTTAGACCCATATTTTTATCATACACTATCATTTGATCATTGATGGATATTTATTATGATTCCCCTAACTGAGTATCTAAGATCACCCTTTCTTATCTTTAATTTCCATAGGATATGATGAAAGGTTTTATGTAGGGTATGTTTAAGAAGAATACATAATGAGAATCTCACTTTGGGGGAGGTTTAATATAATTCATGGAAAAAGAATATTGTGTAACTAGAATTGAAAGAAACTAAACCATTACTACCTTGAGGTGTATATTTGATAAATTTATGGAATATTGATATAAAAAGAAGTAATATTTATATATATGAAAAGATTAGGTTTCTATATAATGTGTCTTATTCTGACTACTAGTCTCTTATAGGATCTAATCTATGGAGTGACTCGTGGTGAATGTACTTAGTTTTTTAATAATGAACAATATTAGGAAGTATAATCATCAATTTTATTGAAAAACTACATCTAAAATAATTTTTACTTCCTTTTAATAGTGGGAGATTATAGATAAATTTTTAATCCATAATTACAAATTTGTAAAGAATTATATTATTGATGTATCTTATTAATACCATTATTTTACATATCGATTTTGAAGGAGTCTTCAAGTGGATATGAGTCTTAATCCAACATTTAATGAAATGTTATCCATAGACAAATGGTTTGATGGAACAAACCATTAAGATTAAAAAAAATATGTTTTGTTTTTTATGATTCTTATGATACATGGGAGAAAAAATATCACAAATTGATTCTTCAAATAATAATATGATTGGTGGTAATGTTTTAGAAAATAATAAATTCCACCAATTCATTAATAATGTTGAATATATTTAATTGAGGATAAGTTATCTTGATATCCAAGATGTTTAGAAGGAACCCATGAACCCTTTTTAACCACAACGCATGCCCAGTCTTCCTTACAACTACATCATTATATGCAACCATTCTTTATATAAACATGTTTTTCACTCCCAACTCAAGGAGTTGAGCAACACAAGTGGTTACCACTATTTATATGGGTTCCCAACTCAAATTCCATATCTATAGACTAATAGACCCCCCCCAATTTCAATATGAAGTGACACAAGATATTGACAAAGAAAAATTGGATTTTCACTATGTGTGGAACTAGTTCAATAATTCAATACCAAGCTCCTCTAATGTAACAAATTGATAATTTATATTCATTTATTTTAATTAAGTTTTATGTATTTGATAACTTTATTTAAAGGAAACTTATTGTCTAAATGTAACAAACCAATCTTACACCACACATTTCCCTTTAAATAATGCAATAGCTTGCATTATTCACGACTTCGAGATTCTGACACACCACAACCAATCAAACTAGCCATTATGAATAGTAATACCCACTTTTTGAAATTTTATAAATTCTATCTTCCAAAATATACTTCATTTTTGGATTCGGAATATCAAAATTATCTTAGGGTGAATTTTTTGTACTTTTTTGAAAACATTCAATTTTTTATGAATAGTGAAAAAAACACTGAGTTATAGTTTAAAACTAAATTTTTTTTAAATAATTATTTATTTTAATTAAATTTAATTAAGATCAAAATAGATACGTAATACCTATATATGTTCAATGTAATTCATTGGAGTTATTTTAGAATAATTATATATATATAAATATTTTATGGAACTTTTCACCGTCTTTTACCCACTTCCTAGGAGAATTTGGAAATTCACATAAAACATTATTTTACCGCTTCTGTGAGTTGAATTTCAAAAATCCAATAGACACGGTTAATATCAAGGAGTAAAAGTTGGTTCAATAAGATAAAAATAATTTTTGGTGAATAATAACTTTTTACTTTTATATACCATATTTAAAAGTAAATAGGGTAATTAAGGGTAAAAATGATATTAATATTACCCTAACACATGTCCTAATTCTATTGGACAAGTGTATCTCGACCAAAAACAACCGTAAGAATAAAATATTATCCTTTAGGTCCACTTAGATTAGATTAGGAAATTTATTATTATTTAATTCAAAGAAGAGTTAAAAGAGTTAAAATCAATGTTTAATTACTAAAACATTTTTAATATAGGGTTATAAATAAGATACATTCGATTATAAATATTAATTATAAATATAAAAAAATTTCCTACCTAATGATATTTTATTTATAATGTTTAGACTTTAAATTAATTAATTAATTTATGACATAATGGTGATGCAGTAATTACCTAATTAATGAAACATTAAAATAATTGATATTATAAATATCAAAATAAATGTAATTTGAGACTTATTATGAATTAAACTAATTTTATTGTTTAATATGACATATTATGATTGGTTATATAAATTTTTTTCAAAGTAATAATGCTGTTATGAAATTATCAAAAACAAAATACCCAATAGTGTCAAAATTGACGTAAAAGAGTTTTTAAAACAAATATTATATTATTAATTCACATTATATTGCTAAAAATCGAAGGTTCAGAATAGGGACTTATATAATGATAGTTTTATCATTAATGGACAACTTGGGGGTATCTTGGAAGTTTATAGTATGTTTATTAACCATGTAATATAAAAATATAAAGAGAAATGGTAAATGTCAAACTATTTAACTAAGAGTTAAATATAAATGATAAGTTTAATATAGTGACCCAAACCTATCTAAAATCTATTGGTTGAACGAGTTTCGAACCATCCCCACATTATCCTTTAAATAATCCACTTTTGATCCATTATAAACCGAATATGAAGTTATTATAAAATAATAATTCTAGCTTTTGCAAAGGTGCCCTCACCCCTCTTATAAAAGGGCACTCTCCCTTCTCTCTAATTCCCACCTTCAAAGACTTTTGGATCAAACAACCCCTGCCTAAATATTCTCTAAACATCCCTCAATTCAACCTAGAGGCCTTAGTTTGATTAGAAAGCCAACCTAAGGAGCCCTTTTTATCAAATCAAAAGGAAGAACCCAAAGAAGAGGTAATGTTTTCACCACCCTCTTTCAAGTTCCTTTCTTCTTCAACTTCATATTTATTTTTTATTTCCATTGTAAAATAATAACTATAGTATATTTTATATACTATTATGTTATTATAAATATGGTAAAAACATATTCAGTATTCTATCCATACTTTTAATGACATGTCACCAAACGTGCGTACGTACGGTCTACCGTCTCCACGTCGTGGTGTAATTGTTATTCAATACATTATTATTCGGATGGGTATAATAATGATCTTTGATTCATGTAAATAATAAATATAACATGATAATTATTCTTTATATTTGATATACCATCCAATTATATATTATTTTAATAACAAAAGAATGATATGGTCGCTCGTGCGTACGTACAGATTACCGTCTCCACGAACGCGATGAGATTCATTCCCCATCGTATCCATTCAAGTATAATTCTCATTTGATGATTAAAAATAATGTTTAAGGACTTTATATAATTCTAGATATGAATAAGATACAACCTATTCATAACAAACATGGCTTATGTAACAAAACATATAAAAGAAAATGAGTATGTTAACACCCAAAACGACGATAATACTAAGAAATTATTAACAAAGAAATGTTAAAAGATCATATATGATATCATATTAATGTATATAATTCTTCTTTAATTTAATAAAAATTATTTAACCATTATAAATTATGTTAACCTACCCTCAACAAAGGAAAAGTACAAGGTAAGGGTTTATTTTACAATCTCTTCATTATCCGAGGTTGTTTATACGTAATTATCTACTGGGACCCTTTTATCATCCACATCCATGTTTCTTAAAAATGTATTTCAAATTATTCTTACTATTTTACAGAATATGGGTAAAAGTCAATTATACCCTTATTGAATTTTTATAATAATTTTATAATGGAATCATTCTATCATTTTCCAAACAAGGTACTTTTTAACCTTTTCGACAGAATTAATGTAAGAATGTTTTTTTAACTTATACGGCGGGTGCAGATATTTTCCGCTATTATAAAATCATTGAAGCTTCCCTTACAAGATCATAAGGATATTTTAAAGTAAATTTTTTATTTTATAATTATATTTCTTTTAAATGATTTCATAAAAAATAGATATTTCTCTCAAATAGTATTGATTTCATCTATGTCAACATCTTTTGATGTATTTCAAGATTATTTGAAGTTGATTTATTATGATACAAAACTTAAATATTGTATTGAAGGTTTTGTGATATGTTTGACTGTGGATGTGTTATTTTTATACGATTCATGGTTTATGGAGAAATAATTGACATTTCGTATGCTAGTTTCAATATGAATGTTTATTTTATGTTTAAACCTGTTCATATGGGGAATGCATTAGACTTAATAAGTGACAGGTGGAGCCTGCTATAGCTCCTCGATGCATCGGTAGATCTCATGAGACAAACTAGTGTCTTGGCACAAGGCCTTGGCAAAATCTTATTTGTAGTCTGGGCACAAGACCTTGACTATGTGGTTATGATAGTATGGCATTATGCATTTCATCATTATGAAAGTGGTTATTGATATTTCATGTGATTATTTGATTAGTATAATATTCATGTGAATAAGTTAATGGAATTAGTTCATTTTATTTCTGCCATATCATGCTGAAGTTCAAGTTTAAAAGGCTTTTGTTTTAGTTATACATTTCCATAAATGTTTATTCCTATTTATGAAAGCTTCCTTTATATTGTTATCCTAACTGGGAATTTGAGCTCACCCCTTTCTCTGTTTTATTTTTCCCAGGATGTGAAGAAGTATTTTATGAATGACCTACAGGGATAGTATAAGGGGATATGAGTGTGAAGACAAGATGTTGTTTTAGTTTTCATTTTATTATGAAATGTAAGACTTATGAATGTATCTAGTGATTCAAAGGCTACTAAACTAATTGGTCTTTCGAGACTTGATCTTTTGTGATCATGCCAATGTTTTGTAATAATGCACCGACTCTGGGTAACTGGGGTCAAGGCATTACAGTTGGTATCAGAAGATGTTTAGTACAAACTCTAGAAACTAGATTTAGATAAACTCATATTAGAGAACATAGACCTAAGATAGACTTTGAGGATTAGTATAGAAGAACTTCCTAAAATTTTGGTACTGTAGGGATTTTGAGAGTTTTTCGAGCAATACATCACTGTCTAGATACGAGCAGGTAGAGGTAGCTCTGGAACAGATGTACCTAGGGGTAAAACCTGAAAACACTACTTTGATCTATACTCAAACGGGAACAGGTTCACGACAACGGGCCTTGCTGCACTCTCAGTTATGACTCTCTCAGGGGATATGCTTAGGATAATTTACATTTCCTTTAAAAATCAATTTTAAGTATTTTAATTTAAGATGAGAATAAATGACCTTGGTTAATCCTAAGGTGTTTCAAATTAAGAATATGGTGTCATGATATTCTCTAAATGATTTTATGACTACTGTTTCTCACACAATGATTTCTGGTTTTATTCAATGGCTATATTCTAAGGAAGTCATAGTGACTTCAATAATGATGTACAAGGTGGGAATGGTGGTGGAAATGAGAAAAAATGGAATGTTTATAAGTGTAAAAGATTTCATGTTCATGCAAAATAAGTTTTCCAAAAATATGATCAACAATATATATATATTAACCAACTCCTAGACTCAACAAAGAAGAGATAGGTGATGAATGATAAGAGCTCCGGCAGTGGAGACCATGGAGAAAATAATCCTCAATTTCCATCATGCAGGTAATATGGAAGGAGACACAGAGGAAAGTGTCTCAATGGAACAATGAAATGCTTTACGTATGGGAAAGAAGGGCATAAAGTGAATAATTTCCAATGAAAAATAAAGAGTACTATGGAATAAAATAAAAATGGTCCCAAGAATCCATTTACAGTTATTTTCCATAAATATAGGGGACCTGGACATTACCTGAGGGAATTCCCTATTATATAGGATATTTTCTCAGTCAAAGAGGAATTTGTGTGGAAATAAATGGTTGGAGAAATGTTTAAAAGTATTAGTGCTCCTTGTTGATGGGATTACTTTGTAATAATTTTCTCTTCTATTTGTAACCCCACAGTTTTCCATGTGACAATGATATTTGAGGAAGACTTATCTTTTCCCATGTGGATATAGTCATAAATAACCATTTGTTTTAATATGATCATTGAGTTTGAGGCAATTACAAGTTATTATATTTTGGGATGAAAATGCAAGGTATGAGATAAAATTTCTGGTTAAAATAATGTTATGGTTATTTTGAGGAATTTATCTCATTTTCGTAATTTTATAAAATATAGTTTTTGAAAAAGGACAACACACAGACCATGTGACAATCCGTCGCGTTAGACAACGTTGTGGGAATCGAACCCACAACCAAAGTGTGATTGGGATTTATCGACTACCACTGGACTACGTGAAGTCCCTGGTTAGTGTGACTAATTATTTTTAGTTAAACTATTTTATTGATCAATAATAAGTTGATTTGGGTTCTTATGTATTATGAAATAAATACCATTAGTATAGGAAAATAATTTGGTGATTAAGTGATAAATGTTATTTTGGAAGATGTTCACTTTTTTGGGAACACTATATGACCAAGGAAAATAAAATACAATGGGATTTCATTTGAGGAGTATTGGTGGATTTTTATCTACATTTTTATTGTGGATTTATAGTGATTTGGGTTATTTATAGAAATGATTAACCTATAATAGAGAATATGGGATTAGGTTAATTACTTTTATGTAAGTGACTTTAAGAGTAGTTGATGTCATTTAGAGATACATTTTAACATGGAAGACTACATAACCAAATTCTTCTAGGTTTTGGGTTTCAATATTAGTTTTGATTATATTGATGGATTTTAAGGACAATTGTTTATTTAATGGTATTTATTTAACTTTGGGGTATTGTTGGTATAATTTTAGAAATTAAGATTTGTGTTTATTTCTCTAAAGGAATATCCTTTTCGGGGATCATTAGATCTTTTACTAACCGTTTTGGTTTTGATTAATCTCTAAAGACAAGGTAAATATATAGTTTATTCTTCATGGATCGTGTTATTTTATAATAAGTTTATTCTAGATCTTCTAGTGTGACCAAGTCTTCTAGAATACTCATCATTTTAAAATGAGTTACTAGTAGAAATTTATTAAAGAATGAAACTTTACTTAAAAAGTAAGCATATCTCTTTATGTTGTTAGTCAATATCAGAAATGAATTCCTCATCTTTATGTAATGTAACTTAAAAAAAATTAAAATGTTGTCAGTTTACTTTTCCTACTAGGAAACAAATGATCATTTGTCCCATCACAAGTTTGTGGTTTTCTTGTTGTTAACTTTCTCCTGATCATGTTTTCTATCCCTCTCAATTAGAACTTGATACTTAGTTTACCATCCATGTCCATGTTTTTCTACATGGAATCCTAGTATAGGTTATCTCAAGTGACCTTTGTACTTCTCTTTATTTCTTTTAATGTGATAGTTTTATTGAATATTTTTCCACTGTGGGACTTTCCATTATATTCCAAAGCCCAATTTTAAAAATTGCGAGGACGCAATTTATTCATGGAGGAGAGAATGTAGTACCCCAAGCTTCCACGGTACGTTTCCCTTTGAATAATGCAATAGCTTGCATTGTATGCGACTTCGAGATTCTGACACACCACAACCAATCAAACTAGCCATAATTAATAGTAATACCCACTTTTTGAAATTTTATAAATTTTATCTTTCAAAATAGACTTCATTTTTTTGGATTTGGAATATCGAAATTAGCTTAGGGTGAATTTTTGGTATTTTTCTGAAAACATTCAACTTTTGATGACTAGTCAAAAAATCACTGAGTTATAGTTTAAAACCAAATTTTAATTTAAATAATTATTTATTTTATTTAAATTTAATTATGGTCAAAATAAATACATAATACATATATAAGTTAAAATTAATTCATTGGAGTTAGTTTAGAATAATTTTAGATATATGAAAAATTTTATGGAACTTTTCACCGTCTTTTACGCACCTCCTAGGAGAATTTGGAAATTCACATAAAACATAATTTTACCGCTTCTGTGAGTTGAATTTCGAAAATCTGAGAGACACGGTTAATATCAATGAGTAAAATGTGGTTCAATAAGATAAAAATAATTTTTTTTGAATAGTAACTTTTTACTTTTATTTACCACGGTTAAAAGTAAATAGGGTAATTAAGGGTAAAAATGATATTAATATTACCCTAACATATGTTCTAATTCTATTGGAAAAGTGTATCTCGACCAAAAACAACCTTAGGAATAAAATATTATCATTTTGGTCCACTTGGATTAGATTAGGACATTTATTATTATTTATTTCAAAGAAGAGTTAAAAGAGTTAAAATCAAACCTTAATTACGAAAACATTTTTAATGTAGTGTCCCAAACCTGTCTAAAATCTATTGGTTGAAAGAATTTAGACCCTTCCCCACATTAAAATTTAAATAATCCACTTTTAATCCATTAGAAACCAAATATGAATTTATTATAAAATAATATTTCTAGCTTTTCCAAAGGTGCCCCACACCCCTCTTACAAAAGGGAACTCCCCCTTCTCTCTAATTTACACCTTCAAAGCCTTTTGGTTCTCCCAACCCCTGCCCATATATTCTCTCAACTTCCCTAAATTCTACCTAGATTACTTAGTTGGATCATAAAGCCAACCTATGGATCCCTTTTGATCAAATAAAAAAGAAGAACCCGAAGAAGAGGTAATGTTTTCACCACCCTCTTTCAAGTTCCTTTCTTCTTCAACAACTTCTTTCTTTGTTATATCCATTATAAAATAATAACTACAGTATCTTTTATATACTATGATGTTATTATAAATATGGTACAACCATATTCAGTATTCTATCCATCCTTTGAATTACATGTCACCATACGTGCGTATGTACGGTCTACCGTCTCCACGTCGTGGTGTAATTGTTATTCAATACATTATTATTTGGATGGGTATAATAATGACCTATAATTCATGTAAATAATAAATATAAAATGATAATTATTCTTTATATATTATATAAAATCCAATTATATATTATTTTAATAACAAAAGAATGATATTGTCGCTCATGCGTACGTACGGATTAGCGTCTCCACGAACGCGATGAGATTCATTCCCCATCGTATCCATTCAAGTATAATTATCATTTTTTGATTAAAAATAATGTTTAAGGACTTGATATCATTCTATATATGAATAATATACAACTTATACATAACAAACATGGCTTATGTAACAAAACATATAAAAGAAAACGAGTAAGTTAACACCCAAAACGACGATAATACTAAGATAATATTAATAAAGCAATGTTAAAAGATCATATATGATATCATATTGATGTATATGATTCTTGTATAATTTAATAAAAATTATTTCACAATTATATAGGAGTTTAACATACATTAAACCAAGTAACAGTACAAGGTAAGGGTTTATTTCACAATCTCTTCATTATCCAAGGTTGTTTATACGTAATTATCTTCTGTGACCCCTTTGTCATCCACATCCATGTTTCTTAAAAATGTATTTCAAAACATTTGTACTATTTTACAGACTATGGTTTAATTTCATTTATACCCTTGTTTACTTTTTATAAGAATTTTATAAAGGAATATTTTTGTCATTTTCCAAACAAGGTCCTTTTTAATCTTTTCGACAGAATTAAGTTAAGAATGAATTTTTTAACTTATACGGCGAGTGCATCTATTTTCCATCATTATAAAATCTTCGAAGCTTCCCTTACAAGCTTATAAGGATATTTTAAAATTAAATGTTTTATTTTTATAATTATATTACTTTTAAATGATTTCAAAAAAAGAGATATTTCTCTCAAATAGTTTTGATTTCATCTATGTCAACATCCTTTGATGGATTTCAAACTTATTTGAAGTTGATTTATTATGATACAAAAACTTTATATTTTTTTGAAGGTTTTGTGATATGTTTGGTTGTGGATGTGTTATTTTTAAACCATTCATGGTTTATGGATAAAGTATTGACATTTCTTATACTAGTTTTAATACGAATGTTTATGTTATGTTTAAACCTGTTCATATGAGGAATTCATTGGACTTAATAAGTGACGGGTGGAGCCCCCTATAGTTCCTCGATGCATCGGTAGGTATCATGAGACAAACTAGTGTCTTGGAACAAGGTCTTGACAAAATCTTATTTGTAGTCTTGGCACAAGGACTTGACTATGTGGTTATTATAGTCTGGCATTATGCATTCCATCATTATGAAAGTGATTATTGATATTGCATGTGATTATTCGATTAATAGAATATTCATGTGAATAATTAAATGGAATTATTTCATTTTATTTCATTCATATTATACTGAAGTTCAAGTTTAAAAGGATTTTTTTTAGTTATACATTGGCTTAAATGTTTATGCCTATTTATTAAAGTTTCCACTATATTGTTATCCTTAGTAGGTATTTTAGCTCACCCCTTTTTGTGTTTTATTTTTCCCAGGATGTGAAGAAGTATTTTATGAATGAACTCCAGGGATTGTATAAGGGGATATGAGTGTGAAGACAAGATGTTGTTGTAGTTTTCAGTTTATGATGTAATATAAGAATTATGAATGTATCTAGTGATTCCATGGCTACTAAACTAATCGGTATTTCAAGACTTGATCTTTTGTGATCATGACAATGTTATGTAATAATGAACTGACTCTGGGTAACTGGGGTCTGGGAATTACACTAAATGAATCACTGTATATTATATATTTTATAACATAGTCATTGGATTACTATGTATGAATAGGATTAACCACATTATGATATATATATATATATAATTATTTTTATTAATTTAATTTTTTTTATTAAATCCTAAGAAAAAATCCATATATTTTTGGTAAAATAATTTCTTGATTAAATGCCCTATTTTCTGAAGAATGTTTTACATTTTATTTATGATTATATATAAAAATATATTGATCACAATTAATAAGTTTTTTTAATTAAATTACCTGATAATGTATGGGTAATAATTCATACATTAGTTATTTAATGGTTAAGAATAATGATAAAATAATTTGAATATAAAAAATTTATTTTTTAGAAAATTCTATTTTATGTGCATAATGTTTTTTATCTTAAAAAATTAAATAAATAATTATGTTATGGAATTTTTTAGACTATATATTTTAATAAAAATGTTTTGAATTTCATATAATATTATTTACTATCATAAAGTGGGAGTAACCTCAGTTTTTTGCTTAAAATGTTTTTTAAAAAAAATATAGTATTTTGTATGTTTATTTTAAAATTATTTTTTACCACTTATATATATTTATTTTAAATAAAAATATTCAACATTTCAAATCATCATATATAAATTTGTAAATGATTCCATTAATTTTTTATCATAATGAAAAATACAAATAGTAACAATTTGTTGCCACCATTATGGTTTAAAAGAGTTTATTAATGGGGTTAAACTAAGATATAAGGGTACAAATACCCCTAAAAATTTTCAAAATTATATTGGATGATGAAATTTGTACCATTTATTGTCATAAATATAATTTATTTTCCATTTTCCTCCACTTTTAAAAAAATATTTATATTCTTTAAATATTTTTAGTTCTTCATGTGTGTCCCTTAACCAATTTATAAAAGATAGCCTATTCTCCTCAATTATTCATAATCATTGATCCCAATATATTCAGAATTACCTACCCAAAAATCATTAAAACCTGTATCCCTACCATTCTTGATCTACTATACTCCACCTAAGGCTTTCCAAAAAAGGCTTAAAGCCTTTTCCAAATAAGGTATCTCAAAGAAGAGTAATCGTCATACTCATATATTTACAAATTAATTTCTTTTTATACATAATCTAAACATAATTTACCCAACCTAACAAAATGAATACTATATGATCAATATAATTTTATGATATTAAGATTATGGCATAACTATTTTCCTCCTCATTTATATGAAATTGGAAATGAAATTATCACTAGTGTATATGTGCATACTTCCACCTTCACATAGAGATGCAATTTATTTTCCATCACCACCTCTTATAGATCTCTATAATGATAGTATTACTAAATATATAATATATTTAATATATAATAGTTATTTTAGGATGATAAAACAATATTTAATTTTTATTCCTATTTCTCATTAGAAAATGGAAGTACCTTTTATGCGTACATACACAGTACCATCTTCTAGCGTGATATATTTAATTTTTAAAAGTCACATTTTATGGATGTTTCTAAAATTATATAAAATGAAAATATATGGTACTTATGACAAGAATAATCTTTTATAAATATTATATTTTGAGTACACAAAAGCATGTTCTTACTCATTCCGTCATTGTAACAAGCCCTTGTTTAGGTTAGTTTTACCACATACAGGGGTCATGTTATAATATGTAAAACATAAATGATTAAATAATGCTAAATCAAGGAGATATTATGTAATAATATTTTAAAAATTAAATGATCAAAATGAAACAATTATCACCTTGAACAACGATTTTAAAAATTAATTGTTAGTTAATTGTGATAAGAGAGTATAAGTAACCAATTTATAGTATTATATATATTAATATGGTTTTCTAATTGGTTTATAAAAAATTTAAAATTATTTTATAGTTTTTTAGAGTTCTTATGATGAAATTCCAACATGAGGTAAAGTTTTTTTCTATAATCACATTTATTACCAAAATTTTAATGCATACATTTTTTATAATGAAATTAGATGAACTATCCATCATAAATGTCATGTATTT
Source organism: Viscum album (assembly GCA_963277665.1). Lineage (NCBI taxonomy): Eukaryota > Viridiplantae > Streptophyta > Magnoliopsida > Santalales > Viscaceae > Viscum > Viscum album. Next base: position 1,530,919,565 of record OY728165.1, read on the forward strand.
TATTCTTATATTGTTATTTATAGATATAAAATATTTTCATTTTATTTTTCTCTTACCATTTACTCAAATATGTATAATACAGATTTTAAGGAAAATTAAATTTATGTCTCTCTTTATTCATGAATATTTTTTTTCTATGTCCATGTTTTTTAAAATATTTTAATTAATTTTTTATGATTCTAAAATATTTATTTAAGGACATTGGACCCCTATTTTACATACTTTACCAAGGTTTAAAATGAAACATCTTGTCTTATTCTAAACAAAGTATGTTTGAATTTTTGAAGAATTACTAAAATGAATCTTTTTTTAACTTATATCACACAAATTCATTTTGCCACTACCATGATAAATATTTTAATTAAATATAAATTTAAATGTCACCCTGATTCTTTTCAATGATCTTTTTTTCGAATATTCTATAATGTTTAATATTTTTAATAATTAATTTCAAAATGAAATGGTTATTTTACTCAAGAAATATTTTAGTGCTCTTTTAGAGTTATTTAAAACTTTTACAACATCCCTTTAGTTTACTTATGCTTCATAGGGGATATAAACAAATGACTCCATCCTTATTCTTTCTCTAGATGGTTATTGATTATGATGATTAAGTATTAATGAAACGATTTTTATATTTTATTGGATAAAATATGTTGAACTAATAAATATCTTCATTACCTTTTGGTGTATATATGAATGGATTTTGATTATATGGTTGGTGGGTTCCTTATATCCATATAATACATTGGGTGATAATTAATGTTTTATGAGCTCAAAAGGTACATGGGCTATTAGCGCATTTAAAAAATAGAGAACACAAATGGTTTTCTGAGGAAAAAATCACATACACATGTTGTTATCTCAAGCCTATCATTTGAGGAATGTCTTGGTGGACAACCTTGGAAAATGATTTCAATGATTATAATCATGAAACAGTTTTTATATCACTTTCTTTGACATGTTCTTATTCTTAGGATATGATCTCATGGATCATTATATTTGAATCTTTTTTGATTAATGTATTATAATCTTCTATATACATTCTATGTGATTATGTTCTATTAACTTTTGTGTATCATTTTCAAATGATAAGATCCGGTTCTCAAACCCTTATGATAATGAAAATATTACATAAGATCAATGACTAACATCTCTATTTTTTACAATTAATTATTAACTAATCCCACCCTTTCTTATGTTTCCTTTTCCCTAGGATATGAAGAATGGTTTTAGGATTGTTATAAATAAAAATGGTTCTATGTGTGAAACACTCAGTGGGATATATTGTATGTCTTTTATGTAATTTTTTGTATATATCCAATTTTATAAATACAATAAACATTTACAGTTTCGTGTCATGTATTGTTATTAAATTGATTGAATATTAATCTAAAATCAGGAAATATTTATGTATGTAATGTTTGGGTCACCTTAGTTGGTATCAAAATATGGGTTTTTATATCTGGATATTTTGATTATAAAACATTAGTGAGAACCATTAAGATATGTCTTAACATAATAGAATATCCTATGCCCTAGTAAAAAGGGAGTTACTTTTTCTTGTTAAATAAAACACCTTTCTATATATTATAAATTTGATACATTTGTCACACATATTAACCTAGGTGATTTACTCTAAATGTGGTAAATCATGTATTAACTCAATTATCATCATTGAACAATTAGTGGTACTATTACTACACTCCTAGGTAGAAACTCATAGGGTTTATAATTATGTTAATTCACATTTTCTTCCTGAACGATTATTGTCAACTTTAACTGATGATAACTAAGGATGACATTGGTTAATCATAATATTTTATAGATTTAGAAGAAGGTTTCAAGATTTAGACACCCTTTGAATGATTTTTAATAATTATATTATTTCTCAATATGATTAATGATTCTCAAAAAAATATTTCTTTTTGAAAATATAGGGAACTCTGTTAATAATGATTGTGATGGATAATGAAAAGTTTTCTTCCAGATCAAATAAATGTTATGGTAGATTAAATAAAAATATAACTATTATAATAAAAAAATATTCTCAATCCATCAATCATGATAATATTTTTATATATGTAGATAAAGGAAAAACATACTATTGAGACCTTAAGGAGGTATCTTCTTACATATTTTAGTGGCTTATCTGATCAACTAATTACTACCCTTGAAAATATATTTTCTATTCTGTTTGTTGTTGAAGAATTGAAAAGGTATTTTTAGATTTTTACTGTTGTGGAGGAAAATAATATCTATGGTGGAATATTATTATGAACATGAGGAAACATAAATAAATTGACACTATACAATGTGATGATTTTAATATGTTTTTAATAAGCACATTTTATATATTATTGAAATAAAAATGGATAATTAATCCATTGAGCTAATGGAGGAGGAAGAATATATTTATAACTACAAGGAAAATTTAAAAAGTCAATTCATGTATTATTATGGTATAATCATCTAACCAAAAGAATCACTGATCAATTTATTTATGGCTTAACACCATGTCTCTGAAGGGCGTTATCCATAAGAGACATCTTTAATAATTGATAAATTATTCGATATTCTATCAAAGTAAACATAGAGATCGGATTCATCCATTAATATAATATTTTTATAATAAAATACATATGTAATCTAAAGAAAATAGTAAAAATATAAACCATGTTGTGAAGAATATGATCCTTTCCTTACATTATAATTTTATACAGAAACATGAAGGAAATTTTTGTAAGTGGTCTAGTAAATGATTAATGTGTGGAATGGAAGGTTATTAGGAAAAAAATTAAAAATTGATAGTAACAGGTTATAAAATTATGAAAATTGATAAAAATATATATATATAGAATACACTACAAAAACTTTAGTGCTTCAAATTCATGGAGTATGAACATTATGAAAATAAGTGCTCAAATTGGAGTGTTAATGATGATGATCGTCGGTAGTAACCTCTTCATCTAGGAGGAAAAGAAAGATATTATGTGATCGTTATTGTAGATGTGTGTTGTAAGAACAATGTGGTGAAATGTTTAGTTACATTATCATCTATAACTAATAATGTATTATTTAATTCTAGTTCTAACTACTCGTTTATATATAAATATTTTTCTTAGGGTACTACATTAACATCTCACTAATTAGATTCTGAAATACAAGTGAAAATTATTAATGGTATAATTATTTCATCTATAGTCTATAAATTATTCAAAATTTATGCTTATGGGTATGTACATCATATAAATATTTTTATTATCCATATATTTCAATTTAATGTCATTATGGGCATTGGATGGCTCTCTTTATATAGAGATCACACTAGTGGAAAAAAGGTTTAACACGTTGGCATTTTTCACGTCGGTTTTAAATAAATGACATTAAAATATTTAATGTTCAATATATCAGGTCAGTTATTTTATAACTGATGAGATATATCGATCAAGATCCATATTTGACGTTGGTTATTTTATAACTGACGTGAAATATACGACGATTAGCTTTTTTTACGTCAGTTATTGTATAAACGACTTGAAAATCGAATCTGGCATGCTTTATCACGTCGGTTATAAAATAACCGATATGATAAAGGAAAGCTTAGTGCTTTACCATGTCTGTTATAAAAAAACTGACTTGATAAATCTAATCTCAGCAATTTATCACATCGGTATAAAGAGATATATATCACGTCATTTATTTTATAAACGATGTGATAAATTGTTTTTTACATCGTTTATTAAATAACCGATGTTAAAAACATTAAAAAAATAGTTTAACATGTAGGTTATTAAATAAATGATGTGATAAATCTTTTGAATGATTTATCACACCCCGTATTCAGTCATTCTGTTCTCTTCGATCAGGCGACCTGCGAAATGTCTCTCTTGTGTGGAAAACCAAGAAACGATTCGTCGAAGTCATGCCCTCCATCCTCGTTTTTCCAACATCATTATTCATATTTATTATCATCAGATCTATCTGGTTGACTCACAACACCGAAGTAATCCTCACACGACCCCTTTTCAGTTTTTTTTTCGTGATGCCCTAAACTAATTTTTTGAGATGTTATTTTTCTTTGTTCTTGATATCATGGTAATTTTCAAAGTGTTCATCTATATCATGCTAAATTATTTTCTGGTAAAATAAACCTATGGAAGTGATATCATGAATGTTTATGATTTTTTTGTGTTCTATCACGTGTTTGTGCACGTACAGGGGGTTTCCAAGGGAGTGGGGGTGCTGTGCAAGTGGGTGGGGGTGTCCAGGGGGTTGGGTGGGCTGTCTAGTGGGGTGGGGGTTTCCAGGGAGTGTCAAAGGGGGTAGAGGTGGTGTTTAGGTGGGTGTAGGGGTTGTCCAAGGGGGTTGGGATGTCCAAGGGGGTGCGGGGGATGTCAAAGGGGGTGGGGATGGTGTCTAGGGGGTGTGGGGGCTATCAAAGGGGTTGGGGGTGTCCAAGTGGGTGTGTGGGATGTCAAAGGGGGTGGGGGTGGTGTCCAGGGGGTGTGGGGCTGTCCAAGGGGGGGTGGGGTCTATCTAGAGGGTTTGGGGGGCTGTCTAGAGGGTTGGGGGTGTCCAGGGTGTCGACAGAGGTGGGGGTATGGGGGGGTCCAAGGGGGTGGGGTGTCGAAGGGGATGGGGGTTGTCCAAGGGGGTGGGTGGGTGGCTGGGGGGGGCTGTCCAAGGGGGTCGGGCATGTCCTGAGGGTTTGGGGGGTTGTCCGGGGGGGATGTGCAGAGGGTTGGGGTGTCTAGGGGGTGTCCATGGGGGTTGGGGGTGGGGGCTGGTGTCTAGGAGGGGTTGTGTGGGTTGTCCAGTGGGGTGGGGGTGTCCAAGGGGTGTCAAAGGGGGTGGTGGTGGTGTCCAGGGGGTGTGCTTGCTGTCCAAGGGGGTTGGGGGTGTCCAAGGGGGGTGCGGGGGATGTTAAAGGGGGTGGGGGTGGTGTCCAGGGGGGTAGAGGGGCTGTCCAAGGGGGTTGGGGGTGTTCAAGGGGGTGCATGGGATGTCAAAGGTGGTGGGGGGTGGTGTCCAGGGGGTGTGGGGATATCCAAGGGTGTGGGGGCTGTCTAGAGGGTTCGAGGGGCTGTATAGAGGGTTGGGGGTGTCCAGGGTGTCCATGGAGGTGGGGGGCATCCAGGGGTGTTTGTGTGTGTGGGGGAGGGGGGGAAGGGGGGTGGGGGTGTCGAAGGGGGTGGGGGCTATCCAAGGGGGTGGGTGGGGGGGTATCCAAGGGGGTGGGGTCTTGTCCAAAGGGTTTGGGGGTTGTCCATGGGGGGGTGCTGTCCAGAGGGTTGAGGGGTGTCCAGGGGGTGTCCAAGTGGGGGGTGGGGAGGGGTGTCCAGGAGGGGTGGGGGTGTCCAGGGGGTGGGGGTTGTCTAGAGGGGTGGGGGCTGTCCAAGGGGGTGGGAGATATGTGTCAGTTGGGATTGACTATTACATCATGGTTTGTGAGATTATGACATGATGATTGTATTGTTTCATGTATATTTGGCTACAATTTATTAGTGTTGTTTTAGGGGTGGGGGTGGTGTCCAAGGGGGTGGGGGTGGTGTCCAAGGGGGTCGGTATAGTCTATGTTTGAGGTTTGAACTAGGATTTTAAGGGATTCAATCATTATGAATAGATGAGGGGTGTTGCAATATGATTCTATTTGGTTATATATATTTTGACCATTCATTTACTATGATAAAATTATGGGTTATGGGGGAGAACATGTAATGGCTTTCAAAGATGCGTAGTTATCCTAACCCCATTGTGCCATGATGATAGGCTTTACATTGTGATTTTCTCCATCCGAGTTTTTATTTTAAATTTGATTTGATTCTCAGGTTTACTCCATTTTCTCCAATTTTCTATCAACCATTGGAGGACCCACGGTTTTCTTGGATTCTATGGAAGTTCCTTAAATGAGTTACTTAATCCATGTTCTTATTCATTTCTTCTTTGTTTCTTTTTTTCTTCTTCGTCCACTTCTTCTTCTCCTTCATTCCTTCTTTTATTAGGGATGTTTGGTCATTTTTAAATTTATGGTTTTATAGTAATCAATGTTTTGGGGTGGGGGTGTCCAGGGGGTGGGGGGCTATCTAGAGTGTTCAAATCGTTAGGATCTGTGTAATTTTAAGTAGTGAATGTATACATATTTTAATATTTATACTTCATATTTATTTTTTATGGAAGGGTGAATTTGGTATCTAGTTGCACTAGGATGTATTGTTTGTGAACCTTAAGAAGAAAGGATCCAAGATGAATATAAAACTTTTATATCTAACTATATTTTCCTTTTAAAATAATTTTCAAGAATTTTTTTTAAAATACGCATAGATTTGTTTTATATTTCAAAAAAAAATTACATTCAGATTAATATATTTTTCATATAAACATATATTTGTCTTATCATAAGAAGATGTATAATTTTGATGTTTGTTATAGTTAATAATGAGTTGAAGTTTTATTAAGGCACATAGAATGATAAATGAATATGAGGAAGGTGTTGATGCCTTTTTGGAATTTTCTAAACGAAATGTTCCAAGTAGTGACATTTTTTCTGTCCATTCCTGAAATGTTTGAATATGAAGAAGTTGAAAAGTAGATAGATAAAAGATCATCTGATTTTCCATGGTTTTAATCAGAGTTACATCCCATGGATTTGGCACGGTGAAACTGGACGGAATTTCAGATATACTGATGATGATGATTTGTAAGATGGTAACTCTAATGGAATTGAAGAAATGATTCGCGATATTGAAGTAGAACAAATTGAGATAGAACCGACAGTTGCACGTCTATATTGTGATGCGGAAAAACAATTATATCCTGGTTGTATAGATTTTATGGTTTTTTCGGCGGTGTTAATATTGATTAACCTGATGTAAAAACATAGATGGAGTGACAGAAGTTTTATAGAGTTGCTACAATTGATGAAATATATTATTTCAAAAGATAACGATCTTTCAGATTCACATTATAAGGCCAAGAAAATAGTTTTCCCAGTGGGATTGGGATACAACAAAATGCATGCCAGTCCAAATGACTGTATGATATATAGGATGTAATTTGAATTTCTGTTAGAGTGTCTTAAATGTGGGACATCACGGTATAAGGTGAAGGAAAAATCAAAGGCTGATGTAGAGATTACAAAGATCCCTTCAAAGGTATTTTGGTATCTTCCTATAATTTATCGTTTCAAACATTTATTTTCAAATTAAAATGATGCAAAAAGGTTAAGATGACATGATGAGAGCATATATGTGATGGAAACATATGTCATCCACCTGATTGTCCACAATGGAAGAAAATTGATGAGCAGTATCCTACATTTGGAAATGAAATTATAAATCTCAAACTAGGGTTGTGCACAGATGGAATGAATCTATACCGACCCCTCAGTAGCACACATATTTCATGGGCTATTTTATTGGTAATTTAAAACCTCTCATTTTAAGTTTGTATTAAGCGCAAATATGTCATGTTGAGTATAATGATCTTTGGTATGAAGTAACCCGATAATGATATTGATGTTTTCTTGTCACCATTGATTGGTGATTTGAAAATTTTATGGGAGGATGATGTTAGGGTGTATGATTCTTATAAAATGGAATATTTTCAACTGCATACAGTGCTTATGTTCACTATAAATGAATTCCTAGAATATGGAAATTTGTCTGGAAACAGTGTTAAAGGGCATAAAGCATGTCAAACTTGAGAACAACAGACTTCATATTTTCAATTGCATCATGGGAGGAAAACATCGTACATGGGTCATCGAAAATTTTTTGCCTATGGATCACACTTATAGATGACTAAAAAAGGCATTCAATGGCTCACTAGAATTTGATATTTCTCTAAAACCTTTATCCCCTGATCTGTATTTTGAGAGGGTGGAAAACCTTAATGTGAAATTTGGAAAGACACAGAAATATGGTAATGATAGACATATTTGGAAGAAAAGGTCAATATTTTTTGAGCTACCATATTGGAGATATCATGATGTTAAACATTATATTGATGTCATTCATGTGGAAAAGAATATTTTTGATAGTTTGATTGGAAAATTGTAAGATATTAAAGGAATGAAAAAAATGGGTTGAATGTAAGATTAGACTTACTATCAATGGTAATACGTTTGGAGTTAGCTCCCACTCATAATGGAAGATGAACATTTCTTCCCCCGGCTTGTCATACATTATCCAATAGAGAGAAATTTAGATTTTGTCACTGTCTTCATGATAAAAAATTTCCTCAAGGTTATTCTTAAAATGTAAAAAAATTTGTCTCATTAAAGGACTTGTAGTTTATAGGTACGAAATCTCATGATTGTCACGTCATGATGTAACAAATTATACCAGTTGCATTGTGTGGAATATTTCCCATATGTTTCTAAAAGACTATAATGAAGTTGTGTTATTTTTTCAATTCAATTTGTAATAAGTTGATTGATGTGAATGCTTTGAAAATTTTGGAAAAGGGTGAAATTTGTATACTTTGTCAATTGGAAATATATTTTCCTCTAACTTTTTTTGATATAATGGTGTATTTAATGATTTAACTGGTTCGATAAATAAAGCTTTGTGGACCTGTATATCTTTGTTGGATATATCCTTTTGAAAGGTATATGAAAATATTAAAGGGGTATGTTAAGAATCCATATCGACCTGAAGCCTCCATTATTGAAAAGTATATTTCTGAGGAGGTTGCAGAGTTTTGAACGAGCAACTTGGCTTCAGTGAAAAACATATGTTTGCCTCCATCTAACCATGAAAGAGTTTATAATCAGGGAAAGGGGATTCATGGCTTGAAATTCAATTCGTTTTCAGTTGAACAGATAAATAAGTTATAATTATACACCTTCAATAACATAGCTGATGCTCAACCATATATCACATTGCATATTAATGAGTTGAAATAATGTCTTCAAAAGAAGAAATAAATGTGGATTTTGAATGAGCACAACAAAACATTTCGGTCAAGGTTTAAGAATACCTTTCTTGGTAGATCAGATGTATCAGAAATATTAAAATGGGTAGTGGGTGGTCCATGTTTAAATGTGATAACATAGTCTGGTTATGACATTAATGGCTATACATTTCATACGAAAGCTCAGGACAAAAGAAGTGCAGTTCAGAATAATGGTGTATTGGTGTTTGTAGAAGCAATGCATTTTTCGAGTGATAAAGACAAAAACCCAATTTCTATATCAAGTGCATATTATGGAGTGATTGAAGAAATATGGGAGTTTGATTAATTTAAAATTAAAGTTCATATTTTTAACTATAAATGGTTTATCAGTAACAAGAGTTTCAGACACAATGAATTTGGAATTACATTTTTTAATCTGAATAGATTGGAAGACACAACTGATTCTTTTATAATGGAAACACAAGAAAAAAAAATTTCTATGTAGTAGATCAATCAGATATGCAGTGGGCTATTGTTTTACAAGGGAAAAAATAGTACGTTGTTGAGGATGAAACTGATAAAGATGATGATTTATGTGAGATCCCTACTTCCATGGAATGATTAATAGAACATAATGATGAGCATGTTGAAGACATGGTTTGTGCCATAAGGAATGATCACGACAAAAGAATTTGGGAAAACAGTCCATCTGTACATTCCTAAAATTACAGGTAACATTTGTTTATTTGTTGTTTACATTTATTATTTTCATGAAATGTTAGATATTATAAGTTTCTTTATTAAAACATGTGTGAAAAAAAATAATTATAAGTTTTTTTGTTTTATTTTTGTTTAGTTTACTTTTTCATGTTTACCATTATATAAATTATATATCTATTATTTTTGTTTAATAAAAATTATTTTACCTTGTTAACCATGTTTACCAGGTTTACCAGGTTTACCAAGTTTACATACCATCTTTACCATCTTTACCATTATTTAACATGCTTACCATATTAAACATGTTCACTATTATGTAACTTAGTACAATTTTTTATTTTCTGTTTACATTAGTAATGTAATATTTGAATTTTTATTTTTGTGAACTAATGTTTATTTTTTGATTTTAAGGATAATGACAGATCAATCAGTTGATCAACCACATGATTATAGAGATGATCATATTAGTCATACCTCTGGAGAGGAACATTCACATGATCCTCTTGATGTTCCACAATCTTTCTCATGTGATCCCATTACGACAAAGAGTTCAAGAGTTGGTAAACGTGGGTGCACATGTTTACCAAAATTATCACATTATTGTATGCAGGATCAGCGGATACTCATTGAGTTTGATGAGGATGATATTCCTAGAGGTCCAAATGAAAAAGATTTTAAAATTTTTGTATCAACTCAGGGTAAGAGAAAAGTAAGCATTTTGTATGATGACTGGAGAAGTGTGGAAAAGCGATAATCTCTCAGTTGTGGGACATGATTTTGGTAAGATCTTTTTCTATTTTTTTCCTACTCTTTAAATTTTTCTAGTATATATAATATGTTTATCCTCTTCATTATTTTATGAAATTTGATATTCCTGACACTGGAGGAGTCAGGAAGAAATTATTATCGATGGCTTCCAGGAGATGGAGGGATTTAAAATCAACCCTCTAGTCTAATTTCATTTTTGGTTATAGGAGTCATGAAAATACATGTCATATATATCCTTTCATAGATGAAGACACATGGAGACAGTTTGTTGAAAGCTGAAGAAAAGATCCATTTTTTGGTAAGGGAAATGTGAACATTTATAAGGTTTCTTATATAAATGACCTTATTAATGTTTTTTAATGATTTCTAATTCTTAATTTACAGAAAACAAGGAAATATCATTAGGATATCCAATCTAAAAATGTATACCCTTGTAATTTATCTCGGGGAGGGTATACATTATTAGAAGAACAAATGATGGCGGAAAAATTATGAAAACTTATAGCTGAGTCTTCATGCTCTGGATAGGTGGCCCCTCCATCTCCTCCATCTAGACATGAAAAATAGAAGAGAGCTCAGATGGGAAAAAAGGGAAATATCTATCAAGAGATTCAATAATCATATCTAAACGGATTGTAATATATCTATTTTATTTATTTAAGTTAACTATTTTCTTCATATAATTTCAATCATTACAGAAATGTTCAATTAATTACTATAGGATTCTCTTGAGGATCAGAGCTCACAGGGGGTATTTACAGCTACTGGGATGCAAGATATTTTAGCTGCAGCATTGGGAATTCATGAACATCTTATTTGTGTACGAGGATATCTGGAAGGTGTATCTGTAAGAAAAGTGTTTCCACGTTCTTCAAATTCTTATGTTGAGGGTGTTTATAAAAAAAATAGAATCCTTGGAGGCTGAATTTCATAATATTAATGTGAAGATGGAGTAAAATATTAGAGCGTTTGTACAGTCTATGTTTGAAGACATGCAAAGACAATTTCAGACTACAGCTCCCACTTCTCCACCTCCCCATGTAGACCTCATTATTTATCCTCCACCTATGCCAGTAGCTCCCACTCCCCCACCTCAGTCTGCGGACCTGATTTATTATCCTACTCCTCCGCTGTAGCTTCCTACTTATTTCAAGTTCAATGTTGATGATCCTCAACATCATATAGTTTCATATGGGTTGGTATATTGTATAGGAGATATAGTTCTTCCTCAACGATTAGAGGTAGAGAATCATCGGTTCAATGTATAAGATATTATTGATAGATCAGCTCGACTACCAATACATACAGATGAGGTGATGACTAATTGACATAGTATCGGCCATTTTTTAATTTGGCCCTCCAGACATCTGCAACTCATTAACATAGAGGTATGTATGTTATATCTTCTATTTTTTTATTAAATTTTTTTTATCATTTGAAAACTAATATATTTTTCTATTTATGTTTAATGGAATACTTAAATGGTAAATAAATACTATATAGACAACAAAAAAGACAAATGATTATAACATCATATAAATATTCTAGTAGTCTTGACAGATTGTCAAGATATTCAAATTTGTTGGTGGATCATTATCAGTTTCCAATGGAAGGTCATTCTTGTGGACATGCAATAACTGTGGGGATTCTGAAAACTAATATCATGGAGCTTGTTACTGGAGATAAGATGGGCATCAACGTGGTGAAATATTTTTCCATATAAGTCTTAACACCTTTTCCATGCATTATATTTATTAAAAATGTATACTTATGTCTTATTTATATTAGGTATCTTTATAACATTTGTGAGAAGAATGAGCGGACAGATGTTTATGGATTCATGGACCCGCATTTTATTTCCCCTGAAGCATGTGCATTGGATGAGCAACAAAGAATGCTTTATATTTCTGAAATACTTGAATAGAATATAGTCACACAATGTTGGATGATGCCTTTTTGTGAGAGGTATGAAACACATCTCTCTCAAATATTTCATTAACTTTTATCATAAAAAAACACTAACCTTAAATTTTATTATATTAGTGATCATTGGATGTTATGGGTTTTTTTCCCAAGGGAGAAAACACTTTATTGGACATGCTCTGTCCATGGTGATTTGTAGGAAAGTTTTAAGAATATGTTGTAAAAGTAAGTTTCAATTTTTCAATAGTTTTATATATTATGGTGAATTTTAAATTTATCCCATTCGTATTATTTTCTAACAGGGCATGGGTCTAATTTCGCAAAAACACAACAAAAAGGAGTGAGAATATCAAATATGTAAATGTAAAGGTAAATATCTATTTACAATTTTTACATTTTGATTTACTACATAAAAATAATATATTAAATTTACACTCATTCACACAGAATTTTCATGAACAACATGGCGTCACCGAATGTGGATATTATATGTTAAGATTTATGTATGAAATAATAACAAATGGAACATTTGTGACCTTGGACCTGGTAATGTTTCCTTTTAACCATTCCCATAATATTTCATTTGATTTATTCATTATACACGTTAACTACTATCCTTTTAATTTGTAGATATTTGATGACCCTCAACCCTATAGTTCTCAAGACTTCAAACACTTACAAGTGTAATGGTCAAATTATTTTACAGGTTTGATTGAATTTTAGTTGTTTGTAGTGTACAATATAATTTTGAATATTGTCATTTTAATTGTGTATTTGGTAGTCGTTTAGGATGGATTTAGTTTTTTTAAGTTGGCATTTTATTTTATGAATGTTATATATGTGAATGTTTAATTCTGCTCTACTTCTTGTTTTTGTCTACTAATGATGGTTTTTCTGCTATGGATTATGGTCTTGGGGGAGGGGTTACAAGGGTGTGGGGGGTGTCCAGTGGGGTGGTGGGGTATCCAGGGGTGTGGGAGTGATGTTTGGTAGGGTGGGGGTGTTTTTTGTGTCCATGAGAGTGGAGGGGTAGTCAAGGGGGGTGGGAGCGTTTCCAGGAGGGTGGGAGTGCAGTTCAGGGGAGTGGGGGCTGCCCAGGGGTGTCTATGGGTGTTGGGGTGTCTTGTGGGCATGGGTGTGGGAGGGCGGTCCAGTGGGGTGGGGTGTGTCCAGGGTGTCCATGGGGATGGGGGGGGAAGTCCAGGGGGTGGGAGAGGAGGCGCCGCTATCCCTCAGGGGGGCTGAACGATGCTGGAAGGTACTCATCACTCTCACATGCGAAGCTTGAGTTCTCAAAATTTTTCATCAATGCTTTCTTCCCAGGTAAACATCATTCATTATATCACTTTGATGCTAGTATAACCAAGGGTAAATTCCGTCATGTGTGACTAAACCATGTTTCCTCCATGGTTATACTGGCATCAAAGTGATAGAATGAATGAAGTTTACAGGGGAAGAAAGAATTGGTGAAACATTTTGAGATCTCAAGCTTCTCATGTGAGAGTGATGAGTACCTTCCAATGGCATTCAACCCCCAAGGGATGGAGGCGCCTCCTCTCGCAACACCAGCTGTTCAGGGGCTGTCCAAGGGGTGGGGGCAGTCCATGGGTGTGGGGGGGGGGGATTCTAGGGGTGTGGGAGGGTATTCCAGGGGTGTGGGAGTGCTGTACAGGGGGTGTGGGGGGGTGTCCAGGAGGGTGGGGGTTGTCTAGGGGTGTCTAGGGTTTTCTATGGGTTGGGGGAAGTACATGGGGTTGGGGGAGGTGGTTCTGGTCTGGTTCTGGTCTGGTTTCGGTCTTTTTTTGGTCTGTTTTCGGTCTGGGGGTGTCCTGTGAGGTGGGGGCAGTCCAGTTGTGTGGGGTGTGTCCATGGGTTTGGTTATGGATATCCAGTGGGGGGGTTTGGTTGGGTTTTGGTCTGGGGGTGTCTAGTGGGGTGGGTGTCCAGGGGTGTGGGAGTGTTGTCCAGGGGGTGGGGGTGTCCAGGAGGGTGGGGGGGGTTGTCCAGGGGTGTGGGGGATGTCCAGGGGTGGGGGCAGTCCAGGGGTGTGGGGGGTCTAGGGGTGTGGGAGGGTTGTCCAGGGGTGTGGGAGTGCTATCCAGGGGTGTGTCCAGGAGGGGGGGTTGTCTAGGAGGGTGGGGGCTGTCTCGAGGGTGGGGGTAGTCTAGGGGTGTGGGAGGTGTCAAGGGTTTTGGGGGGGCTGTCCAGTGGGGAGGGGTGTCTGGTCTATTTTTGGTAACTTTTTGGTCTGTTTTAGGTATTTTGGTTGTTCATTATATTGGTCGATTAGTTTTATTTAAAAAAATTGTTTTTTATGTCATTTATTTTATAACCAATGGAAAAAATGCATTGGGATCGGGTTTAGCATCAGTTATTTGGAAACCGACGTAATAAATGGAAATGAATAGTTTTTTATGTCCGTTATTTGATAACAGATGTGGTATAAATGTTTTCACATTGGTTATTGTATAACAGACGTTATAAATGCTTCGGAGGAGTTATTTATGAAATCAGTTATATAATAACTGACATGAAAGGGTATATACCACGTCAGTTATTAAATAACCAACGTAATAAACCACAACTCCGAAGAATTTTCCACTATAGGTTTTTATCAACCGATGTGAAAAATGCTTCAGATTTGTGTTTTTTACATCGGTTGTAAAATAACCAACGTAAAAAAAATGTTTATAAAGTCTCCTGTAATAACGTCGTCCAAAAGCCGATGTAAAAAATAAAACATAACCACCGAAAAAAACATTTTCTGCACTAGTTCCGTAACCAATTATAAGGAAGAGTAGTCAAATTTCATATTTTCTATGATCATGTGATCATTTATCAATAAAATGATGAATATAAGATTTAAATTGAAATTATTTCCATTTACTAGTCTCAATTCATTTTAATTAGGGGTATTTATCTTATATGATTTGGGAGAAAATCAACATCATGTATCTCCCTATATTATGATATTTTATTGATGTCTTTTTCAATGAGTTTCCTTATATTCCTCTAAATCGTGATGTTACATTATCAATAGAACTCATATATAGTGACAGAACTATTTTTAATACTCTATATAGAATTTCTATGGGGGTATTTAGAGGAATAGAAGAATAAACTCATGGAGAATCTTGATAAGGGATTGTTTTTGCCAAGTGATTCACTATGGGGTGAACTTATTTTTTTTATTTAGAAGAAATATGGATAAATGATAATATGAATTGATTATATGGAACAAAACATGTTAAAGATGAAGAATAAGAGAACTTTAACCTAGATTGATAATATTTTAGATCAACTATGTGGAGATAAATACTTCCAAAATAATGATATTCATTATTGATACTATCAATTGAAGTTTAAAAGTGAAGACATATCTAAGATAGCCATGCACGTGAGATATGACCACTACGAATATATAGTGATTCCATTTTGAATTATTAACTCCAAAACCATCTTAATTGATATAATGAATAATTTCATTAGAGATTTCCTTGATCAATTCTTGATCGTATGTATATATGATATTATTATACAGTATGTAACTCCCTGACCCCAGTTACCCAGAGTCGGTACATTATTACGTATCATTGGCATGATTACAAAAGATCAAGTATCGAAAGATCGATTAGTTTAGTAGCCTTGAAAACACTGGAAACAATCATAAGGTTTTCATTACTTCATAAAGTGAAAAACTAAAACAACATCTTTTCTTCATAGACCACACTCATATCACCTCATACTATCCCTGCAGGTCATTCATAAAATACTTCTTCACATCCTGGGAAAAATAAAACATTGAAAGGGGTGAGCTCAGATGCTCTGTAAGGATAACAATATAGCGGAAACTTTCATAAATAAACATAAACATTTAAGGCACTGTATAAATAAAACAAAAGCCTTTTAAACTTGAACATCAGAATAATATGGCAAAGATAAAATTAAATAATTCCATTTACTTATTCACATGGATATTCTACTAATCGAATAATCACATGCAATATCAATAACCACTTTCATAATAATGGAATGCATAATGCCAGAAATTCATAACCACATAGTCAAGGCCTTGTTCCAAGACTACAAATAATATTTTTTCAAGGAATTATGCCAAGACACTATTTTGTCAAATTAGACCTACCGATGCATCAAGGAGCTACATCGGGCTCCACCCGTCACTTACTAAGTCCAATGCATTCCTCATATGAAAAGGATTAAACAGAACATAAACATTCGTATTTAAACTAGCATATGAAATGTCAATAATTTTTCCATAAACCATGAATGGTATAAAAATAACACATCCACAATAAAACATATCACAAAAACCTTCAATACTATATGGAAGTTTTTTATTATAATAAATCAACTTAAAATCCATCAAAGGATGTGGACATAGATGAAATCAAAACTATTTGGGAGAAATATCTCCTTTTTTGAAATCATTTAAAAGTCACATAATTATAAAATAAAACCTTTATTTTGAAAATACTCTTATAATCCTGTAAGAGAAGCTTTGACGATTTTATAATGGCAGAAAATAGTTACACCCTCCGTATAAGTTAAAAAAACATTCTTACCTTAAATTTGTCGAAAAGGTCAAAAAGTACCTTATTTGGAAAATGACGGAAAGATTCCTTTCAAAAACATATAAGGTAAAATAAAGGTATAAAGTAATTCAACCCATTGTCTATTAAATAGTAAAAAAAATTTGAAGGACATTTTTACGAAACATGGATTTGGATGATAAAGAGGCCCCAGTAGAAACTTACGTAAAAACTACCTCGGATAATAAAGAGATTGTAAAATTAACCCTTACCTTGCCCTTTTCCTTGGTCGAGGGTTGGTTAACCTCTTGTATAATATTTAAATCATTTTTATCAAATTATAGAAGAATCATATACATAAATATGATATCATATATGATCTTCTAATATTTCTTTGTTAATAATATCTTAGTATTATTGTTGTTTCAAGTGTTAATTGATTCGTTTTCCTTTATGTAATTTGTTACGTAAGCTATGTTTATTATGGATAGGATGTATCTTATTCATATACATAATTATATTAAGTCTTTAAACATTATTTTCAACCATAAAATTAAATTTAGTCTTGAATGGATATGATGGGGAATGAATCTCATCGCGTTCGTGAACACGGTATTTCGTACATACGCACGAGCAACAATATCATTATTTTGATATTAAAATAATATATAATTGAATGGTATATCATATATACATAATCATAATCATTTTATATTCATTATTTACATCAATTACAAATCATTATCATACCCATCAAAATAATAATGTATTGAATAACAATTACACCACGACGTGGAGATGGTAGGCTGTACGTACGCACGTATGGTGACATGTCATTTAAAGGATGGAAAAAATACTGAATATGGTTGTACCATATTTATAATAACATCACAGTATATAGAATATACTGGAGTTATTATTTTAGAATGGAAAAAAAGAAAGGAGAAGTGCAAGAAGAAAAGAACTTGAAAGTGGGTGGTGAAATCATTACCTCTTCTTCGGGTTATTCCATTTGATTTGATCAAAACGGCTCCATAGGTTTGTTTTCTGATCAAAATAAGGACTCTACGTTGAATTTAGAGAGTATTAGAGGATATTTGGGCAGGGGTTGGCAGATCCAAATGGCTTTGAAGGTGTGAAATTGAGAAAAGGGCAGTGCCCTTTTATAAGAGGGGTGAGGGGCACCTTAGGAAAAAACAAGAAATATTATTTTATAATAAAATCATTTTCGGTTTATAATGGCTCCAAACTGATTTTTTTTGAGGATAAAGTGGTTATGGGTTGAAAACCACCCTACCAATAGGTTTTAAATAGGTTTGGGTCACTATATTAACCTTATATTTTAGTTTTAACTTATGGTAAATTAGTTTGGCATTTACCATGTCTCTTTGTATTTTTATATTATATGGTTAATAAACATACTATAAACTCCCAAGGGAACCAAAATTGGTTCATTAATGATACAAATATAATTATATAAGTCTCTTGGCCGAACCGTATATTTTTATGAATAGAATATAAATTAATAATATAATATTTGTTTTAAAAACTCTTTTATGTCAATTTTGGCACTATTTGGAAATTGATTTTTATAAAACTAATAATAGAATGATTAATTCGCAAAAAGTTAATTAAATCAATCTTAACATATCATTTTAACCTAGAAAATTATTTTAATTCATAAAAATACTCAAATTATATTTATTTGTGTATTTATAATATCAATTATTTTAATATTTCATTAATAAGGTAATTACTGCATCACCATTGTGTCATAAATAAATTAAATTATTCAGCGTCTAAAATTTATAAATAAAATATAATTATGTAGGAAATATTTTTATCTTTCTAATTAATATTTATAATCGAATTTATCTTATGTATAACCCTATATTAAAAATGTTTTAGTTATTAAACTTAGATTTTAACTCTTTTAACTCTACTTTGAATTAAATAATAATAAATGTCCTAATCTAATCCAAGTTGACCAAAGAGGTTCATATTTTATTCCTAAGGTTTTTTTTGGTTGAATTATACTTATCCAATAGAATTACGACATATTTCAGGGTAAAAATAATATCATTTTTACCTTTAATTACCATATTTTATTTTTATCGTGGTAAATAAAAGTAAAAAGTTGCTATTCACCAAAAATTATTTTCAATTAATTGAACCACATTTTACTTACTGATATAAATGGTGTCTCTAGGATTTTTGAAATACAAATCACAAAAGTGGTAAAATTAAGTTTTATGTGAATTTGCAAAATCTCCTAAGAGGTGGGTAAAAGATGGTGAAAAGTTCAATAAAATTTTATATATTTAAATTTATATAAAATGAATCCAATGAATTACAATTAAATTATATAGGTATTGTGTAACTATTTTGACCTAAAATAAATTGAAATAAAATAAAAAATTATTTAAATAAAAAATCAGTTTTAACCAATAACTCAGTGTTTTTTACTATTCATCCAGAATTGAATGTTTTCAGAAAAATACCAAAAATTCACCCTAGGATAATTTCAATATTTAGAATCCAAAAATTATGTCCATTTTGAAAAATAAAATTTATAAAATTTTAAAAATTGGGTATTAAAATTCATAACATCTAGTTTGATTGGTTGTGGTGTGTTAGAACTCGAAGTTGCGTACAACACATGATATTGTATTATTCAAAGGGAAACGTACCATGGTAGCTTGGGGTGTTACATTCTCCCCTCCTTCAAATAATTTCGTACTTGAAATTTCAAGAGTATTACTGCATTAAAAGACTCAGTTGGTTCTTCATCATATGTTCCTCGGGTTCTCATGTTTCCTCTTCCATCTTATGGTTTCTCCATAGAACTTTACCAGATGAGTCATATAGTTTCTCAGCACTTGTTATATTTTATCAATAATCTTGATAGGTTCTTCGCAATAAGACATATCAGGTTCTAATTCTAATTCCTCTTAGGTGAGTACATGCGTTGGGTCATGCATGTATTTTCTCAATAGTGATACGTGGAACAGAACTTGAACTTTAGAGAGACTTGGAGACATTGCCAAACGGTAAGCTACAACCCCAATTCGTTCTAGAATTTCCAAAGGTCCAATGTACATGTGACTCAATTTACCTTTCTTTCCAAAACGTATAACTCCCTTCCATGGAGATACCTTCAAGAAAACATGATCACCGACTTGAAATTCAAAATCCTTCTTTTGATTATCGACATAGCTCTTCTTCCTACTTTGAGTAGATTTGATGCGGGTTTGGATTACTTTCACCTTTTCTATCATTTCCTTCACAAGTTCTGGGCCTATGAGTTTTCTTTCACCAGCATAATCCCAACAGGTTGGTGTGCGACATCTCTTTCCATATAATGCTTCATATGGTGCCATCTGAATACTTGAATGGAGGCTATTATTATAGGAAAATTTTACCATAGGTAAATATTGATCCTACATACCTTGAAAGTCAAGTGATCAGGACCTCAACATGTCTTCTAAGGTTTGAATAGTTTTTTCTAATTTTCCATTAGTTTGAGGGTGGTTAGCAGTGCTCAAATGAATTTCAGTATCCAGGGCTTTCTAAATACTTTTCCAGAATCTCTATGTGAAACAGGGATCACGATCAGAAACAGTAGATAGGGGAATACCATGGAGTCTCAAAACATCATTAATATATAGTCTTGTTAGACGTTCGAGTGGTAGATCTTCTCTTATAGAAAGAAAATGTGCTGGCTTAGTAAGAGGATCAACAATGACCCATATTACATCGTTCCTTATTGGAGTCTTTGGTAGTCCCATGACAAAGTCCATCGTAATATTATCTCATTTCCACATAGGTATGGGAAGAGGTTTCATGACCCCTATAGGCTGTTGCCTTCCAGTTTTCACTTGTTGACAAACCATAAATATTGACACAAAATCATTAATCTCCTTCTTCATGTTGTCCCACTAAAAATGTTCCTTCAATTCTCTATGCATATTAGTGATACCAGGGTGTATATAGAAATTGGAAGAATGGGAATCATCCAAAAATTCCCTTTTTAGATCAGGTATGTCGGGAACACAAAGTCTCTTCCCAAATTTCAAAATTTCGTCTTCATACACAAAGTCACTCAATCTCCCATTATTCACAGCTTTAATCCTCTTTTGAAACTCTTCGTCATCGGTATGAGAACTCTTTATATTTTCTAGTAATGATGGTTTGGAAACAATTTGAATAAGTATCGATGTTTCACCTTCCATGGTTATTCCCATATCCATATTCACTAGATCCATGAAAATAGGATCCCTTTCAACTCTCATCTTGTTCAAAACTCCATGATCCTTTCTAATCAAAGAATCTGCCACCTTATTTTCCTTCCCTAAGTGGTAGTGTATCGTGCAATCATAATCCTTGAGTAGTTCAAACCATCTCCTTTGCCTCATGTTGAGTTCCTTCTGAGGGAAAATATACTTCAAACTCTTGTGATCAGTATATATCTCACATTTTTCACCATAGAGATAGTGTCTCCAAATCATCAGAGAAAATATTACAGCTGCTAACTCAAGATCATGAGTTGGATAGTTTTTCTCATCAATGCTTAGTTATCGTGATGCATAGGTAGTAAACCTATCGTTATGCATAAGGACACAACCAAGTCCATTATTTGAAGCATCACTATAAATAACAAACCCATCATTCTCCGATGGTAGAGTCAATATAGGATCACTGACTAATATTCTCTAAAATTATTGAAAAACTTCTTCACACTCTTTTTTCCAAACAAATTTACCCCTTTAAGTGTGATCTTGGTTAATGGGTTAGCCAATCAGGCAAAATGATAGAAGGAATGCCAATATTAACCTGCTAAACCAATAAAATTGTGTGCCTCATTTATACTCATTGGTGCTTGCCATTATTGGACTGCTCTTGCCTTAGAAGGATCAATAGAGATTCCATCCTTAGAGACAATATGGCCAAGAAAAGAAATCTCTTGAAGCCAGAATTCACAGATTCTAAACTTCCCATATAATTCTTATCTTTTAAGAGTCTTTAGAATAATGCGCAAGTGATTTTCATGATCTTCGTAGATTTTGGAGTATACCAAGATATCATCAATAAATACGACTATAAAGTAATCAAGATATTCCTTGAAATCTTTATTTATTACATCTATGAAGACAGAGGGTGCATTAGTCAATCCAAAAGCCATTACTGTAAACTTTTAATACCCGTACCTGGTTGGAAATGTTGTTTTTGGAATGTCTTCCTTCTTCACACACAACTAATGATATCCAGATCGAAGGTAAATCTTTGAAAAATGTTGAGATCTATGATGTTGGTCGAGTAAATAATCAATGCGAGGTGGGGGATACTTTTTCTTTATTGTTATAGCATTGATCTCCCTGTAGTCAATGCACAACCTCATAGATCTATCATTCTTCTTTACAAAAATAACAAGGGCTCCACATGAAGAAAATCTAGGAAAAATAAATCTCTTATTACCCAATTCCTCTGGTTGTTTCTTCAGTTCCAATAATTCTATAGTGACCATTCTATAATCGGTCTTCGATATGGGCCTTGAACCAGGAATTAAGTCAATGGGAAACTCAATTTCGCATTTTGGTGGATGTCCAGGTAAATCTTCTGGAAACACATCAGCATATTCTTGCACAATAGGTACATCCTCTATTTGAACATTACTTTCATCATCTCCAGTTATTTCATTATCTTCCTCCCCAATAATTGAATTTAGTTGAGATACTGGGGGTGGATCTAGATAAGAATTAGGTGGTGACGTTTCTTCTCTAAAGATAAGGTACTCTTTATCATCATCAAAAATTGTTACCTACTTATTCTTATAATAAATTTTCGCATCATGGTCTGAAAGCCAATACATACCAAGGATTTTATCAAATTCAATCATGGGTATAATGATGAGATCAGCATATAAAGAACATTTATATGCCCTAATAGGGACTGATTCACAAAAAATTATTTCAATGATACATCCCTTAAGAGTTTTTACTTAAAACTCCCTAGTTAAATCAAATTGGAAATATCTAATTTTCTTAGAAAACCGGGAAGATATAAAACAATGAAATGATCCAGAATCAAATAATGTATTGGCTAAACTTGAGGAAACCATTAAATTACATACTATTGCATCTTTAGGAGCTTCATCCTCAGAAGTAGTGATAGCATAAGCTTGGCCTTGATCCCTTGGCCTCTTATGAGGTAATTTTCCCGGACTCTTAGGACATTCATTTGCATAATGTCCCATATCCCTACAATTGTATCATTGAACATCAGTAGCTTCTTTCTTCCCTTTGCAATCACGATCTTGGTATAATTTTTCACCACACTTGTAACAGACTCCAATTCCCTTCAAGAAAGTACCAGGGTGTTTCTTCCCGCATTTACTACAGGATGGATATTCAACCTTTTCCTTATTCCCCTTATTTCTATTTCCAAAGTGATCAGTAGATCTCTTCTTCTCTTTCATTGCTTTAAAGTCATAAGACATAGAGAATTCCTTTTCTGTCTTGATAGCACATGCGACAATGTCCTCGTATAATGAGAAGGATTGTGAGACTAATGCTCTATGAAGAAATGGTTTTAACCCATCAAATAAATGATCAATCTTACTCCTAGGTTTACGTATATAATCTGCTACATGCCTCGCTAACCTTGTAAAGTTAGCTTCATACTTTGTGACAATCTCGTCATCCTTTTGCCTCAAACTGAGAAATTGTCTTTCCAAATCCACTCGATGGTCATGAGGGAAGTATTTTTCTAAGAAAATCTCATTAAACTCCCACTATTACATATTTGGTACTTCAACATCTTCCTTTGTGTTTTGAATCAATGACCACCATTGATCAACATCTCCAGTGAGATATTAAACTACCAGGACAACTTTTTCCCTTACGCTACTCCCCAAAGCGTGGAATATTTTCTCTAAGGAATTTATCCATTACTCATCTACTAGTGTATTTTTACCCCCATTAAATGTTGGTGGTTATTGCCTTTTGAAGAGATCTAACATTGATCCTCTACGCTATGGATCAGGGTGCTTTATATGGGTAAGATTATTATTCATAACCTAATTGAGTTGTCCCAATATAGTGATAAGCTGATTATCATCATTTGTATCACCAGCTCCACTATAATTATCTTGAGCAGGAGAGAAATCCCAACATGGATTTCATGCATTGATACAGTTTCCATTCCTTCTACCAGGCGCCATTTCTAAACAATGTCATAAACTAGATTAGTTTATGAATCTAAATACATAATTCTATACTTGTAAAACCCTTTACATAAATTGAACAGTTTATGGATATAATACATAATCACACAAATTTTTTCTTTGAGGAAGTATATACACATAAACCCTTCATAATGGTTTGTAAATAAAATGAGAATTATCCTAAGCATATCCCTCGGGAGTGTCGTAACCAAGAGTGCAGCAAGGCTAGTTGTCGTGCACCAGTTCTCATTAGAGTCTAGCTCAAAGTGGTATTTTCGAGTTTTACACATGGGTATATTTGTACTAGAGCCACCTCTAACTGCTCGTATCCAGACAGGGATGTATTGCTCAGAAAACTCACAAAAATCTCTACAATACCAAAATTCTAGGAAATTCTTCTATACAAATCCTCAAAGTCTATCATAGATCTATGTGCTCTAATCAGAGATTACTTAAATATAGCTTACAAGTTTTATTACTAAACTTCCTCTAATACCAATTGTAACACCCCAACCTCAGTTACCCAGAGTTGGTGCATTATTATGTATCATTGCTATGATCAAAAAATATCAAGTCTTGAAAGATCGATTAGTTTAGTAGCCTTGGAAACACTAGATACATTCATAAGGTTTACATTACATGATAAAGTGAAAAACTACAACAAAATCTTTTCTTCATAGACCACACTCATATCCCCTCATACTATCCCTGCAGGTCATTCATAAAATACTTCTTTACATCGTTGTAAAAATAAAACATTGAAAGGGGTGAGCTCAGATGCTTAGTAAGGATAACAATATAGCAGAAACTTTCATAAATAAATATAAACATTTAAGGCAATGTATAACTAAAACAAAATCCTTTTAAACATTAACATGAGACTAATTTGGAAATGATAAAATGAAATAATGTCATTTACTTATTCACATGAATATTTTACTAATCAAATAATTACATGAAATATCAATAACCACTTTCATAATAATGGAATGCATAATGCCCGACTTTCATAACCACATAGTCAAGGCCTTGTGCCAAGAATACAAATAATATTTCATCAAGGCCTTGTTCCAAGACACTAGTTTGTCTCATGAGACATACCGATGCATCGAGGAGCTATAGCAGGCTCCACCTATCGCTTACTAAGTTCAATGAATTCCTCATATGAAAGGGTTTAAACGTAACATAAACATTCGTATTGAAACTATCATTCAAAATGTCAATTTTTTCCATAAACCATAAAGAGTATAAAAATAACAAATCCACAGTCAAACATATCACAAAAACCATCAATACAATATGGAAGTTTTGTATTATAATAAATCAACTTAAAATCCATCAAAGGATGTTGACATAGATGAAATCAAAACTATTTGAGAGAAATATCTACTTTTTTGAAATCATTTAAAAGTCACATAATTATAAAATGAAAAAATTATTTTGAAAATACTATTATAAGATTGTAAGAGGAGCTTCGATGATTTTATAATGGTGGAAAATATCTGCACCTTCCGTATAAGTTAAGAAAAACATTCTTACCTTAAATTTGTCGAAAAGGTCAAAAAGTATATTGTTTGAAAAATGAAAAAAAGATTCATTTTAAAAATTTATAAGTTTAAATAAGGGTATAAATGACTTTAAACCATTGTATATTAAATAGTAAAAAGTTTTTCAAATAAAATTTTAAGAAACATGGATGTGGGTGATAAAGATGTCCCAGTAGATACTTACGTTAAAACAACCTTGGATAATAAAGAAATTGTGAAATTAACCCTTACATTGTACTTTTCCTTGGTCGAGGGTAGGTTAAACTTCTGTATAATAGTTAAATAATTGTTATTGAATTATACAAGAATCATATACAGAAATATGATATCATATATGATCTTCTAATATTTCTATGTTAATAATATCTTAGTATTATCGTTGTTTCGGATGTTAACTGATTTGTTTTACTTTATGTTCTTTATTATGTAAGCCATGTTTTTTATGGATAGGATATATCTTATTCATATACAGAATTATATTATGTCTTTAAACATTATTTTTAACCATCAAATGAAATTTAGTCTCAAATGGATACAATGGGGAATGAATCTCATCGCGTTCGTGGAGACGGTATTCAGTACGTATGCACGAGCAACAATATCATTCTTTTGATATTAAAATAATATATAATTGGATGGTATATCATATATACAGGATCATAATCATGTTATATTAATTATTTACATCAATTAAACATCATTATCATACCCATCCAAATAATAATGTATTTAATAACAACTATACCACGACGTGGAGACGGTAGGCCGTACGTACGCACGTATGGTGACATTTCATTCAATGGATGGATAGAATAATGAATATGGTTGTAACATATTTATAATAACATCAAATTATATAGAATATAATGGAGTCATTATTTTATAATGTAAAACAAAGAAAGAAGAAGTGGAAGAATAAAATAACTTGAAAGAGGGTGGTGAAATCATTACCTCTTCTTCGGGTTCTTCCTTTTGATTTGATCAAAAGGGATCATTAGGTTTGCTTTCTGATTGAACTAAGGCCTCTAAGTTAAATTTAGGTAATCTTAGAGGATATTTTTTCAGGGTTTGGTTGATCCAAATGGCTTTGAAGGTGTGAAATTGAGAGGAGGGGGAGTACCCTTTTATAAGAGGGGTGAGGGGCACCTTAGGAAAAGCTAGAAATATTATTTTATAATAAAATAATCTTCAATTTCAAGTGGCTCAAAATAATTTATTTCGAGGATAAGGTGGGAATGAGTTGAAAACCACCCAACCAATATGTTTTAGACATATTTGGGTCACTATATTAACTTTATCATTTAGTTTTAACTCTTGGTTAGTTAGTTTGACATTTACAATGTCTCTTTGTATTTTTATATTATATGGTTAATAAACTCACTATAAACTTACAAGAGAACCAAAAGTGGTTCATTAATGATACACCTATCATTATATAAGTCTCTTGGCCGAACCTTAGATTTTTTAGGAATATAATATCAATTAATAATATAATATTTATTTTGAAAACTCTTTTATGTCAATTTTGACACTATTCGGAAATTTATTTTTGTGAAACTCATAACATAACGATTACTTCAAAAAAAGTTAATTAAATAAATCCTAACATGTCATATTAACCTAGAAAATCAGTGGAATTCATAAAAAGTCTCAAATTATATTTATTTGGGTATTTATAATATCAATTATTTTAATATTTCATTAATAAGGTCATTACTGCATCACCGTTGTGTCATAAATAAATTAAATTATTTAATGTATAAAAATTATAAATAAAATATAATTATGTAGGAAATATTTTTATATTTGTAATTAATATTTATAATCTAATTTTCCTTATATATAACCCTATATTAAAAATGTTTTAGTTATTAAAATTTGATTTTAACTCTCTTAACTCTTCTTTGAATAAAATAATAATAAATGTCCTAATCTAATCCAAGTGGACCAAAGAGGTTCATATTTTATTTAGAAGGTTGTTTTTGGTCGAATTATACTTATTCAATATAATTAGGACATGTGTCAGGATAAAAATAATATCATTTTTACCTTTAATTGTCATATTTACTTTTAACCGTGATAAATAAATGTAAAAAGTTATTATTCACCAAAAATTATTTTCATCTCATTGAACCACATTTTACTTACTAATATCAACCGTGTCTCTCGAATTTTTGAAATTCAAATCACAGAAGTGGTAAAATTATGTTTTATGTGAATTTGCAAAATCTCTTAGGATGTGGGTAAAAGATGGTGAAAAGTTCGATAAAAATTTTATATATCTAAATTAATATAAAATGACTCAAATGGATTACATTGAACTTATATAGGTATTATGTATCTATTTTGATCTAAGATAAATTTAAATAAAATAAATAATTATTTTAAAAAAATTGGGTTTAACCAATAACTCAGTGTTTTTCACTATTCATAAAAAAATTAAAGTTTTCAGAAAAATGCCAAAATATCACCCTAGGATAATTTCGATATCCCAAATCCAAAAATGAAGTCCATTTTTAAAAATAAAATTTGTTAAATTTCAAAAACTGGGTATTACAATTCATAATAGCTAGTTTTATTGGTTGTGGTGTGTTAGAACTCAAAGTTTCATACAACACAAGCTATTGTATTATTCAAAGGAAAACGTATCGTCGACACATGGGGTGTTACACAGTCCAAGAACAAGGAAGATAATTATTCTCACATTAAAATTGTGTTAAAGACCCCAATAAAAGAGAAACATTATTCTAAATTTAGCAAGTGTTAATTTTGGTTATATAATGTACCAATATTCAGAAACATGATCATAAGTTAGTGTATATAAGTAGATCCTTATATGAAAAATTTTGTTGAACATTTTCCTATACTGAACACTATGATTGATATCCATAGTCTTATTGTATTGGATAGATATTAAAAATGTTTTTAATGATTTTCTCACAACATTCTAGTCCTTTCACCATTTTAATATGGAAGAGCTTCAAGTTACATTAAACTACCGAATATGATGAAAATTCCATGGAACTGAAGGAAAGGTTGGGTAGAAAAGTTGTTCTCACACTACCTTATAGTGATAAAGAGTTTATGATTTACAGTGATGCATCAAAAATGGGGTTTGGATGTGATTATATGACAATTATATTTTATTTATTATGACTCCCATCAACTGATGTTTCATGAGAAAAATTGCCTGAAAAATGATTTGGAGTCACCTAAAATAATTTTTTCCTTATTTTTATAGAGAAATTATATGAATGGAAAAGGGTTTCATGTATATACTGATCGTAAAATCCTAAACCATATATTCATATAGAAAGAGGTGTATATTCACTATAGAATATGGTTGAATTTGATTAAAAATTATGAATTATTAATACATTACCGCCATGGGAACTTAAAAAATGTGCATAATGATTTGTTTTTACATGATCATTATAGAATATCCATGATAATGATCATAAGATATCCTATATTTATGGATTGGAAAATGATGGATCTTGAAATATTGAAGGAAGTGGTGAAATCCTATATTTATCATATGACTATTCAACCATCTATATATATTATGATTAATG
Organism: Viscum album; assembly: GCA_963277665.1. NCBI lineage: Eukaryota > Viridiplantae > Streptophyta > Magnoliopsida > Santalales > Viscaceae > Viscum > Viscum album. Next base: position 1,530,948,768 of record OY728165.1, read on the forward strand.
ATGCACAAAATAATGATATGGAGTTTCAAAAGAACGAGAGAAATTTTTGGGAGTGGAACATTGATTGTGATGGAATGATAAGGTTTAAGAATAGAGAATGTTTCCCTATTATACTAGAATGAAAGAGGGAGCTACTAAATTAATCTCATATCTCAATATTATGTACTCATGCGAGATGTAAGAATATGTATAGGTAACTTAAATGGTACTTTATAGTAGAATAAGATGAATAAAGATATTTATGAGCATGAATATTGATTCTTGGTGTACCAACAAGTCAAGGATGAGGGGAATATATCTAAGGGGATGTTAAACCAATTTCCCATACCAGTATGGAAATGGGAAAATATCACTATGGATTTCATCATATGACTCCCCAATACATATAAATTGAATATTTATATTTGGGTTTTAGTTAGTCACAATTCAAATTGGACGCATTACATTATTTTCAAAGACGATTTTTCTATTCATAATCATTAACAGATATACATTAAGTAAGTGGTAAGATTTCCTGGAGTAAAACATTCAATAATATTTAATTATGATATGAAGATTTCAACAATGTTTTGGAGAAGTATTTCTCATGATCTAGATATAGAATTGTGTTTAAGTACTACCTTTAATCCTAAAATAGTTGTCGAGTATCAGAGAATCATTAAAAACCTAGAGGATATGATAAGACTTATTATCTATTTTTCAAAGGTGGTTGGTATCAATACCTTTCACTTGTAAAATTATATTATAAAAATAGATCTTATTTGAGTATTTAGATGGATCATTATGAAGCCCAATATGGAAGGAAGTTAAGAAATCCAACATGTTGTGATAGAGTTAAAAACTAAAGTTATTGTGTCTTGAGGTAACTGAAAAAAGAAAAAAGAAAATATAGATCTTACATAACTAATAAAACCTTTCTATATTCCTTAACATTATTATTGTTCTTATGGTATACCCTAATACCATTCTATGATGAATTAAGGTTAAGCAAAAGGGGATAACTCAAAGAGGAGGTAATCATCTTACCCAACCATTTCCAATTTTATTTCTTATAATACTTTCTATAAATATATTTTATCCATAATAAATGATTAACTCTAATATTATTAATTTAATTAGATGTTATTATTATTAGGGATCATCAATTTTCACCTTCTTTCTATCAAATGGGAAATGAATGTATCATTTGTGTGTACATACAAACTATCACATCCACATGAAAATGTTATTTATTTTTCAATGCCAAATATCATTGATGGTTATAATTATTTATTTAATAATTTATCGATATTTATGATTTAATAATTATTCTTTAATGATAAAATATTATCCACTTTTCCCCCCTTTCTGATTAGAAATTAGAACTATCATTCATGCATACGTATGAAAAACCATCTCTATGAGTAGTATATTTCATTATCAATATCTTACTTTTATGGATGGTTCTAAAATTATATATTATTAATGTATATGAAAAATAAAACCAAAAAAATATACTTTAAATTTTACATTATGATTATACAATAACATTTTCTAACTCACATTTTCCTCAAATTTGTCTCAGGTTTAGGTTTGGTTTACCATCTACATGAGTGATGTAATAAAATTTACAACATAAATGATTAATTAATGTTACATATTTTTAATATTATGTAATAATATTATATAAATTAAAATTTTTAATTCATTATATGATTAAGTAATTATCTATGATCAAGGACCAAAAATTCTAAATTGAAAAAGGCATGAGAAACAAAGTAATTTTCAAATGGAACAATGATTTTAATATTGAACATTCAATGAACAAGTGAAAAAATTATAAAATTAAGCCATAAATTTTATTATTAGTATGAATATATTAATAGTGATTATAAAATATTTAAATTTATTATATGTGAGGTTATATAACACACAATGAAATTCTGACTTGAGGGAAGTGTCTATTTTTTTATAATCTCAATGTTTATCTGGATTTTTTATCCTGAAATGTTTAATGGGGAAATTATATGATCATTCACTCATAAATATCATGTATTTTCTTATCCTATTTTAATTTATGTATATTCAATGTTTTCTATTGTTTTTTCCATCTTAAAGTACTCAAAATTTAATTTTTTTTATGAAAAACTGATGTAATTTCTCTCTTTGGTCATAAATTTTTTATCTTCCATATTAATGTTGTATAAAATGGATTCAATAATGTTTATAAAATTCACCAATATTTTTGAAAACATTTTTTTACTTATTATTGACTTTATTTACCATGTTTTAAAATTAATTTTATTATCATTTTCCAAATAAGGTACTTTTGATATTTCATAGAATATGGGAAAGGAATATTTGTTTCAAAATATACCTCATCGCCATCTTTTCTCACCATCATGACAACTAATTTCATTGTATATTTCTTCCATGAATATTTTGATAGAAAATTATTTTCCTAATATTCTACATTTTTTAAAATTTTAAATAATTAATTTTAAATTATAAATGGTTTTTTTAAGAAATTTTTTGATGATGTTTTAAAAGTATTACAATTTATGAAAATATCCATTGATGTTACTGAGGATTCACTGGGGATATGATCCAATGATACCATTCTTATTATTTCTAAATATTTTTATTTATATTGATGATAAAATATTCATGAATCAAATTTTCTTTTCTATGGGATAAGATATGGAAAAATATAAATTTTTAATTGACCTTATAGAACTAACATGAATGAATTATGATTATGTTATAGGTTGGTCCGTTATATCCTTCTAATGTATTGGGTATTTATTATTATTTTATGAGAAAAAAGGGTACTTGAGTGGTTTTCCCAGTTCCTGAAATAGGGTACATAGGTGTTTATCCCAATCCCAAAGTTGGTACAAACATGTTAACCAAAGCATGACTATAACAAAAGACATCATGGGAATCCTTCAAATATGATTTCTCTGACAATGATTATACAATGCCTTTTTATTTCTATCTCCATGATATGTTTATATACATATGATATGATCTAATGGCTCATGATATTTGATATTTCTATGATTCTTGACTTATGAGATTTCAAATCTTTATTCCATGATTATGATATATGCATTTTTGGGTATGATTCTCAAATTTTAATATCATGTTCTCAGACCCCTATGCTCACGTTATACTTAAATATGATCATTTAATGATATATCCCTTTTTAAACCTCAAATGTCATCTTATCTCACCCTTTATTAGGTCTCCTTTCCCCTTGGATATAGAGAATACTTTTATGTATGTTATTCCTAATAAGGATTCTTGGTTTAATTAACATAGTTGGAGTTGTTTTTAAAATTTTATGTACATTTTTTCTATGTGTCCATGTTTCTAAAGACACAAAACATTCATGGTTATGTGGAATGATTTTTTATGAGATATATTGAATAATCATCTAAAATCATGAAATATTTATATATGTAATGATTGGGTCTCATAATCCAAGATCCCCATTATGTGTATTTTTCTCTAAACTAATGGGAAAATGAAGAGTGTGTAGGAAATTTACATATTTTAATGGTTATTACCATTAAAATATATCTTCTCCTAGGTCCTTATAAAGACCAAGCTAAAGGACCATCATTGAATGTTTTACCTAGGTGACTAGGTCATGCCATCTAGGTTCCTTGTATACTCAGAAGAAGGTAAGCCCAATATGTCATTAAAGGATTGTTCCTAGATCTAAGAGGCCACCCATTTGAGAACCCACTCTCTCAGTTATACCATTCTAAATGTATCCTTTCCTGTGGTTCCTCCTTTATTGGATTCATAAGTCTCTATATGTGGAAATTTTATTATGTTTTTTTAATGATGTTTTTTCTTACTGACATACCCAAGAACCACATTCATCTAGGTCCTATACAAAGGTTCCCATTTTAACTAGGTCATATACCTTGGTGTCCCATTTTCCTAGATAAAATACCAAGGCACCCATTCACAAAGGCCTCCTATATGGTCACCCATCTACTCAGGTCAGCAGCATGGGAACCCCATTCACTCATTCCACACACCTAGGTTACAATTCACTTAGGTCAACTACCTAGTTTCCCATCATCCTATGCCTCATACATATCCTAATGAAATAAATGATTGGGTTATTCATTCTAGAGTGATACCCTTAAATCATGTATTAATATGATAATAAGGTCTAGGTACCCCATGAAGGATCTTCCCTAGTGTTAAATCCAAAACCAATAGGACCCACATGGTGATAAGGATCATGTATTCCCTTGAAAATAAGGGTCTCTATAATTAGACCGTTTATGGAATTTCTTATGGCTCAAGATGAAAATACATGCCACCAAATATAAAGCATCCATCTATTTTAGAATCATCTAGTTAAATTTTTATCCTACTCAATTTGACTCTAAATGAGATAGTAACTAGGTGTATTCCCCAAACATATCTTTATTTAGGTCATCTACTACGAAGAACCAAAAAGACAGATTCATGAATGAGTCTCACACAAGCCATTTGAAGGTCACTTTAGACCAGTTTTCATAACTTTGCGAATTTAAAATTTAAATGACATATTACTTACCAAATCATGTTAAAATACTCAAAATAGATCATAATAAAATGAACTTAAAAAACAAGACACATTATTCATGGATGTGTGCATTTAACATGATCCTTATTTGGTCCTTCATTCATGAATTTAAAAGGAACCAAACTCTTCCTTATCATATGAACGTAAAAGTTATGCTATTTCTTATTTAGTGGTAATGAACTATATTGGTTATTATTCACTATATTTTGATACATAAGAATCTTATATTTTGAGAATAATTTTAACACTAAAAAAACTAGTGCCTACATGGATGATGATAAAATATAGATCTTCAAGCTCTATGGATTTAGACCATAGTTGAATCAACCACATGTAAAAATAATTTGGGGAACCTCTGATACATATAGATAATCATTCCATTTTTGGGTAACAATCAGTGACTCACATGGAGGTAACCAGTACATTTTAATGGAAAGGATTTCTTGAATACATGATAACTATATACAAGTGTCCCAAACTAGGTAATTATTCCCCTTAAGTGATGAGATAGCTTCTTATACATTTGTCTAAATCATTATTAAAGGTATCATTGTTATAAGTTAGTGAATCTGTCCTTAAGATAGTAGTCCAACAACTGACATACAAAACCATATGGTACTGAGTGCATGAGGGAAAATTAGTGGTGAAACATTAGTTTAATCCATTACATATGAAAGATATTGACTGAAAATGGTATTTTTATGATATTTCATTAATGGGTTTCTTTATTTGATTTACCCCTTTAGTAACTCTCAAAAAATTAAAATGTCATTATCAAATATAGTCCCACAGGTCAAGAACCCTAGAAAGGATACTATCCACCACAGAAAAATTCAAGATACTACACACCATCAGCCGATACACTATGCAAATGAAATATCTATAATGATGGTAATGACCCTATATCTCAGATATATGTTGTCACCAAACTATCACATATAGTGGTAGTTGTTGAATATCTACATCCAATATTATTAACTCAATACATCCATCCCAACCATGCAGGTGCATCATGAAATGTTATAGGTGATTAGTCTCCATTGGCTATCTTACCAACTAATGGTCATTCAGAAAAAAGTTTCACATGTTTCGATGTTTAAACATATTTGGAGTTTATACATAAAGAAAACAATTTCATAACTCTATTATCATAAGTAGGTGTATGGGGATACTTTTATAACCCAAGACACTCTAAGAGAGGGTAAATAAGGGTGTTTCCCTATTCAAATTTTTCTCATAATCTCTTAACACTCATTTTGGATGGTGTTCCTCTATTTGTAGGAAGAGTTTTAAAACCATTGAATGACTATTCATTCAAATAATCTCACATAATCTAAGGATGGATTAATGATATGAAAATAATATTCATGATAAGGTGTTTCTACATTGTTCACGACAAAGGGATAATAAATTATATATGACCTAATATTATATCATTGTACTAGGAGGTGATACTAATCTCTGCATTTATTATAATTGTCCAGGAATGATGCATTGTCAATCCATGGGTCACTCCTTTTTATTCCACTTCGTACATTTATTTGATGAAGGCTTGGGAGATTTATAGATTTATAGGTCATGTTAAATAGTTTATAGAGATGATGGTATCTTATATTTTAACATAGGATATTAAAATACCATATATCCTTGTATTCACATAGATGCACTGATAAGTTCCTGGTTCACTCATATATTATTCCTTAACATAGATAAGGATAACTCCTTGTAGATATTTTAGTCCAATATCATCTTTTTTCAAAACTAGATGAGATCATCCTTCTTCAATAAGGATTTCTCCTTGACTTCCATATATCGCATCAAAAAAAATTCTTCTCTCTAGGAAGAAAATTTTAAAAATAAAATTATCCTTCCACAAAATCATTCTTCAAAAAATATTAATTATAATAATTTTCTATTTAACTTATTTTTCATTAATTTATATATATAAATAAACTCTATCTCTTAATCATTCTCTCAAAAAAAATTTAAATAAAATTCACTTTTTAAAAAAATTATACTATAAGTTTTATATTCTTACTAAAACCAACCCTTTTGACCAAATGGTTCAGATCAATCCATCATCTTCTATTCATATCCAATAATTCCATATACACCACATAATTTAATGTGGTTATAAACATTCCATTAAAATGAATTGATTAATGAAATTCTGAATCATGATTTCTTCTTTTAAATCATTAATTTTGACTTCTAGACAATATGGAAACCACCTCATAACAACATGGATTCTCTAATTATTCCATTATATTATTAACTTGATCTATTTTGAGATAATTACTTCTTCACTATCATGGTATTCTCAATTAAAAAATATATCTACCTTTTCTATCTAAATAAATTTCCTTAAATCTATACATATATCATTGTGTAGTCCTACAATTTATATCAAAATTCAATCCTATTGTGGTGTGGTCTATTTATCCATGACACAAACAACTTATTACACATGGAAGACTTCATTGTAAACATACCTAATGTCAAGGTACTATTCAAACAACCAAAACAATGAAAACTACTTTTCTACCTTAATGGTGAGGTCGTGATATCTCAGTGTGTCTTCCTTAATGATAATTTATATTTAATCTTATTTTAGTGTGAAGCTAATTTAATGAAATATAAACCTTACTATATCTAGAACCACTAAAATTACCTAAAAAATATTTTTTTTCTGACCTCCAACAATGTTGAATATAGCAAAAACATCTAAATTTTGAAATCAGATAAGTATTATGTTTTTACCTAAAAAATCTTATAAAATTTTATTCATTACTCTTATGAATGACTATGTTATAGAAAAACTTATCCAATTTTACATAACCAACACTATGCAATGTGGTCATAATTCCCATGATGAAACCAATATATTCTCTTAAATTCTAGTAAGGGTTATAATCTTATTTATGAAGAGAATAAATATTAATTATTCCATAGTAGACATTTTGAAATTGGAAATTTTAATTTAGAAAACTCTATTCCATTTATATTAAAATTATACTCCCTTGATCCATGATTTTCTTCCTAATACATTCTATGGATAATAATACAAATATATCCTGCCACTTATATTAATACATATAACTCCTCTTTCAAATTTAATGCTTTATTTTTATTTGAATATAACCATAACATAACTATTATATATAGTGACATAACAGAGTGCCATTTCATTTCTCTCGTACTTGATCCACTCACATATCTTCTCCAAATATTCCTTGAACATCCTAATCATAACCAAATACACATTTCCTTATCTAGATCTTGAAAATATATCAAGTGATTGAAAATAAATCAAACACCAAAACTATTGGTTTTAGTATTATATTTCTTGGGATTTTTTTTCAATACTATCATCCTCCATCAATTACATAAAATATATCCATGTCCATTAATTTTTTATTGATTTCCTCCCCCTTTGGCATCAAAATAAAATAGTTCATATTCAAAATCATCATTTCCAATTTGTCATCATTAATTTAAGGGGTCTTTAAATTTGGATTTATCATTCAATTATTCAACCCATATTTCTCTAAACATCAAAGGGATTACCTTGATATAAATTCTAATAATTTTTTATTATTTTTGGTAATCTCATAAAGAGTTTGGTTTGGGGATGTTTATCCTTATCAACTTCTATAACTGAGAAAATATTTATTGTTCCCATTTTTCTAAATGACATCATTTTATTGCCAATTTGAAACCACTAGTGGTCAATTATATCACTTTACCCTATCAAACATATGAGATTAAAAGTTCAAAAAATATTGGGACATTCCAAACCATTTAAAAATATATATATTAATATTCATTATAAATCTACATTTACCATCTTTACACATAAAGGAACAACCAATTATCGATTGATCTTTGAATTTTTATCCCATAATGGTAATAAAAGTTAGAAATAAACAGAAGATTTTCTATTTAAAATTAGTAGGAATTATTTCTAACATATACTTAATAAACACAATACAAATTTTTTATTTCATTTATTTAGCCATTTTTTAAGTAGAATAATTCTATATTTATCACTTTTCACTGTATAAGTAAACATTTCCCTTTAAAAATTCTGTTTACCCAAATATTCTGATAAAGTGATATTACCACTTAAATGATTCATCGAATAATTATAAAAGGATGTTACTCACATACTTACATAAACACATGAAGATTAATATTTATATTTCATTAATAAATATTACAATTATCTCAATAAAAGTTACCTCAATGCATTATTAAATAAATAAAAAAGAAGAAGTGTATGGGATAAACTACTTTTTGAATCATCTAATACCACTTGTTTGTGTAAATTTTTGGATATGAGTTTATATCCATGTTATTTTATTCTCCATGGGGTTAAATACTCAAGAGATAAGGCTAAAAAACTATATATACACATCAGAAAATTCCTCTGAATACCATCACCACTTTGATCCATATATTTAGATATTTTTATCACGACTACCATCGTTTTATTAATTATATTTTTGCTGAATAATTCTAAAGGTATCTTGAGAAGAAATTTCCTAATACCACATATTTCATTACAAAAATAGATAAGAATGTAATACATGAATGGTGTCACATCATCCCCAAATCTATATTAATATTCTATTAGTCTTTAGATGCCACTTATAAAATGAAATAATTCTAATTTTTTATCTACAATAGTTCCTTTATAACACTAAAACATTGAAATATATTTATGAGACTCTTTAACATTAGATGTAGATTTACATTAGATTTTTTAATTCATCACACCATATAAAATAGTTATTTATTTTGGAAATCCAAAGTGGTTTCTTATCATCACATGTTAAGTCAGTTATTTGATGAAAAAGATATATGCTCCAAATCGTTTACCATATTATTCTTAAGATATACTATATCCTATGATATATATAGTCCTAGATTATAAATTGTATTCCTTATGAGTAATACATGAATTATGGAAGTATTTTATTTAATGATACAAGGTATATCGTATTGGGGAATGAAATGAGATTTCATTCCTAGTACATTCACAATTGTACTGATTTATTTTTTGTAGTCATAAGGTAGGAATGAAAAGATATTTCATGCCACTACCTTCACTAAAACTCATAATTCATTTATTAAGATTGAGTATGGTATAAAGATAAGGAAATGTGATCACATGGATCATCCATTCCATTAGTCATATACTATTATTCATTTGGAAAGGATAATAAACTTATATGTGTGGCTGAATGGTTAAGGGTTAATATTTGAATGACTAATCTCATGTGATATATCTTTTAAATTATCGTTAGATGATTTATAATGTAAGTGAGTTATCACATGAATGTGATGCATGAGAAAAACCACTCATGAATTATAACACAAGATTTAATGTTTATATATCTATAAAGTTTCCATGATTTTATATAAATTCCACATTCAAGAGGTGGAGGTGTGTGTATGTGATGCTAACAAAATTCTTTCCCTAGTCTCCCAGAAATCTAATGCTCGATATTCTGCCTCATTAACATACCAAGGTTCTATAATACAATATAATTAAGGAAATTATATCATGTGTAATCTGTGATACTATATTATCATGTATATTAATAAAGGCAAGAGTCCTTTGTATTCCACAATTGCTATCCCTATCTAATACATGTAATAAAGATTGAGTTGTTACAATGAATCCTTTAGGAAAATGCACAAATTATTTATAGTTCATCATTTTTCATTTTTGTGTATAATTTTTATTTATCTATTCATGTATGATCTTGTGCTTATGGATTAATTAATATTGTTTATTTTGTAAAGTGTTAACTGACAACTAATATTGTTACTAGTGGTAATAGATCCACTCATACAATTTGGTTTATGAGATCATGTGAGAAAATAATGAATTCCGAATCATAATCTATATAATAATATGATTCATAAGATATGACTGAATATTTGATGTGTGGGTTTCATATCACGATATGAGATATGGGATATTCTAATCTACGACATTGATGAAACCCGAAGATTTGTTTTTTTAGCATACAACATCACCCTATAATTATATATCACTTTCTATGACATTTTTAGAAAATAGAGAATCACATTGTACAGGTGTTAAAATGTACATCATTAAAAATAATATATGAAATCTCATTTAATAATAGGAACTTATTTTATAAAATAAAACTAATTACATATTGCGGGGTTTTTCATATTCAGCAACATGGTTAACAATCATAATGTACAATTTGTATCTTTTAAAAGATGTGAACTATCAGCCGTACCATATGATATCCACTAAATCATATAATACAATTTGTTATGAAATTTTTTGTTTCTATTTACATTCAATTATGAATTGATGTAATAATTTAAAATCTATTTATAAATAATTATAAAAGTAATATTATCGATATTATTAATTTATAAAGAGTTTATAAATAAATAAATATTAATTACTTTATTATTAATGTTTAAATATTAAAGAAACATTTATTATAAAATATATCTTAATATTAATATCTAATACAATTAAAATATTTTTTATATTATATGTATATAATTTTGATTAAAATAAAATATTTTTTTAAATCATAATGGGTAATTATAATGTGTCTAAAAATTATAATATATGGACTAAATATAAAGTGTCTATATTTATGGGTTATGAATTTTTCATAACACTTCATTTGAATAGTTCATATTGGGAGGCCTTACTTAAAATATTTTTTAAACCCCATAAAAAGAGTTTTCAGGATTGATTTGATAAAAGTTTAAATAATTATTAAATATGAAATATTTATATTGCACAAAATTTTTACTTAATAAATATATATTATCAAATGTATATAATTCATAGAAATATGATATATTTAAAAGAATATTCCATATAATTAATAACACTAATTTTTTATATAATTAAATGAATATAATGTGTTTATATTCAATATTATGGGATTTTTATGTAAAAAATTTTATAACTAAACTTCATTTAAGAACTGTCTATAAATTTTCATCTCCTGTTGAAACCCACAAATAAAAATTATGAATCCTTTTATTATATTCTAGGCACATTGACATAAGATTTAATGTTCATCCACCTTGACCACAGTTTTTGTTGAATTTATTAGCTTAAATTTATTCATTAATAATATTTTATAAAAATTATATTTTATTATTTGGTTAAATTTAATTTTGTATTGATAAATGTATCCTCGAATATATGGACATTTGGTTAGACCTAACAATGGAAAGAAGGCTTATTCCATGTTCTAGAAAGATGATTTTTTCTATCTATGCATCCACGCTTACATATGTGAAGATTATAAATCTTATATAACTAAAAGAAATTACATGAAGAGTTAATATTGAAGAACCCAAGTGTATTAGTTAATACTAAAGGCATATTTATTATCGATAAGATGTGTGAAAAAAATCATTCTTGTTTACAATGATTGGAGAGTTGTTCTAAATGTACATGAAATGTGATAATGATCTATGGAGATTATGAATTGATTATAAGCATTGATGATATTTTAAAATAGCTAATTTATCTTGATAAATTTCTATTGGTAAATAATTTTGGGGAATACAATTTTTATGAATCATGTGACTACTATTTTTCTTTACATCTTTTACGAGAGTATTAAAAATATAGGTATTTTCCAAGTGTGGATAGAGAGAATATGGTAAACACATAATATGGATTGACATGAAAGAAATAGGACCTGGAAATAGTGGGTAATTAGAATCTATTCAAAGGTTCCAAGACACATGGATATGAATTATGAATCTCCCAAATGAATGAGAATGAGATGTGGAATCTTCTATTAAATCTGTAATTGTTGTAATACAACAAAAAACAACTGAGCACACAATATCAAACATCATATAATCTTCAACCACGTTCCTATGAAGTTTCTCTATGCTTTGTGAAATATTTCCATATCTCAACACCAATGATATTGACATCATCGGTTTGATTTATTCACCATGTGATCATAAAAAAGTTATATGGTCTATATTACAATATCAAGGGAAGATCAATGCTCTGAAAACAACTCCATAGATTTTGTAAAAAGGGTTTATAGGTCGTACAATAAATTTTTATGAGGTAAAAAATGGTTTTCAAGCAATGAATGAATAATTAAATGAGAATGTTATTTTTTTGTGATTATGGTTCTCACGTTTATTTGCACATTCTTTCTTGGTTATTCCTCGATAAACTAAGATAATGTTGAAGATCATGGATTCTATCATAATATAAATATGTAAAGATGAGATGAGAGATATATTTTCTTAACTGAGGAGTAATAAAGTATAATATATTAGAAAATTCTTGGTATGTGAAATATATTTCATTTTTTAAGGAATATATTCTTTTTATATCAATAAATACGATTTATTGATTGTCTCAAAGTCAATAGAAGAAGATGAAAGGAGTAGGATGGTGTTTGTATAGTAATTATATCACTGTAGGTTAAATAGGTAGATAAGAAGGAGGAAGTAAGTTGGTGGATCCAATTAATCACCATTATTATAGAAAAATTAAGTTGGTGGAGATATTTATATAAATACCCATTGACATATTTATTTTCTAGTAAATTGAGAGGAAGGGAATCATTGATGCTATGTGATACAATAGAGAGAAAAAACTCTCTATTTTCATATCTGTAGTGATATATCTGGTAACATTATAATGAAATACCTATTATCAAAATAAAAGAGAAGAAAAAACATGATTTACATGTATGAGGGTTTACAATTAATGATATATAAAAAAGGATAAGTTTACCCAGAATTCCTAACGAGCATGAATAAGAATAAAGGAACACTGCTTATGTTATTACATGTAAATCATATTAAATGTAGTATTCATATCTATCATAATGTTTTTGGAGTTTTTTTGTATAGTAATAGAGATTCATGAATAAGATTAGTAACATAAAATAATCTATGTTTTGGGAAGTTGTGAGAATTTGAAATTAATAGAGTGATAATGAATATGCATGGTGAGCTCTCATGGATAATGAGCTTAAATAAAAATGTGATATAGAATAGTGGGATGAAACTGAGTCATGTGAATTTACATTATCATTTAAAAAAGAAAAATATTATTGATGAAAGAAAATCAAAGATATTTTCATCATGTGAATTAGTTTATGAATCATTATTTGACAATTATATGCATGTTACATGAGATATTTATGCATTGAGAGATTTAAATGAATTTTTTTTCAATGTTTTATGATTTTATAAAGAAGTGAGTTTATGTGATGAGTTTATGAGTTTCTAAAATAATTAGTGTAAATAAAATAGAAATTGAATATAAGAAGAAGTTGATTCAATGGTGAGTTGATTGTGTGAAATTATAGTGATCCATTCATAGAAGAATATAATGACAGGTGGACATCAAGATGAAGGTGTGAAAGGCCAAGAATATTTATAAAGACACGACCATAAACATAACTTATTCAGCTAACCTTTGAATAAAATTTATTTTATTTAATTCCTAGTGATTTTTTAGGTCTATATTTTTAGAGAATTTGGAAATGCTCTTAAAAATTAAGTTCATAGATTACAAGTGGATACTTATACTCGGTATCCATTTTTTCCACCAAAGGAAACCCCTTTAAAATAGAACATGATTTCTTTTCAAGACACCTATTTAATTCTTTAATCATGTCATATTCATTTTCATTACCAACATTAAGACCTATGAAAAACCTTTTAAGACATGGGATGAGCACAAAAATATTAGTAAGTGACATAAAATACGAAATGAACCCATTAGTCCATGAATCTTTTCAACTCATGAACACATTATTGCAAAACAAAAAGTTTCACCCATAAACCATAAGATCTTTAGAAAACCTCATGAAATCATAAGATTACTAAAAAACATCATATAAATAATATTAAATAAAGGAAAATTATGGAATCCATATCCTTCTAACATTGTAGAATCCATGGCTATATAGGGAGTAACATTCATGGTTACATTTCAAATACTCATCATGGTGTATTCCCTAAATCACTTAGGAGAAACCAAACTGGTTAACTCCATCTCATTAAATAATTCATTTGAGATCTATCAATGGCTCACACACCCTAATTTTCTCATAGAATCACTTATACTCATAAAAAATTCGGAAGAAAAAAAAACATAATCACAACACATAAAACAATCAGAAATGATAAATAACATTTCCGCATGGAAATCACATTTCATTTTTACAAAGACACACAATCATAAATGAAAACACATTATTTGAAAATAAAATATTAAACATGTAATATATCCATAAAAACCTTAAATTTAAATAAAAACCTGTAATTTGATTCATAATGTATATGTAAAAAACATTTAATGTTATTGAAATAATCCATCCATATTTAAAATACAATCAAAACATTTTAAAAGAATAATTTTGAATCAACATGACTAATACCACATTGATATTTCTTAAAGGAGTTAACACTTTAGTACAATCAAGTAAATTTAAAAAAAATCCATAAAACCATTTTGAATACATGTACATTAATGAGAATAATTTAGAAGAATAAATCTTCAAAACATTTAAAATGATGTTAATGTTAAATTACCCAATACCTTGAGTCTGAATCATATCATACAATCATTATCATCCTGAATAATAATATTAAGATAATTATTTACTTTTTTAATAACCTTATTAATGTTCATTACTCCTTTTATTTAACTATTATCACTTCATGACAAGTAGTTAAGTATTTAGGTTCACATGAGATTATTGGACGATATTCGGTACTTGAGTCCAAAATGAGATTGGTAAGTCGAATATTGTAAAAGAGGAAATTATTACATAATATCCAGAATAATATTAATCAAATGGTTATAATATTCATATATTAATTATAAATTTATATCAAGCCACTACCTATGGTTATGAAAAATAAATAATGTTATAATCATGGATATGGTAAGTCGTATGAACACATGAGTAACATTTCCATTTTTCATTGATAGTTATGGAAAAAGGTAACTATTATTTTATATTTATTTAATTATCATAACATTATGAAAATAATATTACTCATTTAAATATACTTATATAAATCATATATTTGATGTGGTAAATAAAAACGGATCACATCTCTTTGTGGAGGTAATAGTTCACATGTAAACGTGAACGACAATATCATTTTTATGTTCATGGAAATTAAGAATGTAATTGATATATTATTTCTCTTATAATGAAATAAATTTCATGAATATAATATACAAACATTTATTAAATCATTATAACCATATATGAGAGACAGTAATGAAAGATTAACCATAACAGTTCGTGAGGCGATAGTCCAATGTGCACAAGATCAAAAAGTTCATCTCCTATTTGATGAAATTGGAGATGGAATTAGTTGAGTTTATTAACATAACAAAATATCAATATATTTAGGATATTGGAGTTAATATCTCATCATGGTTGGAGAATATCTTAAGGTAGTGGAAGAAGAAATAAAATAGTCACACTTAAATAAAAATGTTCCCTTTCCTTCAGACGATCACCGTTGATTAACACCTATAAGGGGGTAGTTATGCCTAAACAAAGGACTTTAGATTGTAGGGAGGTATTATAGGAAGGGTATTTGATAGATAATTACTGAACCAAATAGGTTTTAAAGTGTACGGAATACAGATGAATGGGTGTCGTTATATAGGATAGGGGAGGGGCACTCATGGAATTATTTGAAGAAATAAATTAATATAATATAATTTTATATATAAAAAGGTTAAAAAAATTTTTATTTTGAATATATGATTATTTTGGGTCGAATTAAGTTCATACAATTAATATTATACATGTTTTTATTATTTTCTAATCATTATCTCTTTCATTTAATCCTTACTAGTTCTTACCGTGTCATTATGTAATTTAAACATTGAGATTAGATATAATTACTATAAAATTACAAATGACCAAAAATGAGTAATTAATAAAAAAATTAGACTAAAAATATTCATTTAGATGATGTTTATATTTTTATGAATTTTATATAATTTACAGAAATATTATTTATTTTAATATATCATAAACATCAATTTTGACACTATTCAATAATTGACTTTTTAAAGAGACTATAACAACTTGATTCCATAGAAATAACTACATTAAATATTCCCTAACATTTCAATTTAATACATAATATTCATGGATGGTATCAAGTATTTTAAATTATATTTATTTTAATATTATCAATGTCATTCATTTTATTCTTCCATTAATGAAGCAATTTGTGCATCATCATTTTTTCACCATTTAATTTAATAATTAATTTCATAAAAATTATTAATAAATTACCATGAAGTATTTAAAAAATTATATTTATATAGACTACATATAGTTGAATGCATCCCCTATATAACCCAATATTAAAAATACATTACTAGTTAAAATTAAAAGTGTAAAAAATGTTTTTGATTGAATATAATATTTTAAATGCATTAAAGTCATCAATGTGGAACCCCATGTTTATAAAATAGACACAAGTAAGATCATTACACTTATAAAATTAAATTAGGACATGTTTTAGGGTAAAGTTATATTTATATAATATAAGTTTTTACCATTAATTACCTAATTTACCCTTAAACGTTGTAATAATATTTATTACTAATGTTACTATTCATAATATCCAAAAATAAAAAAGAACAATTTAAATAATTTGGATATTCAGATTCCAAATATTGAATCAATTTTTCAAAATTCTAAACACATAATAGGAAAAAATAATTAAAATGTAATCCTGCGGATGGAATAAGAAAATAAATTTTTAAAGTAAAATTATCAAACATTCATATAGTTTTTATAAACAATTTCAATGGGAAATTGAATCTGATGACCTAAATTAAATTAAATAATAAAATATTAATATAATTAAAATTTAAAACCCATTAAATAGAAAATATAGTAATAAAATTAAATTATAGAAAAACAAATTTTGAATATAAAATGCATTATTTTTCACTATTCATTAAACAACAAAGATTATCCGAAAAACACCAAAAATTCAATCAATGTAAATTTTGAAAATTTCCTTATAAATAAGAAGTTTAATTTGTAATATATATTTTATGAAAGTCTCATAAAGTAGTTTTAAAAAAAAATTTCCCATAAAAGGTTGTTAAATTAAATTTTTTAAAAATACTACTTTTATCTGTGAAATTGCATTGATCTTATATCAAGTATAAGAAACATTTAAGATTAATATTAAACATTATATTGAATATATATTTTATTAATACAATCCAAAATATGTATTTTATTATTTTATAATCCCAATTATCCATATTTATAATGTTTTTCATAAAAACATACCCTTTATATTCAATTGATTTTTATTACATTTCTAATTAATTTGTTTAACAATGAATCAAAATATAAGCATATTGAAACCATATTATCATTGTTCAATTAATCATTTTCAATATTTCTATTTTAACATTTATGTGATAACTACCATATTAAATAATAATATAGTGTTGTTCATTTAAGTTAAATGTGGCGTATCATGTGTGTTATCAAACATTGTGTTTGATTTTAAAAAATCTGGATGTTACATTCACCCCAATTAATATATTTCATCCTTGAAATTTGTAATCACGATTGAAAAGTAGGGGATTGTCATTTCAAAAAACCTTTTTTTGAAATCCCACATTGGAAAAAGGATTATTAAGACATTAAAATTAAATGAAAGAAAAGGAAGTGTGATGGTCACATGAGATAACACATACTAGGCTTCCATGTAAGAAAACATGGACATGGATGATAAAAGTAACTCTCAAAGAAAAATAGAGAGTGATATAGAATATAATCATTAGAAATTTATCCATCACGAAACCATACATACGTGATGGGTTGAAATTCTACTGAGTAAAGTAAAGAGATAATGTTTTTGTTTTAAGATCATTTTAATTGATTTGAGGAATTCATTTAATTCTTAGAGTAATAAAAAAAGGGAAGATAAATATTTTACATATAGAGTTTCATACATTAATCAATTTACATAAAAAATCATCTTTTCCTCTAATGTATGAGTATACAATATGAATTGTCCATGCATGATAAACTATAATCAACTTCTATATAATAACATAACCTTAAAAAGATTAAGAATCTATTTCTCCTATTTTTAAACATTAACAAAAACTAAAAAATTTAGGATAAGATAAGTTAATTAGATAACAATAATACACCATTATATGATAGAAAAAGTACTTTTAATCTCCAAAATTCAACAGTAATATAAAAAGTCCTATATAGACCATTAAACAATTAAATGTCCTCAAAATATTCCAAACTATGATTGAAACCCAAAATTAAGAAGGATTTTATAATACTAACATCCAAGAAATATTTTAAAAATTATTTCCAAATAAAATCAATCACACTTGATGTCTCGCACTAAAAAGTAATCATCCTAATAATTTTCATGATATTCTAGTCATTTCCCAAAATATCCTGAATCAATATCAGTGAATAATTAAATCACAAATTCTTCCAAAATAAAATTCAACATTTACTTCTAAATTATAATCCCATAGTATTCTATTCATCATAATCTTATAGGGTTCTCAAAATAGAGAACATCTTCTAAAATAACATTCATCACTTAATCCCCAAGTAATTTTTTCCTTTTAATGAAAATCTTGTCACCGAAATAATATTATTATTAATCCATCAACTCGTTTAACTAAAAATAAATAGCCATAATTATTATGACATCACATTGTCAAGTGGTAGGTGAAGTACCCCTATCAGCATTCTATTGTGGGTTCAATTCTTGTGGCTTTTCCGTACGTGATGGGTTTTCATCTATCCATAGGGTTTTCCTTTTTCTAAAATTATATATTTCTTAAATCATTCCCAAAATTTCATAAAATCATAAAAAATAACCACAACATTTATTACACTCAATTATTATATAATGCCATTATTTTTCATCCCAAAATGTAATAAACCATAATTATATAAAAAATGGCTCTAAAAAATACTGTTAATCTACTTAAAATTTTATAACATAATTCCTCAAAAGGGTTTATATGACATTAAACATAGGATTAATCAAAACTTATAACCCCATGATTATATCCATAACTCTTTAGAAAACATCTTAATCACCAAATTTGTCTAAACCCTACTCTGATACCGAATATAAAGACTTGGCCTTAAAGATAACTTATTCTAGTGACTTTTGACTAGAATTTATTTTATATAATTCCGAATGATCTTCTAGGTCTAGAGTTTTAGGGAATTATGAAAAAATATTCCATAAAAAATAGATAAATTACAAGTGGACACTTATACTCAGTATCCATTTTACACCAACGTAAAACCCTTTAAAATAAAAAATGGGATAGTTTATTGTAAAATCCTTACTATCATCATTTATTATTCTTTGTCCATACAAAAATTAATACCTTTGAAAAAAAATTAACAATTGGGATGGGAACAAAACTCTTAGCAAGGGATATAAAAGAAGGAAAGAAACTGTTAGTCCACAAATATTTTGAACTCATGAAAACATTTTCACAAATACATAATTTTCAACTATAAAGTATAAGGTCTTTAGCATACCTCATGAAATCATATGATTCGTAAAAAACACTATAGAAATCATAAATCATAAAGGTAACATATTTAATCCATATCATTATTATATTGTATCTTTCATGGCTATATAGGGAGGGACCTTCATGGTTACGTTTGGAATACCTATCATGATATATTCCATAAATATCTTAGGAGAAACTGAACTGGTTAAATCCATCCCATTACCAAATTCATTAGAGATCTATGATGAGATCACACTCCCTTTATTTATCATAGAACCACCCATACTAATAAACAATTTCCAATAACCAAAACATAATCCCAACACATAAAACAACCATAATGGAAAAATAAAATTCCATATTGAAATGACATTTAATTTTTACAAAGTCATGCACTCATAAATGAAAAGACACTATTTAAAAATAAAATGAAAAAACTATAAAGTAAAAATAAAAACATTATATAGATGTAAAATTTAGAAATTAGTCTCATGATGTATATGTAAAAAACATTCCATGGTTTTGAAATAATCAATCCATTTTTAAAACATAATTAAAACATTTTAAAAGGTGATTTTTGAATCAATGTGTAACATACAACATTAAATATTTTAAAATGAGTTATCAATTTAAAAAATTCATTTACATATAAATAAATCCTTAATACCATTTTTAAAATATGGAAATTATTGATTATTATTTTTAAGAATAAATATTTAAAACATTTTAAACGATTTTTTAGTTAATGAGTCCCTTACCATGAATCCGACTCCACATGTACAACCATTATCTTGATGAATAATAACCATAGGATAATTATTTACATTCCTAAATAAAATTTATTACTTTTATTATTCCTTTTATATGATTTTTATTATTTCATAACAATTACTTAATTATTTCTTTTCATATCATATGTTTTGACGATATTCAGTACACGAGTCCAAAATGACATCTCTAAGTCAAATATGGTGAAAAAGGTCTGTAGTACATCATATCTAGAAAAATACTAATGAAATGGTTATAATAGTATAAATAAATTATACTTTTACATCAAAACAATTATGTTTGGTTATGAAAATTGAACAATGTTACAATCATGGAGACAGCAGGTCATATGTACACATGAGTAACATTTCCATTTTTCATTGATCATTATAGAAATAAGGTAACTATTATTTAATCTTTATATAATTATCATAAAATTATTAAAATTATAATAATAATTTATGTGTACTTATATAAATCATACAATTTATATGGTGAACAAAAATGGATCACATGGCTTTGTGGAGGTGATAGTTCACACGCACACACGAAGGATGTTATCATTTTTATGTTCCTGGAAAGTAAGAGAATAATTGATATATTATTACATTATAATGATAAATATGTCATTAATATCATATATAAACTTCAATTCCATCATAATAACCAGTATTGAGAATTAATAAAAAATGAACTATATCGGTTCACGAGGTGGTAGTCCGCCAAACACACGAATGAAAAGATCATTTCCAATTTGATAAAATTAGAGATATATTTAGGTTATGATATTAACATAAAAAATATCAGTACATTTAGGACACTTTAGTTATTGTGTCATTATGGTTGGTTAATATTTGAATGTAGTGTAAGAAGAAATGAAATATAAACACTTAAAAAAAAGTTAACTTTCATACGGATGATTACCATTAACTAACACCAAAACACATCTAAATAGGATTTTATACCTAAAGTAATTCCTATATATTATTAGGAGTTATTATAGGAAGGGTTTTGGTTAGATCTCATCCAATCAAAATGGTTTTTTAAGTATTATGAATGGAGATGAATGGGTGCTCATTTATAAGAGAGTGGAGGTGCACTCTAGGAACTATTTAGAAAAATAAATTAACATAAATTAATTTACAATTCTAAATGGATTAAAACTAAATAATTTATAAGAAAAATCAATGTTGGGTCTAAATAAATTCATCCAATTAAAATTTTACATGTTTTGATTATTTTTTAATCCTTATTTTTTTGGATTTAACCTCTATTAACTCTTACCATGACATTGTGTTATTTATCCTTCGAGAGTAAATATAATTAATATAAAATTCTAGAAGACCCAAAATGAGTCATAAATTAAATTTATAGACTTAAAATAATAATTTAAAATATTTTTAAATTTTTATTAATTTTATTTCATCTAATAGAATATTTATTATTTTAATATCTCATAAGTGTCAATTTTGATAGTATTCACTGCTTGACTTTATAAATATATCATAATAACTGGATTCTGTGGAAAAATATATGTTAACTCATCCCTATAATGTAAATTTCATCCTTTAAATTCATTTGTGACATAAATATTTCAAATTATATTTATTTAAATATTATTAATATCATTTTTTAATCTTTTATTAAGGAAGTGATTACAACATCATTATTGAGTCACTGTTTAATTTAATTAATTATATCATAAAAATTATAAATAAATTTCCAATATGTAGGTAATAAGTTTAGATTTATAGAAAATCTTTATATTTTTAGAGTTAACATATATCACACTATATTAAAAATACATTACTTGTTAAAGATACAATTATATCAAAAATTATTTTTCACTAAATATAATATTACAAATGAATTAAAGTCATATGAGAAGATAAAATTGGTCCTAAATATGACCAAATGACAATCATGGTCATAATAAACTCAAAAAATTGTGTTACTAAAAGTTTTAGGGTAATTTTATAATTTTATAATATAATTCCTACCATTAATTACTTGATTTCCCCTTAACCATGGTAATAAAATTTTGTACTAAAGTTACTATTCATAATATCCAAAAATATAATTGACCTATTTTCATAATTTTGAATTTATAATTCCAAATATGTAATCATTTTTTTCAAATTCATATCAATGAATTATAAAAAATTAAATAAAAAACAATTTTGTTAATGTAGTAAAAAAACATGTTTTTAATGTTAATCAATCAAAAGGTCACATAAATTTTATATCCAATTTTAATGAAAAATTGAATACAATGACCTAAATCAAATTAAATAATAAAAAATTAATATAATTATAATTTAAAACAAATTAAAATCATAATTTAACAATATAAATAAATTATATGAAAAAATAGTTTTGAATTTGAAATGAAATATTTTTCACTATTCTTAAAAAAACGAATATTATCAGAAAAAAACCAAAATATAATCCAAAGTAAATTTTTATACTTATATTATATATAATAAGTATAATTTCAATATATAACTTATTAAAGTGTTAAAAAATATATTTAAAATTGGTTCCCCGTCAAAAGGCATTGAAAATGCAATTTTATAAAAATACCCCTTTTATCTGTAAAATTGGTTTTATTCTTATATTTTTTCTAGAAACATATATGATGAATTTTAAACATTATATTGAATTTATATTTCATTGATATAATTTAAAAATAGTGATTTTATTATTTTATAAACACAGTCATTCATATTTAAAAAGTTTTTTATGAAAACACACCTTTTATATTCAACTAATTTTTATTACCATTTCTAATTAATTTGGTTCCCAGTGAATCATTATATAAACCCATGTAAATCATATTTTCATAATTCAGTTAATCATTTTCATTCATTCTATTCTAATGGCTATATTTTAACTTCTATATAAAAGAATAATATTACGTTGTTTATTTAAGCTAAAAGTTGTTTATCATTTATTCTATCGATCATAATGTTTCCTTCTAAAAACAAAGATATTAAAATTTTAATATTAAAAAACATAAGAGTATATAAACATGATAAAAAAAGGAAAATTCAGACACTAAATTTTATTTATAATCTTTTGAAGACCTATTTATAGGTGGTTGGGAATACCATTGAAGAACTAGTGGTATACTAGTATAAAAGACTAGATATTATTGAGTTATTACTCAAATGGTGGGATTCAAGTATAAATATTCAATTGGGAAATTGTAAGATATTTTGAGGGGATTACCCTCCACTATGATCTTTTGGTACCCTGAATTACATTTCTTTTTCTATCATACATTCTAGAAGACTATCTTTATTTATTATCTCTTCAATTTACTAATGGAATATATGGATCAAAATTGACGTAGAAAAAGAAAGGTCATAGTCACCCACCTTGTGGGGAGAACCTTGTAAAAATAATTTGGTGATTTTAAATAATTTAATTTGATAATATTTGATATAGGAGAGATATTAGTTATCCAAGGTCTATGATTTCAAATGATCATAGAGGTGGATCTAAAAAGAATATATTTTAAAATAAAGTATCCAATTTACATCATCATCCTCCCAATAATATATCCAAACCTAGAAACATGACATATTACTTATTCATGAGTTTAGTTGAGATATATTTGAAAATGTTTGAAACTTATTTTTGGATGATTAGAAAAAACAATGGGTTCTTTAAAGTCTTACACATCAATATGTTTTGAATGTATTTATTTAGAAGAGGGAATATTGTTTTAATACTAAATCCTTTAGCACATGTACACATAACGAAATAACATGGGATATGGTGGTGATATTAAATGCCCTTCATAATACTATGAATTTGAATGATTCCCATGTTGTTGTTTTCATGACCTTGATTATTTTAGTACAAGTGACCCAAACTACTGGGTACCCATGAATTATCTTATGTAAGGAAATAGTGAAATGTGGAATCCATAATCATTAGTTTCCCTCTTGTTTACATTTACTTTGAGTTAAAAAAAAGTTGGTAAACACTAACTGTTAGGATACTAGAAGAATGGAGTTTATTTTCTATATATACGATTGATTTGGAAAAAGTGTTATCCACTTGTCTATACAGGAGTCAGACATCATATGATTTACAAATTTTGTCTACCTGATATAGTCGGGATTTTTTTACATGAAAAACCTAATATAAGCCTCGATGACATATGGATCTTGTCCCACTAATGAGTATGACTAATTTAAAAGGGGTCATCTTTTTATTAGGATGCCTTTTAATAAATTTCTACATTAAATATTAATAAGTCATGATACTCATTTAATAGAAGATTATAATATATTCAAACAAAATCATCATCATCTGTAACATATCTCACCAAAGAGCCACTAAACCAGTGCCCCATGATGGTACACCACATGACCTCAAGCATGCCTCCCCATAAAGAAGATGTTGATGACTAGAGGTGATGGTCTAAGAGTCATGTTGGGAGACTATACCCTCCTTTTCATAAAAAGACACAACATGGAACAAACACAATAACAAATAAAAATAAAAAAAACTGATATACATGCATAAATAAACAATTCCCAAACTGGGTACACGAATGACTAATTGTAAATATTACGTGTCATGATAATGTGATAAATGAAAAAAACCCAAAATAAATACAATAACAGATTTCCAAAATAGACATGGAACTCAGTCCCAAATCTCATTCTTGCACCTAACGGACTAGACTCACTTCTCAAGCATGGTCACCTTTCCCTTTTCATGACCTGCATCTATAAAATCTGTTCGGGTACACAAAGACATCCCAAGAACGGTGTGACTACAACTCAGTAGGAAACCACCAATAATGTATAAAAAATATCTATCCAAGGTAGATAATGCATGAAATAGATAAATAATGGAATGTAAAAGAAGACAGTCCAATAATCCATTCTAAGGTTTGTTCCTCTATGTTATACGACCATTTAGTCCATGCATGCTACATAAGAATCTAATGATTAATTTCATCTTTTTTCATGTTTTCAATAGATTAGCTATGTTTAATGTTCAAAATGAATAAGGGAATAACTCAAGTCCTACCACACTAGAGAATCACTACACCATAATGTCATTATCATCCCCATGAAGCCTCAGTCCATGTGGAATAAAACAGTTAGGGGAATAGTACTCCATCTCCTTTTATAACCTGTTCATTTAGGGGATGTATCTTAGACCTTAGTGAAACACGACCAATGGGCATAGAATCTCATGTCTATATGCCACTCTACCAAGCTAGGTGAACATGCTTATTTATCATTCTTCACAACTCTCCATTTTACCAACAAGTATAGAAAACATCATTGAAAACATCACAATAATATAAATAAATTAGAAGTAACATTACACCACTATACATTAACACATTTACCAATTATAACACATAACCATTTAACCCAATTCCCAATTCGTATTCCTATATCACTAATCATATTTAGGTGTAAACATAATCCATTATCAAATTAAAATTAATCTCATTAAACCCATTTACATGCTAATAAAAATATACCTCATCCTTTAATCACATTAGAAACAAATACCCACAATCCCTTCCAACTTATTACAAATACAATTAACACATACACTAGGGCTCTATATTATCATTGGTTCATTTCACACCTTTCATTTCTGTTAGCCCCATCAAGAGGGTCTGCGCACCCCATTTGTGGCCCGAATATATTCAAGTCATAACCTATTCATCCCACAGAGAATATTAAGGGTTAAATTGGTTTCTTAAACACCCATTATATCAAATCTATCAATGGAAAAAAAGGCACAATATGGAAAAATCAAGAACACAACCCTACATGCACAAATCTTCACAAATTCCAAGAGATATAACTTATAGAAAAAATAACTCAAATTCACTTTTGAATGGACCTTTAATTGAGTCCTTATATCGCGATTTAATCCCACTTCAATGCTTTAACCTAGGTATCATAAAAAATAATTGGTTTTAGAGATTCTGACCAAGAGAAAGTGAAGTTGAAAACCGTAAACCAAAAGGAGAATCAAGACTGGGATTATCATTACCCGGATAATCAAACCAAAATCGACGACACTCCAACTGGGATATATTTCTAGTATAATCACACTTAGGAGTTCTTGGAAAAATTTAATCATCACTAGGATTTAAGGAGGAAGAAGTGGGAGATATTCTGAGTTGTTATAAAAAATCCCATAATGGAATTCATGTAATTTTATCAAAAATACTGGGCCACACTGTTTAACCACATGGTTTCCCAAACTGTGTGAAAAACATACAGATTACACTATTTTAAAACAGCACCTCACATGGTTACCTGGGATTCACACATTGTTTTCACTAACTATGCACAAATTGTGCAACATGCCCAGAAAACCCGTTTTTCTTCCACTCTTTTGTCCCAAACCCCTGAAACCCTTACCACGTATCTTCAAGAATTGGGAATTTACTTATTTAACAAAAATAAAAGAACATAAACTAATAGATAAACAAAAAATACCTTAAAATATATCCATGATCATACAATCTCCAAATATTATGATAGATCATCCTCATGCATCTCATCCCGAGAATCATTGAGTTCCCAATGAAAAGAGATCGGGCCACTAGGACAACATATCTGATTCTCTCTCCCACATATATTTTTGAATGTTCCCATGCTGACATAGAATGAAAACCAAGGGAAATACCTTTATATGAAATACCTTATCACTGATGTCCTAAATAAATATTGGGTGTTCCGTAAAGGACACACCATCATCAAGCTTGACATCATCAGTGTTTATCACATGAGATGGATCGGGGTGATACTGTCAGAGTTGAGAAACATTGAAAATGTCATGCATCCCAAAGTACCACTATGAGAGAGTTAATTGGTAATAAAACAGTTCAATCCTCTCCATAATCTTAAATGGTCAAACATACCTAGGATTTATCTTTCCCTATCTTCAATTTTGATGATGACCCAACCATGGAGACACCTAAATAAATACAACCTCACCAACCCGAAATTGAATAGGTATACAATGTCGATTTTCATATGAATTATATCTAAAATGAGATTTTCTAATTCACTTCTAAATCAATCAAACGTTCTCCAGCATCTTCTGCATGAGACTCATTCCCAGAAGGTCAAACTCCCCATCTTCTAACCAACACAATGAAGATCAACACGGTCTCCCATAGAGTGCCTCAAAAGGCACCATATGAATTTCAGTCTGAAAAATGTTTTTTTAGGAGTAATCATCAAATGACAAGTTTTTTTCCCATAAACCACTGAAATAAAAAGTAAGAGATCTCATTATTTCCTCTGATTCGTTAATTGTATGCTCCAAATGCCTGTTCGTTTTTAGGAAATAAGGTGTACTCAAAAACACTAGGGTACCCTGCACCTTTTTTAGTCCCTGCCAGAAATGTGAGGTGAAACATAGATCACTGTCTAAAAGTATGATCCTTAGCACACCATGCATCTATAATATCTCTCAAACTTAAAAATATCCCAAATAATCGGTTGTGGAAGTATCCTGGATCGGTAATAAATGAGCTACATTGGTCAGCTGATCTATCACCACCCAAACTGGATCATTCTTCTAAGGAATCCTCGGAAGACCCACTACAAAGTCCATAGTTATTTCATTACATTTCCACTATGGAATAGGAAATGACTGCTAAAACCCACTGGGGTACTAATTTTCGGCTTTCACTTGCTAACAGGTAAGGAATTATGCCACAAAACCCACAACTTCCTTCTTCATTCCCAATCAGCAATATTTCCTATGAATATTGTGTTAAATCTTAGTCAAACCAGGATTCACTTACCACTTCAATGCATGTAACTCATGAATAAACTCATCTCATACACCTACCAGAACAACCACACAACCACAAACATAAGAAACTCTATCAAAATCAAAATACCAACTAGAAGGTTAATCCCATCCTTTAAGACTTTCCTTCATAGAAAACACTCTGGATCCACCAACTGACTCTCTTTAATCTAACTCAAAAGTGTATATTCAACTACTATTGATTCAAGAGTCATCTTCCCATGCCCCTCTTGTACTTCCAAAAAACGTTCATCCACAGAGGCCATCAACTTCCACTCAGCATTGGATTCATGAACCACCTGATTTTGATTCTTCTGGATTAGAGCATCAACAACATTGTTCCCTTTTCCCGACATGTAAACCAACTCAAAATTGAAGGACATAAAGTTCTCGACAAATGTTCAGTGTCTAATATTAAAATATTTCTATAATTAGATGTACATTATACTTTTTTGATCGGTAAACACCATGAAGTGTTCTATCAATATGTAATTCCTCCAACACTTCAAAGAATAAACCACATCAGCTGGAATGAGGTCATTTGTGGGATAATTTATTTCTTATGGAATAAACTTTATTGACCTATAAGATAATACCTGGTCATATTTCATTATAAATACCCCATGTTTGACACCAGACACATCATAAAAAAGGTGTACCTCATACCTGGTTCAGGTAAGATCAGAATCGAAGCGGTATTCAACCGCTTCTTCAGATATTGGAAATCATTTTCTATTGACCCTAAACACTCGATGTTAACCCCCTTCTTGGTTATGCCTATGAGAAGTTCTTCTAATTGAGAAAAATCCTTATTGAACTACTGATAATGACCATCCAAACCTAGAAAACTTCAAACATTAGAAACATTCTTATGCTACTCCCAAGATAACACAACCTTCAATTGTTTTGATCCAATGACACACTTGACTTTGATATGATGTGACCCAAAAAGTGCACATTATTGATCCAAAATTTACATTTTGATATCTTGGAGTAATGCTTATGATCTCTCAGTCCACTCAGTACGATGTCATGATATTGGGCATGATGGTCATGAGTTCTCGAGTACACCAAGATGTTATCAATGAAAAAAACCACAAACTAATCTTGATATGGGTGAAATATTCAGTTCATCAAATCCGTGAACACTACTTGTGCATTGGTCAACATGAACATCATCACCACGAACTCATACTACCCATACCTGCTTTGAAAAGATGTCTATGGAATATTAGAAGGTCTCACCATTAACTGATGGAATCATAATCTCAAATAAATAATAGATAACATTAAGGCAACCCTGATCTAGTAAATCCAGACATCAATTCTAGGAAGAGGGTATCAATTCATAAATTTCATCTGGTTCAGCTTCCTATAATTGACACATTTCCATAACATTTAGTCAAACTTCTTAGAAAACAATACGGTATATCCCCAAGACAATATAATAGGATGAATAAAACCATTACTCTCTAAATCCTATAAAAAACCATACGTTTTTTGAGTTTTACTGGAACCATTGGATATTTTAGAATGGAAACCGGATCTTCCCTGGTAGGAGCTCAATCGGGAACTCAACGTCCCTCTCAGGTGGAATCCCTAAGATGTCTTGAAGAAACATGTCCTAAAACCAGTCCACCACATGAGGAAATGAAGGTTGTTCCATTCTTCATTCGTGTAACTCAATTCAAGCCACATGAGCCATGAGTTCCCCCAAATAATTTCAAAATTTCCCTACACATTCATCTCACAAATCCCACTGACCATGAAGAACAGAAGTGTCTCCATTGAGATCTATGAACATTACCCAACATCTGTAACAGTTGATATGGGCTTGATACAACATGAACCAAACTATACCCAATAATAGTTTAAAACCTGAAATCTTTAGATTAAATAGTTCTCACATAAAATGATATCCACCATCCTACTAAGCACAATTGTTACACTACCTGATGTTATCAACACATACCCCCAATGGAGTATACAGAGACATTACTCCTCCCACAATCTCCATAGTGAGGCCTAACATAGCTACGAATTGAGATGAAATATAAAAATTTGGAGCACCTATATCAAGAAAGAACTAGAAAACATAGAACCTATGAGAATCGTACCTCGAACGGTAGACGGTCATGCCGCAGCACCTTCAGGTGTAGTCCGAACAACATGGAGATTACCTATCCCTTTACCTCATCCTCCAACCTGAGTACCCTACATTGCACTACTTGATGGTTCGAGTGACCTAGCATAGGAGTTCCACGTCCACCCTCTCTTACGGTATGACCTATAGAGATCCACTTGCCTGCCTGATATGGGGTAACTGACCCCATGGATGAACATGACATCTTCCTCTAACTCCCATTATTTCTTGACAACCACAATTTCTTATATAATCTTTTCACATGGACTAGCCTCACGCTTTCTTGACACTCGACTGGAAGGAGGAGTAAATAAATAAACAAAGAGGGATCACCTTGATGATTTGCAAAAAAATCGTGATAAATCAGGAAGAATCAAAATGGGATAGAGGAGTAACCATTGGAGGGGCATGGGAGAGTCTCCCTAGGGAAACATGATCCAAATGATGGGGGATAGGGGTAATTTTAGGTTAAAACTAAAGGAAGGGAAAATGGAAAATTACCATTTTTTTAAACCTGGGCAAGCCAGAGGACATGGATGCATGGTATTATAGACCATGCTCCAACCATGTGGGATCCTCAATACCTAATATAGTAGCCTCATGGTTTGGGATGAATGGTTTTAAAAACTATGTTCTTAACAGTATGGGGCCTTGGTGCTTCTACCTTAGGATAGATAAGCTCCCACGGATGGATGCATGCCCATTAGCCAGATCGAAAAGCTTTTGAGGGCCTCTATCTTGGCGGTACAGTTTATAGAGGGTTGGGACAAAGTTTCCCCAAACCATACGCCACCCATGCACAACCCCATTATCACTAAAAACATCTGATTTTATTGGAGAACACCTAAAAATACCATGAAACAATAGAATGAGCAAATGTTTTTAAAATTAAATATTATGTTTGGGTCGGGGATTGATACATACTTTTATACGTAATTAATATGATGTTTCTCAAAAAAATTAGAAAATTTCATATGCGTCATCATCTATAGAATAATTTAATTTTAACAAAGACAACATATGTTCTATATCAAAATATATTCTTTAAAAAATTAGCTATATTTCTAAGAAAACTAAAAAGACGATTTATTTTGGAAGAAATCATATGATTAGATAATGAATTTTTAAATTTTCATCATTAGATCTATAAACATGAAAAACCATAAGTGAATGTTGGATTTTATAGTTATCATTAAAATTACATAAATCAATTAAGAATAAAATTTTATATTTATATAATAGAGTAATTCACATGAATAATGATCAATTTCTCATTTATATTAATCCTAAAAATATATTTTACACTACAAAATAAAAAATTAAGGCATTTATTATTTAATGGGAATATTTAAAAGTGTAATAAAAATAACTGATTTACACATGTTTAATCATGATTAGGTTGTGATTTAAATTGAAATAAATTAAGAAAGGATAGAGTTATTTTCTCTCATAACTCCATTACACATAAAGTAATTCACTCTTGGTAAATTTAAATAATTTAACTTCACTAAAATAATATTACAACCTCAATTCAAATACACAAACTATAAAAGAGAGAAACAAAAGATTCAACCATTATTTAAAATTCCATGCATACTATGTGAATATATCCAGACATCCTCACTTCAATAGTATTCAATTTTCATGTTCTAGGATTGAATCCATGTTAGGTTCAAGTGTAATTAAAACCTTAATATGGTTTTTATTAAAAAAATCACTCTTCCCTAAGTTCCTCAAACCAAAGATTCAATTTTCACATCCTTAATACTAATCATATGATATTATTATAATTGAATTTCCTTATTTGTCAATTTTCATGGAAATTTCAGTCATCAAAATGAATTCATTTTTTATAGTTTAGAACATCCATATTTGTCAAAATCACTTATTAGATTTATAAAGGTCTTTTATTTACTCACTCACCTTGTGGATAATGTCTGAAAGAATCATTGTGTGATCTCAATTTCACATTTTATTATGGTTTTAAATGACTTATATTATTTTATTTTAATTTGTTTATAATACCCCAAAACATCATTTTAAAATAATAAAATTCATGATAGCTTACTTTATATGCAACAAAAAGCATTAACAAAATGGTGATATATTATAAAAATTATATAATTATTGTTCTATGAAATTATCATGTATTAATATGAGTAAATATATTATTAAATAAATTTATAATGGTCTTAATAAATAAAAATATATTGATTAGATTTGTAAATAAGAACTCATTTTTATTTATGTCATTTATTCTTCAAAAATGCATTTTGTTCAATTAATATTTCTATTTGATTTTATGCAAGGGAGAAATAATTTAATTATAAGACATTTAGAAATATTATTTAATAAAATTAACATATTTATTCAAATAAATATACCTTATATATACTATGGGGAAATTTTTGGAATTTTCTGAAATGATTGATATTTCAGTGAATAGTAATAAATATCAATTTTTAAAAAACTATCATTTATATTCATTAAATTAAGTAATTTATATTCCAATTTCATGATAAAATTTATAAAATACCCCTTTAATTATAAATAATGTAGTTAATTGAATGGGAATAAATATTATAAATAATTTTTTTTCTAAGTTCAATTTTTGGTTCAAAAATGCATTATTATAAAAACCATTTTTCATTGCATTTTTATTACTTATCTAAAATTAAATATTTTCACATGTAGAAATAAATTATTTAAATATGTATAAAATATTTTTAATTAAGATGTCCAAATTTGGAAAATGACACCCTTTCATTTTATGCTTTTATGAATTTTCAATTGTGGTAAATATTTGCCCCACGATAAGGGTAAAATGGGAAAACAAGGTCAAAACAATGACATAAAGTCTCAAAAAAAATACCCAAAAAATGATATTATTTAATTTTATTGGATTAATTAGATAATATCCGACTGAAATTAATATATTAATTTTTTTTTATATTTTCTACTTTATAATGAAATTTATATTATTTTAAGTAATGAAAATTCATAAATATCAATCTAATAGTTTTATTTTTTTATTATATACTGAAATAAAGATAAAAAAGTTATGAATTATTATTAAAATTTATCTTTGGAATAATGAAATTAATTTCAAGATATTTATTTATTTTTAAAATTTAGTGATTATATAAGTATCTTACATTCTTACTTAATGTTGACATAGTGGTTGTCCATGTAGTATAAAAATAAAAATAATTTAGTTTAAAATCAACAAAATAAATATTTTTTTGATTTATGGTGTAACCTGAATTTAATTGTTAATAATGAGGTATAATTTGTATTTGGAGATTTTATATTCGAATTCCTTTGTTATCTTGATTTTTTAATGACTAATTAAATGAATAGTGTAAAAATAAAATTAATCATATTTTATGAATAATATAATTTTATTAAAAAAACCTTAAAACATAAAAATATTTAAATAAAATAATTAGGGATATAAATTGTGAAAACATCATCCTTGATAAACTTATGAGCCAATTTTTAGCATATAATAAAATTTATAATCCTTTTTTATTACAAAATCCATTACTGCGGTTAAGGTTAACATGAGTTTACAGGTTGTTAAACAAAGAGATGAAGCAATATTTTGTTGAATACGCTTTTTAATCATATTTTAAAAAAATATTTCCACCTCATACTATCCCAAAATAGAATATTTTTCCACCTGGAATCATTGTTTTCAGTATTACGTTATTAAATTTTAATCTTTTAAGGAATTATAATTATATCATATCCCCCACATAAAAAGGAAATCTCTCATTTCCCTTTGTTACACTAAATTGATCCATATAGCTATACCAATACCTAAAAAATTATATTATAAAATTAACTATAAATTTTATAGAGTTTTTTCTATTTTTAATGGACTATTCTAAGGGTCTTATGAAACGATCTAATGGAGGCCAACCGTAGGAGTAGTAATTATTCTACCGTATATAATTCTAATTATTTCTTCCTCTAACACCTCTAAATATGTGGGTTTTATCTTAAACTAATAATAGTATTATCCGAAATATACATATATGTTATTATTAATGTGTAACCTTCATTATTCACCTTCTTTTCAAATAAATAGGGTGTGTGAGTATCACTGATGCATACTTACAGACTACCACCTCTACATAGTGATACAATTCAGTTTTCTAAACCATTATTAAGGGATGGTTATTTGGATGGTTTCAAAATTTATATATGTTATTCATGTAAAAAAATTCTTTTATATCTATAGTATCATATCTATATTTTTACCATCACAATCTATTGGGAAATGATAAAGTAACTCGTGCATACTTGTGGACTATTATCTGCACAAAAAGATGTGATTAATTTTTTGGATTCTAATTTACATAGATAATTATATGGATATATAAATATATTATTTATTATTTAATTTTTATTATTCAATTATATAATAATACTTATATTTTTTTTCTTTTTTTTAAATGAAAATAGTGTTCATACATATGTACGATTTGTCATCTCCTAGAACAGTGAAAATCATTTTTCTATCTCTTCGTTTTATATATGAGATCAAATATGTATATAATTAATGTATATGATATTTAAATAAAATAATAAAATTTTGGTTATAATGTAAACATGATAAATGTAAAAGGATTAAAACGACTGAACTGAAACATTCCAGAAAAATGAAAGAGTTAACATTGGTAAATGATGATTTTAATAAAGAATTATAATCAATTGGTGTTGAAATATTATTATAAGACCATATATGATATAATATGTATGAGAATTATTAGTTAGTATAATTATAATAAATTTAATATTATTAAAAAAATGATATATCTCTATCTAAGAATGTCAAACATGAGGTAAGATAATTTTTCATCCAATATTTATTTTCACCATACATATGTTGTACTCAACACTTTCTTCAACTTTGTGATGTATGTACTTCCTATAAAAGTATTTTATGATAACTTGTAAAAATTACCATTATTTGATAATCCATGTAAGTTTATCTATTTCATGAGGTTTTGATTTAGGATAACACTAAAGCAGTAAGGGTTTTTCGGCTCAAATGTTTTTCATTGGAACATATGTTATGTTATAAACCTATATTATTTACTTATTTATATATAGAGAACCTTTTACATGTTATCTCCTGAATATACTAATTATCATGAAATTTAATGTATCATTTTATATTATTCTTTCATGGGTCTTATGATTCAAAATTTACCAAAGTGATAAGCGATATATGGTACAATGTCATTGCAAATGGGATTTCATATTCTTGAACTTCCATTAAGGGAAGTTATATGATCATTATCATATAAAATAATTATATTTTTTTCCCTTGGTAATTCATGTAATTTATAAATAATCATAAAATTGTAATATATTTTGTACAAAATATGATTGAGAATATGTTTTTGAGGAAATAGGATTTATTTTATCTTTAGTTGGGAATATGTTTTACATATTAAAAATAAGTATATAAAAATGTAATTTTGAAGAAAAAATGAATAGTTTCACAGAAGGACATGATGTTCATCATAAAGTACCATTTATAGTTCAATGAATTATGTTTGGGAGAACATGGTAATTATCTAACTAAATGACATAATATAAGAGTTTTCTTATAAACCAAAGAAGTGTATATAATATTCCAATCATTTAAGTGGAAGGATTGAAGTATATTAGTTTTGGGATTTTGTAATAATGATTTGGAAGTATTATATAGAGGAAACTTTGGTTATAATAATCTTGAAACATCTAAGGATTATTCTTCCCTAGTTTTTCATTAATAATTTGATATAAGATGTTTAATGGTACTGGTAACAAATAAAATTTATTTAGTGATAATGTGATATTTTTGGTGAACCCTTGATTAAGGGAAAGGTAACCCTAAATTTTTTTCCAGATTTTGAGATGATAATTTTTTGTTGTGATATAGATATGATTTATATTGATAATCTAAATTGGATAGAATTAAAGAAAATGGAATTGATTAATGATTTGATGATAATGTGGTCAACTACATTTTTAGATTTATAGAATATATTTAAGAGTCTATGATTTTCTTTGGGGAATAAATATACATTTATTTTTTGGACTTGTTATCAATTTTGTTAATATTTTATAGTTATTCAAATTATTTTGGTAAAGTATTTCAATGTTTTAATACAATATATGATCATGGTATTAATGTGTTTTGTGTTTAAATTCATAAAATACATTTTGTTGTTTGGTGGATGACTATTAAATTTGATCATAGAAAGGATGTATGTGATCATATATTTTAGATTTATGAGCATTGAATTTGGTCATTAATATTTTGGAGGGGTTTTGTAGTTAATTATTCATGGAATTTAAAATGTTAAACTTTGGCATTTATTTTTTTTTTGTTTTAGAGATTAATTTATTTTACTTATCCACAGTAGATAATATTTTCATATAACTTTGGTTTTGAAAAATATTTAGATATTTGGGAATGAATTTTCATTCATTTATGAATATTATTATTTATTGAATGTTATTTTTCGTTCTTAAGGAATGAAGAATTAATTTCGAATTATAATTTATTAGAGTTAGAGATGAACGTAAAATTGATCAAATCATAACCAACGTATTTAAGTATAATTTTGAAATGGAAATAAATCTGGTAATTATGTTTTATAGTGTTCCCTATATTGATAAAAAAATAATACATCAAATTAATGAAAAGTATCTTTAATTTAAAATGTTATCCTTTTACCATAAATTTTAATGAATTGATGGTCTTTGAACTCCTCAATAAATAATTGATTCTTAGTCATTAAATTTTCCATAACCATGTTGTTTTCACTCTATATTTTTCCAAAGAAAACAGTTTTCTTCACCACATTTTTAATTTAACATCGAACTAATATTTTCTCTAACTAGGAACACAATTATTTATTATTCTATGTAACCTTTATCTCTCCAACATCAATTTTTAAAATTATTTTTTTAATAATACTTACCTCTGATATTAGTTTTGAACAATACAATTTTCAAATAATGAAACATTAATGATAAACGTATAATTTATATAGTGATTTTTATTTAATAATGTTGATATAACGCCATAAAATATTAGTATAAAATAATAAAATCCTTGATAGATTTCATAAAACACAACAATGAATTCTAAAGGTATTGTGATATTTTATAAAAATATTGTTATGAAAATTCCATTGAATTAAAGGTTGTGAATATGAGTAAAAAGATTAAGAAGTAGATAGATAATATTCCTATTAAGAAAATATTTATTAATTCATAGGATATAAGAACCCAATTTCAATAGAATCATTTTATACTTCAACATTTCATTTTCATAAGAATTGATTTTTATAGTATATTCTCTTAAGAAATTATAATTAATTTAATAAAATGATATAAATTTTATTTTAAAAAATAATTATTTAAATAATCAAATTATAATTAACTTTGGGTTAAATTTTTTTATTTTTCTAGAGTTATTGATTTTTCATTGAATAGTGAAAAAGATTGATTTCTAAAAAACTATAAGTACTCTTTATTGGGTAAGGTAATTAAAAAGGTGTTATTGATACAAATAATAATAATAATACTTTAATTAAAAATTATATAAATATATATATATATATGAATCCTCAATATATATATTTTTTATAAGTTCATTTTTGGGTCAAAAACACCCTCTTCTAAAATCTTTTTTTCATTTCGTCTTACGTTTTTATATAATATTTATTTCTATCACTTCTAGAAATTGAATCATGATAATTGTATTATATATTTTTAATCACAGGGTCTTATATTTTGAATAATTCACTTTTATTTTTGGCCATCTTTATTTATAACCACGGAAATTATTTGTTTACTTTATAAGGGTAAAATAGGTAAAACATGATAAAAACAATGATATTAGGCCTAAAATGCATCCCAACACTTGACATAACTTAATAGTATTGGAATAATCATAAAATATCCATATAAAATTCTTATATATAGAAATTTGGTGTATTGTTTCCTTAATAATTTCATTTATATTATTTTAGGTATAGAAAATTCCAAAATGTCACTCTCTTGAATTGAATTTCTATTATAAGTTCATATAGAAAAAAAATATGATGTAAATGAACCCATAATATTATATCCAAAATAATTAAATCATTTTCCTGGTATAATTTATTTATAATTTTTTATGATTATATAACTACCTTAAATACATACAAAACACTGTTACAGTGCTTGTGCAAGGAGTAGAAAAATAAAAGTAAATGATTTTAAAAATGTGAACAGTAATACTTATTTGTATGAAATATATTTTAGAAAAAGTTATGGTTAAACAGAATGTATGATGTATGGTTAAATTTTTTATCTTATAATTTATTTTTTATTATGATTTCTTCAAATTAAAATTAATTTAAATGTGTCTAAATGACATTATTTTTTAAAAAAATAATAATTTATTAAATTATTTAGAAATGATAATAAACATGAAATAGGAATAGTAGTATTATAAATTCTTTAAATTCTAAATCCATATCCATTTATGATACACTTATTCTCTTATAAGTGAAATTATAATACTGTAGGAATTAAAATGTCATTATAATGATTAAAGATAAAATAGATTTACCAGGGGACAAATGAAGAGATATGGGTAGTATTTCAAAATAATCATGTATAAATCCATTTTCATGGAAATATTTCAACCTCATACTATCTATTATTGTAATATCTATCCATTTTGAATCATTTTTAATTTCCCTGACATTATTATATATTAATCGTTTATAAATTTCTAAGTGTTTCCTCTCCCCCGCTTAAAAATGGGAACCCCTCCTTTCTCTTATGTTCACTAAATTGAGCCATAAACCCTGAAAAAACCTTAGTAAATTATTATCATTACTTTATCATTCATGAATTATGTGTTCATTCTTCTTAAATGTCAATTCCATGTTTCATCAAGAAAGGGTCTAAATGAGGCCTAATGAAGGAGATCTAATCATTTTATTTGACCAATTTCAAATTATTCATTCTTCTAGCTCATCAAGACATGTTGTATTAATAAAAGTATAAAAAATCAAATATAATTAAATTTCATGAGTTTTAATATTATTAGGTAACCACCATTATTCATCATCATTCGCATCAAATGGGAAGTGAAAGCTTCACTCATGAATATGTGCGGACTACCACGTCCACTTAGTGATACAATTCATTTTAAATCACTATCATTCATGGATGGTTAATATTTTGAGTTTAATATTTATATTATATATATATATGACATAATTATAATTCTTTAATTATAATATCATATAAACATTCTTACCTTCCAAATTCATTGAAAAATGATTACTTCCCTCAAGTGTACATGTGGACTACAACCTCCAAGAAGCGATGAGATTTAATTTTGATTATAATTTAAATATATGGTAATAAGTGTATATTAAATTAATATAAATTTTATTCATGAAAAAAATTTATATTGGTAATGATAATATAATATGTTTACCTCTTTTCATTTTAATATTAAAACATTGTCTATGAGTACGTATGACCTACAATGTCCATGAATGGTGTAAATAAATTTTATTTATCTACCTTTTATTATTAATTATAAATATTTATATAATTTATATATATATTCTATTAATATCATAAACAATATTATGTAGATAATTTATCCATGATCAAATTATAAGGACTATAACAAAGAAACCAATACTTCCATGAATAATGAAAAAATTAACACAAAGAATGAACAATTTTAATAAGGAATTATTAACAATGGTTGATGAATTTTTATAATAGGATCATATATGATATTATAATTATATAAATTATTTTATTATTGAATTATAATAAATTTAAATTTGTTATATAGTAGGCAAGAGCACTTTCTAGTGAATTCAAACTTGTGGTAAGGTGATTTCCCATCTCACTTTTATTATCATGAGGTATATTACATATTAACCACTTATTAAATATATATTTCGCATATAATACCCATTAATTTAATTTATTATGCTTCTAATTAAAATTATGTGGATTTAAATACCCATGGTTATTAGTCTCTTTCATGATATTTTTATTCAATAAAATATCAAACTGGTATCTGTTAATCCTCTCAAATTGTATTCTTTGTAACATATGTTATGTTATGTAGCCATATTCTTCAATTTTATGTTATTATTTATTGGGTCTTACGATTCAAAAGTTACTAAAGCAGTAATAGATTTTTGTTTCAATCTCAATTTAAATGAATTTTGTACTCATGAATATCCATTAAAGTAAATTATATGATCCCCACCTAATAAAAATATTCATGTTTCTTATCTTATGGTTATTAATTTAATTATTATGTAATATTTCCATATTCCTCTATTCATTACATTAATTGATATGGTTTTTAAAAAAAATAAGCTTTATTTCTTCTTTAATTGGAAATCATTTCCTTCTATGTCCAGGAATTATTAAAAATTATTTCAATAAAGTTTTTATTATTATACTAGTATTTTTTAATTTCATATTTCCTTTGTTTTACAATCTATATAAATATTATAAATGAATAATCATGTTGTTTTTCAAATAAGAATATTTTAAAATTTTACTAAAATAAGAAAAGAACATTTGTCTTAACATTCATGGAATAAAAAAATTATAACCATCATGAAAGTTTTAAGCCCTTAATATTACTTTATAAGTATCTAAAGATCTTTTAAAAGAAAATATTTTCTATAATACCATTTAAATTTTAGATTTTAATGAAGTAATTCAATATTGATTACGATATTTTACTCAAGAATTATTCCATGTGATATTTTAATGGAATTTACATTTTAAATAACAAATTTTTGTAATACTTATTATTTACTGATGTTATGATCCAAATATACCATCCAAATTATTTTATTGGATGGATTATGATTATAATGATGACACATTTATCAAACCAGGTTATTTTCAATGGATTATACTATGAAAGTATGCTATAATTATTAGGAAAACCATTTCATTTACATTAGATATGATATATGATGAATTATTTATGACATTTTGGAACACATATGATTGGTTTGTGATTATGTCAAAGGTTCGAAAAAAAATTTATAGACCTCAAAAAAATTTGGTAAAGATAGATATATCATGAAATAATAAGGACATGAAAGGGGTTTGAACATGGTTCAGTAAGGAACTCTATACAAAATTATAATCATGGGAGTGATCATTGACATTGGATATGATGCAATAGGGATTCAGCCCAAACCACTATCATAGTCTTAGAATTTTGAATTTATAATGGAAATTATTTTCAATACATATTTTTATTACAAAAACTTATCTCTTTTTAAAATGTTATGCTCTCATGGATTATGATATTTTATTCCATTATGATTCATATATTATAAACTAACAATATTTTTTCACTGAATCGTGTTTATGATGTTAGAGTTATTGGGTATTTTTTTCAATGTTTAACCTCAACTTTTCACAAATTTATTCTCATATAATGTATAATTTTTCTTTAATAACACCCCTGTTAACCCTAACTATTCTTCTGATCTCACCCAATATTATATTTTCATTTCCACTTGATATGAAGAAATTTTTTATGTATGTTTTGTATAAGAAGGGTTATAGTTATGATTAAGTAAGTGGGATGTGTTTTAGATCACTTATATTTTTGTTTTTTATGTATCCCTGATTCCAAATACAATAAACCCTTAAATTTCTCATCTATTTATTATTGTGGAATGTATTGAATATTCATATTAAAAGATATAATATTTATGTATGAGTGTATTGGTTCTTAATTTTTCTACTTAAGTTGTTCTATATTGAAGAGTCTATTTTTCTTAGGTTCAGGTTCATAGATTCAGTTTCCAAATTTTATTATTTCAATTATACATTAATATTTTATACCACACTCGTTTCCCTAGTTATACGACCATATTTTCATAAAAAGGGAAGAATTATTCTCTCATAAATCCAAAAAAAACATTAATTTTTGAATGAATGGATCCTTAAAAATAGCAATGAATCATACCACATGGAAACATATTAGTGAAACTAAATTATCCAAGCATAGAAACATACTAAAAAGATAAAACAAAAAAACATGGGATAATTTTGTCAAATTTATTAAAACCGAACCTAAATAACATTACAACTATTCCAAAATTGGGTTGATACTGCACCTACATTTATTCATCACTGCCCATTAATGTTCAAATATAAATACACCAAAATTATAGTGAAAAAATTTACAAAAATAGGGAAATGAATTTGTTTTTATTTTAGCCAGTATGATTGTTTTAATATCTTCTAGGGTGTTTATAGAAAACATTCAGATAGCCTCCAAGAGTTCTATAAAGATTGGGAAACCTAAAAAATTAATTTTTAAAAATTAATTTTTTTTGTAAAATATTAATATAATGAAAACTAACTAAATATTTGTTCTGATCTGTAAGTGGGTACTAGATATTTACTTCTCATAGTGAATAGTTTCATTTATTAACCCCAACCAAATGGTTTGTTTATTGTTTTTATTAGAAGCTTCTAAGAAGTTTTTTACCAATTTATATTAGTTTAAATTGGTTTTAGTGAACCCCATGAAAACATAAAGTGATCCCAACCCCAATTTATTAAAAATTTAAATGTTTAAATGCGATTAGAGAAGAATCCTAGGGTTGTCTTTATCAGTATTTGAATACTCTTAATGTTATTTTTCAAGGTATTGTGGATGAGGTAATGGATTTACCATGGGTCTCGAGAGTTATTCTTCTTTTCTTCCATTTCATGGGTTTTCTTTTGTTCTTTTTATTCGGAATTTTGTATGAAATTTGATTTAATATTTTTACTATCTATGTATGTTTCATCTTGTCCATACATGACTCCAACACCTCCTAGATAAGATATGAGTATATTATAAAATAATTCTCATTCCTTCTCATATTAGTCACATTTGGTTACCACATATTCTTTCTATATATTTATCCTCTCTTCAATGTTAGTAGGCTTAGTTTCTTCATCATCATCCATTAAAAAATTAAACATAGAATGACCTATAAATTCACCTAAAATAGAGTTAGATGGTAGTTCATGTAATGGAAAAAAAGATTCCAAAAATTGTTCCACTCACTTTGGTTGATCTACCCCATGTTTCTTCTTCTAAATTTAGTCCTATATATTAGTTTTAGTGGGATGGTGTAGCTGTTATAAAAAATTTTCATCAAACTATAATTTTTCTATT
This sequence comes from Viscum album, assembly GCA_963277665.1. NCBI lineage: Eukaryota > Viridiplantae > Streptophyta > Magnoliopsida > Santalales > Viscaceae > Viscum > Viscum album. The sequence continues at coordinate 1,530,992,917 of OY728165.1, forward strand.
TCTTTTTCTTCAAAGGAAAACACCAATAATGTTGATTGTGTAACATTAATACATAAGGAGTCAAATTTGAAATGAATTTATGAAAATTACAATATATATATATATTAATATTTTTAAAATAGACCTTTATGTTATCATATTGTTTCTATGGTTTCTTCATGACCTCCTCAATCATCTTTCCAAATATTTGAGGGATAGAAGGTTGTTCAAGTGTTTATTCCACCTCTTTAATAGAGATTATTAGGGTTCTTATTTCATGTTTATATATATTAATTACCTCATGAGACACTTCTTATTGTTGTTACTATATTTGATCAATTGGTTCTTTGATTTTGGTTTCTATCAAAGACTTCATTCCATTAACTCCTACAGCTCTTTTTTTTATTAATTTCAATTTTGGTCTAGTAACAATTATATGTAATTTTGTCTTCTAATATCTTATAATGCTGGATCATCATTAGTCTGGTGGTATGGGGGAATTATTTATTTAAATTTTTATTCTCTATACTATTATTAGACTTCAACCACATAACCATTGGTGTGTACCGATGGTTTTGTTTATTGTGGTTCTTGAGTTTCTTTATCCTTGGGATCCCGTGGGAGTGTGAACTATGCATAATGATAGTGATCCATTATTTTAGAATGGTTAGAAAATGAAATATATCCTATATTATTGGGTAAATAATGACTAAAATTAAATAGGAATAAAAAGACAAATGAAAACAAAATAATGAAAAATAAATCAAAAAAGTTGTTTATAATTGTTAATGAGGTAAAAAAATTTATCCAAACTCCTCAAATATTACAGTTGTGATTTGAAGGATGTTATAGGCCTTGCCTAAAAATATATATATAAATCTTGGAATTAACCATAGTGGTAGATCATGGTCATATCTCAAGAATCACGGACTAGGATAACTCATTATCATAACACATTATGAATATTTTTTCTTTTCATTATTCTAAAAAATGGAAACATGTGAGTTGATGAAATAATTTAGGATAAAAATTGGAAATAAAAATGCATAATGAATGTTAAAAAGGAGAAACACCAAGATTCAACCAAAATGATAATTCATTATCTCGTAGCTTTGAACTATTATTCTATTTTATGTTAGTTTCAACTAGAAATACACAACCTTACATCTTATATTGTGTGAATGAACATCATTAACATAAATAATCATCCAGTGACAACCCCTGACTCTCTCTAATGGTTTATCATTATGAGTCAATATACTAACCAAAACAATGATAAAAATCATACAATAGTTTCACAAACATAGGGATTTGAAATGGTATTCATCATTTTAAATGAAAACGAGGGAAAGAATAATATGGTGCATGATCCTTGGGTTATCTTTACAACATGTATTAAATTGTTAGATATCAAAATTAAAATAGAGGATGATGTGAGGACAATTTTGTAAAAAGAGGATACCATGATGAAAATAAATTAAAATGTAATTAAAATTATATAAAATGAAATATAGAAACCCCAAATAAAAATAATCATCTTATAAAGGCCATGTTTTTTATTCATCAATTCATAAGTGTGAAATCCTCTCTAATGGTTAGTGGAAGAATATTTTTAATAGCATCGGTATCCTTTCTCCTCCTCTTATTTCTATGTGTGAAGATTAAAATACTTAATCATTGGATGATCAATACAAGTATAACAATAATGAAACATCTCAGTTCCGGAAGTCTCCCAGAGGTACCCTATACCTTGTTAGTCACATGGCCTCATGCGCATTTCCCTGAATTCCAGAGGCTGCAGACTAGTAGTGAGGGCCTTGGGTGTGATAGTGGGGAAACTATGCCCTCATTGGAAGAGTGACACATTAGAAGTAAATCAGATATACAATAGTGGAAGCACTAAACATACCATACAACGGTAAATAACAGAAGACTGAAAGAATAAAAAATTGGAGCACATATATATATAATGATGCATGATACATATGTCTAGGAAGACATCCAAACACATCATAATGTCGAAATACAGTACTAAACCAATGTATAAGAAAAACAAGTAAATAACTCCTCAGCATTGCAAGCCTCAGCTCAGTCCCATTCTCTCCAGCTCCAAAGAAGTTAAGTACCTGAAGTAGAACGTTGCATTCCGTTATCTATACCTACAACAATATAGTCTATTTGGGCCCAAAAGAATGACCCAAATAGGGTTCTAGACTAAATCTTAGTAGGTAAACACCCAAAAATATGTGCCTAACATTTAGTGAATATATATTTCCTTCAATAATAAAAAAGAAACAGTAACCAAGAAGTACTCAAAAGTAAACAATCCTACAGTTTAATTTCATTCAGTTTCACATATCAACCAAGCAGCTAATAAAAAGTAGGTAGCCTTCTGGGAGTACTAACATCCTAACCCCTCTAGTTCAAACAAAAATTAAAAGAAACCCTCTGGGAAGTTCACACAGTCTAACCCCTCTAGTTCACCTTAAGCATAAACTCTCTGAGGAAGCACTCACCATCAATTCCTCCTGTAGTTTCATATCGGTAACTAAAATGTTCTTTGGGGAAGAATGTATGTCTCATTCCCCCTATGTCCCGCATCGAGGAACTACATACACTCTAAGGAAGCACTTACATCAATTCCCTGTATTTTCTCGCATCCTAACAAGAAAAACAGACACTCTGGAGAAGCTCTTACGTCCATTCTTCTGATGGTCTACTACACCAGGTTCCCACAGCCCTATGTAAGTAAATTGAGCACAGAAATGAATATCAGCCAAAGTAAACCTCATGAAATACTTGGCTAAATTGTCTACAACATAACTGTATGTCAGATAAAATACTACACCATCCTATCAACACTATGAATGGGAATCACAACTTCCTAACAAGCTAAGCAAAACAAAAAGTCATAAAAAATACAAACATGGTAAAACACCTCTATAGCATGGAAATTAACCCTATTTACAAACAAACGACCTATACTCAAGAATAAAAGCATAGTAGGAAAATAACAGGTTCAAAACTGTAAACACACAATACCCAAATTAAGGGTATTGGGAACTTTATCACATATAACTCAAAGACTGTGTACAGAAAGGCACAAACCAACTACCTCGATGTTGTAGGATTGATATATGTGAACCTCATGCCTTGAATCAACCAAGAACACCATAGATATACAAAAATGTCTAAAATGTTCAATTGAAGATAACTCATGAGAGAGAAGAAATCGAGAAATGAAGCTCTAGAAGAAGGAAGAGCTTACCATGGAGATCCCAATGAAATCGACGACGGTCGAATAGGAGAACAGATGCTCGATCGGGGGCTTAGGGAAAGATCGTGGATGTATGGACATTCTCGGATGAACTAGGTCGAGAAGAGGTGTGTTTAGTCCGTCAGACGTTACCCCGGTCCGTTTAATGAAAAAAAGTGCATGACGTGTACTTTATAAGTACACAGCATATACTTTCCCTTACTGGTCCCTGATATAGGCAGCCTCTATGTCGCCCCACATGGCCGTGTTCATGGCCATTACATGGCCAGCACCCGGCTACCTACGGTAATCGAGTAATTGACGTGTACTCTTAATGTACATGGTGTGTAATTCAATAATTTCCTGAAATTCTTCTTCTACTCAAAAAAACCAGAAAAAGGGAAACATACCTGAAAAGAAGAACCATGTTCTTACAAACTTCCCCCCTTAAAGAAATTTGTCCACGAATTTCCATAGAAAGGAGGCATAGAAGAAGAATCCTGGAAATGCTCCTACCAAAACGATCATACATCAGCCTCCCTCTCCCAGGTCTCTTCTTGTACTCACCAATACTACCATATAACTCTTACTAGAGGAATAGTCTGGCCAAAGAGAACCTTTGTACTTCTATCATCAATCTGGATAGGATGCTCCTAGAATGAGGTGTCCACCTCTAACTCCACCTCCTCGAGTTGAGAAACATGATATGGGTCTGAAAAGTAACATTGATTCCAAGAAATGTGGAAGACGTCATGCATAGCCTGGTACCTCTGAGGTAACTGCAACTGATTGGAAACCAGCCCAACTCTCTCCAACACCGCAAACGGCCCGATGTACTCCGGCGAAAGCTTACCCTTTCTCTTAATCCTCCTATGTCCCAAACTCAGTGTGACACATAGAAAAACCTGATCTCTGACCTCGAACTCCAGAGGTTGTCTCCATCGGTCAGAATAAGACTTCAATCGAGACTATGCAGTAGAAATATTCTTCTAAATCAACTCTATCTGCTCTGTGGTCTCTTGGACAAGGAGAGGTCCCAGTATAGCTTCATATCTTGCCTCCAGCCAATATAAGGGTGATCGGCATGGCCTTCCGTACAAAACCTCAAAAGGTGCCATCTGAATAGTTCCTTGAAAACTACTTTTATAGGAAAACTCCACAAGAGGTATATGTTTCTCCCAAGAACCTCCAAAATCCAGGATGCATGCTCGAAGAATGTCCTCAAGAACATGAATCATACACTCAGACTGGCCATCTGTCTGGGGATGGTATGTTGTACTCAAAAGTACCTATTTACCCAAATCCTTCTAAATACTCTGACAAACCCAATAAGTAAAATTTGAATACCCGTCTGAAACAATGGAGTGTGAAACCCCATGTAATCATACAATCTCTTAAAAGTAAAACCTTCCCAGCTCATCAACACATAAATTCTACTTTATTGGCAAGAAGTGAGCAACCATCATCATTCTGTCAATGAAAATCCAAATTGCATCATTCCCTCGAGGAGATCTCGGTAAACCTATCACAAAATCCATTAAGACATCATTCCATTTCCATTTGGGGATGGGTAATTGCTGAAAAATCCCTATTGGTCGCTGATGTTCCACCTTCACCTACAGACAGGTGGAACACCTCTTGAGAAAACCAGCAACATCTTTCTTCATACCTAGCCACCAATACTGATGGTGTTGATCATGATACATATTGGTGATTCCTAGATGAACTACCCAAATTGAGGAATGAAAGTCCCGCATCAACTCCTCGTGTATTTCTGCTGACACCAATATGCGTCCCAGGAAACACAAGATATCATCCTATCCTATGCTCCATATAGGAATATGGTCCTCTCATGACACGTTTACCCATAGAAGTAGGCCTTCTGAATCTGATAGGTGCCTCATTCGCACTCAATCAAGTAGAGTAGATGTAATAGCTACAGAATATAGAAACATTTTCCCCTGCCTATCATGCACCTCCAAATGCATCTCAGAGAACATATCCATAAGATTCCACTCACTACTGGCCTCCTGAACTACCTGTATTTGAGTCCTCCTGCTCAGCGCATCAACCTCAATGTTTCCTTTTCTAGGTGTATAGGCAAGCTGAATGTTAAAAAATTGAAGGTACTCAACCCATCTTCGCTATCTCAAATTCAGGTTATGCTGAGTAAAGATGTACTTGAGACTTCTTTGGTCGGTGAAATCCACGAAATGATCTCCCAGAAGATAATGTCTCTAATAGCGTAAGGAATGAACAATTTATGCCAACTCGAGATCATGAATCATATAATTACTCTCATGTGGCCTCAACTACAAGACCCATATGCAATGTATCCTTATCCCTGTATAAGCACTACTCCGAGCACAATACTTGAATCATCACAATAAAATGTATAGCCCTTTCCTAGCTCTAGAAATACTAGTATGGTGATGAAGTCAACCTCCCTTTTAGCTCTTAAAAATCTGACTCACAAGAATCTAACCATAAGAACATTTCAGCCTTCCTAGTCAGGCCCATCAGTGGCGCTTCTAAGCATGAAAAGTCTTATATGAAATGTTTGTATTATCCAGCCATCACTAGAAATCTTTGTACCTCAAATACATTCTTTTTCTACTCCTAGAAAACTACTCCTCTCACTTTATCTGGTTCTACTAATACTCCTGAATCTGAGATAACATGACCCAAGAAGTGAATCGGGTCCATCTGAAAGTGGCATTTTGAGATCTTAGCATATAACAGATGATCTCTCAGTGTACTCAAAATGATCTCAAGATATGTGGAATGGTTGTTTCTAGTGTGAGAGTGCACCAAGATATCTTCCATGAAGACTACCATGAAATAATCCAAGTACGGATGGAACACTCGTTTCATCAGTTCCATGAAAACAGCAGGCGCGTTCGTGAGACCGAACGACATAACTACATACTCATATAGACCACACCACCTCTGAAAGGCTGTAAGAGGTCTATCAAATGGTGTAACGTGCAACTTATTGTAACCGGACCTCAAATCAATCTTCGAGAATACCCGGTCTCCACAAATCAGATCAAAGAGATCATCAATCCTTGTTAAGGGATATCTTTCCATGACCGTCTACTGGTTAAACTTCTAATAATCCACAAATATTCTTGCGGGTACCGTCTGCCTTCTTTACAAACAGGATAGGAAATCCCCAAAGGAGAAGTACTAGGTTGGATGAAACCCTTAGCCTGTAACTCCTCCAACTGCTTCTTGAGCTCCTTTAACTCTGGTGAAGCCATCATATACGGAGGAATTGACACTAGTTCCACTCATGGAATATTCTCAATCAAAAAGTCCACCTCTCGCTCCAGTGGATAACCTGAAAAGTACTCTGAAAATATGTCCCTGAAATGATCCATCACCGAAGGAAAGTCCATCTGTAAGGTTCCCTGGTTATCCAGATATAGACTAGAAATCTAGGCTGTAACACCTCTCAAACCATGATCCTTGAGTCATGCTCTACTCGCCTGGACATCCCATTATCCCATATAAAGAAATGATCCACTTCTTGGTGATGGGAAACTCACCCTACAGTGATAGAAATCGGCAAATTCCTGGAAGGTAACTAACCATTCCATTATGAGAATGGCATCATATCCTGTCATATCTAATACAAAGAGGTCCCATAAGAAGTGACACCCACAAAACTCAAGAGGGAACTCCTTGAACTGACATACACTAGTCGTTCTAGTCACAAAAGGAGTGTTTAACATCAAGATATCAGCAAAACAAAAGATACAGAGCCCAAGGCAATCCAAAAAAAGAAACATATATAAATCTATGGGAATCCCCTGTATAGAAAAGCGAAGAAGCTAGAACTAAGGCATCTAGAATCGTACCTTGAACTGTAGATGGTCTGGGATCCTGCTCCGACTGGGTCTGCTCTACTACATAAGTTTGTCATGTACCGTGGCCCTGTGACCCTACCTAAACACTCTGAGCTGATCCACCCTACTATCGCTGAAATCCTAACGACTGAGTACCACGTCTGTGACCTCCACCTTTTCTGGAACGGTTGTAAGGACTTCAGTTTCAAGAATAGTGAGAAATTGATGGCGCTGCTCTTGAATGAGGAGTCATAGAAGAACCCTTGTCACCAGCTATTGGTGAGAAGATGAGACAGAAGCACTAAAGATGACCAATCTTGACGCATGATCGACACTCCACTAGGTCTCTCGGGAAATGTGGCCTCATATGCCCACTCTTCCTGCACTGGTAGCACACTACCTGGCTACCTGATGATGTGTCTCACCTCCTTGAATCTCTATGCGAAGACTCCCTGCGACACTTCTTGCAAACAGTAGGAGTGATACTAACACCATATATTGAGCCTCCCTTGCTCACAAATCCATAATCCCTTAGATTTTGATTCGCGATCAGTGCCCGGTTGACTATAGAAGTGATGAAAGTCAACCTAAAGATGTTCACCTAAGATCATATGTCGTTCCTGAGACCATCCTCAAACTTTCTTGCCAAGAATAACTCATCACCTCCTGGGATGGGCATGAACCGCTGCTACTTAGTAAAGCGAGATGAGTACTCCATGGCCGAAATATTACCCTACTCTAGACTCATGAACTCTCAGCCTCGATCGGCCCTCAAAGTCTCTGGATAGAAATAGATGTAGAAGGAACGCTGAAACTCATACCAAGCCATGACCTTATGGAATCTCGTCTATAAGATCAAATCCCACCATCTATTGGTGGAGTCTCTAATAATATACGTAGTGATCTTCACCCTCCCCTATGGAGGCGTCTCCAAGTGCTTGAAGATAGAAATAATGGCTTCTAACCATGACTCTGCAACCTGTAGTCCTCTTTCTCCTGTGAAAGTGGGAGGATGCTAATTCTAGAAAACTCACGTCAATTATGCCCTAGACATGGAAGGTTGTGATACACCATAGAAGGACTGTATGAAAATCATAAAGAACTCTCATAAATTTGCATCAACACCTATGTCTAGAATGACCTCTTGTTCCATGAATGGCATAACTAGAGGACCTGCTGGAAGTCCCTGATCATCTATTTCTAGTGTCTGATCACTACCCTATAACTAGCGTACAACCAGAGGACGTCTCTATGGAATGAATCTTCATGTTCAAGCATACACCATAGATCAAGATTATCATGGACTTAAAACTAAAAGTTTAATAAGGGAACATGAGAAAGAAAATGTTCATGTTTTTTAAAACATGGATACACAACGTGTATAATGACTACACAACCTATTCCCTTAAGTCTTCACATGGTTGTGTACGCTTTCCGACTCTGTTTCTGTAACACCTCAAACACATAACGTGTTTTCCTAACACATGGTGTGTACCTGAAACCTTTTTGCCCAGCCGAGTTCCCTTACACGGCTAAGATACACGATTATCATAGGAAAAGACTACACAATGTTTTTGTGCTTGACGCATCGTGTCATAGAAATAAATTCACCGACCCGAGTTATTAGTCACACAACCGATTACACAGCTGACTCTACATGACTTGTTCGTGACAAACCTGACATGTACTCAAAAGATATCACCGACCTATTTTGTTCAATACATGGCCAGCTACTATGGTTATACTACACGGCGTGTTCAAGGTTGACATGACATGTATAACTTATGTTTTCATCCATCCGTGTCATTGGTCACATGGGTGGACACACGGACTACACAACACGACCTGTAAAAATGGAACACGACGTGTTCTACCAAGATTTCCCAACCCCGTGTCTTTTCCCACATAGCATGTGACACAATTAGGGACCACACAGTGTGTACATAAGCACATGAAGTTTACTTAAGAAATACAGTTTATTCCCGAATAGAAGAACACATGGTGTGTATTCATTATTACACGCCGTGTATTCTGGGTTTTTCTGGACAGTAAGACTTAGAAACTACTCCAGAGCCCATAAAAACATTGAAATGAACCCTGAAGTGCCAAATTCCAATCTCGGAGGGCCCATACTCCTCGTGAATCAAATATTGGAATCTCATACATGTCATATAAAATCATAACAGATTAATGATCCACCAAATTCCGATCCATGAGGGCCCATAACACCTCATGAACCAAAGTTTGGAGTTCATTCAACCAAAACCTTACACAAGCCAATAGCCTATCACATAAAAAGTATTCTATCAAGTCATCTATCACAACATCATGAATATATTGCACAACATCTATCACAAAAACATGCAATTTCTAATGCACCCTAAATGGCATGGAAAAAATGCATGACATGTGATTTCTAAGAAGTTTCTATATGATGCATGTAGTGGAATACCCTCATCTAATTGGGTTAAAACAGAAATATATCCTCAATAATATCAATAGTAAAATCACAAAATATGTGACTCACCCAATGGTGAAATCAAATCCACTGTAAAATAGAAAAATCATGAAAATTTCTATAATCGAGGTAAATTAGGTTTTCCCTATACACGGGTTAGCTACTCCCAGGAACAGTTGATTAATAATTACCTATTCCGTCCTATACTTTGCTATAGGCTCCAAATAGTATGTCAAGATGAAAAGAAATTCATTTTATATCTCTTTGTAACATCTCGGTTTTGGAAGACACCCAAAGGTTCCCCATACCTGGTTGGTCACATGGTCTCAAGTGCATTTCCTCGAATGCCAGAGGCTGCTGACTAGAAGTGAGTGTCTTGGGTGTGATAATGGGGAAACTATTACCTCATTGGAAGAGTAACAATGTGGAAGTAAATAAGATATAAAATAGTGTAATAAGTAAACATACCATACAATGGTAAATAACTGAAGACTGAAATAATAAACAATGGGAGAACATATATATAAAATGATGCATGATACATATGTCTAAGAAAACATCCATACACATCACAATGATGAAATAAAATACTAAAGCAAAGTACAAGAAAAACAAGTAAAAAACTCCTCCGCATCGCAAGTCTCAGCTCGGTCCCATGCTCTCTAGCTCCAAACCAGTCATGTATCTGAAGTAGAAGGGTGTTTTCCCTTATCTATACCTGCAACAATATAATCTGGTTGGGCCAAAAAAGTGACCCAAACAGGTTGTGAGACTAAATCCCAGTAGGAAACCACCAAAAGATCTATAATTAACAGTTATTGAATATATATGGAAGGAAATAATAAAAAAGAAGTAGTAACTAGGAGTTACTCAACAGTAAACAATCTTACAGTTCAATTGAATTCAGTTTCACATATCATGCAAGAAGATAAATAAAATAAGGTAACCCTCTGGGAGTACTCACAACCTAACCCCTCTGGTTCAACCAATAAGTACAAGTAACCCTTTTAGAATTTCACATAGTCTAACCCCTCTAGTTCAGCTTAAGCATAGACTTCTTTAAGGAATCACTCACCATTTTACCCAATAGCATCGTATTAGTAACTAAAAGGCACTCTGGGGAAGCACATATGTCTCATTCCCCCTGTGTCCCGTGTCGAGGAACTACAGACACTGAGGAATCACTGACGTAAATTCCCCCTATGGTCTCTCATCATAACAGTAAAAATAGACACTCTCAAGAAGCCCTTACATCCATTCTCCCTATGGTCTACTACACCAGTTTCCCACGGCCCTGTGTATGTTAATCAAACATGAAAATTCATATCGGCCAAAGAAAAACATAAGAACTACTTTGCTATATAGTCTATAGAATAACAACATGTTAGATAAAATATTACTCCATCCAATCAGCACTAGGAATGGAATGAACAACATCCTAACATGCTAAGAAAAACCAAACGGTCATAAATAAATAAAAAATGGGCAAACACCTCCATAGAATGGAAATTAACCCTATTTACAGTCTATTAACCTCTACAAAATCATACAAGCATAATAGCTAAATAACATGGTAAAAATCATTAACACGCAATACCCTGATTAAGGGTATTGGGAACTTTTTCACATATAACTCAAAGAATATCTATAGAAAAGCACAAAACACCTACCTAATTGTTGTAGGGTTGGTATAAGTGAACCTGGTGCCTTGAATCACCCATGAACATTGTAGATCTACAAATACGTCTAAAACGTTCAACTGAATATTTCTCATGAGAGAGTAGAAATCAGGAAATAAAGCTATAGAGAAGGAAGTGCTTACTGTGGTGATCCACACACAATTGACAGCGGTCGAATCAGAGAACAGATGCTCGATCGAGGGCTCGGGGAAAGATTGATGCCGTATGGATGCTCTCAGACGAACTAGGTCAAGAAGAGGTGTGTTCTGTCTATTAGACGCGACCCTGGTCCATTTAATGAAAAACAATACACAACCTGTACTTTATAAGTACACGGCATGTACTTTCCCTTACCATGTCCCACTTTAGTCGGCCTCCTGTTCACCCCACACGGTCGTGTGCATGGCCATTATATGACCAGCACCCGGCTACCCGCTGTAATCAAGTACACATTGTGTACTCATAAAGTACACGACGTGTACTTAAAAAATTTCTATAAATTACACTTCTTCTCAAAAACACCAAAAAAATAAAACATACCTGAAAAGAAGATCCAGGTTCATACAAATAATGTAACATCCCATAAATCATATTAAATTTATTTTATAGTTTCCTCTCTTATATGGATCCCTATATTATGAAAATACATGAATAAAATTTATTATTATTAAACATTACAACCTAACCCAATTAATATAAGTATTTCAGACCATGGTTTATTAGTCACCATAGATAATTATATCAACTAAAAGTGCATAAATTTTAAGGGGTTAATAAATTGATGATATTTGGAAGTGATAATGGATTGAAACCATGAACATAGATAGAATTATTAAAAAACTATAATATGAAAATAGTTTTTTGTAATGAACCTGAACTTATATATAATTTTTTCGTTTAAATTGTGTTGAATTATTTCGAGATAATTCTCTTTGACGACATGTGATTATGAGTCCCGATGAGCCTTGAACAAAAATTTGATGTTTTTTAGTTCACTTAAATAAACTTGTGAGAAAGTTTTTCTAAATTTTGAACCGGTTCTTGGATCAAAAATATGAGGTCACCATGGAACTCGAAATGCCGGGATTCACCTAGAAAATACTAAACTTCAACTGGAAAGGGTCGGACAGATATTCTAGTTTTTGGACTTTTCGAAAAATAATAAAATAACTTAAAAAGTTATTTTATTTGTTTTGTTTTTAACCATTGAGTGGAGAACGATGGAACTACGGTAAAACGATGTGGTGCATTAAAGGAAGATCCTAAATGGATCGTTTTTGTGCAGCATAATAGATATGATGTATCATAAATGAAACAATGTAATGAAACAACATCTCAGTGTAATAGAAACACTGTGACATGTTTCCTTTTAAAGATATAAAACATTTCAGAAATCAATTGGTGGAATTTTCCTCTAATGAATCTATGATGAAATTCATCTCCTACTATGAACACTGAAAATATCACTAGCAATGTTGATTCCTTATGATGAATGGGACCAGGAAGTGATGAACGCCAATATGGCTTGAATCCTAGAGGTAATAGAACTTCAACGACAAATGTTGATCGATGTAGGGGTTTATTTGTTTTACGTTTTCCCCGATATTCATTCTACACAATGAAAATGGATCAACCCACAAACAGGTTGATCCACAGATCATCCTTTATTGCGGGAGGGTGACATTTATTTGGATTTATATTAGCGATTAAATTGTTATTGGTAGAACGTCATCCACAAACATCCCCCTATTTCGACACCCTAATGCAGAGGGCATGTTGCACTATAAGTGGCTTCCATGGCCCACTCGGGCTGGTGTGCAGTGGGAAGATATGGTGGCTAGCGGCAGAAATGCAGGTCGTAGTCGTTGGCCACGCTTCTCAGTGAGATTTGGTCTCCTGACCAAATACAAAAGTTTGGATGTCCGGATTGGTGGTCACGTAGTGCCAAGACATGTTTGATTGACCGCGGCGGTGGAGTCAGCACTACGGAAAACCTGCTAGGATATGGGGAGCCGGATATAGCTTTCAATCACGTCTTGGCCAGGGGGAGAACCAATTCCCCTCTGGTGGATATGGCAGTCCATCGGACTAGACCGACCCCTGTCGGCTAGGCCGAGCAGGTTCCGGGTCGGTTCAGCAGACCTGGGTTGGGTTAGTGGACCTTGGGTTGGATCGAACCGGACCTGGGCCCAACCGGGTACCTTTATGAAAAAACTCCAATATCTTTCAAACTGGGTGTTTGATTGATGAGTCATTTAAAGAATCAGAATCCTCACGATGAGGAAGATAATTTGGAATACTCTATGGAGGATTTCATGGGAGATGGAAATCAACAAATGGATTGGGGTGTGGTTCTCCTAAGATTAAGCTTGCTATTTACAGAAACCCTAAACTTGAATGAGACCTAATGACTACTAATGAGTGAACCTATGTGGATTCGATACTATGTCCCAGTGGTAAACTGCTTCTGTGTAACCCGTTAGGCCCATAATGGGGAGAAAATTCATTGTGACCTGACGGACCCACGGTACTCGACAGGAGGGGTACCTCAGTATTTCCATAGTTGGGAAGAGTATTCAGTGTGACTTTGGTTTATATTTATGTATATCAGGATACCCCTACATAGATAGATAGCTATCCATCTAATTCATGATTGTGTGGATAGTCCGCCAAGTGATGAGGCATCCGTTCAAGGACCAGTGCTAGAGATAGCGCCACCAGGTGGTGCACCGGTGTTGACACCACCCATTGATTTGTATTTAATGTCGGTATTACTGGTAGAGGACGTACACAAAATCAATTCCATGAGTTAGTTTCAGATATGGATACATTCCATGTTTAGGGGAGAGACAGATCCTCGGGTCATTGAGGAATTACTGGATACAGTGACGCGGGTCTTCTACTTAGTGAGGACACCGCTAGACTAGATGGTGATCTTAGCCATGATCCTTCTATAGGTCTCGGCATAGGGATGGTTGATCTTGACCATCCAAATGCATGATGAGGAAAATTGTAACGACCCAATCTTTTTGAGTAGTATATTAACTTACTCTTATTGATTTAATAAGATGTTAATGGTTAATGCAGATAGAGGGGTCGATGGCTTCATCCAGTAGACTCAACCCTTATGAAGCCCACTTATCAGAGCTTGGGAAGGAGGTAGCATCTGTGGGCTTCGCTTTGGACCAAGCCCAAGTCGAACTCCAGCGTGTCAAGCTTGAACGGAAGCGCCTGCGAGAGAAGTTCAAGTTAGTAGAGATTGCTACTAGGGCAATGTTATCTGAGACTCCCTCTGATTCTCTCACCATAGCACACCTTACACTTAGGTCTTATGCCAGTGTTATAAGGGGCTATGTGATGAGACCCTAGTTTCCTTGTGTAATCCTTTCGGGTGAATAAATTGTGATTTCTTCCTTTAGTGATGTTTGTGAAATTTCAAATGTCTAGATAATTTTAGAATGTATTTTATTGATGAATTTTGAAAAATGGATATTTTGAAATATATATGTAAACCCTAAAATAACTAATCATGTGTAATGATTTTCAAAAAATGGTCTTCTACAAAAGTGTTCAGTAAGGAATTTGGAGTCTAATAAGATCAACTTAATTTTTGATGAATAGTAAATTATGAATAGTGATTTTGCGCTTAGGATTAGTAATATGACCAAATGGATTAGTAATTTCACTCAAAGAAAGTTTTAATATAATTTAGACACCTAGATTAAGTAATGTGATTCAATAAAATGGTTAAATAACGGTTTCATAAATTATTATTCAAGTATTAGTTTTTTCGGATAAATAGTGTTTTTTAATTAAAAATTTAATTAAAAATAATTAGAAAATTATTTTTATAAAAAGGACTTTATTTTTTAACTCAGAGCATCGATATTATGCTAAGGTAATTTTTGGGGATTTTTCTGAAAAAAATGAATTTTCGATGAATAGTGTTTTTATTTAAAAATTAAATTAAAAATATTTAGAAAATTATTTTTATAAAATGGATTTCATTTTTGAAATCAGAGCATTGATATTTGGTTAAGGTGAAATTTTGGGATTATTCTGAGAAAGTTGAATTTTCGGTGAATAGTGAAAGTATAGTTTTTAAGTTACGGGTGTTTAATGACATCATTAAATGATGTATTAAGTATATATTCAATATGGTCGAATTATGAATAGTAAGATAAGGTGTGAGGTGTCCCAAGTGGCCAATACCATGGGCAAATACCATGGGCAAGCCCATGGTTTTGCCAAAACCACTAGTGAGGTGTCCCTTGGCCATTAATGCTTTGTCCCCTCACTTTCCCTATAAATACCCACCCTTTCCTCCCTTAGTTTTCACTCCCAACTCTCCCCCAACGAAGTTATGGTCTTCTTACCTTCCAAAGAGTCCTCCCAAGGTTCCCCCAAGCCCTCAAGGTTCAATCCTTTGAGTTTCAAGAGTCACATTTTAAGGTAAGGGATCCGACCCCTCTCTTTCTTTTCATGAAATCTCTTTTATGTCATTCCTATTATGCTCCATGTTTTTATGTGAGAGGATGTTCTTTTATATTCCTCTTACTGCCCTTTCATGTTTATATGATGAGAGACTCCCACTTACTCTCATCATTTCATTTTATGAAAGTTTAAGTGACGCCGTTAGGCTGCCGAATTTTTAAGGGATTCTTTCACCCTTCTCATTTTTCAAGTTCGATTTTCATGTAAAGTCTTTCAAGTTCCTTTTTATTATGTTGGGGTATGATCTCTATATCAATCATACTGATCTCTTATGATCATATGATGAGGGACCCTTTTTGATCTTGTCAAATCATTTTCTTTTGAAGTTAAGTGACGTCGTAAGGCTGCCGAATTTTCATAAGAGAAACCTAATCTTTTTCCTTCCATGTTTTTCATTTCAAATGGTATGTCCCCAAAATTTCTTTACCATGTCCATATGTCCTTCTTATTCTTTCACCCTACTGTTTTATGGATCATTTATGAGTGGGTGACCCATGTCCCCTCTCATTTCAATGTTTTCTAAAACCCCGAAACTTAGCCGTTATGCTGCAGACTTTTTCCCTCAAAATGCCTCTCTTTTCTCAAAAATTATTTTATGTTATAAATTGAATACTCAAAGCTCTTATTTCTACAAGGGTATTCACATATATATCAAAATGTTCCATTTTAAATTCTGGGATTTACATACATGAGACCCGCTTTCCCTTTCCGTGGATTTAAAGTGACGTAAAGATCATGTCTTTAAAGCAGTTTTTAAAACGTTATGATTATGAAATGAAACCCATTTATTTTATGCTATGTGGGTTATTTATGAAATGTTTGATGATGATATATGTGGCTCACATGATAATAAAGGCAAATTTAAGGGTGCGCCCTGATAGCGCTCCAATGCATTGGGTAATGATGTAACCACTAGAGATTACAATTTTCACGATACCTTGGTGAATAACCTTGGTAATTTTCAAATGACACCTTGGGGATGGACCTTGGTGATATGTTCATGATTGTCTATGTTAAATGATGTAGCCACATCTTCAAGTTATGAAAAATGTTATTTTTATTATGAAATGCCTCATGTTTTCTTTCTCATGCCTTAAAGTTCTTTTCATGTCCTTATTGAAGTATCTCAAGTTCACATGTAAAATGTTCCTCTTGTTTCCCTTACTGGGCCTTCTGCTCACCCTTTCTTTTGATGTATGTCCCCAGGTTATGAGATGCAGTAATGAACCTAGAATGAACTTAAGTAGACGCCTTGCAAGTGTTTAAGAAGAATGTTTTATGTTTTTTTTTATGTATTATGATCCTTGTTTCCAAGACACTAAACCTTAACGATCCTCAGATTTGTGTAATGTAATGAAAGTTTTTGTTATAAAATGGCGGGATGCTATAGTTGGTATCAAAGGATGGTTTAGTTATTTGTGGAAATTAGGATATAAAAACTTTAGGAAGAACCCTATAGAAAAGTTTAAATATAGGAAAACTTCCTGGTATTTTGGTAAGTATTGAGTAAGTGGTCTATCAAACAAATACATCCTTGTCTGGATACGAGCAGGTAGAGGCGGCTCTGGCACAGATGTAAATAGGGGTAAAACCCGAAAACACCGCTTTGAGCTAGACTCGAATGGGAACTGGTGCACGATAACGGGCCTTGCTGCACTCTTGGTTACGACACTCCCGGGGGATATGTTTGGTTAATCACATGCTTTTTATGAATCATTATGAAGGAATTATAGAGAAGTATAATTGTCTAAACATGAAGTCTTAGTTAAAAGATTCATAAATGAAATAAGTTTCTCACTAAGGTTTTATTCTTTTAGAAAATGGCGGGCAATAGGAGAAACCGTGCCGATGGTGACCGCAATGCACCATGTGCTGACGGCCCTCCGATGGAAGCCGGAATGGAAACATTCATGCGAATGATGAACCAACTGACTCAAGTTATGAGTAATAACTTGAATCAAGCTGAGAGGCCGACCTCACCACGAAGGGAACAACTTTCTGTTGAGTCCTTCATGCGTCAACGACCGCCAACATTCGGTGGATCTACTGACCCATTGGTTGCGGAACAATGGATAAGCTCCATTGAAAAGATCTTTTCTGTACTTCATTGTTCGGAACAAGAAAAAGTCACCCTTGCTGTTTACCGACTAGAGGGAGAAGCTGATCAGTGGTGGTCACTGATCAAAAACACGAAGCCACGAGGAGGGATGGAAGCTATGGAGTGGGAAGAATTTCGGGGGATTTTCTTTAACAAGT
Source organism: Viscum album (assembly GCA_963277665.1). NCBI lineage: Eukaryota > Viridiplantae > Streptophyta > Magnoliopsida > Santalales > Viscaceae > Viscum > Viscum album. The sequence continues at coordinate 1,531,010,890 of OY728165.1, forward strand.
ATTTCCCTCGTTCCATGAGAACGAAAATGGAGAAAGAGTTTCTCGAGCTGAAGCAGAAGGAGAACGAATCTATAGGAACCTATGAGATGAACTTCACAAGGCTTTCCTGTTATACCTCAAGCTTTGTCATGGACCCTAATGGGAAGGTTGATAGATTCTTTGGCGGACTACGACCACATCTGCGGAAGAATCTAGCCAACAGGGACTACGATAGCTATGAAGAAATAGTTCGAAGTGCTATGAAAGTTGAACTAGAGTTTGGGGAGACACAGTGGTCTCACAAATCTAATGAGAAGAATAGAACTCTAGAACCGAGCCTGGGAAGAAGTTTTGATCAGGAAAGAGGTGGAAAGCATATGCAACATGCCACATGCAATAAATGTGGGAAGAAGCATCCGGGGAACTGCTTGATCGGAAGTGGCAAGTGATATAGGTGTGGAAAAGAAGGCCATATTTCTCGGAATTGTCGTGGTGATGTGAAGCCTCAACTTCCCAACACTAACGACAGAGGAAAGATGGTTCTGGCCCTACCCGAAGTCACATGCTTCAAGTGTGGACAGCTTGGGCACTTTGCTAATCAATGTCCAAATCCGAGGGCGGTGGAGGGGAATCACCATCAACCTCAGCAGAGGCCAAGGGAGCAAGGTCGTGCTTTCGCTATCACAACAACTGAAGTTGAAGTTCCGAACGATGTGGTAGCAGGTACTCTTATTGTCCTCTCAAAACTAGCAAGTGCTTTATTTGATTCTGGTTCTTCGCATTCCTTTATTTCTTCCAAGTTTGCAAAGAATATAGAATCAATCCCCGAATTTCTTGAGGTAGAGTTGTCAGTCAAGACTCCAAGTGGGATTATCCATGCATCAACAGTGTTTAGAGACTCTAGTGTTTACTTTGGTGAGAACAATCTTATCGCAAATCTAGTAGTCATCCCCATGATGGAATTCGACGTTATACTAGGGATGGACTGGCTCTCAAAGTATAATGCTAAGATCAAATGCAGAAGTAAGGAAATCTCAGTAGTCTTGAATAAACGACCTACAGTTATCTTCCGAGGAGAGATATCCCGAACTGATCCCTATCTAGAAGCACCTCCAATAGCTTTCTTTATGGAGTTAATCGGTGATGATGAAGAAGGGAAAGGGAGCATACAAATTGAAGATGTTCCGATTGTTCAGGAATACATGGATGTATTTCCTGAGGAGTTACCTGGACCTCCCCCAGAAAGAGAGGTAGAGTTCTCCATTGAACTCGTACATGGGTCTCAACCGATATCAAAGACTCCGTATAGAATGGCAAATGTGGAGCTAGAGGAGCTAAAGAAACAACTCCAAGACTTGTTGGAGAAGGGGTTTATCCAACCGAGTGTGTCTCCTTGGGGAGCACCAGTTCTCTTTGTGAAGAAGAAGGATGGATCAATGCGGCTATGCATTGATTATAGAGAACTGAACGGGATCACAGTGAAGAACAGATACCCTCTTCCAAGAATTGATGATTTATTTGACCAACTTCGTGGGGCTCAATTCTTCTCTAAGATTGACCTTCGATCTGGTTATCATCAACTGAGGGTGAAGAAGGAAGATATTCCAAAGACTGCCTTCCGATCAAGATATAGGCATTATGAGTTTACTGTTATGCCCTTCGGCTTGACTAATGCTCCTGCTATTTTCATGGATTTGATGAATAGAGTCTTTAAGGACTACCTTGATAACTTTGTGGTAGTTTTTATTGATGATATTTTGATATATTCAAAAAGTCGTGAGGAGCATGAAAATCATCTGAGGGTTATTTTGAAAACTCTACGGAAGGAGAGGCTCTTTGGGAAGTTCAGCAAGTGTGATTTTTGGTTACAACAAGTGGCTTTCTTGGGGAACATCGTAACCAATGAAGGAATCTCAGTTGACCCTGCAAAGACAATGGTTGTGGAGGAGTGGCCTCAACCCACAACAGTAACTGAGATTCGTAGTTTCCTTGGTTTAGCAGGATATTATAGGAGGTTTGTGAAAAACTTTTCACGGCTTTCTAATCCACTAACCAAGTTGACTCGAAAAGGGGTTAAGTTCATCTGGACAAAGGAATGCGAGGAAAGTTTCCAAGAGCTGAAGAAGAGATTGGTTACTGCACCTGTATTAACACTACCCTCTATCGGAGAAGGATTCGTTATTTTTAGCGATGCATCTCTAAAAGGGCTTGGGTGCGTCCTCATGCAAAATGACAAAGTAATTGCTTATGCATCTCGACAGTTGAAGATTCATGAGCAGAATTATCCTACGCATGATCTAGAGCTGGCGGCAGTTGTTTTTGCTCTAAAGATATGGAGGCACTATCTTTATGGGGAGAAATGTGATATATACACTGACCACCAAAGTCTAAAGTATATTTTCACACAGAAAGAATTGAACATGAGACAAAGGAGATGGTTGGAGCTTATTAAAGACTATGATTGTTCAATTCATTATCACCCTGGTAGAGCAAACAAAGTCGCGGATGCGTTAAGCAGGAAAGATCCTGTTGTTCTGGCAACAATGAGGATCCTGGGAGATCCCTTGATTAAAGATCTAGTAAAACTGGACATGGGAATTATAAGGAAAGGGACATCATCAACCCTATCCCAAATGATTTCTCAACCTTCATTACTAGAGAACATCAAGAAGGCTCAAAAAGAAGATCCTTTGCTGCAGGATAAGTTCGAGGCTGTAAAGGATGGGAAGTTCCCTGATTTCAATATTGATCAAGAAGGTGTATTGAAATTTCGTACAAGACTATGTGTTCCATCTATTCCGGAGATAAAGAAAGAACTGATGGATGAAGCTCATAGCTCTACTTTCTCTATACATCCGGGAAGCACTAAGATGTATAGAGACCTTCGTGATCATTATTGGTGGGATAACATGAAGAGGGAGATTGCCGATTACACTACAAGGTGCCTGGTGTGTCAGCAAGTAAATGCAGAAAGACAACTTCCTAAGGGGGTATTACAACCGCTACCCATACCAGTATGGAAGTGGGATAATATCACCATGGACTTTGTAACTGGTCTCCCAAAAACATCCAAAGGAAATAATGCGATATGGGTTATTGTGGACCGTCTCACCAAGACAGACCATTTTATCTCTATTCGGGAAGATTTCTCTCTGGATCAGCTTGCCAAGATATACGTGAAGGAAGTGGTAAGGCTGCATGGGGTACCACTATCCATTGTATCTGATCATGACCCAAGATTCACATCAAAATTCTGGAGAAGTCTTCAGCATGCTCTGAATACTGAATTGAATTTTAGTACGGCCTATCATCCTCAAACTGATGGCCAATCTGAAAGGACTATTCAGACACTCGAAGACATGTTGAGATTATGCTCAATGGAATTTAAAGGTGGATGGGATCAACACCTCCCATTAGTGGAGTTCTCCTATAACAACAGCTTCCATGCGAGTATTCAGATGGCACCCTATGAAGCTCTGTATGGAAAGCGGTGTAGAACTCCTACTTGTTGGGATGAAACTGGTGAGAGGAAGCTTCTTGGGCCTGATCTTGTGCAAGAAATGACAGAACAAGTTCATGCCATCCAATAACACATAAAGGCTACTCAAAGTCGGCAGAAGAGCTATGCTGACAATCGTCGAAGGGACTTGGAGTTTGGTGTTGGTGACAAAGTCTTCCTTCGAATTTCTCCATGGAAGAGAGTCATGCGGTTTGGGAAGAAAGGGAAGCTCAGCCCTAGGTACATTGGCCCCTATGAAATCCTTGATCGCATAGGAGCAGTGGCCTATCGTCTAGCACTTCCACCGAACCTAGCTCAAGTTCATGATGTCTTCCATGTATCTCTCTTGAGGAAGTACATACCCGACCCTTCGCATGTACTGAACCCAGAGGTGGTACAACTTGAACATGACCTCTCTTATGAGGAGCAGCCAGTGGAGATCTTGGACCGTAGAGACAAGGTCCTACGAAACAAGACTACCCACATTGTGAAAGTGTTGTGGAGGAATCATAAATATGAAGAAGAAACTTGGGAGCCTGAGGAAACGATGAAGCAAAAGTACCCTCACCTTTTCAACTAGGCCTCAAGTACAAATTTCGGGGATGAAATTTCTTAAGGGGGGAAGAATGTAACGACCCAATATTTTTGAGTAGTATATTAACTTACTCTTATTGATTTAATAAGATGTTAATGGTTAATGCAGAAAGAGGGGTCGATGGCTTCATCCAGTAGACTCAACCCTTATGAAGCCCACTTATCAGAGCTTGGGAAGGAGGTAGCATCTGTGGGCTTCGCTTTGGACCAAGCCCAAGCCGAACTCCAGTGTGTCAAGCTTGAACGGAAGCTCCTGCGGGAGAAGTTCAAGTTAGTAGAGATTGCTACTAGGGCAATGTTATCTGAGACTCCCTCAGATTCTCTCACCATAGCACACCTTACACTTAGGTCTTATGCCAGTGTTATAAGGGGCTATGTGATGAGACCCTAGTTTCCTTGTGTAATCCTTTCGGGTGAATAAATTGCGATTTCTTCCTTTAGTGATGTTTGTGAAATTTCAAATGTCTAGATAATTTTAGAATGTATTTTATTGATGAATTTTGAAAAAGGGATATTTTGAAATATATATGTAAACCCTAAAATAACTAATGATGTGTAATGATTTTCAAAAAATGGTCTTCTACAAAAGTGTTCAGTAAGGAATTTGGAGTCTAATAAGATCAACTTAATTTTTGATGAATAGTAAATTATGAATAGTGATTTTGCGCTTAGGATTAGTAATATGACCAAATGGATTAGTAATTTCACTCAAAGAAAGTTTTAATATAATTTAGACACCTAGATTAAGTAATGTGATTCAATAAAATGGTTAAATAACGGTTTCATAAATTATTATTCAAGTATTAGTTTTTTCGGATGAATAGTGTTTTTTAATTAAAAATTTAATTAAAAATAATTAGAAAATTATTTTTATAAAAAAGACTTTATTTTTGAACTCAGAGCATCGATATTATGCTAAGGTAATTTTTGGGGATTTTTCTGAAAAAAGTGAATTTTCGATGAATAGTGTTTTTATTTAAAAATTAAATTAAAAATATTTAGAAAATTATTTTTATAAAATGGATTTCATTTTTGAAATCAGAGCATTGATATTTGGTTAAGGTGAAATTTTGGGATTATTCTGAGAAAGTTGAATTTTCGGTGAATAGTGAAAGTATAGTTTTTAAGTTACGGGTGTTTAATGACATCATTAAATGATGTATTAAGTATATATTCAATATGGTCGAATTATGAATAGTAAGATAAGGTGTGAGGTGTCCCAAGTGGCCAATACCATGGGAAAATACCATGGGCAAGCCCATGGTTTTGCCAAAACCACTAGTGAGGTGTCCCTTGGCCATTAATGCTTTGTCCCCTCACTTTCCCTATAAATACCCACCCTTTCCTCCCTTATTTTTCACTCCCAACTCTCCCCCAACGAAGTTCTGGTCTTCTTACCTTCCAAAGAGTCCTCCCAAGGTTCCCCCAAGCCCTCAAGGTCCAATCCTTTGAGTTTCAAGAGTCACATTTTAAGGTAAGGGATCCGACCCCTCTCTTTCTTTTCATGAAATCTCTTTTATGTCATTCCTATTATGCTCCATGTTTTTATGTGAGAGGATGTTCTTTTATATTCCTCTTACTTCCCTTTCATGTTTATATTATGAGAGATCCCCTCTTACTCTCATCATTTCGTTTTATGAAAGTTTAAGTGACGCCGTTAGGCTGCCGAATTTTTAAGGGATTCTTTCACCCTTCTCATTTTTCAAGTTCGATTTTCATGTCAAGTCTTTCAAGTTCCTTTTTATTATGTTGGGGTATGATGTCTATATCAATCATACTGATCTCTTATGATCATATGATGAGGGACCCTTTTTGATCTTGTCAAATCATTTTCTTTTGAAGTTAAGTGACGCCGTAAGGCTGCCGAATTTTCATAAGAGAAACCTAATCTTTTTCCTTCCATGTTTTTCATTTCAAATGGTATGTCCCTAAAATTTCGTTACCATGTCCATATGTCCTTCTTATTCTTTCACCCTACTGTTTTATGGATCATTTATGAGTGGGTGACCCATGTCCCCTCTCATTTCAATGTTTTCTAAAACCCTGAAACTTAGCCGTTATGCTGCAGACTTTTTCCCTCAAAATGCCTCTCTCTTTTCTCAAAAATTATTTTATGTTATAAAGTGAATACTCAAAGCTCTTATTTCTACAAGGGTATTCACATATATATCAAAATGTTCCATTTTAAATTCTTGGATTTACATACATGAGACCTGCTTTCCCTTTCCGTGGGTTTAAAGTGACGTAAAGATCATGTCTTTAAAGCAGTTTTTAAAACGTTATGATTATGAAATGAAACCCATTTATTTTATGCTATGTGGGTTATTTATGAAATGTTTGATGATGATATATGTGGATCACATGATAATAAAGGCAAATTTAAGGGTGCGCCCTGATAGCGCTCCAATGCATTGGGTAATGATGTAACCACTAGAGATTACAATTTTCACGATACCTTGGTGAATAACCTTGGTAATTTTCAAATGACACCTTGGGGATGGACCTTGGTGATATGTTCATGATTTTCTATGTTAAATGATGTAGCCACATCTTCAAGTTATGAAAAATGTTATTTTTATTATGAAATGCCTCATGTTTTCTTTCTCATGCCTTAAAGTTCTTTTCATGTCCTTATTGAAGTATCTCAAGTTCACATGTAAAATGTTCCTCTTGTTTCCCTTACTTGGCCTTCTGCTCACCCTTTCTTTTGATGTATGTCCCCAGGTTATGAGATGCAGTAATGAACCTAGAATGAACTTAAGGAGACGCCTTGTAAGTGTTTAAGAAGAATGTTTTATGTTTTTTTTATGTATTATGATCCTTGTTTCCAAGACACTAAACCTTAACGATCCTCAGATTTGTGTAATGTAATGAAAGTTTTTGTTATAAAATGGCGGGATTCTATAAAAATCTCACCTAGACATACTTTAATCATCTTTTCTAGAAGGAGTTTTTCACCACAACATTACGCTCTATGCGCATTCTGGAGCTGCTTCACCTACAGCAGGTATACATTATGGTGGATGAGTAATCTGAAGGGTTTACAGACATCTATTAGTACTTCATAGAAATTTTAAAGGACCCTTTATTTTGGTATTAGACCTTTGAGAAAGGAATCACATGGCAGATCAGGGAACCCATGGTGTCTTTGAGCATCCCCACTCTGGCTAGAGTGCTGGAGCGAGCCCTTATTTATGACTGCTTCATAGCATAGTAGGTACTAACAACTGAAGCCACTATCAGAGATCAGGTAGTATAATATTCAGTAGTGAGTGTTAGAAACTATACACGGGGGCCAAAGAGGGTCAGGTCTTTCAGGGGATGACCCCAGGACTCTATGTTGGCATTATGGTGCTCCAAGAGCAAAGGGAGTCAGCAGGGAATCAAGTTGTCCTTCCAGTGCGGGGGGCAGGGACACATGACTCATGATTGCCCGAACTAGCGCATAGAGGATCATTAGACAGTCAAGGGACCTCCAAGTTATATGAAAAATTTCAAGCAAGGTGGTCCATAGGTGTTATACTTGGAAGGGGAGTAGGCGAAGTGGAAGGCAGTGGGCGATGGTTCGAAGTACAATGTCCACCAACCCAAGGTGGTCAACCACGGGCTCGGGGATCCAGCATACATGGGAGAGGCTATCTTTAGGAGATAGAGGCCTACTACCACGACGCTCCAGAGATTATTAGATGTATGATCTATGTCTTCTCCACATTATCTATAGTTTTTATTGACATAGCTTCAAGTCACTCTTTCCTTACCACATAACTCATTCGAGGCTCGGAGACTTAAGTGGAGTTGTTGGCTAGATCCATACGATTAGAGACTCCTATGAGAGGGGAATCAAAAACTACACACTGGTTCTAGATGTGTGATATTACTATTGGAGGTGATATCATTGGCTAGGATCTCCTAGTAGTGGTGTCGAGGCCTTACGACGTCAACTTGGGCATCAACTAGTTATCAATAGTCCATTCTTAGATCAACTATTTTAGGTTCTCAGTGTGGTGTGTCTGCTGGGTTGAGACTAGGTCTACCTTCACCAGTTATAAGGGATATTTTGAATCATAGGATAAACTTTCTCAAATTAGGATGCAGCTGATCACTCACCAGTTGGATAACCTCGCCCTCGATGCAGTGGACGAGAGGAATCTGAGCATTCTTATAGTGGTGGACAAGTATGAGGATGTATTTCCTGGGTATGTTCTGGGATCACCTCTTTATAGGGAGGTATACTTCTACATCGATATTTACCAAGGGAAAACAACGATATTCATGCTAGAATATCGGATGGCTCCTACAGAGATTCATTAATTGAGGGTAAAGCTGGAGGAAATTCAAGAGAAAGTCATTTTGAGACCCATCTTTTCCCCATGGGAAGCCACAGTGTTTTTTTTCAAGAAGGAATACAGGAGCTTGAGTCTAGGAGTGGACATATGGTGCTTGAACCAGGTGACCGTGAAGAACAAGAATCCACTACCAAGGATTGATTCCCTCATCAACCAGTTGATGGGGTTGAGCTGGTACTCAATGATTGACATGAGATCAGGATATCATCAATATTGGATACAGGATGAGGATGTATCGAAAATAGCCTTTAGAAGCTGGTACGGTCACTATGAATTTTTTGGTGATGCCTTTCAACATGACCAATGACCTAGTAGTGTTCATAGGACACATGAGAAGGATCTTCCAGCCTTACCTCGATCATTTTGTGGTGGTCTTCATTGATGAAATCTTAATGTACTTAGCATAAGAGGAGGATAATGCTTTAAACATACAGATAGTATGGGATACACTTTGAAAGAACCATATTTATGGAAAGCTCTTGAGGTTCCAGTTCTGGATTCAGGAGGTCCACTTAATTGGACACATCATCTTAGATTCTGGAGTTGTTGTAATTTCCCAACCCTAGTTACCCAAAGTCGATGCATCATTTTAATACATTGGAATGATTACAAGGAATCAAGTCTCAAAGGACCGATCAGTTTAGCATTTTTGGAAAATAGATTACATACTTGAACATCAAATTACAATTTCAAACATAAAGTACAACATAGATAGTTCTTTCAGAACTCCTTTATTACCTATAGCTTAACCCTTCATATCAATCATAATACACTTCTTGGAAATCCTGGGAAAATAAAACATAAGAAAGAAGTGATCTCAGATGCTCAGTAAGGGTAAATAATTTATCGGAAGCTATAAACATTTAAGAGAAGATGTGTAATAAAAACAACAGCCTTTTAAAAATAAACATGAACATAACATGGTAAAAATATAATCAAACATTACCATATAAACATTCGCATAGATATTATACTAGTCGAATAATCAAATATAATAACTAATTTCATAATGATGGAATTCATAATGCCTGACTTTCATAACCACATAGTCAAGGACTCGTGCCATGACTACAAATAATTTTTTTTCCAAGGCATTGTGCAAAGACACTAGTTTTTTGATTGAGACCTACCGATGCTTCGAGTAGCTATAGCGGGCTCCACCCATCATTTACTAAGTCCAATGCATTCCTCATATGAAAAGGTTTAAACATAACATAAACATTATTTTTAAAACTATCATACAAAATGTCAATAATTTATCCATAAACCATTAATGGTATAAAAATAGCACATTTACAGTCAAACATAGCATAAATAATTCAATAAAATATGGAAGATTGTATCATGATAAATTAACTTCTAACAAGTTTAAAATCCATCAAAGGATAGATGAAAATGATTAGTAAAATTCTTTGGGAGAAATACACCTTTTTCATGAAATCATTTAAAAGTCTCACAATTTATAAATGAAGTCATTTAAAATAGATTTTTGAATCAAATTTTCCCATACCACTTTGAAACTTTTAAAAAGAATTATCATTTCAAAACATTCATTTCCGTATAAATAAATCCTTAAAATCATTTTGATAACATGGTCATTTATTAAAGGGGTTTAGAAAGGTAAATCATTAGAACTTTTAAAATGACGATCTTGTCAAATAGACCCTCCCATAAAACCTTAAAAGATCCATTTTGAAAACATTTTTATGAAATATGGGTATCTATGATAATTATGTCCCATAAAATACTTACACATTAACAATCTCATATAGCAATGAGATTGAGGAAATAACCCTTACCTTGTACATTCCTTTAGTCGAGGGTACGTTTAACATTCTGTATAATGACCATTGTATGTTATTAAATTATACCATAACCATATTCATATTTATTATATCATAAAATATTCATTTATGACTTTATACTACCCATTTAATAAGGATTTTCATGTTAAATTAACATTTCAGGCAATAACCACTTTCTTTATCGTACATGTTTTAACATGTTATTCTTGATCGTATCATTTAGATCATGATTTAAATACATCCAGAATATAAAACATGGTTTATATATAATATATATTTATAATATAAATATTTATAATAGATAGATATATGAAATGGAAAACACTGTTTATGGAGACGATAGGTTGTACGTACACATAAATGTTGTTTCTGTTTTTATATCATATTGAACGGAAGTAATTGAATAAGATATATGTAAGTGCATACTTACATACATACATATATAAATATATATATATATATACTCAGTACAATTATTATTTCTTATATTACATACTTATTAATAATATATATTTTTATAATCATCGTTCAATGATGTTCATGGAAATGAATCACATCGCGTTGTAGAGACGGTAATCCGTACGTATGCATGAGCGAAAATATCTTTATTTTGATTTAAAATAGTATGTAAATAGATGGTATAACATATATACATAATAATTAAAATTTTATATTTATTATTAAAATCAATTATACATCATTATTATACCCAGCCAAATAATAATGTATTGAATAACAACTACACCACGACGTAGAGACGGTAAGCCGTACGTACGCACGTATGGTGAAATGTCATTCATAGGATGGATAAAATAATGAATATGGTTGTACCATGTTTATAATAACATCATTGTATATATAAGATATTGTATTTATAATTTTAGAATGGAAACAACAAAGAAAGAAGAAGTAGAAGAAGAGAAGAACTTCAAAGATGTGATGAAATATTTACCTCTTTTTTGGGTTCTTCCTTTTGATTTGATCAAAAGGGCTCCTTAGGTTGGCTTTCTGACTAAAGTAAGGCCTCTAGGATTAAGGGAGGAAAATTTAGAGGATATTTGGTCAGGATTTGGCCGATCCAAAAGGCTTTGAAGGAGTGAATTTGAGATAAGGGGGAGTGCCCTTTTATAAGAGGGGTGAGGGGAATCTTAGGAGCATCTTAAAATATTATTTCATAATAAACTGATATTAGGTTTATAGTGGATCCAAAGTGACTTATTTCAAGGAAAAGGTGAGTATGGGTATAAATCCTCTCATGCAATAGGTTTTAGGTAAGTTTAGGTTACCATTTTACCTTATCGTTTAGATTGAACTCTCAGTTAAATAATTTAACTTTTACTGTGTCTTCTTGTATTCTTAGACTATATGGTTAATAAACTTACTCTAAACTTAAAAGAGAACCTAATGTGGTTCATTAATGACATATATAATATTATTTAATGCATTTTTTTGAACCTTAGATTTTCAATAATATTATATAATTTAATAATATATTATTTTAAAAAAACTCATTTTTGTCAATTTTAACACCATTTGGTATGTTTTTTGTGTGAAAGTCATAACAACCTTATCACTTCCAAAAAAATCATTTAATCAACCCTAATATGTCATATTAACATATAAAATTAGTTTAATCCATCAAAAGTATGAATTTATATTTATTGTGATATTTATAATATCAACTATTTTAATCTTTCATTAGTAAGGAAATTACTTCATCATCATTGGGTCATACCTAAATATAATTATTTAATGTTTAAAATTTATAAATAAAATACCATTACTTAACAAATATTTTAATCTTTATAATTAATATTTATAGTCTAATTTATCTTATGTGCATCCCTATATTAAAGATATTTTAGTTATTAAACTTTGAATTTAACATTTTTAACTCTTCTTTAAATAAAATAATAATAAATGTCCTAATCTAATCCATGTAGACCTAAAAGGTCATATTTTATTGCTAAGGTTTTATTTGGTTGAATTACACTTATCCAATAGAATTAGGACATGTGTTATGATAATTATAATATAATTTTTACCCTTAATTACCCTATTTACTTTAAACCGTGGTAAATAAAAGTCAAACAGTTACTATTCAAAAAAAATTAATTTCATCTTATTGAACCACATTTTACTTATTTAGGTTAACAGTGTCTCTCAGGTTTTTGAAATTCAACTCACATAAGCGTTAAAATTGAGTTTTATGAGAATTTTCAAATGCCTCTAAAGGTGGGTAAAAGACGATAAAATTTCAATAAAATTTTTATATATCTAAACTTATTATAAAATTAATCCAATGAATTAAATTGAACATATATATGTATTATGTATCGATTTTGACCTAAAATAAATTTAAATAAAATAAATAATTATTTAAATGAATATTCGGGTTTAACAAGTAATGAAGTGATTTTCACTATTCATCAAAAATTGAATGTTTTCAGAAAAATACCAAAAATTCACCCTAAGCTAATTTCGATATTAAGAATTCAAAAATGAAGTCTATTTTACCAAATTACAAACATATATGTTGAATTTATAAATTTAAAATTAATTCCCATTGTCAAAACCAAATGGCGAGTTTTTAAAAAAGTAAAAACTATCAAAAGATTGACTTGTCTTTATGTGAAATTTTAATGTGAAATTAATTATAATGACCAAAATTGTATTAAATGATAAAAATATAATCTAATTATAATTCCAAACCATTCAAATGTATAATGGAACACTCTAAATTATTTTGATTAAAAAAGTTGTTTTCAATTAAAATTTAGTATTTTAAACTATTCTCCCAAATATGAAAGTTATCAGAAAGAAACCAAAAAATTTATCAAAACTAAATTTTTATGCCCTGATTCTAATGAAGAATTTTATTTTTTCAAATTGAATATATAAAACTGTCAAATATTGTATTTAAAAAGGGTTTCCATTAAAAAATGGTAAAATTTTATTTTTTGAAATATAATTCTTTTGTCTGAAAATAATGAATTTGTTCTTATATTATGTCTAATAAAAACATAATATGGATTCTAATATTTTATAGAGTATATAAAATTCACAATTTAGTTAACACTATTCATAACCTCTTTTTGAATGGCTAGCTTGGTAAGTTGTAGTGCGACTGAACTCTGTGTTGCATGTAGTGGAAGTTATTGAATTAATTTTAAGAAATAACATACTATGAAATCTTGGGGTGTTAGATTATCCACTCCTTCAATAAATTGTGTCCTCGAATTTTTAAATTGTTCTATGAAAATAAAAGGTTAAAAATAGAAAATACCTTTGTGGAAAACCCACATCGAAAATTGGGCTAATAAAATTTAGTCTTAATAAGAGGGAAAGGGAAATGAAAAGGTCACCACCAAATTATGATCTCGATTAAAAGAACATTAGTGGAAATTAGAGACACATAATTGGAGGGAAAATCTAAATATTTATAGGGGTTATTGAGGTCATCAATCACAAACGTGTGAAAAATTGAGGGTCTCAAAGCCATCAATCTATGATGATTTAAAATATCATCGGTTAAACATAAGGTATTAGGATAAAACATTTTTGGTTTTAAGATCCCTTACTTAATTTTTAAGAATTAATTTCATCATAGTATAAGAGATAGAGAAAAATATACATGAGTATAGTTACACCATTTAACAAATTTCTACCACAAACTTATCTTTCACTCCAAAAGATAATAGAACTCATTATATTTATCCCAATCTTTTAAGGTTTCAAAAATAATGAATTTATAATTCATTTCTCAGAATATTTAAAAAAACTACATTACACAAACCAAGACATCACATAGGCCAGTGGTAGGTGATGCACCCTTGTCGTCCTTCGGTTGCAGGTTCAAGTCTTGTGGCCTTTCCGGACGTGACGGGTTGTCACCCGACCTCCGGGATGTCCTTTTTATTATAATCCAAAAATAATCTCAAGAAATTATTTAACATTAACAATGGTATCCAATGTCAAACTTAATATATTCCAACCTTTATACGTATCAAAAATACTTCTATCCAAACTCGCATTCCAATATTTATAAAGAATGTAATCACAATGAAGACCCTTTTTCCAAGTAATAACATGTGAATACCTTCATCATGTATTTTTCTAAAATATGGTAATACCCTAAATTACCATAAAAACTTATTGATTACATTCATTCTCCCTTATTCCTTATAGAATACAGGATATTCTCATTATATTCAAAAAAATTATACTCTAACAAAAATGGAATAAAAAAAATTAATAAGTTTCAAAGTAGTCAAGAATATCGAATATAATTTATCCAAATCAACCATCTCTTATTCCAAAGTTACTATCTCAGTATCAGGACCATATAAAGGTTTACCTTTCCTCCAACCATGTATTTTCAAAAATGTTTAGCATTCTGTTGAGTCAATTTTTATAGTACCATATAATCTCAAATCCTAAATGAAATAGTACTACAGTACAATCCTTATTTAGTTCCATAATTCATATAACTGGAACATCATAGATAGAACACTAAAATGACATAATTCTTTAATAACCACATAAGAAAACTAATCATTCCTCTTCATCTGTGGTATTATCATAACTTGATTATTATCTAATATCATCATTTCGGGCATACTCTGATGATTTGGAAATTTGTTCATGTAGTGTCCCAGCTCCTTACAGATAAAGCATTGTACATTTGAAACCTTTTTTTTACCCTTGTCATCACGTACTTGGTGTCCTTTTTCTCCACACTTATAACAAACTCTCATTCCCTTCAGGCAAGTTCCATAGTGTTTCTTCGCATAGTTATCACATATGGAAAAATTCTTCTTTCCCATCTTCCCTTTATCCATCTTTCTCTCTTTCATCCTTCGCTTATCTTGCTTCCCTTCAAAGAAATAGGACTCAAATAATTCTTTACTTATCATATTAACACATGATATTATTTATTCATATGATGAGAATATGTGGGAGACTATTTCCTTTTTAAATGTTGGCTTAATACCATGAAATATATTATCCTTCTTAATCTTTAGATCATGCGTATTGTTGGAGTTCTCATTCATTCTATTGGGTTCCATTTCTAAACAATGGCATACACTAGGTCAGTTTATGAATCGCAATTCATAATTCCAAACTTGTAAAACACTAAACATAAATTGAACAGTTTATAGACATAATCCATAATCATAAAAATGTTATCTTTGAGGAATTATATACTCTTAAATCATTCATAATGGCTTGTAATGAAAATGTGAATTATCCTAACCATATCCCCTGAGAGTGGCGTACCCAAAAGTGCAGCAAGGTTCATTATCATGTACAAGGATACCCCAGGTCAACCCAAAACTCCTTGTCAGAGTTTTCACTTCTAGGTACATATGTGCCAGAGCCGCCTCTACCTACTCGTATCCAGACAGGGATGTATTGCTTGGAAAACTCACAGAATATCTACATTACCAAAATTCTAGGAAGTTTTTCTATACTAATCCTCAATGTCTATCTTAGGAAAATGTGCTCTAATCAGAGTTTGTCTAAATATAGTTTCCAAGGCTTCTACTAAGCATTATCTGATAATAACTGTAACGCCCCAACCCCAGTTACCCAGAGTCGGTGCATTATATTAATAAATTGGCACGATTATAAGGAATCAAGTCTCAAAGGACCAATTAGTTTATCATTCTTGGAAAATAGATTACATACATGAACTTCACATTACAATTTCAAACATAAAGTACAGCTTTGATAGTTCTTTGAGAACCCCATTATTCCCTTTAGCTTAACCCTACATATCAATCATAATACACTTCTTGGAAATCCTGGGAAAATAAAACATAAGAAATGGGTGAGCTCAGATGTCCAGTAAGGGTATATAATTTAGGGGAAGCTATAAAATTTTAAGGCAAGATGTGTAATAAAAACAACAGCCTTTTAAACATAAAATTGAACATAATCTAGTAAAAATATAATAAAAAATTACCATATAAACATGTACATGGATATTCTACTAGTTTAATAATCACATTTAATAACTAATTTCATAATGATAGAATGCATAATGCCAGACTTTCATAACCACATAGTTAAGGCCTCGTGCCAAGACTAAAAATAAATTTTTTTGCCAAGACAGTAGTTTTTCTTAGGAGACCTACTGCTGCATCGAGGAGCTATAGTGGGCTCCACCCGTCACTTACTAAGTCCAATGCATTCCTCATATGAAAAGGTTGAAACATAACATAAACATTCATATTAAAACTATCATACGAAATGTCAATAATTTATCCATAAACCATGAATGGTATAAAAATAGAAAATTTACAGTAAAACATATCATAACTCATTCAATACAATAGGGAATATTTTATCATAATAAATCAACTTCAAATAAGTTTAAAACCCATCAAAGGATAGATGAAAATGATCAGTAAAATGCTTTGGGAGAAATACCCATTTTTCATGAAATTATTTAAAAGTCGCACAATTTATAAAGGAATTAATTTAAAAGTGATTTTTTATTCTAATTTTTCCATACCACTTTTAAACTTTTGAAAATAATTATCATTTCAAAACATTCATGTCCATATAAATAAATCCTTAAAATCATTTTGAAAACATGGACATTGATTAAAAGGGTTTAGAAAGATAAATCTTTAAAACATTTAAAATGTTGATCTAGTTAAATGAACCCTCCCATAAAACCATAAAATATCCCTTTTGAAATAATTTTTATGAAATATTCGTATCCATGATAATTATGTCCCAGAAAATACTTACACGTGAACAATCTCGGATAGTAATGAGACTGAGGAAATAACCCTTACCATGTACTTTCCTTTAGTTGAGGGTACGTTTAACCTCCTATAGAATGACAATTTTATTTTATTAAATAATACTAGAACTATATTCATATTTATTATATCTTACATGATTCATTTATGAATTTATACTACCCATCTAATAATTATTTTCATGTTAAATTAACGTTTCAGGTAATAATCGCTTTCTTTATCCTACGTGTTTTAACATGTTATTCTTGATCGTATCTTTTATATCATGATTTAAATACATCCAGAATATAAAAAAGATTTAAATATAATATATATTTAGAATATAATTATTTATAATAGATAGATATATTAAATGGAAATCACCGTTTATGGAGACGGTAGGTCGTACGTACGCATAAACGTTGTTTATGTTTTCATATTGTATTGAACAGAAGTAAGTGAATAAGATATATGTAAGTACATACATAAATAAACATATATATATATATATCCAGTAGAATTATTATCTCATATATTACATACTTATTAATAATATATATTTTTATAATCATCATTGAATGGTGATCATGGAAATGAATCTCATCGCGTCGTGTAGATGGTAATTCGTACGTACGCTCGAACGACAATATCATTGTTTTGATTTAAAATAGTTTTTGAATAGATGTTATATCATATATAAAGAATCATTAAAATGTTATATTTATTATTTACATCAATTATACATCATTATTATAACCATCCAAATAATAATGCATTGAATAACAATTACACCACGACGGGGAGACGGTAAGCCGTACGTACGCATGTATGGTGACATGTTATTCATAGGATGGATAAAATAATGAATATGGTTGTAACATGTTTATAATAACATCAAAATATATATAATATACTGTATTTATTGTTTTATAAGGGAAACAACAAATAAATAGGAAGTATAATAAGAAAAGAACTTGAAAGAGGTGATGAAATATTTACCTCTTATTTGGCTTCTTCCTTTTGATTTGATAAAAAGGGATCCTTAGGTTGGGTTTATGACTAAATTAAGTCATATAAGATTAAGGGAGGACATTTTAGAGGATATTTTGGTAGGGTTTGGATAAGACAAAAGGCTTTGAAGGTGTGAATTAGAGAGACGGTGGAGTTCCCTTTTATAAGAGGGGTGAGGGGCGCCTTAGGAAAATATTAAAATATTATTTTATAATAAAATCTTATTCGGTTTATAATGTATCCAAAGTTACTTATTTAGAGGCTAAGGTGGGTATGGGTCGAAATCCTCTCAACCAATAGGTTTTAGACATGTTTAGGTTACCATTTTAACCTTATCTTTTAGATTTAACTCTCAGTTAAATTATTTAACTTTTACCGTGTCTTCTTGTATTCTTAAACTATACAATTAATAAACTTACACTAAACTTAAAAGTGAACCTCATGTGGTTAATTAATGACATATATAATATTATTTAATCCATTTGGCCTAACCTTATATTTTTAGGAATATTATATAATTTAATAATATAATATTTTTAAAAAAACTCATTTATGTCAATTTTGACACTATAGGGTATTTTGTTTCTGTGAAAGCCATAAAAACCTTATTAATAATAAAAAAAATCATATAATCAACCCTAAAATTTCATTTTAACCTATAAAAATAGTTTACGGCATCAGAAGTATGAATTTAAATTTATTTAGTTATGTATAATATCAATTATTTTAATCTTTCATTAATAAAGAGATTATTGTATCATCATTGTGTCATAAATAAATTTAATTATTTAATGTATAAAAATTATAAATAAATTACCATTATGTAGGAAATATTTTTAATCTTTCTAATGAATATTTATAGTCAAATTTATCTTATGTGTAACCCTATATTAAAAATGTTTTAGTTAATAACCTTTGAATTTAACATTTTTAACTCGTCTTTAAATAAAATAATAATAAATGTCCTAATCTAATCCAAGTGGACCTAAAATATCATATTTTATTCATAAGTTTGTTTTTGGTCGAATTACACTTATCCAATAGAATTAGGACATCTTTTAGGTAATTATAATATCATTTTTACCCTTAATTACACTATTTACTTTTAACCGTGGTAAATAAAAGGCAAATGTTACTATTCACCAAAAATTATTTTCATCTTATTGAACCACATTATACTTAATGAGGTTAATCGTGTCTCTTGTATTTTTCAAAATCAACACACATAAGTGGTAAAATTGACTTTTATGCAAATTTTCAAATGCTTCTAAAGGTGGGTAAAAGACGGTAAAATTTCAATCAAATTTTTATATGCATAAACATATTATAAAATGAATCCAATTAATTATATTGAACTTATATAGGTCTTATTTATCTATTTTGACCTAAAATAAATTTAAATAAAATAAATAATTATTTAAATGAAAAGTCAGTTTTTTCCAGTAACGTAGTGTTTTTCACTATCCATCAAAAATTGAATGTTTTTAGAAAAATACCAAAAAATCACCCCAATATAATTTAGATATTACTAATTAAAAAATTAAGTCTATTTCACCAAATTCAAAACATAGAAGTTGAATTTATAAATTTAAAATTAATTTCTGTTGTCAAAACCAAAAGGTGGGTTTTTAAAAAAGTAAAAACTATCAAAAGATTGACATGTGTTTATGTGAAATTTAAATGTGAAATTAATTATAATGAACCAAATTGTATTAAATGATAAAACTATAATCTAATTATATTTCCAACCCATTAAAATGTATAATTTAATACTATAAATTATTTTGATTAAAAAAGTTTTTTTAAATTAAAATTTAGTATTTTCACTTTTTGGCTAAATATGAAAGTTATCATAAATGCAGCAAACAATTTATCAAAACTAAATTTTTATGTCTGGATTACAAATTAGAATTTTATTTTGTCAAATTAAATATATAAAAGTGTCAAATAGTGGATTTAAAAAGGGTTCTCCATTAAAAGGCGGTAAAATTACATTTTTTGAAAAATACTTCTTTTATCTGAAAAAAAGGATTTGTTCTTATATTATTACTATGAATCATATAATATGGATTCTAAAATTTTATAGAGTATATAAAATTCTAAATTTAGTTAATACTATTCATAACTGCTTTTTGAACGGCTATCTTGGTAAGTTGTGGTGAGATTGAACTCGGTGTTGCATGTAGTAGAATTTTTTGAATTACTTTGAAAAAATAACATACTATGAAATCTTGGGGTGTTACAGTTGCGGTGGATCTGGAAAAGATAGAGGTAGTGCTTTCCTGGGATCCAACCATGAAAATGACTGAGGCGCGTAGTTTCATGGGGGTTTCTAGATACTATTAGAGGATTGTTCCTAACTTTTCCAGAGTAGAATCACCTTTATCAGCATTAAAAAGGATGGGACAACCCTTTGTGTGGACAGAGATGTGCTAGCAGAGTTTCTAAGATCTGAGGTGGAGACTAAAGAGTGCCCCCATCTTGAGACTACTGAAATAGGGCGTTGGGTATTTAGTCTCCAGTGAGGCATCAAGGACCAGATTGGGTTGTTTTCTAATGCAGGAGTAAGTGGTGATCGCCTACGGCTCATGACAATCGAGGTATAAAGAGTTGAACTACGCGGCCAATGAATTGGAGTTAGATGTAGTGGTATTTTCCTTGATTATGTGGTGACACTACTTGATGGTTGAGCGGTTCAACATATACTCTGACCATAATATTCTCAAGTATATCTTCTCATAGAATGACCTAATCTTGAGACAGTGATGATGGATGGAGTTCCTCTAGAACTATGACTTTGAGATAGTCTACACTCTCGGGAAATGGAATGTTGTGGCAGACATGCTCAGCAACAGATCACGTTTATAGCTACTGAGTGAGTTGACAGAGAAGCTAGCCATGATGATGATATCCATAATGGATGATGATTTAGTAGATTACCTTTATTCAATGAATATAACTCCCCCACTCTTATAGTAGGTTAGGTAGGCACATATTTTAGATGTTTACTGTGAGGCACAACGTGATCAGTTATCCTCAGTACAAGCTCTGGATGTATTTTTGATAGGTGGGGAGCATGTCATCCTTTTCTAAGGATGCACTATAGTACCAATGATGTTGTGGGAGCAGGTGATGAGGGAGTTCCATACATCCCCTTTGGCGGTACATCCTGGTGTTGAGAAGATGTACTCGGACCTCCGATGTTAGTATTGGTGGCCAGGGATGAAGAAAGCAGTGGAAAATTTTGTTTTATGATTCCTAACTTATTAGCAAGTGAAGGTCGAGCATCAAGTCCCAGAAATCCAAGAATATCCACTTGAGGTTACAGAATGGAAGTGGGATGGTATCTCCATAGACATTGTGACCGGGTTACCATGCACGTCTAGGGGCCATGATTCTATCTAGGTGATCATTGACTGAATCACCATGTCATCTCACTTCCTACCCAACTTGGAGAAGGGATCATTAGAGGGTTTGGGACGCATCTACATCTAGGAGACAGTATGGGTTCATGGTGTTACTTCAATGATCGTCTTAGACCTTGATGCACACTTTACATCCCGGTTGTGGAAGGGGTTGTAGGAGGGTTTTGGGACTCAGCTGCAAACTTTTCACCCCCAGAAAGATGGTCAGACCAAGAAGACCATAAAGAACATGGAGGAAATGATTCGTGCTTGCATCCTTGATTTTGGTTGCAGTTGGTAGCACCACATAGCACTGGTAGATTTTGCATACAACAACAACTATCAGTCCACCATTAGCATGGCACCATTTGTGGCCTTGACCGGGCAGCCATGTAGATCACCTCTATGGTGGACATGCCTAGGTGAGTAAGCACTCATGGGTCTATAGTTGGTATGTAATACCAATAAGAAGGTAAAAATATTATAGGACTAGATGAGGACTGCACAGAGTGGGTAGAAATCATATGAAGACCAGAGACAGAGTGTAACATCCCAAGTAAGTAATGAATAATAGATATTTTTATCTATGTATATTAATGATTAAGATAGTGTTTTAGAGGCTTAAAATGAAAATAAATCCAATCTTAAGCATGGAATACACTAATATTCTTAAAAGATTGTTTTACTGCCTTTTGATGGCAAACCATTTTTGAATCTATCTTTTGACAATTTTATAAACTATTTTTGTCAAAATAAACTTATTCTTTATGATTGGGACATAAAAATTTACCTTGTGTGAATTTTTGGTATTTTTCTGACAATGTTCATTTTTTAATGAATAGTGAAAAATACTGCATTTTACATCAAAACTGCTTTTTAATCTAATTTATTTATATGATTAGATTATCTTTTGAATTGGTTTTGAAGTGAAATTAGAATATATTTTTACCATTTAATCCAATGGTGGTCATTGGAATCAATTTCACTTTGAAATTGGACTTAAACTGGTGTCAATCTTTTGATACTTATTGTTTCATAAAAACATGCTATTTGCTCTGACAGCGGGAATTAATTATTAAATTAATTAATTTGACTTATATGTATTGAATTTTTTAAAATAGACTTCATTTTTGAATTCGGAATATCAAATATAGCTTAGGGTGATTTTTTGGTAATTTTCTGAAAAACTTCAATTTTTGATGAATAGTGAAACCACTAAGTGGTACTTATAAAGACTGATTTTCCATTTAAATGAAATTTTGCCATCATTGTGTTTTGAATTTCAAAAATCTGACATACATGGTTGTCATTAAGAAGTAAAATGTGGTTCAATGAGATTAAAATAATTTTTTGGTGAATAGTAACTTATTAAGTTTTAATCGCGATTAGTGGTAATTAGTGTAGTTTAAGGTAAAAATAATGCTTTAATAATATGAAATGACCTAGACACATGTCCCAACCTTATCGGTTGTGTCATGGCCGACCAATACAAGCCATGGGTCAACTTGGGGACCCCATGGATCCACTTTGGTTGGGAAATGACATAAATAACTTTTTATTTAATGTAAAAGTAAAAATGACACAAACATAATATGTTTTACGAAAACAATTTTTACATGGTGTTATAAAGATCAGATTTTTTATTATAAATAGTAATTGGAAATATAAAAATATTTCCTACATCATGGTATTTTTTTATAATTTTTAGACATTAAATAAATTAAATTATTTATGACATAATAATGATGCAGCAATGACATCATTATTTGACGATTTAAATAAAATGGAAAGATAATGTAAAATCTATGAACTACACATGTCCAAAACCAATTGGATGAGTGGATTTCGAACCCTTATCACCTTATCCACGAATTATATCAATGTGGGACCTTTTAAAACCGAAACACATTATCAAATAAAGTAATATTTTTTTACTTTCCAAAAGTGACCCTCCTCTCCTCTTATAAAAGGCCCCCACCTCTACCTCATTTCACACACTCCTCAAGCCTTTGGCTCGGCCAACCCCTGCCCATTTACTCTCTCCACATCCCTATTCTCATCCTAGAGGATTCCCTTTGGGAAGAATCCTTTCAAAGGAAGCCTTTAGGCTCAAATCAAAAGGAATTACACTTTTAAAGGTAATTCATTCTCTCATGTTCATTTGTTTTATTTTGCTTCTCCAACCCCCTAAACTCTTTTTATTTACTTCTTTTGTAACAACACCAGTATCTTCAATATACTAGTATGTTTTTATAATATTTATTTGAGCTACACTCTCACACAACTACATCAAATGGTTAAAAAACATACGGTTTCCGTGGATGGCGAAATTCTGCCTCCCGAAACGATGATTGTTCAATACTCATTTAACACCTTCAAAGGTGGACATTATGATGTCACTATTTTTATATATGATATATAATATTTTTATGTTTTCCTTAAGCTTCTGTTTTTTTCATTTTGTGCATACCTTTATGGTTTCCATTATGGGTAAACACGATATCTTCATTTTAGGAAGTGCGGACTACCACCCCCTCAAAGTGATTTGATTCGTTAAATACCATATGTGGGACATATAAAGGATGGAACTATGATATTATATATGATATTATACTGTAATTATAATATACCTTTATATCATTACATTCCATTCTATAAAATATTAAACAGAAATGAAAGTAGCGTTCATGCGTACGTACGGCTTACCGTCTCCATGAACGGTGCATTTCATTTCTTACCTCTAAATGATTATGTAATATTATAAATACATGTATGTACTGGGTATATATGACATATATGATATCTACATCATGAATACCATTCTGGATATAATGAATACATGAACAACATGTAACTATAAAGGGCTTATTTTTTGACTCAAGTATTAATGATCGTTAAAACGACTGTTATTAACTTAAATAATTACATTGTGTTCATGACATGGTAATAAGTGATATAAAAGGAATAATGAACGTGAAAAAGGTTCTTAAGCTAGTAGAAATTAACTCAGGTTTATTATTCAGGACATTAAAGAACGATCGAGTCAAGTCGGACCCGAGGTATGGGACTTCGTCTCAATCTCCTTTCATTGAGGCATATTTTATTTTATACACAACTTTCTTTTATACGGTGTATAAACCCCTTTAACTTTTATGTTTATTCAAAAGGAATCTTTTTTATACAAATCATTTACTAAACGACAAAAGGGGATGTTTTTGTCGTACGTATGCGGCGACAACGACTTCTCCGCCGTCGTGACCGTTATTTGAGTTTCGGCTTCGTCTACAAGACATACCTCCTTTTTAAAAGAAAAATAAATACCATGTTTTACTTTTCTTTTATTTTGGTATTGAAAATGGTTTTCACAATGTTTTTTGTGTTGTATTGATATCTTGTGATTGAAATGTGGAAATGTTATATTTCCTTTATGCATGTTTTATGTGATACGATTATGTTATGGTTCTTGGGCATTATTATGAAGACGGTTGGTTCCGTGATAAACTAAGGGCGAGTGAGCCCAATATAGCTCTCCAATGCATTGGGTAACACGAAGGAGTGAAACGTTAAGGTTTCTCTGAAGAGATTTTGGGAATATACTATGATGGGTATTCCAAACGTAACCAAGAGGGTTACTCCCTACGTAAGAATGTTATGAATGCCTCAAGTTACCTTTATGTCTTATGATTTCTATGATTTATTCATGATTTTATGAGGTATGTTAAAATGCCTATGTTTTATGGGTAAAGTATGATTTCACTCTTATGTATATATGTACCCATGTTTCCTTTCCATATTTTTATAACCCATACTAAACTTTTTATGCTCATCCCAAGTTTTTTTGAAATGTTTTCACAGGTCAAGGGAAAGGTACATGATATGATGATAGTGTCAAGGAAGTGTCAAGAATGAATCCATGTTTTATTTTAAATATGTTTCCTTTGATGGGAATGAAGAATACTATCTTTATGTAACCACTTTTTTTATATATGGAATGTAATGCAAGTTTTATGATCTAATTCTCTAAAACTCTAAACCCGAAAAGATCCTCAATGTGTAATCTTGTAATAATTCAATATTAAGTAAGGTATAAGGTTGGGGCCTTATAGTTGGTATCAAAGGTCGGTTTAGATAACTTTAGGAGTTAGAATTCTATTAAATGATTATCCAAAATTTTTTTTTTTTTTGAAATGATATATCATTTAAAGATTATCATGTTTCTTCATCTAAGACATGTTTGTTCAGAATGGTTTTCCACAGAGGAAACAGGGAAGCAGTGCTAGGAAGGCATACAGTAGGAAATAACCTTCCGAATCAACATCCAGAAATGGTCGGAATTGGAACTGAAGAGTTTGTTGCAGTAATTGTGCAGTTGACTCAAGCGATAAATGGCGGTGGTATCCATACACGAGATCAGCCAGACCAACCGCAGAGGAACATGTCAGTGGTGGAACATTTCATGAGGCAACATCCACCATCATTCAGAGGATCATCTGACCTTGTGCTAGCTGAAGGGTGGATTAAAGTACTGGAGAAGATTTTTGATGTCATGGGGTGTTCAGACAATCAAAAGGTTAGTCTTTCTATTTACCGTTTGGAGGGTGAAGCAGATCAGTGGTGGTCTATGGTTAAAAATATCAGGGATGCCGATGAGATTGATGCTCTTGACTGGGATGAATTCAAAGGTATGTTTCTTGAGAAGTATTTTCCTAAGGCTGTTCGACTTAGGATGGAAAAGCAATTCTTAGAATTGAGGCAAGAGGAAGACTCAGTGGCTGCCTATGAAGAAAGGTTTACTCGATTGGCAAGGTATGCTCCAAATTTTATCTGGGACCTTGATAGTAAAATCAATCGTTTTTACTTAGGATTAAAGCCAAAATATCGAAGGGCATTAGCTTCTCGTGAGTTTAAAAGTTATGAAAAGCTTGTTCGATGTGCTGAGAAGGTGGAAATAGAGTTTGCCGATGACCAAGTTTTCTATAACAACCAGCAGAAGAAGAGACCGAGGTGGCAGGAGAAAGGTAATAATTCTTCAAAAAAGTCTGATGGTAAGAGAAATAAGTTTCCAGTTTGTGATAAATGTGGCAAAAGGCATGCTGGGGAATGTCTTCTGAATTCTGGGAAGTGCTACCGATGTGGTAAGATGGGACACAAGGCTCGTGATTGCACTGAAAAGGATCAAGGTGAAGGTAAGAAAAAATTTTATTTACAGTTAGTGAAATGTTATAAGTGCAATGAGATGGGTCACTATGCAAACGAGTGTCCGACAAAGAGCTTGAGTGATGGGAAGCAGTTAGAATACAAGCAGAAAGGGGTGGTGAAATCCTTTACAACTACTTCAGCAGATGTCGGGCCATCAAATGAAGTTGTATCAGGTACTTTGTTTGTATTTTTCAGATTATGCCAGTGTGTTGTTTGATTCGGGGTCTACACATTCATTCATCTCTAAAAACTTTTCTTGTAAAATGGGAATACCATCTCAAGAAATGACTCCTGAACTTTTGGTAAAAATACCTGGGGGGAATGTTGAGGCAAAAAGAATTTATAAGAATCTTCCTATCCTTATCTGTGGAAAGAACCTACTTGAAAACCTTATTGTTCTACCTCTAGTAGAGTTTGATGTTATCCTAGGTATGGATTGGCTCTCTATCTACCATGCTAAGATTGACTGTAGATCTAAAGAAGTTTCTTTTCAGAAAGACTTTCAGTTTGTTTACAAGAATGAAACCTTACTTTTGATAACATATCAAGAGGCCGAGAAACTTGAAAAAGATGGAAATGAATGTTACCTTGCACACGTCGTTGAAAATAAAGGAACTGTTCAGATTAATGATGTGCCAGTGGTAAATGAGTATCCTGATGTTTTTCGTGATGAGTTTCCTGGAATAATACCAGATCGGGAAGTTGAGTTTACTGTTGACTTAGTTCCTGATGCTAAGCCAATTTCAAAACCCCCTTATCGAATGGTACAAATTAAACTTTTAGAGTTGAAGGAGCAATTGCAAGATTTATTAGAGAAAGGTTTCATTAGACCTAGCACATCACCATAGGGTGCTCCTGTTTTATTTTTTAAGAATAAAGATGGTTCTATGAGACTTTGCATTGATTATAGAGCCTTGAATAATATCACTGTTAAGAACAAATATCCTTTGCCTCATATCGATGATTTGTTTGATCAGCTCCCGGGAGCTCAGTTTTTTTCAAAGATTGACCTGAGATCGGGGTACCATCAGCTGAAGGTAAAGGAGGAAGATATTCCGAAGACCGCGTTCCGTACGAGATATGGCCATTATGAATTTTTAGTAATGCCTTTTGGGCTAACCAATGCACCTGTTGTATTCATGGACTTAATGAATAGAATTTTCCATGAGTTCTTGGATAAGTTTGTGGTGGTTTTCATTGATGATATTTTGGTGTTTTCTAAAAGTAAATAGGATCATGAAAGACATTTAAAACTTATCTTGCAAACCTTAAAAGAAAAGAAACTGTATGGTAAATTCAGCAAGTGTGAGTTTTGGTTGCAACAAATTTCTTTCCTTGGTCACATTGTTTCTAAAGATGGAATAACTTTTGATCCTGCAAAAACAAAAGTTGTGGAAGAATGGCCAAGACCCACAAATATAACTGAGATTCGTAGCTTCCTTGGTTTGGCGGGCTATTACCGAAGGTTTGTTAGAAATTTTTCATAGTTATCTAGTCCAATGACTAAGCTAACTCGGAAGGGTGTTAAGTTTATCTGGACAAAATAATGTGATGATTGTTTTCAGGAATTGAAAAGAAGATTGGTGAATGCTCCAGTTTTGGCATACCTTCCAGGAATGGTGAGTTTGTTATATACAGTGATGCTTCATTGAAAGGACTTGGTTGCGTCCTAATGCAAAATGATCAGGTAATTGCTTATGCTTCACGACAGTTGAAAAATCATGAGGTAAATTACCCTACACATGATTTGGAATTAGCTGATGTTGTTTTTGCTTTAAAAATTTGGAGGCATAATTTGTATGGAGTAAAGTGTGAAATATATACCGATCACAAAAGTTTAAAGTATATATTCACTCAGAAAGAATTGAACATGAGACAAAGGAGATGGCTAGAATTAATCAAGGATTATGATTGTACAATTCATTACCATCCGGGAAAAGCAAATAAAGTGGCTGATGCTTTGAGTCGAAAAAGTAATGCTTCATTAACAATGTTGCGTTTGGAACGTGATCCTTTGGTTAAGGATTTGATGAACTTTGGAATAAAAGTTGTTGGTGGAGGAAGTCCTTCTGTTTTGTTTCAGGTATCAGTGAGATCATCTCTATCAGATAGAATCAAGCAAGCACAGAAGCAAGATAGTGAGTTGTAGAAAAAGGTAGAGCTGGTTCAGAAAGTTAAGTTGCCTGAATTCAACATTGATAATGATTGCGTTTTGAGATTTGGGAAGAGATTGTGTGTGCCTTTTGATTCACAGTTGAAGAGAGAGTTGTTATGTGAAGCTCATAGTTCTTCGTTTTCAGTTCATCCGGGCAGTACTAAGATGTATAGAGATTTGCGGGAGTATTACTGGTGGGATGGAATGAAAAGAGATATTGCTGATTTTACTGTGAAGTGTTTGACATGTCAACAGGTTAAAGCAGAGCGGCAGTTACCGAAAGGGATGCTTCAGCCTTTACCAGTTCCAGATTGGAAATGGGAGAATATATCCATGGACTTTTTTGTTGGATTACCGAAGACATCTCGAGGTAATAATGCAATCTGGGTTATGGTTGATCGCTTGACCAAATCTGCTCATTTCCTTGCTATACGAGATACTTTCTCTCTTGATCAACTTTCCCGTTTGTATCTTAAAGAGATAGTCAGGTTACATGGAGTTCCTCTCTCCATTGTATCGAATCGTGATCCCAGGTTTACTTCTAACTTTTGGAAAGGCCTTCATAAGTCGTTGGGTACTGAATTAAATTTTAGTACAGCTTTTCATCCTCAATCATATGGGCAGTCAGAACGAAAAATTCAGACATTGGAGGATATGCTACGAGCTTGTTCTATGGATTATCAGGGAAGTTGGGACCAACATCTTTCTTTGGTTGAATTTTCATATAATAACAGTTTTCATTCCAGTAACAGATGGCACCATTTCAGGAATTATATGGGAAGCGGTGTCGAACTCCAGCTTTCTGGGATGAAGTAAGTGAAAGGAAGTTGATGGGACCAGAATTGGTAGAAGAGATGGCAGAAAAAGTTCAGCTGATTCAGAAACACATGAGAACAGCTCAGAGCAGGCAGAAGAGTTATGCGGATAACCGGAGGAAGGATCTATCTTTCGAGGTAGTTGATCATGTTTTTCTCAAGGTTTCTCCTTGGAAAAGTGTGATGAGATTTGGTAAGAAAGGAAAGTTGAGTCCAAGGTTCATTGGACCATACGAAATTTTTGAGAGAGTTGGATCAGTTGCATACCGAGTGGCTTTACCTCCGAGTTTATCTCAGGTACACAATGTTTTTCACGTTTCGATGTTGAGAAAGTATATGCCAGATCCATCTCATGTTTTGAGGCCAGAGGTAGTTCAGCTGGAAGAGAACCTATCTTATGAGGGACAACCGGTCCAGATTCTTGACCAGAGGGAGCAAGTGTTACGGAATAAGGTGATTCACCAGGTAAAGGTTTTGTGGAAAAACCACATGATTGAAGAGGCAACATGGGAATCTGAAAATGCAATGAGGGATAAGTACCCTCATTTATTTGATAAGTAAATAAATTGCGGGGACGCAATTTTCTAAATGGGGGAAGGATGTAACATCCCAAGTAAGTAATGAATAATAGATATTTTTATCTATGTCTATTAATGATTAAGATAGTGTTTTAGAGGCTTAAAATGAAAATAAATCCAATCTTAAGCATGCAATACACTAATATTCTTAAAAGATTGTTTTACTGCCTTTTGATGGAAAACCATTTTTGAATCTATCTTTTGACAATTTTATAAACTATGTTTGTCAAAATAAACTTATTCTTTATGATTGGGACATCAAAATTTACCTTGTGTGAATTTTTGGTTTTTTTCTGACAATGTTCATTTTTTAATGAATAGTGAAAAATACTGCATTTTACATCAAAACTGCTTTTTAATCTAATTTATTTATATGATTAGATTATCTTTTGAATTGGTTTTGAAGTGAAATTAGAATATATTTTTACCCTTTAATTCAATGGTGGTCATTGGAATCAATTTCACTTTGAAATTGGACTTAAACTGGTGTCAATCTTTTGATATTTATTGTTTCATAAAAACACGCTATTTGCTCTAACAGCGGGAATTAATTATTAAATTAATTAATTTGACTTATATGTATTGAATTTTGTAAAATAGACTTCATTTTTGAATTCGGAATATCAAATATAGCTTAGGGTGAATTTTTGGTAATTTTCTGAAAAACTTCAATTTTTGATGAATAGTGAAACCACTAAGTGGTACTTATAAAGACTGATTTTCCGTTTAAATGAAATTTTGCCATCATTGTGTTTTGAATTTCAAAAATCCGACATACATGGTTGTCATTAAGAAGTAAAATGTGGTTCAATGAGATTAAAATAATTTTTTGGTGAATAGTAACTTATTAAGTTTTAATCTCGATTAGTGGTAATTAGTGTAGTTTAAGGTAAAAATAATGCTTTAATAATATGAAATGACCTACACACATGTCCCAACCTTATTGGTTGTGTCATGGCCGACCAAGAAAAGCCATGGGTCAACTTGGGGACCCCATGGATCCACTTTGGTTGGGAAATGACATAAATAACTTTTTATTTAATGTAAAAGTAAAAATGACACAAACATAATATGTTTTACGAAAACAATTTTTACATGGTGTTATAAAGATCAGATTTTTGATTATAAATAGTCATTGGAAAGCTAAAACGATTTCCTACATCATAGTATTTTTTTATAATTTTTAGACATTAAATAAATTAAATTATTTATGACATAATAATGATGCAGCAATGACATCATTATTTGACGATTTAAATAAAATGGAAAGATAATGTAAAATATATAAACTACACATGTCCAAAACCAATTGGATGAGTGGATTTCGAACCCTTATCACCTTATCCACGAATTATATCAATGTGGGACCTTTTAAAACCGAAACACATTTTCAAATAAAGTAATATTTCTTTACTTTCAAAAAGTGACCCTCCTCTCCTCTTATAAAAGGCTCTCACCTCTACCTCATTTCACACACTCCTCAAGCCTTTGGGTCAGCCAACCCCTGCCCATTTACTCTCTACACATCCCTCTTCTCATCCTATAGGATTACCTTTTGGCAGAATCCTTTCAAAGGAAGCCTTTAGGCTCAAATCCAAAGGAGTTACACTTTTAAAGATAATTCATTCTCTCATGTTCATTTGTTTTATTTTGCTTCTCCAACCCCCTAAAATCTTTTTATTTACTTCTTTTGTAAAAAAACCAGTATCTTCAATATACTAGGATTTTTTTATAATATTTATTTGAGCTACACTCTCACACAACTACATAAAATGGTTAAAGAACATACGGTTTCCGTGGATGGCGAAATTCTGCCTCCCGAAACGATGATTGTTCAATACTCATTTAACACCTTCAAAGGTGGCCATTATGATGTCACTATTTTTATATATGATATATAATATGTTTATGTCTTCCTTAAGCTTCTGTTTTTTTTCATTTTGGGCATACCTTTATGGTTTCCATTATGGGTAAACACGATATCTTCATTTTAGGAAGTGCGGACTACCGCCCCCTCAAAGTGATTTGATTCGTTAAATACCATATGTGGGACATATAAAGGATGGAACTATGATATTATATATGATAATATACTGGAATTATAATATACCTTTATATCATTATGATTCCATTCTATAAAATATGAAATAGAAATGAAAGTAGTGTTCATGCGTACGTACGGCTTACCGTCTCCATGAACGGTGCATTTCATTTCTTACCTCTAAATGATTATGTAATATTATAAATGCATGTATGTACTGGATATATATGACATATATGATATCTACATCATGAATATCATTCTGGATATAATGAATACATGAACAACATGTAACTATAAAGGGATTATTTTTGACTCAAGTACTAATGATCGTTAAAACGACTGTTATTAACTTAAATAATTACATAGTGTTCATGACATGGTAATAAGTGATATAAAAGGAATAATGAACTTGAAATAGGTTCTTAAGCAAGTAGAAATTAACTCAGGTTTATTATTCAGGACATTAAAGAACGATCGAGTCAAGTCGGACCCGAGGTATGGGACTTCATCTCAATCTCCTTTCATTGAGGCATATTTTATTTTATACACAACATTCTTTTATATGGTGTATAAACCCCTTTGACTTTTACGTTTATTCAAAAGGAATCTTTTTTATACAAAGGGTTTACTAAACGACAAAAGGGAATGTTTTTGTCGTACGTATGCGGCGACAACGACTTCTCCGCCGTCGTGACCGTTATTTGAGTTTCGGCTTCCTCTACAAGTCATACCTTCTTTTTAAAAGAAAAATAAATACCATGTTTTACTTTTCTTTTATTTTGGTATTGAAAATGGTTTTCACAATGTTTTTTGTGTTGTATTGATATCTTGTGATTGAAATGTGGAAATGTTATATTTCCTTTATGCATGTTTTATGTGATACGATTTTGTTATGGTTCTTGGGCATTATTATGAAGACGGGTGGTTCCGTGATAAACTAAGGGCGGGTGAGCCCGATATAGCTCTCCAATGAATTGGGTAATGCGAAGGAGTGAAACGTTAAGGTTTCTCCGAAGAGATTTAGGGAATATACTGTGATGGGTATTCCAAACGTAACCAAGAGGGTTACTCCCTACGTAAGAATGTTATGAATGCCTCAAGTTACCTTTATGTCTTATGATTTCTATGATTTATTCATGATTTTATGAGGTATGTTAAAATGCTTATGTTTTATGGGTAAAGTATGATTTCACTCTTATGTATATATGTACCCATGTTTCCTTTCCATATTTTTATAACCCATACTGAGCTTTTTATGCTCATCCCAAGTTTTTTTGAAATGTTTTCACAGGTCAAGGGAAAGGTACATGATATGATGATAGTGTCAAGGAAGTGTCAAGAATGAATCCATGTTTTATTTTAAATATGTTTCCTTTGATGGGAATGAAGAATACTATCTTTATGTAACCACTTTGTTTATATGTGGAATGTAATGCAAGTTTTATGATCTAATTCTCTAAAACTCTAAACCCGAAAAGATCCTCAATGTGTAATCTTGTAATAACTCAAGATTAAGTAAGGTTTAAGGTTGGGGCCTTATACAGAGACTGTTGGAGTTTGAGGAGGGAGACCATGTGTTCCTTAGGGTCTCACCCTGATGGGGATTGCAGAAATATGTGCAGGGTGACAATAATTCTCCAAGGTTCATTGGACCATTTCAGATTCTCAATAGAGTTGGTGATGTGGTGTACAACCTAGCTCTTCCCCCACAGATGCACTGGGTGTATGATTTTTTCCACATGTCATAGATTAGGACGTACGCGCATGATATATCGCATGACATCAACTATGGTGAGATGGACATTGACGATGGGGCGATGTCTGTAGAGTTCCTGGTGGATATAGAGGGTCTAAAGTAGTGGGTCCCTCATGGATGTTTGATTCCTTTGGTGTGAATTCAGTGACAAAATTAGAATCTCTATGATAGAACAAAAGAGCAGGAGGCTCATATTCGTGCTCAGTACCCCCATTTGGTTGATTATCCCTTGTTCTGGATTTTGGGGACATAATTCCCTAAGATGTGGATAATGTAATGTCCCATAAATTCTGTATTTTTTTTAATTTTATGGAATTATTCCAAGACCACATGCTTTGACGACATGTGATTTTGATGCCTCATGAGCTCAAAATGGAATTTTGAACTTTTTTTAGTTCACTTATATAAACATGCAAGTGAGTTTTTCTAAATTTTGAACAGGTGATCCAATCAAAAATCTGATGGCACCGTTGAACTCAGAAAACCATAATTCACATAGAAAGGACCTAACATCAATTGAAAAGGGTCAAATGGAAAATTTAGTTATTGGAAATTTCAGAAAATAATAAAATAATATAAAAAGTTACTTTATTTTATTTTATTTTTCACCATTGAGAAGTGGACAACAGTGATGCAGTGTAGCAATGAGGTGCATTAAAGGAAGACCCTTAATGGATCATTTTTATACTGTGTAATAGACACACTATTTTATAAATGGAACAACGTAACGATGCAACGTTGCAGCCCAGCAGAAATGATGTGGCATGTTTCCTTTTAATGAGATAACACAATGGGGAAATCAATTGGTGAAATTTTCCTCCAACAAACCTACAAAAAAATTCATCTTCTTTGATGAATGCTAAAAGGATCACTAGCTATGTCGATGCCTTATGATAAATGATATTGTGAAGCGATGAATGCCAATAGAGCTTTAATGCTCGAGGGTGGAGTGCTTCAATGACGAACATCAATCGAGGTGGGGGTTTATTTTTTTTTACGTTTTCCCCATTCTTATTTCTGAACGATGAACACAGATCAACACATGAATAGGTTAATATGTAGATCGTCTATTCTTGTAAGAGGGTGATGTTTTTTTGGGATTTCTATTCAACATTAAATTATTGATGGTAGAACATCATCCCCACACCTCCCCTGTTTTAAAAATACAATGTGGAGGGCTCAACCCACATCCACAGGCCATTATTCTTAGAGGCACATGGTCTCCCGACTGCGTGCGAGATTTTGGCTAGCTGCGTAGTGACAGGCTGCGATTGATTGACCATGGCGGGGGAGTCAGCCCCACGGACGACCTGTGGGGGTGATGTGAAGCCAGATGTGGGTGTCTGCTGCATCCTAACCAAGCGAAGAATATATCTGCCTCTGGCGGACCGAGCAGGATAGTGGGATAGACCCAGGCAGAGCCAGGCCAGGTCCCTATCTTTTCAGTATATCCGGGTCAGGTCGGTAGACCTCAAGTCGGGTCTAATGTCGTCGGTCTGATCGGGTCGGATCGGACTCAGACCCAACCGACCCCTTTTTGAAGAAATGCCTATATCATTAAAACTAGGCACCCAATTGAAAATACGTTTGCGGATTTGGAACCCTCACAATGAGGTGGATATTTTGGAATACTCTATGGAGGATTTCATGAAATTTGGAATTGGAAGAATTTCATGGGGAGTAGTTCTCCCAAGATCAATCATGATACATGTAGAAACCCTATGGTTTGGCTGAGACCTAAAGACTGCTGACGAACGACCCTTTCTAGATCGGATTCTATGGCATAGTGGGAAGTGACTTTTGTGTGACCCAATAGGAACATGGTGGGGAGTGGCTTCTATGTGACCCAACAGACCCAAAATACACAATAGGAGGATTATATCAATATGGCCTTAGGTGGTAAGTGGCTTCTGTGTGACCCAACATAACCATGGTATTCATCAGGGATGAGTATCACATCAGTCCTATGTTAGTGGGAAATGCTTCTCTGTGAAATGGAAGGCCCACTGTACTCATTGAGAAAGATTTATCTAGTAGTCCATGGTGTTCGACATTATGACGGATGGTCTTACTTTCCTACTCTAGAATATAGCTGGTGTGAGTTGTCTTGCTTCGTGATCATTCTTTTTGATCATTATTTGTGGTTTGGTAGGGGATTTATCTTTTTTATTTCCTTTGTTGTTTTTGGGTCCCTACTTAGTATTTTGTTACTCACCCCTACATGAGATTTGACCGCACGTGTTGAGTATGGTGTAGATGACCGCTGACTTGACGGAGGACCTGGTGGCCCAGGACCTGGTGGACCCCAGTAAGGCAAGGAAGGCAGGGCGTACTTCAATGGCTTCCAGCAGCCACTCAGTACTTGCCCATCTGGTAGAGTTTCCAGCGACGTCTTCCAAAGTTTCTTTTTTTACCTTCTTATTTTATAGTTTCTCTTTTGTTTGGTTTGTATTTGGTCCCATTTTACTTTCAGTTGTACTTGAACTCAGTAGTTATTTATAATGTCCTAATTGTTTTACTTTTCTAAAATTGGGATGTGGTTGTGTGTGTGTGCATACATGTACTCCAGAAAATGTCTCACACTTGTATCTTGACGCCTTCAGCACTAGTCACCAAAACCTATCCTTAGGGAGGCGGGCTTGGGGTATGTCATGGAACGGGCCCCCAAGGGAGGACTCATGACATTCTTTGCCTTGGGAAGTGAGAATAGAATGAACTAATCATTTAATATAGATTTAAATAGAAACTAAAAAAGACCATTATAAATCTAGCCATTAGAAATATGGTAGTTGGACATACACAAATCCATTAGGTTTACCAAAATTTTCTATTTTCAAATAAACAATTTACTTAATATATTATATATATATAATAAATAAATAACTAAAAAGTAGTTATTATTTTAATTACATTTTAAAAAAATATTTTTAATTGATAAATGATTATAAGATGAAAATAAATGAATTATTTTAATATCAAAAGATTTAAAATATTAAATGATTAGGATATAAATAATATCAATATTATTAGCAATCAATTTGAAATAATATTAAGAAAAGATAATGTTTAAAAGTTATTTTTCAATGAATGTAGTTTTTCTTTTTATTTTATTTTTTAATTTAAATGAAAAAATTTATAAATTTTATCATTTTAATTTTATCAAATTAAATAGTTTTTTTGATATATAATCACAATATTATATTAAGATTAATATTTCAAATTTTTCTAAAATAAATAATTTTTTGATCAGATAGTAAAACATTATAGTTTTTACAAAAATATTTGTGTTTATAACTATATCAAGAAGTATGTGTAACTTAAATAATTATTAAAAAAATCATGATAATAAATGTTTTTTATTGAAACGATTCATTTATAAATACTATTTTTATTTTATAAAACAAATGATTAATGTCATTGAATCTTAACTAATATTTTACAATATAAACTATGATTATTTTCTTATATTGAATATTGTATTTCATCAATTATATAAAATAAATATACAAAACTAATATCATATATTATCTCTATATTTTCATATTTTTTAATATGTTGAATAAAAAAGAGAAAAAAAATAGGATGATTAAAAATAATGTAAATGATAATGACAATTGTGAAAGGGTTATTTCCATATAATTGTATGCTAAAGTTATGTAATTTTTATATTAGAAAATAAAAATGTAAATTTTATAAAATAGATCTTATATTATGATTAATAATAAATTAAAATATATTATCAATAATTTAATTATTAATTAATTTAATATAATATAAATAAAAATTAATTTTTAAAACATCATTTTTTACAAAAAAAAAACTCTACATATTATATATTTTAATTGAGAAGATAATTTATTTGTTATTTAGAAATTTAATTTGATTAAAATTATGATTAATTTAGGCACAACACTCCCAAATTTTGTATTATAGTTTATATTATCTTATTATTAAAACATAAATAACTTATTTAGAAATTAGTCACTAATTTAAAAAAAATTATAATGTATGAAAAAAATGGTAAAAGCCTTGAATTATGTATAAAAAACTTGTGTAAATTAATTTTGGATGCATTATCAACCATATATTATAAAAAAATTATTTCAAACTTTTGGACCATTTTACCCATAAATAGTAACATAGTGTTATTGAAATGTAATGAGTACTCCCAAAATTACCCTTCTATTTACTTATAAAAGGGTATCACTTACAACATATCATGTCACAATAATAAATTTGAATTTCATCCAAAAACTATTT
This sequence comes from Viscum album, assembly GCA_963277665.1. Classification (NCBI taxonomy): domain Eukaryota; kingdom Viridiplantae; phylum Streptophyta; class Magnoliopsida; order Santalales; family Viscaceae; genus Viscum; species Viscum album. The sequence continues at coordinate 1,531,049,090 of OY728165.1, forward strand.
TATTATCTAATAATATTGTTCTATATTAATCTCATAGGCCTTTAGTACCAATTAGTTATCTCTTTCCATCTCATTCCATGGAATCCTCCAAAGGAAACCCAAGGTTCTCACAGTATAATGTTATTAGAAACATAATTTCGTTATTATATTTACATTACAAATATATTTTCAACCATATTATTTTATGACAACATAGTTTTTATTATGGTTAATTTTTTAATATCATTGGAATAAACATTGTCCACCTCTACGCTTTTCCCTTAAAGATAAACAAAATCATGATTAATGCATACATGCCCAATACCACCTCTATGACGCTATATATTTGGTTTTACTTCATTCCCAAACACAAATTTATCAAAAGAGTGAATTTATAAATAAGTAATATATATATATATATATCTTGTCTAATAATATGTGATTATAACCCAAGGTACTTTTTCCAATGTTTTATGTAAAATGAAATTATAATACATATGTATTTGTAGACTACCAACTCCTTAGACTGATGAATTCTATTATTCATCACCGTTATTAATGAATGGTAATAATGATGGATTTAATAAATTAGTATAATTAATAATAAACAATTATAATTCTTAAATGATAATTTATCATATTCCTTCATTCCATCCCATTACTTGATAAATTGGATTGTTATTCATGTGTATGGGCAGACTACCACCACCACAAGCAACAACATTAATTTATCATCTCCAACCTACATGGATTTTTCTATGAATGAATTTATTTAATATATATGATTTTTATGAAATGATTAATTTGATGAAAAATTTATATTATCATTACCTAAATATAATTCCTTAGATACAAATATCTATAAAACTATCTTGTTTAGGATAGTTTTTTCACCAACATGACAATATTATAATGTTTATAAAGTGAATGACTAAAGAATGTTTTATAATGTAAATACCATGCAATAATAATTTATTTAATATGAATAAACAATTTTTTAGAGTTATAATTATTCAATATATTCACTAATATAACATTCCTTTCAATAATTTCAATGAAAAAAGTTATCCACGTTGTCTGTTTTTGAAAATAATAACATTATCATTCACCAAATTAAAATGGGATATATTGAATCATGGAAACATAATTATTATATCATATTGAGTAATCTGGTAATGATGAAATTTTGGAGAAGAATTAATAAGAATGCCACTATTATTTAATTAGTTTAAAACAACCAATATTACTCACACTTGATAATGAAAATAGATAATAACAAACTAATATAAAAGTAGAGAATAATTATAAATGATGTTTTTTAAAGATTTTATATATAAATAATGTATTGAAATAATTGGTTATGAGGGTTTTTTATTTTTTTATAATATATTAGAGTTATTTTGACTAAGATAGAATTAGAGTTACATATTCTTTGTCTCAAACATAAATTCCTTGAGACATATTTGTGTTATAATCCATGATTTCTATAGGATGGTGTTCTTATTTCTCCATTATTATTTAATAACATGATTCTCAAAATATTATTGGTATTTGATGTTCCATTGTAAATTATTTCCTTCAATGGGGTCTTAATTCATATATTTCAAAAAATATAATGGTTTCATGGTCTCAATTCCAACTCATTGAGAAATTTTGTTGTTTGTGCACCATTTTTTCTTTTATTTAGTGACCATTGGATTTACATCCCATGAAATTATTTCACTATATTGGTCCATTAATTCATGGGATATAAAAAGTCTAATCAATTTCTTTTCTTAATTTAGCATTCAATTCTCATAGAAGGACCTGAAAATGAGATAGTGATGATGGATGTAGTTCCTCCATGAAAATGACTTTGAGATTGCATATACTACTGAGAAGGTGAACGGTGTGGCAGACGTGATTAGTAGGAGGTCTGGTTTACAACTGCTGAGTTAGTTGATAGAGCAGTTAATCACGATGCAGATATCGTTTATGGATGATGATGGAGTAGATTACCTTCAATCAATGACTATCACCCCCCACTCTTATAGTGAGTTAGGGAGGCACAACATTTGGATTTCACTGTGAGGCCCAACATGATCGGTTATCCTCAAGACAAGCTTTTGATGGATTTTCGATAAGTGTGGAGCACATCATCTTTTTTAGAGGACGCACAATAGTACCAGTGTTCTTCTGGGAGGAGTTGTTGAAGGAGTTCTATACATAAACTTTGGCGGTACATCCTGGTGTGGTGAAGATGTAAACATACCTCTAACTCCGTACTGTTGGCCAGGGATGAAGAAAGTGGTTGTAGAGTTCATTTCATGATGCCTCGCTTTTCTGCAAGTGATGGTTTACCATCTGGTCCAAGATGTCTTAGCACAACCACATGAGGTACTATAATGGAAGTGGTATGGTATCTTTATGGATTCATGACAAGGATACCATTCAAGTCAAGGGTTCATGATTCTCTCTGGATGTTCATTGACTGCATCACCATGTAGGCTCGCTTGCTACCTATCTTGGAGTAGGGGTCGGTAGAGAGCTTGTGACGACTCTACATCTAGGAGATAGTGCGGCTTCACGTGGTGCCTTTGATGATCGTCGCAGACCGTGATGCATGATTTATATCCTGGTTTTTGAAGGGGTTGTATGAGGGGTTTGGGACTCTACTACGCTTGTGCATACCTTTTCACCCCAAAACAGATGGACAGACCAAGCAGACCATACAGACCTTGGAGTACATGCTTCATGCTTGCGTCCTTGATTTTGGTCACATTTGGGAGGACCACCTATCACCAGTGGAGTTTTCATACAACAACAGCTATCACTCCACCATTAACATGGCACTGTTTGAGGCCTTGTACGGGAAGCCATGCAAATCACCTCTATGCTAGACAGACCTAGGGGAGTCAGCACTCATGGGTCCATAGATGGTATGAGCTACCACTAAAAAGGTGTGTATCATCCAAGAGTAGATGATGACAGCACAGAGAAGATATAAATCGTACGCAGATTGGTGACAGAGACCTTTGGAGTTTGCAGAGGGAGACCATGTGTTCCTTTGGGTCTCACCCTGATAGGGATTGTTGAAATATGGGAGGGGCGCCAAGATATCTGCAAGGTTTATCATACATTTTTAGATTCTCAATATAGTTGGTTAGGTGGCGTATAGCCTAGATCATCCCCCACAGGTTCACCATGTGCAAAATTATTTCCTCATGTCACAGCTGAGGAGGTACGCGCATGATACATCACACGATATCGACTGTGGTAAGCTATAAATTGATTATGGGGTGATGTTTGCGGAGTTCCCAATGGAGATAGAGGGTCGATAAGAGTGGGTTCTATATGGATGTTTGATTCCTCTGGTGCACATTCAGTGACAACACCAGAATTTCCAAGAGAGCACAAGGGAGAGGAAGGCTCAGAATCGTGCTTCGTACCCCCATTAGTTTGATTATCCCTTGTTTAAGATTTTGGGGGAATAAATACTTAAGATGGGGATAATATAATTCCTTGTAATATCTGTATTTTTTTAAAATTGAATAGAATATTTCGAGACCACACACATTGACTTCATGGGATTTCAAGGCCCTGTGATCCTGGAATAGAATTTTGATCTTTTTTAGTTCACATAAGTAAACATGCAATCGTGATTTTCTAACATCTGAATAGGGTCTGCGATCGAAAATATGAGGGCACTGTCGAACTAGAAACAACAAGATTCACCTAGAAAGGACATAAATTCAACATAAAAGGGTCAGACGAAGAAGATATTTTTCGAACTTTTCAGAAAATAATAAAATAACATAAAAAGTTATTTTATTTTATTTTATTTTTCACCGTTGAGAGGCGGACGATGGCGCTACGGTGTAGTGACGATGGGCATTAAATGAAGCTCCTTAATGGATCATTTGTTTGCAGCGTAACAGATACACTATTTTATAAATTAGATAGTGTTACAACACAACATTATAAGGTATCAAAAATGATGTGACATGTTTCCTTTTAATGAGATAACATGTTAATCAATTGGTGTAAATTTTCTCTAATGAACCTATGGTGAAATTACTCTCCTATAACAAATGCTGGCAGGATCACTATCAACGTAAACAAATTATGATGAATGGGACCATGAAGTGATGTACACCAACAAAGATTGAATCTTTGAGGGATGATCACTTCAATGAAGAACATCGATCGAGGTAGGGGTTTATTTGTTTTAGTTTTTCCCCATTCTTCAATCTAAATGACAATCGCAGATCAACCCATGAATAGGTTAATCCACGGATCGTCCATTCTTCTAAGAGGGTAATGTATTTTTGGGATTTCTTGTCACATAAATAACTTATTTTAAAGTTATTTTTAATTTATTTTCTATTCATGCTTTGTTTTGGGGGTTTCCAAAGGTTTTATGGAGAATATGTGGGTTTTCAAGAATTGGGCCAAACCGTGAGCCCAATTCCAGATTTAAAAATAAATTTTTGTTTCTTTTATAAATTTTTCATTTTTTAATATTTTTCAGTAATTCTAACTCCTAAATTTCGTCCCCTGATATATTAACACCACATTTAAATTTGGAGCCTTTATAAATCCATAATCATGGGGGATTTGGGTTTTTATTTGAGAATTGGGCCAACCCGAAAGCCCATTTTCCAGTTTTAAATTGTTTTTTTAATTTTTTAATATCTTATTAATTATAATTAATTTTTCGGTGATTCCACCTCCCCCTAGACCCTAAGGAGCTCAGGCGCGCTCCCATTAATTTTACCCCTCTTTGGAGCTCGTTTGCATTGCGATGAAGTGCTTAGATTCTTAGGGTTTCAAAAATCGGGCAGATTTGAGGAGGTAAGTTATTTACATCATAACTCTCTCAATTATTACTATTTTTCCCCCATTCCAGTTCTTATATGATCTCATAATCCCTATTCGAACATACCATTAATTGTTGGATGTTTTCAAATTCAGATTCTGGTGGATTTTGAGTCGTTTTCTTCAAGATTATTTTGGATATGTGTTTCTCTCTTCAATTCCTTCCTTCTCTTTAGGGTTTCCTCCCACTTTCATAAATTGATAGAGTGTCCAGATATTAGGGTTCATGCCTAGGGTTTGATTTGGGGTATTTTTGGTGAAATATTATGTTTTAGGGTTTGTTTTCACATCCTTGTGGTGCGGCGGAGGTGCGGTTGAGGTTTCTCACCAAGATTGAAGGGTTTTGACTCAAAAGGTAGGTGGTTCCATGTGTAAACAATTAGTGATGAGTTAGCTTGCTGTATTTAACCATTTTTCATATTCCTCATATGTTGGGTGGGGTGAGAAAATTTTTTATGATTGATTTGGTTATGAGTTAAATTTTATAGTCGCTTTTTAACATGAAATTGGGTGTTTTCCTGTGTAACTCATGGGGTTTTATTTGGGTGTGGTTTATAACTTATGAAATTGGTTCATTAAATCTTGTTTGGCCTGCCAATTCTGGTTTGTTAATTTAATAGTGTCATTTGGTTCTAAAAAGAAGGGTTTTGAATAGGTTTGATGTGTAAAACATTGTTATACTTCTTGAGGTCATTTTAGGAAAATGTGTGTTTTCATTTGTATCTTTTGTGGTATTATTCAAGGTTATTTTATAACACTTGAATGTGTTTTTATAAATGTATCTAGGACTTCCAATTCTACTTTTGATAGGAATTGGTATGGTTTTGGTCTTAAATGGGGGTTATTAAATGGGTTTTGTGTGCAAGACATAGTTACACCCCTTGAGTTGTTTTTTTTGAAAATTGTGAATATTTTGTTTGGTTAAACAAAGTGGATAAAAGAGTGTATATGTACTTTTTGGGGGGTGTGATCACCTAATATGAGTTTTTGAAAGGTATGGTGGTTATTTAAGATTTCAAATATTTTTTTAGAATGTTTTATAAAGTGCATAAATGTTTTAGAAAATGGGAAGAGAGCTGCAAAACATGGTTGTGGGTTGTTTTGTGTGAGTGTGTTGTGAAAATTGAATTTTGTTGATGAAAGTGGTATTATATGTTATTTGAGTGGGCTGTTATGTGAGTTATAATGTCTTGGAATGGTTTATAAAAATGGTTTAAAGGATTTGTTGAAGTGTCCATGTAATGTGAAGAGTGTTGTGGGTTATTTTTGTATGAGTTGGATTTTAAAATCAATTTGAATGAAAAGTGTACTTTTGTGACTTGTGTGGTATACATGTGGTCTGTTTGGTGAATTTTAGATATGGAAATGATATTTTCATGTGCAAAGTATATATCTTGACTTGTTGAACTTGTTTGAGCACAAAGGTAAAACCCGGGTATCTAGGTGGTGGACGTGTACTAGTATGCTAGTGAATCTGTGAGGTTTGGCCTCAGTTTCACTTAGCAAGATTGACGCTTACAACTCTAACTAAACTATGATGATGATTATTGGAGACCACTAGGTTATGGGTATGTTCCCTACTAGTGGCTCGTGCATGAGAATGGATATTTGTGATGGTTACTCTCACCAAGATACGAGGTACCTGGGACCCACAGCTAGCTAGTGCCTAGGGGTTATTTCCCATTGATTGTGCTCACTGGATACTTTGTTATTACCGTCGGTATATGGTATGAGAGGCTGTAAAATTCAGTAGCTATGGTATTTATTTTAAATGTTTTTATTCTTTAAATTATCCCACCTAAAAACTGTTTTTATTTAATGTTGCATCTTTTAGAAATTTTAACTAGCATCTCATGTCTTTGAAAACTTGCATGCTTTTCGCCATTAAATGTTTATCACATGGAATATATTAGTGGTGGTATCCTATTGGGCTTTGTCTCACACCCTACTTACACCCTTGGGTGTAAGTAGACTTGGTTATTTTTGTTGTCATAGGTTGGGTACAGTTTTTTTTGGTTCCAGTGGTTCGGGTTTCTAGCAGGTCCTTGGTAGTGAAGTCTTGTGGAGATAGCATAAGGGTGGTTCCCCTTGACAAAAGGGTTCTTGGGATGTCCTTATTTGTTTTTTTACCTTTGTAATGGTCTTTAAATGTAGTTTTAACTTATGTAATTCAGTTCTGAAATTTTGTAAAATATGGTTTTAGTTGAAAAATCCAGATTTTTTTTATTGAGTTTTTTTGTTGTTTAATGTTTATAAAATCGGGTAAATCGTTCCCAATTATCATTATATGATACCCGGCCACTTGTTCCAGCCCGTGGGGATTGGGAACACCCTTCGGGCCTTGTCACGGGCTGGGTTTGGTGTCGATTTTGGCGGCGACCAGATTTGGTTCGTGACATTTCTATACTAGATTTAGTTATTGTTGGTGGAACATCATCCCCAAAACCTCCCATATTTTAAAACTGCAATGCAAAGGGAGAAACCCACATCCACGGATCATTTTTCTCAGAGTCACACAGTCTTAAGAATGCATGCTGGAGTTTAGCTAGTCATGTAGAGACATGTCGTAGTTGAGTGACCATGATGGGGGAGTCAAACCCACAGACGACCCACTGGGTGATGGGTAGCTGGATGAGGCCACCTGCAGCTTCCCGACCAGAAGGAGAACCGGTCCACCCCTGGCGAACTGGGAAGGCCAGTGGTCCAGAACCAGGCCAGGCTAGGCAAGACCCTGGACGGGCTAGGCCAGGTCCCTATCAGGTTAGTGGACCCGGGTCGAGTCCAGTGGGGTCTGTCTGTCCTGGTCGGATCGGACCTAGACCCAATTGACCCCTTTTTGAAAAAAACGCCAATATATTTCAAACCTGACTTCCGATTGACAATACATTTGAATAATTGGAACCCTCGCGATGAGGCAGATCCTTTGGCATACTATATGGAAGATTTCATGGAATTTGGGATTCAAAGGATGGATTGGGGAGCGGTTCTCCTTAGATCAAGCGTGACACCTGCAGATACCATGCGATTTGGCTAAGACCTAAAGACTACTGACGAGTGACCCTCTTTGGATCGGATACTACGGCACAGTGAGAATTGGATTCTGTGTGACCTGATAGGACCATGGTGGGGAGAGACTTCTATGTGGCATGACAAACCCACGATACTCAATAGAATGATTATCTCAGTATGGCCATAGGTGGGAAATGGCTTCTATGGGACCTAGTATTCCCAGAGTGGGGAGGGGCTTTTGTGTTACCCAATATTCCTACGATACTCGTAAGGGATGAGTTCTACAATAGTCCTGTGTTAGTGGGAAATGGCTTATATGTGTCTCGGAAGGCCCACTGTACTCATTGAGGAAGATTTATCTAGTATCCAAAGGTGTTCTACGCTATAAAAGATGGTATTACTTTCCCACTTTAGAATATACCTAGTGTGAGCTGTCTTGCCTCATGATCATGCGTGTTGATCGTGGTTTTTGGTTTGTTTGTGGATTTATTTTTGGTCTTTCCTTTGTTGTTTTGGGGTCTCTAATGTGTATTTTGTTACTCAACCCTACATGGGATTCGCCTGCACGTCTTGCGTCTAGTGTAGACAACCACTGACTTGATGGAGGACTTGGTGGACCAGGACCTGATGTTTCTGAGTGAGACCAGGAAAGAGGGCGTACATATACGACTTGCAATATATACTATGTACTTACCCATCAGGTGGAGTTTCCAACAGACATCTTCCAAAGATTCTTTTATACTTTACTGTTTTCTAGTTAGTCTTTTCTTAGGTTTATATTCTATACTATTTTATATTTATTTGTACTTATACTCATTGGTTATTTATAATGGCCTAATTTTTTACCTTTCCATCTTTGGGATGTGGTTGTTTGTGTGTCCATACAAGTACACAAGAAAATGTATCCCATTTGCAGCTTGACGCCTTCCGTTCTAGTCACCAAACCCTGGCCTTTGGGAGGCGCGAATAGGGTATGTCACGACATGGACCCTGAGGTACGACTTGTGACATCTTGTGCCTTGGGAAGTGAGAATAGAAAGAACTACTCATTTAATAGGACTTTAAATAGAAACTAAACAAGACTTTTATAAATCTATCCATTGAAAATATGGTAGTTGGATATACCTGAATCCAATAGGTTTACAAATTTTTTTTATTTCTAACAAACTATTTACATAATATATTATATATATAATAAATAAAAAAACTCAAAAGTAGTTTTTATTTCAATTAATTTCTCAAAAAAAAATTAAGTGATAAATGATAATAAGATAAAAATCAATGAATTATTTTAATATCAAAATATTGAAAAAATTAAATATTTATGGTAAAAATAATATCTCTTTTATTAGTAATCAATATGAAATAATATTAAGAACATAGGATGTTTAAAAGTCTTTTTTTCAATGATAGTAGTATTTATTTTTATTTAATATTTAAATTTAAAAGACAAATTTATAAATTTTAGCATTTTAATTTTATTAAATTAATTATTTTTTTCGATATATGATCACAATATTATATTAAGATGAATATTACTTATTTTTCTGAATTAAATAATTTTTTTGGTAGGATAGTAAAAAAATACTACTTTTACGAAAATCGTAGTGTTTATAACTATATAAAGAAGTATGTGTAACTTAAATAGTTATAAAATATTTTCATGATAAAACATGTATTTATTGATCGAAATGATTCATTTAAAAATAATATATTTATTTTATACAACCAATAATTTTGGCCTTTAAATCTTAACTAATATTTTACTATTAAAAAATCAATATTTTATAATATTGAATATTGTATTTCATCACATATATAAAATAAATATACAAAACAAATATCATATTTTATCTTAATATGTTCATATTTTGTAATATGTTCAATAATAATATAGTAAAAAAATTATGATTATTAAAAATAATTTAAATGATAATGATAATGGTGAAAGGGTTATTTTCACATAATTGTTTGATTGAAGTTGTGTAATTTAAAAATTACAAAATATAAATATATATTTTATAAAATAGATATTATATTAAAATTAAACATAAACTGAAATATATTATCACTAATTTAATTTTTAATTAATTTTATATAACTTTACTAATAATTAACTTTTAAAATATCATTTTTTACAAAAAAAAATTACATATTATATATTTTAATTAATAAGATAATTTTTTTATTTAGATATTAAATTAGATTAAAAATAGAATTAATTTAGCCACAAGACACCCGAATTTTGTATTATAGTTTATATTATATTATTAATAAAACATAAATTACATAATTAAAATTTAGTCACCAATGTAAAAAAATCATATTGTGTGAAAAACTAATGGTTAATACATTGAATTAGTTATAAAAAACTTGTGTAAATGAATTTGGGAGGCATTATCAACCATATATAATAAAAAAAGTATTATTTCAAAATTTTGGATCATTTTACCGATAAAGTGTAACATAGAGTTATTGAAATGTAATGGGTACTCCAAAAATTATTCTTATATTCACTTATATAAGGGGAACACTTACAACATATCATGTTACAATAATAAATTTTAATTTCATCCAAAAAATATTTTATTTTCTCATAAAATTGTTCTATAACAATCTCACATGCCTTTAGTACTAATTAGTTATCTCATTCCCTCTCATTCAATGGAATCCTCCAAAGGAAACCTATTGTTTTCAACGTAAGTAAAATATTTTTAGTCACATCATTTTGTTATTATATTTACAATAAAAATATATTTTCCACCATTTTATTTTACGACAACATAGTTTTTATTATGGTTAATTTTTTAATATCATGGGAATTAATATTATTCACCTCTCCACTTTTCCCTTAAAGAAAAATAAAAACATGATTTGTGCATACGTTCTCAATACCACCTCTATGAAGCTTTATATTTTGTTTTACTTAATTTCCAAACACGTGTTTATCAAACGTGTAAATTTATAAATAAGTATAATATATATATATATCATGTTTAATAATATGAGATGATAACCCATAATAATTTTTCAAATATTTAATGTAAAAAAGAAATTATAATCCTTACATACGTATAGACTACAAGCTCCATAGAATTATGCATTCCATTATTCATCACCACTATTCATGACTGGTAATAATGATGGATTAAACAAATGAGTATAATTAATAATAAAAAATTATTATTATTAAATTATAATTTAATATAATCCTTCATTCCATCCTATTATTTTACAAATTGGATTATTAATCATTCATATGTGTAGACTACCACCATTAAAAGCGAAGACATTAATTTATCATCAGCAACCTACATTGATTTTTATATGAATGAATTTATTAAATATATATGATTTTTGTAAATGGTTAATTTGATGAAAAATTTATATTATCATTACAAAAATATAATCCCTTAGACACAAATATTTATAACATAATCTTTTTAGTGTTAGTTTTTTCACCAATGTGATCATTATTATATGGTTTATAAAATGAATGATTAAGGAATTGTATATAATGTAAATACCATGTAACAATAATTTATTTAATTTTAATAAAAAAATTTAAAGGATTTATAATTATTTATTATATTTACTAATATAACATTCCATTCAATAAGGTCACTGAAAAACATTATTCACGATTTAAATTTTCAAAAATCATAACATTATCATTCACCAAATTAAAATGGGACACATTGAATCATGGAAACAAAATTATTATATCATATTGAGTAATATGGGAATGAGGAAATTTTGGAGAATAATTAATAAGAATTCCACTATTATTTAGTTAGTTTAAAGCAACCAATATTACTCACACTTGATAAGGAAAATAGATAATAACAAACTAATATACACATAGAGAATAATTATAAATGATTTTTTTAAAGGTTTTATATATAAAAAATGTATTTAAATAATTGGTTATGATGTTTTATTATTATTTTATAATATATTAGAGTGTATTTTACTACGAGAAAATTAAAGTAAAGTATTCTTTTTCTCAAACAAAAATTCCTTAAGAAATTTTTATGGTATACTCCCTGTTTTGTATTGGATGGTATAATTATTTCCACATTATTATTTAATTACATTATTCTCTAAATATCACTAGTATTTGATGTTCTATTTGAAATTATTTCATTCAATGGGGTTTTAATTTAAATATTTAAAAAAAATAATGGTTTCATGGTCTTAATTACAACTTATTGAGAAGTGTTATATTTTGTGCTCCATTTTTCCTTTTATTTAGTGACCATTGGATTTACATCCCATGAAATTATTTCACTATATTGGTCCATAAATTCATGGGATATAAAAAAGGATAAGCAATTTATTTTCTTCATTCAACATTTAATTCTCATGTTACCCAAACCTTAAGGGTTTTTATAACTCAATATCTTTGCGTTGAACTATAATGAATAATGTTGAACTATTTTCTAAAGGATAATTAACAATTTATTTCCTTATTCCATATAAATTTTATTCATTAAAACCAATTTATTATTCCATTGATAAGGGTAATATCCATTTCATTTGGAATATTATCGTTGTGGTATATTCTCGTAGTTATCCACTGTATTCCACTTATTGATTGGGTAAATTGTTGTATTAACCATATACACATTACTCTAAACCATGTAAGTTTGTAGTATGATTACATTGAAATCAATTACACTTTTGGAATTAAACATATGCCAATTACTCTATATGGTGTTATTTTCATGGATACATTCTTGGAGAGATACTCCATTAATTGATTGGGGAAATAAGGATAATTCATATACATTTTTTCCAAAGTTATGTTTACTAATCACACAATAATTCTGATTATGTATAATATATTGTATTCATCTTTTTATGTGGAGAAATCATTGGAGATAAATAGTGATAATTAAGATCTGTAATAGGCTATAGATGCCTTGGTCTATCTCATGAGAAAAACTAGTTTGGGTCTTTTTTATACTCCAACTTAATTATATACAATTTATAGGATGAGGGATTAATGAAAATACATAGATATATGAAATTATTAATTACATCTCCATGAATTAATTATTATTTTCTATCATTTTTAATATTAATAATGTTATGTAATCCTTTAATATATTTTAAGCTCATGTGTTCAGTTATATTCCATTATCTGATTCTTATTTACTACTTATATATTATTCATTCCATTATTTATTTTGGTATAAACGTAACCTCACTAGTCATTTTATCCCATACTTATTATGTTTTGATTTCCTTAGGTAAAAATGAAATTATTAAAAATGATATATTTAGAATTATAGAATACATCGAGAAATTAAAGTAAATATTGATGGAATTTATTATTTTAATTAGTTTTGTATATTGTTTCAAAAATATCCATTAGTTGAGATATAACATGGATTTATTATTTAATGATTTTTTAATCCTATAAAACTCTAAACCAAAAAGGTCCTTGGACTATAAGTGTCTCAATATTTTTTAGTGATATTATAATTATATATGTTTATGTTTGAGTTACTTTAGTTGGTTTCCTAGGTTGATAAAAATGTATGTCTTTATTCAAACTACATTATAAAAGTGAAGGGGATAGGAAATACAGTTGGTATCAGAGCATAGTTTAGAAATCTGTTGTGGTTTGGATGTTATTTTAGGATAACATATTGCATGATATGTTAATATGGATCAAAATTTCATTATTTTAGATAATACTTTAAGTCAGTTGAGGTAATATTTAATATTCTATGTTTTTTAGAAGTTTGGATTATAGAACATTATAAAAAACCATTGGGATAAGTCTATGGTATATTTCTACATATAGAACAACATCCTTTGGTTTTGGTAATGTTAGGATATTGTGGTTTCCATGAAATTACATCCCAATTTAGATACCATAATGTGGATTTGACTGTGAAACATATATATGTACAATTAATTACTATGAAAAAGTTTTTATGAGTGTCAACTCAGTATTTACTCTGGTATATGATAAGTGGGCCTAAGACTATGCACTCTAAATAACACTCCTAATGGAAATACTTTCGGTAATATATATTCTCTTCAATAACCATTATTAAGGATTTTACTAAATAACCTATTAGGTTAGGGAAAATAGTAGGGAATAACCATTGATAAATTTTATTTAAACAGTGGATCATATTTTAAGAAATATATTAATTGATATGTGATTTTATAATTTGTAAAATGAATTTTTGGAGCATTGATTTAAATTGTTTTTGGGTTTAGTATATTAAAACAATGTTCATGATCATTTTGGGAATAAGATTTTTAGTAGAACTAATATTTGAGAAAGATAGATTGAACCAAAAGTATGATAGGTTTAATTAAATGTGTCATTGGAAAATAAATTTTAGTATTGTTATTTTAGATAACCGTGTACATTGATTTAATTTATCATTGTCATAATATTTTTGGTTTTATTATTTGAAACTAGAGCATGAGAATGAAGTTACAAAAGGAACATAATAGTAAATCACTATAACTTGAAGCTATATATGGAGGAATATTTGTTAAAAAAAAATTAAAATATCAATATATGTATATTATTATGTAATATATTAGTTTGATAGTCTTAATTAATGGATTTAGTTTGATATTATATATATATCTAAGACTATCCTATAGATACATTATCTTTTTCATTAGTGAGTGATAGTTAAAATTATGAGGATGCAATTTATATATGGGGGGTTATGTAACACCCCATAAGTTATATTAATTTAATTTTATGGTAGCATATGATACACATAGAACCAAACTAAAATAAACCATGAATAAATATTATTATAGTGAAATATTATGAAAAAAAAAGAAACTTGGTTTTACACAACATGTATTATTACTCAACATGGATGAGTAAATAAATCAACACTATTTAAATTAATATTGGACAATAAATTGAAAATAATAAAATCATTTTTTGAAGTGACCCAAGAACACCATATTTAAATATATATCATTTATTCTGAATATTTAATACATTTCACACTAACACACACTTGAGGATATTAAAGGTTGAGTGTCTTTGGATAATACATACATAATCTTATAAGTTCGTGAATGATATTTAACATCACCCAAAAATTCTTTCCCATAAAGTAATTTCAAAGACATACCCTACGTTGAACATTTCATCATAACATTGGGAAAGGAAACATAATAAACGTTGATCTAAGATGCTCAATTAGGGTAAAAATGTTAAATAATGGTCATTAGAGGATAAGATAATCGTAAGGTTAATATGGAATATTAATGTGAATTTTATCATCATTAAATTTTCACCCACAAAAAATTCAGATAATCATTGAAATCAATTAATATATAAAATCATGATAAATAATGGTGTTAAAAAGGTATTCAATATTAAATAGACATAATATAGACATGGGGATCATAAGTAAATCAAATTATAATCTTGTGAACATAACTAAGTCCAATGATTTCCATGAATAATCATATGACCATGGATAGAATGTGATCATACTCATGCATCAAAATGTGAACAAATCTATTCTAAATCATGTACATACATTTTCTTATGGATATAACAGGAAATCAATCACACTAAAACATAACAATATAGGAAAAATATTTTCAATCATGTACATTATAATAATTATCAACCCATGAGTTCTAATTATCAGTTTACCCATTGAATTAGAGGTATATAATAGACCCATTCAACACATAATCGTAATTCATTCACACAAATGACAGAAGATAATAAATTTTTATCTTCATATCATTATAGAATTATCAATCAAAAATAAATATATTTCATAGTCATATCATCAACATAATAATAGAAACAATATAGAAATAATAAGTAATATATCATTATACTTTACCCCTATAAAATATAAACAATATATAAGGATGTTATCATTGATTATAATTACATTAAATGTATCACTGGAATATTTAATTATGAAAATACCTTGTTTATTATGTGATCACTTATATAAAATTCAAAAAAATTATCAAATACTAAGGAAAATATTTTCATTATAAAACAACCTATAATTATTGTAAATTATATATCAAAAATTTTAGAATTAAGGATGGTGAGAAATTCCATTCATTCTATATAAGTTAAAATAGAACATTCCTTTCCCACATTTGTAAAAAAGTCAAAAAATAAATTATTCTAAAAAAGTCAATAATATTCATCTTAAAAGAATTTCAAAAAAATAAAATCATGCATAAAAAATAATTTAAACAATATATTATAAATATTATAAACATTATTGAAAACTTTTTTAGAAAACATGGTTATTCAAGAAAAATTATTTTCGACCAATGAGAGAAATAAAGTCCGTTTTCATAAAAACATATTCATAATGTATCTTGAGTGCATAGAGAGTGGAAAGTTAAAGGAAACCCTGTGTTATAAAGAAATAACCAGAGGAAAATATAATTCATGAGTTTCTTGAGAGGTATACAATATTACATCATCATTTAAATATTAATCATAAACAATCTTGAAAAATAAATAGATTGTAATAGAAAACCCTTTCAAATACAGAAACATTTGAATCAAAAGACCCATGATAAGATTAAATCCAAAGAAAATTTGAATATCATGAATATAAGGATATTCATAATATAACATTTCAGAGGTGTAATATATAAAAAACATAAAATAAATGAGTGGTTAATATTGCATATGTCCCCAAAAATTAAAAGTGAGACTTGAAATCTATTTCCTCATGTCTCATTTTCAATTGTATGCGCTGAAACATTCTGTATAATAAAATATATATTTATTATACATTAATTATAAAACCATTATAATATATATATATATATGACAATATATTATTTACATATAACATTTTATTACATGTTTATTAAAAATTCCTTATTAAAATCACTATTTCAGGTGATAACTCATTTGTTTTTCATGATTGTTTCGGCTTGGCATTCCTGATCCTTTGTTTTTCAGGCATTTAAATGGAATCCCAGACATACGCATTAACACTGTTTTCACTTATTGATGTATAAAATGAAAAAAAATATAAATAATAATTCTCCTTTATAAAATCATTTTTATATAATATCTATCATATATATTCAATAAATCTATACTTATTACAACCCACTAAATTCTGGCATGAATAATGAATCATATTGCTTTTGGAGGTGGTGGTCCACAGGTATACACTAGGTTAATTATAATTTTACAACAGATTTTATGGGAAAAAATATAGATTATATATTATAATTTGAGAAGAATAATAATGTATATAATATCATTTATTGGCATTAAAACATCGTAATATCGATCCATTAAAGATGAAAGTGGAAAATTAATTGTATCACTACAGGGGGATGGTAATCCATAATTGCACATGATTGAACCTTCAATTCCCATTTGATGGAAAGGATATTGAATTATTTTTGTTTTATAATCATGATAACATTTTAGTATATTTAGTATATAAAGGATATTATTTAATGATGCGTACCATATATTTATAGAAGGTTGAAGAACATAAAATTTGAAAGAGTTTAGGTAATATGATTTCCTCTCCATAGGTAGGACTCACTTAGATCCCATTGTAAGGACCCTTGGAATGGTAATTTAAGAAAAAAGAGGGGATCCCTTTAATAAGTTATGAGAGAGGAAATCATGGAATATTTTAGAAGATAAAAGTATAAAAAAATTCATTGTCTAGATAAATGTTTCCAAATGACCAGTGATTCAAATATAAGTTATTATTTGGTTTAAGTATCATCACCTAATAAAATTTGTATAGATTAAAGTGGTATTTTTAATCATATGTTTTAATATAACCACTTAGTTGACCTATTTTAACCTTAACTATATTAACACCGTTTTAAGTAAAATATGGTTATAATTTTAGTAATAAGGTAACATTTGGATCATAAATGTCCAGTGGATGATAATATTGACCATATCATTTACAAATAATCATATATCATGATTTTCATGTTTTTTAAAAAATCTAACAAATTATTATTTTCATGAAATATCATTAATGTCATTTTTGGAACTATTAATTTAATTTAAATTTAAATACTACTAGAAAAAGATTATATTAGAATACAATAGTTTAATAAATTAGTAATATTTTAAATTTATATAGAAAATTTGTGGAACAGTATAACTCCCTCAAATTATATTATCCTGAATATTTTTATGATAAATATATATTTGTTTTTAATTGAAGAAATACTATGTCAGTATTTTGTTAAGTAATTATATTGTAATTGAAATTTATAAATAAATTAACATCATCAAAAAAATTTCACTAATCAAAATATAACCATAAATATCAATTGTCAAATTTTATTTTCCATAACTAAATACGTAATATATATTTAAAATTAAGAGAGAGACATTGTAACAACAAGGTTTTTCTATGGTACTGAACCATTAAATTCTTGAATAATTATTTTTTATTTTTCAAAATATGAATTCCTAATGGAATAATAAATGTTTAGGGATTGTTCGAGGCTTTTTCAAAGCCCTGGTATATTGTTTTTAGAGAATCAACATGATTCAAACTGTTATCACACTATTAGTAGTAACTGTGTGGTTCAAATTTACAACCCGATGAGGAGGAGTGAAATTCAATAATATTTGAAACACATTCCACATGGAAGTGAAAAAATAATAAGAAATTTTGGAGGGTTTTTCATCATTTGTGTATGCTTATTCGAATAGTGAACCCATCCCAAGTGAGTGTACCATCCATGGATAGTAGAATTTGGACAACAGGAACATGTTTTAGACAACTGTGCGACCAAACATTCACCCACCTTTAAAAAATAAAAAATTACCATTTCCCCTCAAACCCTTATATCTCTCACCACCTTTTCTATTTCTCACACACTTGAGATGGATCCAAGTGTGAAATCCTATATACCAACTATCCTAGGATTTGATCCATATTCTTCGATCAGAGTCTAATTCATGTGTCTCCTATCATGACTGATTTCTATGAGTAGGAGCTTCAATAATTTAACATATTTTATTCATTTCAATCACTATTCTTCATGCGTTATTAATGTGGGATCATTTTTCCGATTTACAATGTATTAGTCTATTTCTATATTTTCTTCTGATTAAATCCATTCTAAGGGAAAATAAAATATGTATGTTCATTTAACACCATAAGGTAGGTGGTCTATGACTTTTTCCTCATGTATAATCAATTTATAATTCTAGTTTTTGTACTAAACGATGGTTTCACCCATTCCATTCCATAAAATCAATATACCATAACATAAATTCCTAATTAGAAACATGACCGCCCTAGGATGGTAGTTGGATGAACACATGAAGTACCTGATATAGATGTAGAAGTGGTCTAGGAGATATACTCAGGATACCCAACACCATTATAGCAGACCCAATCAGGGTAGTCAGGTTTTAACATAGGATCATGGATAAGGAATGATATACATTATACAACCAATACATAAGGAGAAGGTTGTATAATAGTCTAATGTATGAATACTAATCTTAATAACCTATAATTTATTATATAATTTGTTTTATATATGTTCTTTCTATTCATTTATAGATGTGGCTATTGTGGAATTTTTTTCACTTGAAGTTTGATTCCTCTGCAGAGTGAGAACTCTAAGAAGCCTATTGGGAATATGATCAAAGAGTGGTAATTAGTTCAAGGAGTGTCCCATTGAGGTTGATGGTTACTTTATTCATATTTAACCTCTTTTTTTCAAGATTATAAGGGTTTTATGCCATTCCCATAATGGAATGCATAGTACCTTTTTGAGATCAGTATGATTTCTATCACAAAAGGGTGACTTTTCATTACCCAAATGTGGAAGCTATTTTCATATGAGTGAATGAAATGTCTAGTAAAGTTGATTTGGACTATAGAATCTTGGGTTTAAAGAGTTAATATCATAGATTTTTAGCCTCTATATGGATAATAAGGGATCATTTCAAGTTGATTCACATCCTATAGTGGATCTTCTCTAAGGATATCTTCACTGATAAAATTTTTGGAGTACCTCATGAGATACATGTAGATTTGTTTATTGAGATAGTTACAATATTATTTCCAATGTACATTAATCATAATAGTATGGATAATAACTTTTCATAGGATTTTAAGAAGAAGTATCCATGAATTTATTTTGAGTTGGCAGCTATAGTTCACTATTTACATTGTTTGAGGAATTATTTTCATAAAGAGACATTTGTGGTGTATATATACCATCAAAGCCTCAAATATATATTATTTATAGTGTGACTTGAATTCTATTAATATAATTTACATCTAATAATTTCATTATTTTGGAATTTATCATGAATATACACCTGATAAAGGAAATGTTGCTACCTATTCCTTATACTGAAATACTAATGGAGCTAAGGTTCAAGAATCCAATATTGAGTGGTAGATTGTGTAAATGTTTTTTGATATTCACATATAGTTAAAAACACATATTTAGAAGTCATTATTTTTATATTTATCATTGAGATATTCTTTCATGGATAATCTAAATATGAGGTTTCTCTTGGAAGTTGAGGGCATGGTCCTAAGGGAAATCATTTTAGGTGTGTACCCACTGTTTGGTTGGGTTTTTTATGAGGATGATATATTTCCTGTTCATGAATGGATCCTAGTTTTGGGAGACATTGAAAATGAATTAATGAAGTAATATCATAAGTTTAGTTATAAAGTACACTCCTAGATTGCAATGAAGTACCTTGGCATGTTCCACCGGTATTGGTGGATAGGAATGAAACAAAAGTTAACAAGTTTTGTTACCTAGTGTTCCACCTATTAATAGGTGAATGTGGATCAACAAAGACTTGCATTCATGTTACAATCACAACCCATTCTAGAGTAAAAATGATATGAAATCACAATTTACTTCGTTATGGTATTATCTAAATCACCAAGAGTTAGTGACGCTGTATAGGAAATCATCAATAAGATGACGAAGGTTTCATAGATATCGCCTATTAGGTAGACCTTATCAATAGATGAGATTAGAAAATAGTATGATGGGGAGATTATATGCCTTCATGAGATTCCCCATACTAATATATCAGACATGGATTTTCCTATTACTTATTTTTTCTAGAAATGTTTATGGATGGATTTGGGTTCATAGGTACTAGTGGGTACAAACTATTAGCTAAATACTGACAAAGAATCTGAGAATACAACACATGTGTTTGAAGACATGCTCCGAGCATGATTTCTTCATTATGGTGGTTCTATGTAGAAACAAATAAATTTATCTGAGTTTTAGTATAATAATTATTTTTGGTGATGACTTTGATGGCTTCATATGAATCCTTTTATGGTAGGCCATTTTGATCACCTCTCTTCTTGTTAAAGGCTACGGAGGCAGCATTTCTTGAACCTCATATCACCTAGGAGATGTAAGTTCATGTTTATATGATTAATAAGGGAATGGATACAACTTTTAATAGAAATAAATATCATTTTAATAATCATTGATGATCGATGGAGTTTGTGTTCGGCGATTAGTTTTTCATTCATATCTCAACTAAACTGGGGCATCAAAAATTTAGGTGGAAAGGTAAGATGTCTCCTCAATTTGATCAGCATCTTGGGGTATTATTGAGGATAATATTACTTCATTATCAAATATAAATCCCTAAAAGATACAAAGCTATGCATGGCATTATTCATGTATCCTAGTTACACCATTACTATTTAAAACCATCTCATTTCATTCATCTTGATGAGGTAGAATTGTATATAAACACTTATTTTGCAGAGTTCCTAGTACATACCATGTAATGGAGCATGAAGGGTCACTAAGGTAGGTATGTTCCACTTTTATGGGTGATATGGTATCATTAACATATGAAGGACAAGACATATGAGTGATAGGTTGGCATACATTCCCTATAGACTGAGTTTTTCATAGAAAATGCTTCACCACCTTTACAAGGGAAACTCTGGGATGAGTTTTCTAAAAAATGAGAGGCTATAAAATACTAGTTTTTCACAAAGGTATGGAACCTTTAAATTAAAGTTTAATTATTATTTTATATACTAATATGGATTCTTGATGGAGTAATAAATGTTTTGGGATCATTTAGGTCTTATTTATAGCCCTATGCTCTAATTCATGGAAATATATAGTGAGCGACCTAGTTCATGAATAATTAGTTCTATGTGTTCTACTCAATAGTTAGTCAACAAAGAGGAAATGAATACTTTTAAGAACTATTAAATAGATTCAAAATTATCATGAAGTAACTATAGTGAAATTGTAGAGGGGTTTTTCATAGAATGTGAACTGTTATTCTTATCATGCGCCTTTCCAGTTTGAGTGTATTATCCATAGACAATAGTGGTTTCATAGTTAGAACATTATTTTGAAAATAATTCCTCAAAATAGAAAACCACTTAAAAAAGAAAATTTTATATTTTTAAATTAATACATTAGGTATCTCAGCCAAATTTCTTATTTTTCTCATTATCCTATAGAATCCACATGTGAAAGCCTCCATAAATTCACTCCTTGGATTTGATCCATCTTCTTTCATTGGATTCTGATTCACGTGTCTTTAATCCTGTCAAATTACCACTAGTAATATATTCAATAATTTCACATATTTTCAATGTTTTTATCATAATTCTTTTCTCAATATTCATGAAGGATCACAATATCTATTTTCATGTCTTTTTATATATCGCCATTTTATTTAGAATCACAAAAAACCAAGGCTTAATACTAGACAAGTGTTCATATATCTCCTTAAAGATAGTGTTCTATAAATCTTTTCTGAAGTATCACAGACATATAATTTCATTCATTGTGTTGTGCACTAATTTCACCCACTCCTTGAAAAATGTCAATTTGAATTTAATTAATAGACTAATTAGATCCCCAAACGCCCTAACAGATCCCCTAGTTATGGTTGGATCCCAATGACCTCAACCTATGATATCCTATTGGGTGCACCATGAATATGAGTATATGACCAAATTGTAATTTTTATCCATAACACTTAATACATCATAACTGGGTTTATTTAGCACTATGTCTTAAATAAAGATAGCTAAAAATACTATTAAAGGTTCCTTTGTCAGTGTGAAAAAACGACTATTAAATGGAATGATTAAGAGTTCTTTTTTTAGAATTGTTAAATAGGGTCATTAATAGTATTAAAAAATCATTGTTAATGGGGGATTTATCAGTTATTTTTTATAATTGCTGATAAAAGGAGTATTTTATCAGCACTTGTAAACAAGTGTTGATAATGGGGGGAGAGGTTATCAACCCTTTTGTAAAAGCTCTGAAAAAATTATACTTCAAAAATATTATATTTCATTAAAAATATATATAAATATATAAATATATTTATGTTGATATAGATACATTATATATTTTTTTTAAAAAATAGATAAGGTAAATTGTCATTTGAAATTAATATATATAATATTTAGTTGTAATATCTTATAAAATAATTTAAAATATATATTTAATTAATAATTATATTATTATTACCAATTAATAATAATTTATTATAAATTTAAATATAAAAAATATAAATATTAACAAAATATGTAAAAATAAGTTGCAAATGTAACTTGAACTTCAAACAGCCATAACTTTTGATCTGGGCATCTGTTTGGGCTCTACCACATATTAAATAGAAGGCTACGGCAAGATATACATCATATATGACTCAGGAAAACATTTATCTCATTTTTCTAGGCCATAGAAGACCCATATATCCTTCAAAAATATGTTTTTAGTTAAGGTAACAGAATTTTTTTTAACATTTGATAGATTTTAGGCCTCATTTAAGGGGGTATTTTTTTATAATGGGAAGTAAATTTATTCCTAGGGATTAAATTATAATTGATATTATTTCATTCAAATTTTATCATTTTTTATAATTTACTAGTATTTATAATCAAATATATAATAATATATATATATTTAATATATTTTCACATTAAAATTTTGTTATATAAATAAATAATTAAGTATATTTACATAAAAAAATATATTCATTAATATATAAACATATAAAAAATATTTGGATAAAAAATGTAATAATATATATATATATATAAAGAAATTTCATTAAATGTGAAATAAAACAGTATAGGGGGAAGCGCTGATAATGGGGAGCAGCGTGGAAATGTATGATGAAGGGGGTTGGGTGGGGCATGGGAATAATGTTTTTTATATAGCCTTTTATCAACTATGGATTTATTAGAACTTTTTTAGTGCTATTAAGGCCCCCAATAGAAGTTCTAAAAATGAACAGATAAAGGAAGCCTTTAAAAATGATTTTTTATCATTTATAAATGCTTCGGTCATTTTACCACACTCAAATTATTATCACTTTTATAGTGTCAATAAATGCCTATTCAAGCATTGTTAAAGGCCATTTATGTAGTAGTGACTCTTTTTGTGATGGGTTCAACTTCTAAAAAGTATGTCAATAGAGGTAACTAAATGAACTCTTGAATTATAGATCCACCAAAATGTTCACCTAGTTTTTATTACATGTAATGGAATTATCACATGGTATGACACCTCCCATTGACCCTTATCTCTCACCAGTCAAAGGGTAATATATTAAATGAATGGAAATGTATTTTGGAATTATATTTGGAAGGCCTTAAATGATTATTAAATTTTTGGTACCTATTACTATTATTATGGACCTTTCACCTTGTTAAATGAGTGGTTGTACTTGATCCATCTTTAAATTCCCATGGGAATGTGTTTAGAACTCATATGAAACCACCCTCATTCATTGATCCAATTTATATGGGAGATGACCACCATGGTATTCATACATTGTCTTATTATTACTTTAATTCCATTTCATGATATTGAGGATTCATTTATTTACTTTTTGAAATTAGAATATATTTTATATAGTCCTTGGATTTATCCTGTTGTATTAATTATGGAGGTACCTTGGATTCTACAATTATTCACTAATCATAAAAATCATGAGATTCACTATGAATTTACTCCTTGGATTTGGTAAGATATTTATTCATAGTGGAATTCCAAGGGTATTCACTAAGATTACCGAAAAAACAATTTTCATGGATGAACAAATTATGTACTATGAGATGGTTTGACCTTATAAGGTCAAGGATGGCCTATTTTAATCTTGGAGCCTACTATACTATTATCACAAACTGGACTCCTTCATTTCAACAAGGGTGGTATTTTCTTATTTATTTATTTTGGCACCAAACCATTTTTTAGAACTTCATTTTATGTATGGTACTTATTCAGACATTATTGGCTTAAGCCGAAAAGCATGTATGGGTAACCCAATATCCCATGAGGATCTCGATCATACATGGTTATTATTTATTCATTTATTTCCCATGTTTAATTTTATACCCACACCCAATTAAAAATTATACTCACAGACATTATTTTTATAGACATCGTTGGTAGAGGCATACTAATTATATCAAACAACTAATTAATGGTTAGTTTTGGCACCAGGATAGACTTAATGATTGAAAGTATAAGAAAGGGAATGAATCCGGTCATGTATTCTTGATTTTTTTATAACATGGGATCAATGGATCACAAGAATGAGCCTTGTAATTTGATCCAACAAGAGATAGAATTTTTGGTCTTTTTGGTTGCTTTGATATCATGTATGTATGTGTTCTTTCTAATATGTTTGTCTTTCTTTAGTATTTCTATGTAAAATACACAAAATCTTTATATTGTAATTTTTTTATATTTTTTTATTGTCAAAATATTTTACTTCTATCACACTATCCTCCATTGTTAGGCTTCCAATGGTTACATTTCATTTACTGTCTTTCACACTCTAATCAAACTGGTATAGTCAGCCAACTATACCTACTTAGACCTTAGATCCTAGAAAGATGTATCTAGTGTTTAGGGAGGTTTTCTTGAGGACTTGTAGTCAATGCTTGGGGCATCGATATAGTGGTTTACAGGTTGGTACATTTCAATCCTTTTTAATTTCCCATTCCATTTAATTTTATATAGTTAATTTCTAAGGAAATGTGTTAATTAAACAACTAAATTCCAATATTAATGAGAGAAGGGTTGATGTAACTTCATCCAATAATAATTAATATGAAAAATTGTGACCTTAACTCATAGTTTTTACTTAATCTATCCTAATGTAACCTTTTCCATGGTCATAAATTTTACCATAGTTACTGTTCACAATTCCTTAAAATAAAAGGTTCATATATACCAAATTTGAAACACTTTATTCAAAATATGGAACCCATTTTTTGAAAATAAATTCTTATAAAATTTAATAATTAATTTATGATAAAAACACAAAATGTAATAAAAAATCTATTTTTTAGAAAAAATCTTTTTTATGTAAAAAATGTTTTTAGACCAAATAAATAAATGAAAATGGTTCTAGTGAACATTAATGGATTTATCAAAATATAATATAACTAATTTTACTTTTATATCATTTCAAAAAAAATGGAACTTTCATAATTCATGATATAAAAATGTTATTTTCAATAAAATTCAGCGTTTTTCAAAATTCCTCGAAAATTTATTTTTTTAAAAAAATTATTAAAAATTCCCTATAATATAATTTTTAAATTTAGATTTGAAAAATTAAGTTTAGTTTTTCATATAATTTTTATAAAATGGTAAGTAGCTGAATTTATTTTTTTACCAATAAAAAATATTTTTGAAGGATACCTATTTTTGAAGCATAATAAGACATTATTAAAAATTGATGTTTAATTCCAAAGAATTAATAAATACATTGGTATTGAGTTGGACTATTATATATATTTCATGATGTGGTAATTCCTATTCATACACGTTAGTTCAACAATAAGGTTTTAATGGTCCAAATTTAATTGTAATATTTCATGGTTATTTTAGCTCGATGTTGGATGTTGTATATGCTATCAAACATATTATTATTATTCAAAACCTTAGTGTGAAAAATTATTTCCCATTTAATATATTGAATTATTTAAATTGAAAATTTTTCTTTAAAATCAACTTTATGATATTTGAATGTTCATTTATTGAAAACCCACATCGTAAAATGTTTTAATAATACTTCCTCTTGAAAAAATAGACAGCTAAATATGATGGTCATCTGGAATAACATATAAATAGGATTCCAAATTGGGGAACACTAGTGGGTAGAGGAAATATTGACACTGAGGAGAATATGAAGGGTCAATTATTAATAGAGAGTGATAGAAAAAATAGTAATGATATAGTTAACAACAATGAAACCATAAATCAATGATGGGGGATAGTACCATTGATTTATAAAAAAATGATGTTAAAACTATAACATTTTATTTCCAAATCCTTTTAATATATTAGAGGTATTTTTTCTATAATTAAATAAAAAAAGATAAAATATACTAACTTTATTTAATTCCATATCATAAGCACAAATTCTTCCTTCTCTTGTGCTTCAATCATTTTCCACTTAATCTATTAATCCATGAAATGAATATACAAAATGAATTTTTCATGCCCGATGAACTAGAAATAGAATCTAATGAAAAATATGATCCATAAATGAATGAAAAATAATTTTTAATATCTCAAAATAATTAAAAAAAATTCATAGGTTATCTAATTTGATAAATCATACTTTATCCACAAAAAATAATATGCGATTTCAATATAAACCGTTCCCTAAGTAGTTAACCATATTACACTTCTAAAATATCTCATATCAAATTCAAAATTCAAAAACATAGAAATATGGTCATAAAATCTCTAAAATCAACATAACATTAATCCATCAAAATACATGAAGTAGATCTAAATATCAAAAACCAAATATTTGAATATATTGATCCTATATTCTCTTGAAACATGATAATACCCAAAATTATCATAAATCCTCTATGAAAATTTATATGATTCCAAAAATTAACTCATTAATCATTCCTTTATTAAAATTACATATTACGAAATATATTCCGAAAATAAAAAAAATTGTAAACTCTATAAACAATTTTTTAACTAAATCTATAATTATATCTGATGTCATCAATAAAATCCCATTTACTTCATCTGTAATCTTTTTATATCGACTAAAAATAATTATTTCAACATCAGAAACATATTAAGTATTTCTCTTTCCCTCAATCATGTGTTTTCCATACAATACCATGTTACCGTTAAATCTTGTTTTTATTTCATCAGTATTTTCTAATAAATTATTGAAAATACATAAAGTGAAAAACTTACTAAAAATCATAAATTGTTACATGATTCTTATAAAAATAATAAAATTTATAAATATACTTTTTTCATAATAAACTTTGTGTCTCATTAGAAAAATAATTCAATCATTACACTGTATTCTTAATCCATTATCTAGGATTCATTATCTTATTCTTAAATAATTCATTCAGTTCACATGTCATTTGTATTAAAACCTTTTATCATAAAAAATTTTTGATCCTATTATTTGGATTCCTCCCTTAGAAATCGATTTTATAATTTCCATAACCTTAGAATTTAAAATTTTGATCCTTTGTGAAACCAATAATATCATCTGTTGCGTTAATTGAACTTTTTATTTTTCCTCACCAATTACTCTCTCTATGTGAAATTTCCCAGAATCGTTTTAATTTTTTTTTTAAAAACTAAATAGGATTTTTTTTGAGATAGCGAAATTCAACAGTAGGTGATTCCGAGGTCTCGAGAGCCCTAAATGGAATTTTGACCATTTTTTAACGTATGTTCAGTAAATTTGAGTGTGTGATTTTATATATTTTGAATCGTTCTTGGATTAAAAATACATGGTCCCCGTTGAATCCATAGCACTGAGATTTTCTTATGGGAAGATTAAATTTGACCGAAAACGGTCGGATGAAAATGTTAATTTTTTTGGACTATAAAAAAATAATAATAAAATAACTCCACTATTATTTTATTCTTTCCTTGAAAATGTTTAGCGACTGCGGTGTGACATCAGTGAAACTTCAGACTTTTAATGAGATAATTTTAATGTCTTAAACCTCTCATTTCTTTAGTTTTGTAATGAAATTTCTTATGAGATTAATTGACTAATTAATTGTAGTTAATAAATGAATCATAATGTTAAACCTGGCATGAGAGATTCATATCTATCTAAACAATGCTCGGCATGAGTTTTGGTGACTCACGAGAGGAACCTCCGCCGAAGTGCCGACGACGTCTTCCACCACCATTGAATGGAGCTTCAACGACCAATGGAGGATTCTAATCAGACAACCCCGAGAAATGATGGAAACCTTCGAGCATGGGATCATCTCACCCATTCGTAGCGTCATCCAATGAGTTTGAGGTAGGGATTTGATTGTTAAAGATCTTCCCCATTCTCCGTTCTTTTTAAAATTATGGATGCAAATAAAACCAAGAATAGGTTGATCTTCATGTCACTTGTTTATACGTGAGGGTGTCTTTTGGTGTTCAACATTGGGATTGATTTATTTTGGATTTCACTACACTCCCCAAATCCTCCCTAGTTTTTATCCTCTGACGCAGAGGGCATGGGCCGACAGAAACAAGACTAGATCTACATTGCATGTTCACTCCTTGTGTTTAGATCATTGAAATTGAGGTCATGGAAGATCTGATTCTATCGCAGTGAAGAGGGAATCCACTGGCGGGCTCTGGGACAAACGGTATGAAAAACAGGCCACCAGAGTGTGTTCGGCAGCCCGGCGAGCCTACGAGCGGTGCGCCGGCACCGGCCGTGTGCCCATCAGAGAAGAGACATCTGATAGCCCAGACGGTGGTGGTAGGAGGAGACATACCTCGAAGACATGCCTAGGTGGTGGAAGTCGTGGCTCTAGTGTGGCACCATGTGGATAAGTCAACCCACGATGCGAGTTAATGTGGGGGATGCAACCAGTGGACTTGGCTGCGTGAGAAGGTGTCGGATGCGGATATGCCGCATTCGGGGAGAAAGGGGCCTACCCACATTGGTGGGCAGGGGTGAGCCTAGTGGGTTGTACCACCATGAGGTCCGGACCTGCGGCCTAGCCAGGCCGGGTCAACTCGGGTTGGGATGGACCCAGGTCGGGTTGGTTCTGTCAGACCGGGTCTGACCAGAACGAGACCCTTTGCGACCCAGCTATACTTATAACACCTTATCATCTAAACTAAACGTCTGTTTGAAGAACCATATGCAGTTCTATAATCCTTGGGATTAGGTGGTATTTTTAATATTCTACACTTGTGTTTTGAGGAAGGTTGATGTATGGATAGGGTTGATCGAACACAAATCCAACCAGGCTCTTGGTACTAAAAATCATATAACTTGCAGACTGTGCGTCCAATTGACGTGTCGTATATCATGTTGGAACCCTTATGAAATGGAATTCCATCAGTTCAATTACTTGTGGGACTTCGTGAGAGTTGAGGTGAATCCTATATCCTTTAGAGCAGAACCATGGTGTTTCGTATGGTGTGATTTAGGATGGATACTCCCTTGATGACTCAAGGCATGGGTATTCCTTACTCCCCTTCTCCTGTAGAGACGTGACTCTCCACCTTATGGTTATAGGTTCATTTTTCTCTAATAAGGTTCTTATACCTTTGGATTTAGTACTCCCCTAATGGACTAGGGTGTGGGTCCTCCATACTTAACACACATAGAGTCAGGTACTCCTCTAGAAGGTAGGGTGCGGGTCCTCTATGTTAGGAGTAGGCACTCCCCTATCGACCCAGGGTGTGGTCCTCCTTACACAGTTCTATGGTGGAGTTCTTACTCCTCTGACGTACTATGGTGCGGGTCCCCCACAGTGGATATTGTGATAGATTCGTTTACTCCCATACATTACTAGGGCACGAGTCCTCTAGTCACCGAGTTGTACTCCCCTACCGATTCAGGGTGAGGATCCCCCTTACACCTTGTTCCAAGAGATTTGGTACTCCCATGACATGCTAGGCTGAAGGTACTCTAGCTTAGGATCGATACTCCCATGGAATAATAGGGTGAGGGTCCCTCACAGTGAAAAAAATACCCGAGTGAACTCCCCTACTAGGTAGAGTGCAAGTCCTCACTTATGGAGTCGTACTCCCCCATCTCTGAGTAGTGATGGGGAGCAGGTCCTTCATGGGAGTTGGAGGTCCCTCCACTGCATGACACTATTATGAAGAGCGGGCCCCTCCACTTTATGTAATCAATACCAAGGTTAAGTTAGTTCTCCCTCAATGGACTGAGGTGTGTGCCACATTTTACTGGAGCGAATGAGATATCATGGGTTACACTAGAGTAGTGCTACCCCAACTAAATGTAGTGCCGAGAAGTGGGCCACATCACGTTGATTACCTTGTTCTTGCCTCAGGTGAAAAATGGTGGTATCCAGACCTCTAATGTCAGGCACTAGAGGAAGTTCAAGTAGAAATTTCCTAACGGAGCACATCCTTTCGAACGTACCATTAAGAATGGTTGAGTTGTACCAGATGGATTACATATCTCAGACAGGTGTCATCAGGGATGGACAGCTCACAAAGCATGTACTCATGATCCTTGAGTTATGCTTAGAGCCTTCTTTGGAAATCCTAGTATTGTCATTGAGTTTGGGGCCTTATATTTCTTTTTGGATGAGACGAGTATATATGGATGATCTAGGTATATGTATGGGAATGTACCTGAGCAGAGATGACTATGCATAATATTTTTGGTTTACATAATGATTTTGGCTTTGTGTTTTACTTTTTGATTGTGGATTTGGGGTTTACTTCGTGGTTGTTTTGTGGTGTTTTCCTTTTTGGATTTCTGAGATACCATTGAGGGTCTCAGGGTCCCCTACCGAGTAATGAGTTACTCAACCCTGCACAAGCTTCACCCACACGTGTTGTGTCTGGTGCAGATGTTCTATGTTTCAATAGTGGAACTCAGGGAGACGGGACTGATAGACATTACGATGGTGGACTTGGTGTCCTTGGTCCAGGCGGGGCCTTGTAGGACTAGGCGGACCATCCATACTACTTTGTCATCAAATAGATTCACTACTCTAGTGATCAAGTGGGATTTTTCTGCAGATGGACATCAATGCTTTCCTTGTACCTTGCTATTTCTAGTTCTTTTTTGGGCTTGTATACTAGCCATGTTTTACCAATCAGTGATTTAATTACTATTGTAATCTGGTTTCCTATTACTTTTTGTTCACCTTTCAGATTTTTGGATTGGGTTTGTAAGATCACGTGTGTACAGGTATATAAAAAATGCCTCCCACTTGTAGGTTGTCACCTTCAGCACTAGTCACCAACCCCTGGCCTTCAAGAGGTAGTCTTGGGGTATGTCATGGTATGGTCCCCTGGGGGCGGGTCGTGACAAAGTTGTAACATTGGAGGTTGGTTCAACCTTAATGACCAATGTTCTGTTGTTGTTGTTTTTTGTGATCAACAGTGTCTTTGTTTCGATTTCATCTTTCGGGCCAAGGACTCCAGTGTTGGTGTGGCGGCCGATGTATCCGTTCACAAGGATTCTATACAACTGTTACCTGACTCAGAACATGGAAACATTGGTTGTGGGGAAACGAAGGGATTGTGAAACTTGTAGGATTGATTGTGATTTCCATTTCCTTCTAGATTCATCTCTCTAAATATACTCCTAAACATGGTTCCTCTTGACTCATTTCAAGATTCCTCCACCATGATAGCCAGCTATGATTCAATAGTAGAATCATGATGATGATCTTCCCCAAGTGGAATCTTCATTGCAGGGCACTAAAATTGGGGAGATACCTTTGGGTGGTGTACTAGTGATTCCACCACCAATTGGGAAACAATTTCCACCAGTATTTCAGGGTTAGTATGTGCATAGGCTAAGTGAGCTACATAATTTTTGTAGGAAGAGACCTACAAGGTTCTAGAGAAGGACAGATCCTCAGGTAGCTCAGGATTGGATTGAGGTAGTTACGTGTGTCTTCAGCCTAGTGAGGACACTGCATGAATAGATGGAGGTCTTGGCTACAAGACTTCTTCAGGGACCTGTAGCAATATGGTGGATCCTAACGATCCAGACACATAACGAGCCAAACCTCACTTAGATATACTTTGAGCACCTATTCAGATAGGAGTTCTTTCTGGTGACTTTTTGCTCTGTATGCATATAGGAGCCGCTGAACCTATGGTAGGGAAGCATGAGGGTAGCATAGTACTTAGCGAGATTCAAGGATCAATCTATATACTCCGCGGATATGGTGTAAGACCCTTACTTCAGGGCCCAGACCTTCGAACAGGGACTACACCTGGAAATCAGGGAATCGGTGATTCTTCTCAGCATTCCAACACATATAGGGGTACTAGAACGAACCATGGAGGTTGAGAGCATCATATAAGAGGATCAGGTGGACATGACCTACATTAGAGGTCATGGAGTAGAGGTTTCTAATGGGGATAGCTGATAAGTGGTGATAGGATAATAGCATAAAAGGCATACCCATGCCCAGACACAGACACATGGGTCTGTGGGATAGCAACAATGCCAAGGATCATATTAGCCATAAGAGAGGTGGTGTTACGCTTGTAATGGATGGGGGTATCTCACTAGATATTTCCCAACCCGTTGTACTGCTGATAGGGAGTCGGAAGATGAACCTCTGTGGTAGACACAATGCTTGGAGCATGGGGTTCCGCAAGTTGGTAGGCGAGGTAGGTGAGCTGGACGAGCAGTAGGGGGTGGTCCTCGCAAAGCCATGGAGCTGGAGGACATGGTCATGAATAATTGCACACAGTCATGGCTCATGACCAAGAATCTCCAAGAGAATTTTGAGTTAAGACCTATGTCTTCTCTTTTATTTACATTATAAATAGACACAGGTGAGGGATGTTCCTTTTTTTGTGATTCATGTTCTAGACTTTGACATTCCAGTAAGATCGTAGAAATGACCTTCACGCTTAGAGACTCCCGATGGAGGAGACCCACTGATCACACACAAACGTTGATAGTGTAACCTATCTATTGGAGGTAAGAGTTGCAGTTAGGATCTCTTAGTCATGGTTTCGAGGCATTACGATGCCTTTCTAATTATGGACTACAACTGTTAGTTCCCAAAATGATGATATTAGGCAAGATATGTGGTATATCCATGTGGTGGAGAATAGATTTCCCTTGTGGGAAAATGGAAGCCCATAAATCCTGGTTTGGACTCTCATAAAGAGTCCCTCTTGAGTCATTATTTGGTGAAAGATTTAGACCACAGGATGTTTTCATAGTGTGGAATGGTTCATAACCATCCATACTCAGTAGATATACCACAAGTGGGAGTGGTCATGTTATTGTTTTGGCTTTGGGTGTGGCCGCTAGAGGTTCTAGGAAGAGGGCCCAATAAGACCCAGTGTTCGCTCGTGGTCAGCCCTCTTTAGTTGGTAATTACTCCCACACGTTAGCGTCCAACTTGAACGCATAATACCAATGCTGGTTTTATCACAGTGCGTCCATGTGTGGATGTGTACTGTGGGGTTATTTCGGTGATCTACATCATGTTAGCATAGAGGTGATCCGCTGAACCCAGTGACTGCATATGAATCATAGTATATATTTTATTTCCTGCTTACAGTAGCAAAAGAAACTTGTTCCTGTTCTGGCATGATATTGGCCGAGAAAGATCTGAAAATGAGAGTGGTTTATCTCGGTGTTTCATTGTGGCGTGTGCATAGAAGCAACGTAAAAATCATTGTTAATCCAGTTTCCTTTCGTAAGTTTGGTTTTTGGATTTTTTGGAATGAAAAGTCTAAATGTGGGGAGGATGTAATGTCCCAAAATCACATCGATTTTTTATTTATAAAAAATTAAATGGGATTTTTTTTCAAGACCGTGAAGCACGACGACATGTGATTCCGAAGTCTGGAGAGCCCGGAATGGAATTTTAAAAAAAATTAGGAATGTTCAATAAATGTCTGGGTGATATTTAACATCTTTTGAACCAATTCATGTATTAAAAATCCAAGGTCACCTTTGAATCCACAACGCCGAGATTCACTTAAGAGAATCTAAACTTTGACCGACAAGGGTTGGACGAAAATGTTAATTTTATTTAGAACTTACAAAAATAATAATAAAATAACTCAAATGCTATTTTATTCTTTCCTTGAAACCATTGAG
This sequence comes from Viscum album, assembly GCA_963277665.1. NCBI lineage: Eukaryota > Viridiplantae > Streptophyta > Magnoliopsida > Santalales > Viscaceae > Viscum > Viscum album. Next base: position 1,531,084,032 of record OY728165.1, read on the forward strand.
TGATGGCGATGGGACCGTAGTACAACATCAGACATTTAATGAGAGACTTTCAATGTCATAAATCTCTTGTTTCTTTGGTTTTGTAATAACAACACTTATGTGTTTAATTGAATCATTAAATACTGTTAATTAATGAATCATAATGTTAAACATGACATGAGGGATTAATCTCAATTTAAAAAAATCTTGGGAATGAGTTTTGGTGACTCACAAGAGGAACCTCTACCGATGTGCCGACGATGTCTTCCACCAACATTGAACAGAGGATAAATGGCCGTTGGAGGATTTGAACCACACAACACAGAGAGATGAAAGATACTGTCAAGCAAGGGTTCATCTCCCTCATACGCAGCATCTTCCAATGTGTTCAAGGTAGGGGTTTTTCTATTAAAATTTTTACCTATTCTCCATTCTTTTTAAAATGATGGATGCAGATCAACCCCTGAAAACGTTTATCCTCAAGTCGCTCATTTATATGTGAGGGTATCGTTGGGGGTTCAACATTGGGACTGATTTATTTTGGATTGTACTACACTCCCTGAAACCTCCATATTTTTATCCTCTGACGCGGAGGGTGCAGGACGACAAAAAAAGGCCTGATCCCCTATGCATGTTTGTTCCTTCTGATAGGCTCTTTGAAATTTATGACAAGGTATATTTGGATCCATTTCAGTGAAGAGGGAATCCCCTAGACACCGCAGGCTCAAATAGTGCTAAAAAACGGGCCACCGGAGTGTGTTCACCAGCCCAGCGAGGTTACAGCAGGTGCGCCGGTGACGACTGTTTTCTCAGTGCAGTGGCACCAGCCACATTACTGGAAGAGAATAGATAGCTACCAGCATGGCTATTAGGTGGAGGAGGATGTGTGCCTTAGTGGTGACCCTGGGCAGCGGAAGCCGCGGCCGCAACGGGCCGCGACGCTGGAGTCCCGCGGTACCAGCGTGGTGACTCGTGGAGAAGTCAACCCACCATGAGAGTTGATGTGGGGGATGTGGAAATGGGACCAGCTGCATGAGAAGGTGATGGACATGGCTATGCCTTGTATAGGGAGAAGGGGGGTGACCCACAATGGCAGGCCGGGGTGAGCCTGGCGGTCCGGACCGATCAAGCCTTCCCAGCGGGCCGAGCTCGGAGTATCAACTGGCTGGACCCACGACCCAGCTAGGGCGAGTTGACCCATATTGGGTTGGACACATGTCAGGTTGACATGGATCAGTTTGGGTTAGGTCGGGTTGACCTGGTCTGGGTCAGACCTTACCTGTCCACTTTTTGACCCAGTTATGCTTAAAATGCCTTATCTCTTAAACCAGACGTTCGTTTGATGAACCGTCTGTGGAAATAGAATCATTGTGATAAGGATGTAATTTTGAGATACTCAACATGAGTTATAAAGAATGTTTAAATCCGTCCAGGTAGGATTGAACACGAATCCAACCAGACCCTCGGTATTAAAATGACTATAACTTCCAGACTGGGTGTCCGATTGACGCACCGTCTATCGTGTTGGAACCCTTGTGACATGAAGGTCCTTTGGGTAAATTCCTTATGGGAATTCATGGAAGTTGAGGTATGATATATATAATGGTAAGTAGAACCTGTGTGTTTCTTATGGTAAGAGTTAGGACGACTACTCCCTTGACAACTCAAGGCACGTGTATTCCTTACTCCTCTTCTCCGAGAGAGACAAGACTCCCCACGTCATGGGTGCATATTTTTTTTCCTCTAATCGGGTTCTTATATCTTTGGAGTCAGTACTCCTCTATTGGAATAGGGTGTGGGTCCTCCATACTTAACACACATAGAGTCATGTAATCCCCTACCGAGTAGGGTACATGTCCTCTATGTTAGGAGTAGGTACTCCCCTATCAACCCAGGGAGTGAGTCCTCCTTACACAGATCTACGGCAGAGTCGGTAATCTCCTGAAGTACTAGGGTTCGAGTCTCCAACTACAGATATTGTGACAGAGACAGTTACTCCCCTATATTACTAGGTTCTGGGTCCTCTAGTCACTGAGTTGTACTCCCCTTCCGATTCATGGTGCGGGTCCTCCTTAGACCTTCTTCCATGAGAGATGGTACTCCCCTGTCGTGTCAGGGTGTGGGTCCTTCAGCATGGGGTTGGTATTCCTCTGACATACTAGGGAACGGGTCCCCCATAGTGAAAAAACTACCAGAGTGTACTCCCCTACCTGTTAGGGTGAAGGTTCTCAGTTATGGAGTAGTACTCCCCCGTCTCTAAGTAGTGACGAGGAGCGGGTCCTTCATGGTAGTTGGAGCTCCCTCGATTGGAGGAAAAATATATGAGGAGTGGGCCCCACGTCGTGATGTAATCGATACCAAAGTAGAAGTTAGTTCTCCCTCGATGGACTGAGGTGTGGGCCACTTCTTATTGGAGTGACTGAGATATCATGGGTTAAACTAGAGAAGTCCCCCCCCCCAACTGAATGTAGGGTCGAGGAGTGGGTCACTTCACTTGGTTTCCCTTGGTCTTGCCATGGGCGCAAGACTATGACAGTGACACCTCTATTTCCCAGCACTAGAGGCAGTTCTATAAGAAATTTCCCAATGGATCATTTCCTTTTAGATGTACCATTAGGAATGGTTGAGTTGTACCTGATGGAGTACATCTTTCATATGGGTGCCATCAGGGATGGCCAGCTCATGGAGTACGCACTCTGGATCCTTGAGTTACTCTTTAAGACTTCTTTAGAAATCTTGGCAATAGATTTGAGTTCAAAGCCTTATGTTTCATTGTGTCTAAGATGAGTGTATCCATATGACCTATGTATATGTATGGGTATGCACCTGAGTAGAGATGACTTTTCATAATCAGTGTGGTTTAGTTCATGGTTTTGGCTTTGTGGTGTACTTTGTGGTTGTCGATTTGTGGTTTACTTCGTGGTTGTTTTCTGGTGTTTTACTTAGTTGTTCTCTAAGAGACCATCTAGGGTCTTGGGGTTCCATACTAAGTTCTAAGTTACTCATTGCTGCACAGGCTTTGCCTACACATGTTGTGTATGGTTCATACATTTGATGTTTCGATAGAGGCGGTCAGGGAGACGGGACCGATGGATGTTACGATAGTGGACTTGATGACCTTGGACCAGGCATTTAACAATAGAACCAGGAGGACATGAAATACTACTTAGGCTTCCAGTAGCTTCACTACTATAGAGATCATGTTGAATTTTTCCGCAGATGGCCATCGATGCTCCCTGTTTACCTTGCTATTTCCAGTTCTTTTGTTGGGATGTATACTAGCCCAGTTTTACCACTCAGTGATTTACATGATGTTGTACTTTGGATTCCAATTACTTAGTGTTCACCTCTCAGCTTTGTGGATTTGGTTTCTGACTGCACGTGTGTACAAGTATACATGAAAATGCCTCCCACTTGCAGTTTGACACTTTTGGCGCTAGTCAGAAACCCCTGGCCTTCGGGAGGCGTGCTTGGGTTATGTCATAGTATGGGCCCTGAGGGATGGGTCATGACTCTATATACCAAAACATAGTTTGGTTCCTCTTATAAAATCCCTTTAGTAATTATTCCCACAATCTTGACATGTTGGTAGCTAAATCATCTTTCTATTATGGTCATCATGAAACAACATTTTTCTCTTATTAGGTTTGTTAAGAATCTTAAACAATTTGAAGTTGTAAATCATATACCAATATAGCTAACGGGGAATAATCAAATGGTATCATATTCCAACACCCATTTCACTTGGTTGATCATAAGGAAAATTATTTCATTGTCTATCACATTCATTATTAAAAAAATTCCTCATGGTTATAACAAACGACTAAAATGAAAAACTATAGTTTGAGAAACAATAATCATAGTGGTAAACAACATGATCATGAAAAATCATATATAGGATGTCTAAATAATGAAACATTCTTTTCAATTAATGAAACCATATTTTTAACCTAGGCCCTCCATGATAAACATCTATTTAAAACTTTATTATTTTATAAATAATTATGAATTAACCAAATCATATAACATAGGAGTGTCAAACTAGGTGTATAGTAAGGGATCACTCTCCATGAAGCAAAATGATGTACGATATATACTCAACCAACACATATTAATTTAATTATCCTTGATGAAACTATAGAAAATCCATATCCACATGTTTTTAACAACAATTATCTACTCCTAATATCCTTTATTGGATAAACCCTTTCTCTGATATCAACTAATGTGATCTAGAGACAATATATAAAAATATTAAATAATTTTAGATGAAATGTCAATACATTTCATAATAATACATGCTTGAGGAGCATAAAGTATCAATGTATTTTGAAATAGATATATAATATTATTATTTCATAAAATTTCTTGATATTTCCCAAAAATATCTTCTGACATAGTAATATACTTAAATATATTCTAATTAAAACAATTCTACATAACCTGTGGAAACAAAACATAAGAAAGGTTGTACTCATATGCTCACTATGGGAAAACACTGTATATATCAATCATTAAAGGATAAGATAATCATAGGGGTATTATAAAATATTCAAGTGTATATTCTCAACATAAAATATTTATTAAAAATGAAGTTTATAAGATTTTAAATAAATTTATATCTATAATCATGATCATTAATGGTGTTAAAATTGTAATCAATATAAAAGAATCAAAATATAGGCACACAAATTTATAAGTATAAGAGATAATATAGTATTGAATATAGGTAAATACATTCATGTCCATGCATTATCTAGGGATAATTATTAGGATGTGAATATAATCCCACACCAAAATATGAAAAACATTATCCAAAATCATGTAAAATGATTTTCTCATGAGCATATATTGAGATCAATTATACTTAGAAACAAATATATGAAAAATAATATCACCAATCATGTCCATGATTTTCATCATCATCTGATGAGATATCAATATCACTTTACACAATGCATTGGAGGGATATAAATATCCCAACCTTCATATAATTAGAATTCATTCACAGATGTTTTATAAGGTCATATCTTTTCATCTCATTATATAACTAACCATATAAAAAATTAATTTTTCCTAAGAATATCATCATTATATTCATAGTCAATCCAGATAAATAATATGGACAATACCATTGGGTCATAATCCTAATAAAACACAATTAAATTCATAGGATATTATCATAGATGAAAATTCATTCAAAATGATCATTAGAATATTTTAATAAGAAAACACCAACTTTACATTTAATTTTTTTTTGAAATAAAAAAATTTCCCAAATAATTAAGAAAAAATTCTATTAAAAGAACCATATAAAAATATAAAGTATTCTTCAGAACATCGATTGTTCTGAATGGTGGTAAATTCCATTCATGTAGTATAAAATCAAAGAAATAAGTCCTTTTATACTATTGTAAAAAACCCAAAAAGTTCCTAATTATTAAAATAAAAAGATTATACCATTAAAAATAATTTGAAAAAATAAAATAATGGGAAAAATAACTTTATAAGATAATATTAAAATTTTAAAAATGTTCTTGATTTTTTGGAAAACATGTATATTGAATAAAAATGATTTTTGAATATAGATAAAAATTGTTAGTTTTCCTTAAAATTATTATTTTAGTGCATTGTGAACATAAAGAGAGGAAAATGAATGGGAAAAAACAATTATCAATAAATAATAATAATATAATAATATTCATGGGTTTTTTGGAGTTATATCATTAGATTTTATAAAAAATAACTAAGTCATAAACAATCTAGATTATTAATGGGATTATAACATAAATCAGCAACCACTTTGGTTACTTTTGAATCATAGGACACATGAAAGAATAACATATAATTAAAATTTAGATTTTATGAAAATAATAATAGTCATAATAATAAATTTCAAATGGGTAGTATATAAACTATTCAAAATGAATTAGTGATGAATAAGACATATTTCTACCAAAAATAAACATGAGAGTAGAAATCTATTACCTCAAGTATCACCTTTATTTTATTTTCTAAAACAACCTACATAATTTTTTTTATAAATTAATTCCATAAACATATTAAGATATTAATTACCATATATGGTTTAATTATAATTTATAATAACTTATTAGTCAATTATTTATTTTTTAAATCACTATATTAGGTGATAACTACATCATTATTCATGCACGATTTGGTTCCACAATCCCAATCTTTATACATTGATCATGGTTACATAATATCCAGAATTTTAATCATATATGTAACCGACAATCTTTACTTATGAGATTAAATGTGATATAATATAATCATATGTTTAATGTTAGATGTGTCCATCCTATGAATGTATATGATAGGAATGTAATGGGTGGGACCCTGAATATATTTCACTACAATGTATTGAGTAATATTTTAATCTCATTTGATGGCATGTATGGTGTGAGGTAGGTTATCCAAATAACACTATTTTATTTTTACTTGGTGGTTTTCTTTGACATATGTTTATGTTTCCATGTTTTAATATATTTCAACTTTTTGATGCTTCCTTTATGCTTACATTTTATATCATGTCTAATTTTTCAAGATTATGAATATACCATATTTTTATTTCATTGACATGGCTCTTGTCTCAGATTTATTTCTTTTTATTATGTCATTAATTGTTTATTCGTTTACTAAGATTTATTTTTCACCCATTTTTTATGTACATCTCTAGGTTATCCATGCAGTTTTAGAAGAGTGATGGAATTTTAAGATCATGTTAAGGAATTTTTTAATAATATAATTGTATAAATGTTTCATGTTGATATTTCAAGTAAAATTTCTCAAATACACTAGGTTTTATAAAATTTTTGGAGTGTATTAAGTGTAAATTTATGAAATAAATCATGAAATAAAGGGAATTAATGATATGGGTAGCAATAAATCATCTCTATATAAATATTTAAATAAAGGCTCCACTAATTATGATAATATAGAAGTATGTTCTAATGTTATGATTCATTGGTGTTTTATAGTAGTAGTTTTATCACCAATTATGTTGGAATCTTCAGACACATCCCATATCGTTACTTTTATAGTCACTAGATCTCTCTATTTAGAAATGAATTCATCCACCAATTTATGTTCATGAGAAAATCATTTATATGAAAAATTTTGGGATAAAATATGATTTATAAATTTTTATTTTTCTTTATTACAATCACTATTCAAATATATAATTTAAGAACTACTGTAATATTTTTCTATAATAACCTTGAAAATAATGCTTTCCATAATTAGATTCGCCCACTTATTGAGATATTTATTTAATTTAATCTTTAATAAAAACCCTAAAATATATACCTACATCTATATCATATCTATACATAGATTTATTAAATTATTTGTTTCAAATGAAACTATTTATATAAAACACTATAAATGACTTTGTGGTCATTTTTTCATGAAACATCTTTTATAGAGTATTATTTTTCATGGCATGTAGAAATTATATATTTATTTCATAAAGTACAAAATTTATAGATACCTTTCAATAATGACGTGATATTCCACTCTATATGAGTTTTGATATATACTTATTATTCACCATATGATTTTGGAATTCTAATGAACTATTTTTTCTTGTCCTCAAGGATTAGACTCCGTGATTAATCCTATGTTTTCTCAGTAACTATATACTTCATAAGAAGTGTACACCCTAATATTATCCAAAATAGAACCATTATTATTTCCTCAATTTCATTCTATAAACTTCTCTATAATTAATTCATACACTTATTCACATCAGTTTTTTCCTTTAGAAAATTGAAACACCCCATTCTATAATAATAATAATAAATAAATGAAATATTTTCTATATAAAATTTAATTCTAGGAACCTTATTGGGTCCACATATATGAGTGTGGATTAGTTCACATATTTTTTATGTTATATTCTTCATTTTATGATATAAACTTCTCACTAATATTCTTTTTACAAAATCATTACAAATGTTTTCTCAGTTTCATTTCAAATATGGAATATAAATTGAACCCTTTAATTATGAGAGATTTTGGTTCATTCCCATGTTTATATTCTTGATATTGGGATTCTAAATATTTTAAACTTCTTCAACCGAAAGAATAAAATTTTTCTCCTTACTATTTACCTAATATAGGTTTCCATTTGTTCCCCAACCATTTAAAATTGAATTTCATGATTTCCATTTAATTTTATAGCCTTTTAGTTGAAAGTTATCCAAAAGCATTCTAAATATGATGAAAATTAATCTTCTTGAATATAGGTTCAACTATTCATTTTTTAATTTATGGAAATTTCAGAAATGTTTTTCATTTTCAATCATTAATCATTCATTCCATTCAATTCCAAAAATATTTATCACATTTTTTATACTTTTAGAATTATTTTCAGTATAGAAATTATGTTGAATTGTTATTATACTTAGGGATAATATCTATTAATACAAGGAAATTAATTAATATTTTTTATATAAAATAACATTTTACTTTCATGAAAAAATAACCCCTTCTCTTCAATAAATCTACTACCTTGTGAACAAATTTTGAGCACTTAAAATATTAACCAAAATAACATTTCTTCTAGATTATGATGAATATGATTCAAATGATGCATTCTGAATTTCAATGGAAGTACCAATTTTATAGGTGTCATATTAACCACAATAAATCATATTGTGACCAATAAAATAACACAACAAGAATTTCATAAAAAAATTGGTTTCTATCACTTCTCAACACATCTCCCACTTCTGTATAACTCTATGGATATTAATAAGTTCTAAATTTTTTAGAACCTTATAATTTCTTTAGATTCATTATTCTCCATATATTTTGTTATTTTGACATTTATGTTTTAGCATCATATTCAAAAAAAATTACCCTACAACTTGGCCTTTGAGAACTTAGTATTTCATCATTGGTTTTTTACGTTGTTCATTGTAGTCATTCTTTAATTCATATATGAGTTTCCAAAACTAAATATTCTTTATATATACTTTTTTTCTCTAAATTAATATTATTTATTATTAATTTAACATATTCCCCATGAGTTTCAATCATATTCACATTCTCATTAACAAATATACCTTGAACTTCAATGATCATAGTCTATTTAACATTTATTAATCTATAATTTATAGCTTCTTCTTTTTCAATATTAATCTTCTCATAAAAATGAAGAAAAAATTAAATATTATCAACTGTAAATCCACGCTCATCAAGATAACATGACAACTCCTTTAATTTGACTCTAATATTTATCTTATTCTCTATCTATAAATCATGCTCCTAATGAGCCTATTCCAATTTCACTATAAGTTCTTACACTCCCTATAGTTTATAATTTTCTTTTTCTTCTATTTTATACTTCTAAATAGAATATATCATTTCATATTCTATATATGAGAAACATTTAATCACACTTCATTCCATGATATTTTCCTTGACATTTTCTTCATATTTAATAATAGGTTCCTTCTTAGGAATTTAATTCTATTTATATAACATGAAATATATTTCCTTTTTAGTGGAAACATTCTTCACTTATTTTGATGAAAATTAAATATCACCATTTTATTTATCATGTTATAGATGACGCATTGAATTAATATTTTTCCTTCCATCAATGAAAACATTATAAGGGAAGTATATCCTTAAATAATCATTTAAAAAATTTAATTTTTCATTAAAAGAGTGATAATAACTCATATATTATATCATATCAATTCCCATATTCAAAAAAAATTCAACTTATAAATATATTTGAATGATATTTCTATTGAGGAATGTTCCAAAGAGTTCTATGGTTTCACCCATATTTCATAACCAACCACTTTTCTTTACATGTCTTCAGGACATAACATACAATGATACATTTCATCAAGATCTATAAATTTAGATTATAAATTAGGATAATACTAAAATGATATTAATATTAATTTTATAATATTTTAATTTCGATAAAAGTACCTGCGATGGATAATAAACATCAATTAGAAATTTAAAGAAACAATATATGTTTTCATTGGGATGCATCTTCTAATCATGAATACTATTCTATAAAACATATAGCTTTACCTCAATAGTTTTATTCCACCTTAAAAAATATTACCCAATATATCCTAAATACCTTTCTCAACTAAATAATTCATTACCTCCATATAAATATCATTGGAAAATTCTATGAATAAATTTTTCTCCATGGAAACATTATTCAACATCTTATTTTCTACATACATCATAGATCTGTTAGTGGGATCACATACATGATTTCCATATATTAATACTAAATACCCAAAAAATATAATAGATCATTGATGTGAAATTTTATTTTATGTGAAAGTATATTTGATTTGTATTTAGTATTAATAAATGGAAATCATGTATGTGATCCCACTGATAGATCTATGATGAAAGCAGAAAAGAAGACGTTGAATAATGTTTCCATGGAAAAAATTTATTTAGATAATTTCCCAATCATATTTATACTAAGGTAATTTATTATTCATTTGAATAATGTTTCCATGAATAAAATTTTATTCAGAGAATGTCCCAATCATATTTGCATGAAAGAATATATCAAGAATTAATGTTACTGTAGTACACTTAATTTTTATGGGGCTTACACACTATGGTTTCTCTGATGGGGGGGGTATAGTGATAATGGTATGATCCTTGAAAACCCATAATATCATATGAGTAATGATTGGTGTGAGAAATAATAAATAGAAGTTGATCAGATAAACAATATATAGGTCTGGGAATTACGCATTTGAGTTTCGATGTAGGATTGTTTGATATGGTACTTGATACTTGAAAAATGATTCATATAATCTGGGTGACATGTCGAAATGACTTTTTATTAACTAGCAAACATGTTCAGAGGACATCATGTGATATTGTACACATATAAATTTGACCTTGAATGATATGGTTGACATGACTGGAGGACTTCATAATTTTCACGACCTGTCCCATTGGGGCCCGAGCCGCAACTCCCCAAGCCCGCCTCCAATAGGCCAGGGGCTGGTGACTAGCACCGAGTAGGCATATCACTAACATGGGAGGTATTTCCTATAAACCTGTACACATGAACACACATCTCCAAGCCCACAAATCTGAAAAGTAAAAACTATTAAAAAAGGAAATGCATGCATACACTAAAAACCCGACCAACATAGTATGATAGGAAAGTAAAGTACAATAATGTAAAACCCTAGTCCAAAAGTACAAGCCCACAAAATGAGAGTCTGTAACAAATTCCAACCTGCAAAGAAAGGTATTGGGACTGTAATCCATAGTCGTAGGAACACACCTCGACCTATCTGATCTCATTGCGCACCGTCCGGTCCTGGTCCTCCTAGAATCCTGCCAAAAGCTCGCTCGTCTGCACAAGACATGACACATGCCTGCAAAGCCCGTGCATGGGTGAGTATAACAATATCCAGTAGGACACCCCGAAACCACAACAGAAATACAACAAAGGAAAGATACAGTCAGCTCAACACAGTATATGTCTACAGAACATATAACAAGAATATCCAGATATAGTCATACACGATCGACTATCGTGATACCATCACTAGGATCCAGCTCGAATATTCTACTAAGAACGAAATAAGGAGAACACACTCTTATGTTTGAAGAGAGAGCGAGAGATAGAGTACTCATTCTGGGATAACACACTCCACAAGTACTTGATAATATTATGTTCAGATGAGGATCACAACCAATAGCTATGGGATTATTTCAACAACTCAGTCTGAACTAATCCACTAAGTAGAGGACCGGCGTCCGAGTAAAGTTGGTCATGTCGATACCAAGAACTCTACATAGGGTTATATGAATGAATAGAGGATCCGGCACTAAGTCTCATAGAGGGGATTCAAATAACTCTATTCAAGAAGTCCTGCTAAAGGGATCATACTTCTGTATGTCAGAAATGAGAACAGAAACCTTCAGGAGAATGACCAAGGGGACGAACCCTAAAGAAACTAGTCCAAGTCAGAGAAGGAAACTGGGTCATGCCATGTAAAAATAGGTTACACAGTGTGTAGTATGGTTACACGTCGTGTTCCTTGACACCGGGTACTGCCTGTGTAACGGGTCGTGTCATCCATCCAAGTTGTGTAAAACTCAACTACACAGCGTGTAGAAGTATCACACACCGTGTTCCCTGACTCTGGGTACTACCCGTGTAAATGGCCCATGTCTGGAATCGAAGTCCTGTAGGAAAGCATATACATGGCATGTAAGTCAAAGAACACACCGTGTCTGGTCAACTGGAAATCACCCATGTACCCTGGTCGTATGCCCGTACACGGTGTCTGTCTATGTCACCTGCCCGTGTACCAGTACACGGGGTATCCCGTGTATCTGGCCGGGTCTGGCCAGGGAGGGGTACACATGTCGTTTCCTTGGCTGTGTACCCAACTCGTGTCTGTGTACTCTCGGAGTACACTCCAGGTGATCCACTGATGAACACACACAGTGTAGCCCATACTACACGTCGTGTAGTCGGGATTTTTCCAGAACGTCGTCTTCTTCATTGCGCTTCGGTTAATCTTTTGGATCTGCGATCTCTCATCAGTTCGTCCCGATGCTTGAGGTCTTGGTTTTTCCCATCATACGAACTCTGAATCGGGTGTTTTCAGTCCTTCAATCTGGTCATAAACCTCCAACGATCAATATGACAAAAAATGCCCAAAAATGAAATATCTCTTGATCCGCTCCGAATAGTCCACCGAAACCGTTGACGCACCTCCACGAGATCTTCGTGGTTTCGATTCTTCAATTTGGGATCGTTGCGTCGCAGAATGTATGCGCAACGATCCGTTGTTCATCGCCCTCTGATGAACGCGAAGAACACGTGGGAGAAAAATGGGAGAAATCCAACAAAACAAGTTTGAGGAACAAACCTCTATTGTCATTCATCACAGCATCGATCCGCTCTTGTTAATAGGATCAAATGGAGCAGAAAAATCAACAACAAAAGATCATCACGGATTTAATCCCCCAAAATCCCCACAAAATCCCATCCCATAAGAAATATTGATCCACGGGCTAATCTTTTCATGAATTAGTCCGCGTTCATCGTAGAAATCAAGAACGGGGAAAAATCACAAATTAAACATCCTACCTAGATTTGCGGCGTTCGATGGTGAAGATCCGGTTTTCGCGTCGTCGTCACTGGAGAAGTTTGTCAAGAACGTCATTGATGTGTCGGGAGGTTTTCTCCAGATCTCTCCAGAGAAATTCAAAGTTATGGGAATTGTAACCCTGGCCCCATGAAAAATATCAATTTAAAATAATAAAAAGATTTCGCTACAGCAAGGATTTAATAAAATATTTTAACTAAATATTTTATTACGGTTATGTCTAAAAAACATATTTCACCACCGACCTGTGCCAGCTGATGTTAGGTATCTTACAAGGTAAATTCACTGCTCTAGACGCAACGATGCCCTCAGATTTCTAATCCGAGCATCCATTCAGGTGTTATTCCACTTTTTCAGGAAAACCACATGCGTATGAAATTTAGTTTTTTTAATTAAATTCAAACATTGGTTCTGGGCTCACCGGGCCTCGGAACTATATGTTGTCTCAAAGCCTGGTCTCGAAATAATTCCATATAATATATAACATGGTGAAATCCGATACATTAAATCACACCCACCTTAGGGATTTTACGTCCCCAAAAAGCCAACATAAAGGCTACTCAAAAAGATGTGGGTATTGCACATGAAACAGAGGATTCCGCTCCCATGTGCTCTCCTGGAGATTCCCGTCCTGCCACCGGACACACACCAAGGGAATATCTCGCTCACGAAGGATCTTCTCCTGTTGATCCTCAATCTCCACTGGGTACTCAGAAAAGTTCGCTCCATCATTGATGTCCAGCTTGCCTCCAGTCGATAACGTGCGATGGATCATGTACGTACCTCCGCAGCTGCGACACATGGAAGACGTTGTGTACTCGGTACATATGAGGAGGTTGAGCCAAGCGGTGCGCCACCTCGCCAACTCTACTCAGAATCTGAAAAGGGTCGATGAACCTCAGAGATAGCTTACCGCCTTGGCCAAATCTCTACTATCCCTGTCGAGGTGAGACCCTAAGTAACACATGGTGTCCCTCCTCAAACTCCAAGGGCCTCTGTCTCCTATCGGCATAATACTTCTGCCGACTCTGTGAATTCTTCATCCACTCCGGGATGACCTGCACCTTTTCTGTAGTATCTCACACCATTTCTGGGCCCATGAGTGCCGACTCTCCTGGGTCAGTTCAGAAAAGTGGTGACCTACAAGGTCGCCCATACAAAGCCTCGAATGGTGTCATACCAATAGTGGAATGATTACTGTCATTATAATAAAATTCCACTAGTGGTAGGTGATCCTCCCAACTATGACTGAAGTCAAGTATGCAAGCTCGTAGCGTATCCTCTAGAACATGGATTGTCCGCTCCGTCTGACCCTCAGTCTGAGGATGGAACGCTGTGCTAAAGCGTAACTGAGTCCCAAAGTCTTCCTGTAATCCCTTCCACAACCAGGATGTGAAACGAGCATCATGATCTGATACGGTCGTCAATGGCACTCCATGAAGTCGAACTATCTTCTGCACATAGAGGTGTCTCAAGCTCTCTACTGAACTCTGCTCCTGTATGGCTAGGAAGTGGGCCGACTTGGTGAGTCGGTCAAAGATCACCCATATGGAATCGTGTCCCCTAGACGTACTTGGTAAACCCGTCATGAATTCCATAGACATCCCATCCCACTTCCACTCTGGCACCTCAAGGGGCTAAGTCAAACCTGTTGGCACCTGGTGTTTAGCCTTTACTTGCTGACAAATAAGGCACCGAGAATCAAACTCTGCCACACTCTTCTTCATTCCTTGACACCAGAATTGACGTCAGAGGTCCCGGTACATCGTTTCCATGCCTGGATGCACTGCCAAAAGATATTTATGGAACTCCCTCAGAACCTCCTCCCGCAACATCACTGGTACTACGGTGCGCCCTCGGAAAAGGACAACCTGTTCCCCACCTTTTGAATATCCATCAGTAGCATTGCATGTAGATATCTAAGCACATAAAGTCTCACAACTAGCATCCCCAAGTTTCTCTTCCCTCACTCGCTGTAAGAGTGGTGGGGTAACAGTCGTCGATTGAAGGTAAGCTCCCTCAAATCTATCCACAAAGGATAACTGTAAATTGGCTAACTGCCTCGTCGCCTCATCCAGCAACTGTGAACTGGATTTACTACTGAGAGCACCTGCCACAACGTTCCCCTTCCCAGGAGTATAAACGATCTCAATGTCATAATCTTGGAGGAACTCAATCCATCACCTCTTTCTCAAATTCAGATCCTTCTGAGAAAAGATATATCTTGGACTCTTGTTATCATAGTAGATGATAAACCGCTTGCTCATCAGGTAGTGCTGCCACATCTTCAATGCGAAGACAACCGCTACCAACTCAAGATCATTGGTTATGTAGTTATGCTCGTGTGTCCTTAAATGACATGAGACATAGGCAATCACCACTTGCTTCTGCATCAGGACAAAACCAAGCCTGGTCCCTGATGCATCGCAAAACACTACATACTTGACACCCTCCTCCAGTAATCTCAAGATCAGGGTGCTCGTCAGACTCTATCTCAACTGCTGAAAACACTGCTAGAATCTCTCGATCCACATAAAAGGCCACCCCTTTTGGGTCAAAGCTATCATGGGTGCTGAAATCCTTGAGAAATCAGGAATGAATCTCTGATAGTAGCCTGCCAACCCAAGTAAACTCCACACCTTCATCACACTTTCGGATGGCTCCCATCCTAACACTGCCTCTACCTTGGATGGGTCCCCCGCTACACCATCTGATAATATAACATGTCCCAGAAATTGGACCTCCTGTATCCATAATTGACAGTTCGAGGGTTTCCCGTACAACTGGTGCTCTTGGAGTGTATCCAGAACCATCCTCAGGTTCCCCGCACGCTCCTCCTCGAACGCAGAGTACACCAGGATATCATCGATGAAGACCACTACGAATCGGTCTAGATAGGGCTAAAAGATCCGGTTCATGGGTCCCATAAACACTGTCGGGGCGTTCGTCATGCCCAATGGCATCACCAAGTACTCATAGTGACCTTAGCGACATCTGAAATCTGTCTTTAGTATATCCTCATCCCGTACTTGAAAATGGTGATAGCCTGATCATAGATCAACCTTCAAGAACCATCATTCCCCTCTTAACTGGTTGAAGAGGTCATCGATCCTTGGTAGTGGATACCGGTTCTTCACGGTCAACTGATTCAAGCGCCGATAATCCACACACAGCCTCAAGCTTATGTCTGCCTTCTTGGCAAACGACACTAGGGCCGCCCAGGGTGAAACACTAGGTCTCACGAAGCCCTTCTTCTGCAAGTCTTCTAGTTGCACTCTCAGGTCACGGAGCACTGCAGTAGCCATCCGATATGCTGATGCTACTATCTGGGTCATCCTGGGTTGCAACTCAATGCAGAAATCTATCTCCAGATGGGGAGGTAGCCCGGGGAGATCCTCTAGAAAGGCATCCTCATACTCATCCACTACTTCTAGAAACTGGAAACTCGTAACATCTGTTGCACCAACGGCTAGGCTAACGAATTGGTGTGAAATTGGTTGTGCCCTCCTATGCACGAGTCCATCCTACGCTGCATGGGTCTCCTTTTCACCGATGAAGGTGAAACTCGTTCCATCATTGTGGACACACCGCACCCTTCGCCTAAAACAATCAATCTGGGCATGAACTTTGGATAGCCAATCCATACAAAGAATGACATCATAAGGCCTCGAAGCTACCACCAAGAGGTTCCAATCGAAACTCTAACCTCCAAGGGTCAGTTCACACTGTCTGCAAAGGTGTGTGATCTCTAAATCTTCTCCAGTCAGTGTTTTTTAAGCATAAGGGTCAAGTCAATGACTCTTCTAGAATCTCAAGGTCTCGAACAAGATAAGCAGCCGGAAAATAATGACTAGCACCTGTGTCTATCAGTACAGAATCCAAATTAGAAAAGACATAGATTATACCTCTAATCATTCTAGGAGTACCTGGGTCATAAGCCTCTTCTGCCTGCAGCTGTCCCTACCTCTGTCCACCAGCTCTTTGAGCCTGGGGTGGACCTCCCAGAGGTGGTGGTGGCAAAAGTTCAAAATTTCGACCACCTCCAACTACTCTCACAGCTCCTCTACCACATTCTTCGCCCCGCGGATCTGTCTTCTCCACACGTTTCCTCTGCATCGGTGGTCTATCCACTACTCCCATGTCGGTAGTACGGCGGGTCGGACAATCTCGGGCAAGATGTCCCCTGCCATCGCATGAGTAACATTGCCTCTCTCGAGGCTGGCTGGATGCGCCCTGCGAACCATGTACGGAAGATTCCCTGTCTTGGGATCTCCTCTGGAAACGTCACCCACACCGGAGTCCCTGACATCGGCTCCCTCCTGCCAAGGTCTCTGCTCCATCTCGCTCACCACTGACAATTGTCGGCTGTATCTGCTCTTCCAAGAAGCTCTCGACCACCAAAGCCCGCTCGAGCACCCCTGCATAAGTAGGAATGATCATAGGGATGATGCTAGATCGGATGTATCTGTGCAAGACCCGCTCAAAAGTCTGATCTCTGAAGTACTGATCTCTGACCATATCCATAGAGTACCGTGAGAGGTCAGTAAACCTTGATGAATAGTCAGCCACCATCTTGGTCCCCTGCTGGATCTAAAGAATCTTTTGTATATGTACTGCTCTCACGGTAACTGGTGAAAACTTCTCTCTTAAGCGATGCTGAAACTCTGACCATGCAAGAGTCGCCTCATCGTGAGTCTGGATAACCAAACTCCACCATCTCCATGTCGATCCCTGCTGAAGGCTCGCTACCAGGATCACCATCTGGTCTGCTGGTGTCCTGACCAAACGGAAGACTCTGGTCACTGCCTCAAGCCATTCTTCTGCTGCTTGAGGGTTAGGATCTCCTCGAAACCTGAGGGGTCTCTGTCTTTGAAACTCATGGAGTGCGCTCAGCCTATGCTCCTCCTCCACTGGTATATCATGCACTAAACACTACTCCACAGGTGGTGGAATAACTGGAACACCACTTGAAGGTAAACCTGGGGGATCCAGTCCCTGTATCGAAGCTTCATCACTAAGGGGATCTTCCCCGTGATCGAGCTGCTGGATCCTAGCAGGTGCGCTTCACGAAGGCATCCTGTAAATAAACAAGATGTATCTCAGTTAGTGAGTATATTTGGAGAGGTGAATCAATAAGGAAATGGAAACCACAACCCATTCCTATACGATGCATATACCGTTACTTTCCCCTTCAACTATTGTTCTCATGTTTCGAGTTGAAAATCAATTTATCAGAGTCCTAGTGTATGGATAGGTCGGTCTCCCACACCAACACTGGGGTCCCTGGCCTGAAATCTGAACATGAAAAACTTAACACTTTCCCCAAACCAACTCACAGACTCTCAGTCCTAAGGTAGAACCAACCACCTATGATACCACTCTATCACAACCCATCCTAGTGGGGCCCGAGATACAACTCCCCAGCCCGCCTCCAATAGTCTAGGGGTTGGTGACTAGCACTGAGTAGGCATATCAATAACATGGCGGGCATTTCCTATACACATATACACACGCACACACATATCCTAGCCCACAAAGTTGAAAAGTAAAAACTACTAAAAACAGAAATGCATACATACATTAAAAACCCGATGAACAGAGTACAACATGAAATTAAAGTACAATAATGTAAAACCCTAGGCCAAAAGTACAAGACCACCAAAAGAGAGTCTGTAACAAAGTCCATCCTGTAAAGAAATGTATTGGGACTGCAATCCGTAGCCATAGGAACACACCTCGGCCTGTCTGATCTCACTGAGCACCGTCCGGTCCTGGTCCTCCTAGAATCCTGTCAAAAGCTCTCTTCTGCACAAGACACGACATGTTCCGGCAAAGCCCGTGCAGGGGTGAGTATAAAAATACCCAGTAGGACACCCCGAAACAACAAATGAAATACAGCAAGGAAAAAAAATACCAAAAAGGAAAGATACAGTCATCTACACCCGGTATATGTATACATAACATATAATAAGAATATCCAAATATACTCATACACGATCGACTATCACGATACCACCACTAGGATCCAGCACAAAGATTACACTAAGCACGTAACAAGGAGAACACACTCCTAAGTCTGAAGAGAGAGAGAGAGAGACGGAGTACTCATTCTGGGGGAACACACTCCAAAAGTACTTGAGAATATGATGTTTAGATGAGGATCAAAACCAATAGCTATGGAATGATTCCAACAACTCAGTATGAACTAATCCGCTAAGTCGGGGATCGGCGCCCGGGTAAAGTTAGTCACGTCGATACTAAGAACTCTACCTAGGGTTCCAGTAATGAATAGAGGATCTGGATCTAGGTCTCACAGAGGTAATTCCAACAACTCTATTCAGGAAGTCCTACTGAAGGGATCATACTCCTATATGTCGGAAATGATACTGGAAAACTTCAGGAGAATGACCAAGGGGACGAACCCTAAGGAAACTAGTACCAGTCCCAGAAGGAAAATGGCTCAATCCATGTAAAAATAGGTTACACGGTGTGTAGTATGGTTACACTCTGTGTTCCTTGACACTGGGTACTGCCCATGTAACAGCCCATGTCATCCATCCATGTTCTGTAAAACTCAACTACACAGCGTGTTGAAGTATCACACGTCGTGTTCCCTGACTCTGGGTACTGCCCATGTAAATGGCCCGTGTCTAGAATCGAAGTTGTGTAGGAAATAATATACACGGCATGTAAGTCAAAGGACACGCCATGTCTGGTCTACTGAAAAACACCCATGTACCCGGGCTGTATAGTCGTACACGGTGTCTGTCTGTGTCGTCTGCCCGTGTACCAGTACATGGGGTATCCCGTGTATCTGGCCGGGTCTGGCTGGGGAGGGGTACACACGTCGTGTCCTTGGCCATGTACCCAACCCGTGTCTGTTTACTCTCAGAGTATATTCCAGGTGATCCTCTGACAAACACATGTCGTGTAGCCCATACTACATGCCTTGTAGTCGGGATTTTTCCAGAACGCCGTTTTCTTCCTCGTGCTTCGGCCGATCTTCCAGATCCGCGATCTCTCGTCTGTTCATCCCGATGCTTCAGGGCTTGGTGAATCCTATCATAACAACACCGAATCGAGTGTTTTCAGTCCTTCGATCGGGTCATAAACCTCCAACGATCCATCCGAAGAAAAACGCCCAAAAATGAAATATCTCTTGATCCGCTCCGAATTGTCTGCCAAAACCATCGGCGCACCTCCGCAAGATCATCGTGGAGTCAATTCTTCAATTTGGGATCGTTCCATCACAGAACGGATGTGCAACGATCTATTTTTCATCACCCCATGAAGAACGCGAAGAACGCATAGAAGAGAAAGGGGAGAAATCCAATGAAACAAGATTGAAGAACGAACCTCAACCGTTGTTCATCACGGTGTTGATCTACTCCCATTAATAGCATCAAACGGAGCAGAAAAATCAACAACTAAAGACCTACATGGATTTGATCCCCCAAAATCCCCGCAAAATCCCATCCCATAAGAATGATCAATCCACGGCCTAATCTGTTCTTGTATTAGTCTGCGTTCATCGTAGAAATCATGACCGAGGAAGAAATCAAAAATTAAAAATCCTACCTGGATTTGTGGCGTTCAATGGAGAAGATCTGGTTGTCGCGTCCTCATCGCCGGTGAAGTTCATCAAGAACGTCGTTGATGCGTCGGGAGGTTTTCTTCGGAGCTCTCTAGAGAAATTCAGAGTTATGGGAATTGTAACCCTGACTCCATGCGAAATCTCTATTTAAAAGAATAAAAAGATTTTTCTGCAGCAAGGATTTAATAAAATATTTTATTATGGTTAAGTCCAAAAACCATATTTTTCCACCAACCTGCACCTACCGATGTTAGGTCTCTTCCAAGGTAAACTCACTGCTTTGGACACAACGGTGCCCTCATATTTCTGATCTGAGCACCTATTCAGGTGTTATTCCACTTTTATAGGAAATCCACACACACACGAAATGTATTTTTTTTAATTAAATTCAAACATTGGTTCTGGGATCCCCGGGCCTCAGAACTGCACGTTGTCTCAAAGCCCGGTCTCGAAATAATTCCATAAAATATAAAACATGGTGAAATCTGATACATTAATAAAATATCTTTCTAATATTTCTATAGGATCATTGTTTCATCTATGAATAGATCATTTGAAGTTCATGACCCATTCACATGAAAATATGCATTTTTTTATTTACTTAAAACTTCTCTAACATTAGAATTTATTACATAAATGACACAATCATCACAAGGCATTTTCCTATTAAGTCATTGCATGATCATGTCAACACACCAAAACTCCTTTTTTGAATCATATGAAATTATAGGGTTCCATCATTTGATCAATGGAATGATCATGAGAAGCATATAAATATAATATTTAATCCAATAATTCATTCCCCTATCGTACCTAGTGGAAGACTATTGTGATCGTGTAGTCCTCCATTCCGAATTTTTTTCTCCCACATCTTCCTATATCCTCCTACAATTGTTTTTACATACCGAGGGAAGGGGTTTTATTTTAAAAGAAGTACTAACCCAAATATGTGAAAGCTTTCCCAGTTCATAAATAACATATATTGGTTTTACTCAAAAGAGGGTGAATTGTGTCATGCACCTCTCATGATCCAATCATGGTTCATCAATGACATCATCATTTTGTCACATAATAAATAGCGAATGTGTGATTACTCATTCATTACCATATTATTTAAACCCATGGATTATAAAGGTTCTTTTAAATGACTAATTTACCATGTTTAATGACCTTCATGAGATTAGTCTAACATTTCATAGAGTATTTACAAGATCAGGTCACCTGTTAAATAGTTATTCATATAATCAAGGAAGGCTTATCAAAGGGGATTCATGTCATCATTATACAATCATGAAAAGTACATAACTAAATCATGTGAAAATTAACATAACCCCATTCACAAGAAACTTCCACCTTTTTCAATTTTAATTTGACAAAATTTATGTGGTATTACCACAAGTTTTCAATTTGGGTGTTGGATAAAAAACTGGAATGTCTGAATGTCTTCTCACAGTAAAGGTGACATGTCCAAAGGCCTTCTCATGACACAGAAATAATTTCACTGGGGATATAAATTGATTTTTAACTCACCATGTTAATGTCTTATTAAATTCCCAAGAAGATCAATGTATCTCCCTTCACATGATGCTTCCATTTTTTTAGTTTAATTTTTTGAGCATCATTTTCGATCATGAATCGTTTTTTGGTGGTCATGTCATATGATCAAAAAGAGTAATTTGAAGGAATTACTTTAATCAAGTGATCTATATAATGGAGATTTTCATGATCAGATGTAATTACTAGATGAGATTCATGGAATCATTTGATAGATCATGTGAAGCCCAAAACCCTATAATATTATGTTCCTTGGTTAATCTGGTCATGAGTCTTTTTGCGGGTCACATGATTTATGTGACCTAATATCCTAATTCCCATTTATCCATGTCCCTTCATTCATTCCATTTGTCGGAAATAAATATTTTTGATTAAGTTATTTCATCGACTCTATATTTCTTGATGATCATTTGATGGGTGTCATCAAATCCCCCCCCCACCATGAAGTGATGTTCGATGGAAGAAGGACTCGATTATGAGGAAGTAAATGGCTACCAGATTCCCCTAAAAATTGAAATGATGGTTTCTACTATATATAATTTTCATTATAGAGACCATTTTTCTACTATAAGGCCCCCTATAAATAGGGGATCTAGGGGCTGGCCGTTTCACTCGTGATTCTAACCTATAGAGCTCTCAAATTTTTCATCTCCACATGATTTATTAAAAAAACTACTTTGTGTAACCCCTTCATGAGAACCATTCATGTGAATTGATTGTAATATGCCGTTAAAAAATCAATCCTTGTGAATACTTTTTCTCTCTATCTAATATAATTAATATATGATATAATAAATGGTTATTTATTTAAACTGTGATATACATCCTTTGTCACAGGGATGCCTTGAATTCATCATCTGATCCACTAGTGATGGGAAACTGATCAGTGCATTATGATAGAGGTTTTTTCATGACACACTATTTGATTAATTTCTTATTTACATAATACTTCACCATAGTGAGACACAACATAGGGTCGATTACAAGTAGGATTCTCACACACACAACAAACCTATTACCACTATTATAAATTAACAAATATATTACTAACTTATATACTTATATAAATACTAACGGATGAATATTAAAATAATTGAAATGTAATATAAATTTAAATATATATATATATATGTGAAAACAAAAAATACAATGGAAAATATTAGAAACACAATGAATTCAGTAGAAGAAAGATGTTGACCTCAGGGTTCAGAGTGGTGTTATCCTTATAATTCAAAATATTTATCAAAGTTTTATTCATTATGAAGATCAAGACCTACCAACCAACACCATATCTTTTGAATGGTATTAAAATACACTTAGAACTATCCATGTAAGAGTAATCTATTGCACATAAATACAAAATCCATACTCTAATATTTGAATGAATTGGATATCAATGAGAAGTAAAATGAGGGAATGAGGAGGAAGAAAATAGTAGTAGAGGTATTTGGGAGACATCTAACTAGAATAATTTTTACCAATACTTAATTCTTATAATAATACATGATAAACAATTAAATCACATAAAACTAAAACACCACCAATCCCCCTCTGAAACAATAGTGAGGGTTAGTTTTCCACAAACATGAAGATAAAAGAATCACATTGTGAAAAACACAAAATTGAAAGGAAAATAAATGGAAAGAAGAATAATAATGATCCACTAATATATATTAAAAATAGAAATATCTATTATATAATAAAAACTCCACCATTACCCATAAAATGGATTTCCTTTGTAATGGGATTCATGACACATATTTTTGTAGAAAAAGTGACAATGTCCGGATCAAAAACATTTCCTATAAAAGCTAAGAGGTGTTATCCCCATTAAGTTATATAATTGGTTAATAGTTTCTTATTGAATATTGTAAAATATTTTTCCCAAATTAATCCTAAAAATTTTAGAAACATTAGCCATAATATTTAGGATCTACCTCACCATTACTCTGAGAAACTAATTTTATCTCTATGACTCTTCATATTCCAAAACATCAACTTTCTATGTCATTATTACATTGAAACTAGAATATTCATGTCTGTCCAAATATATTAATGTTTATCATTATTCCCTTATATAGATATATGTCTAATTTTATCTATTTTGGACATGTCAACATCGATAAAAAACCCATCTTCAAATGTGTCCAGATCAACGCACATTTTTTGAGGATGGGATTGTAATATTATATTGGGCCATCAAAATATAGATTGATCTTTGGGTCTAGAAGCATAAACTAAGGACCAAAATATAAGGAAGCCAAAAAATATAATTTTAAAATTACATTCAGTGTATAAAATTTTCTATATTAAATATAGATCAAAAATAAAACATTTTAAATAAAAAATTTGTCCTTTTTTATATTTATGCTAAAAATACCACAAGAACATAAAAATGTACCAATTTACTATAAAAATATGGATGGATTATAAATCATAAATTAGATTATAAAATTTTTGAAATTTTTTTCTTCTTCACTCCCCCACACATTACCATTGCACTCTAGATAAATCATTATATATCCATATCAAAATACTAAAAACAATCAAAATTGACAATAAATCCACAATATTATCCAAAACATAATTATATCATGTCTATTATTTAAAAAAAAGTTCCCTAAAATTTTCATTCCCCACATTTAAATTTTTTCAACCAGAAAAATCCATCCATGGACCAAACAAAACCAAAATCACATTTAATTGTATTTCAGTCTTCAATTAAGAGAAATAAAATCTAGATTATGATCATACTAGAAAAATGTATAGTCATAGAATTGTGACTGTTCTCGTTTTTTCACATTGTGAATATGAAAATAATTTCTACCTTGATGTAATTGTACATGTAATTTATATGGATGATTTATTGTGGGAAAATGATTGAAAATTTTAAGGTAGAAAGAGGTGGTTGGAATATTATATACAATGAATAAATAATGAAGTGAAAACACTAGATAAAACTCACTCAAATCCCAGTAAAAATGTTAAACAGAACAACACCACCATTACATGGTATGTTACTTGTGTTAATTATTGATCACAAATAATGATATCATCCATGTTCTATAACATTTTCTCTTTTTTATAAAGATCCAAGAGGCACAACTTTATTTCCATTATTTTTTTGTGATTATTTAATGGTGGATATTCTAAAAAATGAATAAAATTAATTAATTACAATTCATTCACTTGGTTTTTTAGAGGTAAATTAGTCATATTATAAATTACAATGAGACATGGAAGCTCATAAGTTTGTTTTGATGGAGAATTAGGTGAAAAAAATAAAGTAAACTGTAATTATGAATCAAGCATGATTTTGTAATTATAAACATCCCAAAATTATGATAAACACATCACACCATCATAAATAAAATATAACCCATATAATGCATATGAATTACCTTTACTACAACCTAAATCTTAAAATACTCTTATAATAATACCAAAACTATGGGCAGGTAAGGAAAAACCATCTTGTAATGTGGCTTAAATCAATAAGGATGTCAATCACATTTAAGTGCTAATAAAGGGTATATGTAAATTTGGATCTAAAATTTAAAAAAAAATTCTACAAAAATAAGTGCCTTATTCATGATAATAACATTAAATGTTTTCTAAAGCATTGAATCAAAAAAATCACAAGTTATGGTTCTCAGAAAAAATACCATGTTTTTATCAATAAAGTGAAGGTATTAGAATGAATATGTCCTATTAGAATAGAATACTTCACATGACTAGAAAAATATATTTATTCATTTTTTCATGGAAATGGTTTTAAAAAATTTCAAAACTCCAAA
Organism: Viscum album; assembly: GCA_963277665.1. Classification (NCBI taxonomy): domain Eukaryota; kingdom Viridiplantae; phylum Streptophyta; class Magnoliopsida; order Santalales; family Viscaceae; genus Viscum; species Viscum album. The sequence continues at coordinate 1,531,110,119 of OY728165.1, forward strand.
AAAAGCTATAAAATACAATTTGAGGAAAAAATTCACATCAATATTAATTTATAATCCATTATCTCACAAATAATTTCAATTTTATAAAAAAAATTAATTTTATCAAAATCAATTGAAGTTCAAGAAATTATCTGAATATTCATTTATGCTCAAAATCACAATAAAATAAAAAAAATAAAAAAGAAAACAAAACAACTATGAAGTTTGAACCTCTCATATAATCAAATTTCAATACCCCTTATTTCACATCAATAAAAAAAATAAGGTAAAAACCTAAAGAGAAGGAAAGATACAAACTGGATTTAATTTTAAGTGGAACCCTTGAGTTAATCTCCAAGACATATACACTAAACATAAAATGATGAAATAAATAAAATTTGAAGACAAAAAAATAAGAAGAAAGATAAAATGAAAATAGGATAGAATATGGTTTATAACCTCCTGTGGGTGCTAATTTTTAATTCCCCTTATCAGGAAGATGCAGTGGTTTTGACCCAATACAAAGGTGGATAAAGATTATTTCTCATAAACCACCATATTTTATTTATCTAAAAAACCAATAGTATATTCCATGAGAGAGAACCCCCAGTAATTATAAAAATAACCCCAAAACCCCATATGATATTGAATAATGTTTTTGAGGTGTGATGGGGGATGGAAAAAAATATAGGGGTGCTCTCTGTTTAGCTCAGATAGAGAATTTATGTCCACTAGTATTGAAGATAAGAGATTATCTTTTGGTATATCTTTTGGTTTAGGATCATTAATTTATTAATCATTTATTTTTTGTCTTGTTCCACTATCCTAAATTTTATCAGTGTGAAACTTTAATGGATCCTACAATTTCTTCTCAACATGAGAAAAAATAGTCATCTTATTCATCTAGGGGATGCAGCATTGGTGTTTAATATAAAAAATAAGAATATCAGAAATTATTTTTCAACTTAAAATCAATAATTATTGAATAAAATGAAGGCTTAGAAATTAAATAATCTTAAAAAATATAGTTTCAAACTATTTTCCTTTAAGAAAGGTAGATGAGAAATAATTTTTGGGATAAAGAAGTGGATCATCATGTTTCACTTAATCCTCAACAATGTATTATTAAATTTTAGGTGAAAAATCATGTCATTCTCTTATGATTTTATTTTTTTGTCTATTTTATAATATTTTAACGTCTTTAACATTGGAATCCTTCGACATTACCAATTTTCTTTATTTTTCGAGAACTTTGATACTCTATTGAAGCATCAAGGAATTTTTTTTCATTTGAATCCTCAATATCCCTTTTATAATAGGATAACCATATATGTTTTAAATTGTCTAATAAATATTTTAATCAAAAAAATCCATATTTGCTGATGAAATTAAAGTCATGAAATAAAGCTCTTTCTTTTTGAGTTTTTGAATTTTTTAGTTCTTTATGGTTTTATGAAAAATAGGGTGCATAAGAACATGGATCCCTAGAATGTGGTGAAAAATTTGTGATAGTGTTTTTTTCATTTACCATTTTACAATTAATTTTTTATTTACCTATGAATAAAACAAAGCGGCACAAAACCTATGGTTAATTATAAGGAGATTTCTCACACAAAATTCCATTCCATTATCCTTATTATAAAATAACTAATATAAAACTCACATATATACTAATATAAATTATGGGGTATGAATATGAAAATATATGTTATATATATATATGAAAATTCAAAACACAAATAAAATAATAAAAACAAAAAGAAGTCAGTAGAAGAAAACAATTTCCCTCGGGTTTCATTTGGGTGTTATCCCTATAATTTAAAATATTTATCAATATCTTATTCTATGTGGATATCAATACCTACCACTGTAGAGACCCTAAAATAACATACATGGTTATTAAATCATTTTAGGAGAATATTCCACACATTACAAATGTAAAATCTCAAAGACCCAAATGAAACAAAATCATGGAACAAAATCATTCTCAAATAACATACATGGTTATTAAACCTATGGTTAATTATAGTGTTTTTGTATTTGGAATCATGGAACAAAATCATTTAAACTGGTTAAATATATTTAGTGTTTCCCAAAGAGATCTTTCACTTTATAAATTTCAATTAAAACAATTATTCATAACTTTGGGAAGGTAAATCTGAAAAGGGGTTAGCTCAGATTTTTAGTTAGGGTAAACAAATGAGATATGTAAGCATAAACATGAGAAGAGGCGTTTGAGAACATGATCATAACATTAGAAGATCAAAACCTGTATATTCAAGATCATAAACAGAAATCGTTGAATATTTTTTTTAAATGACATGAATCATAAGTGAATAATGATAATAATCCATGAAATCATAACATATGAATTAAATATAGAATTTTTAGAAGACACATACATTTATAAATTTATTACTACATTAGTTAATGAATTGTTGAAAAAGCTATCTTAGTAGTATGGTTTTACTCTTCATATAATCTTGGAAGTAATTGTATACTCCCATGTACATCATAGAATTCATGGTTCACTCCCAAGACCATCTTAATAGTAAAATTCATTTACTAAACCGATTTCACCCCCCATTCCATCCATTTCTATTTCATGAGATATAAATCATTACCCAAGGAAATTGAAGGGGATATAGGTCCACCCATATCATAATTAAATCTTATATATATGTTCCACAATATCATAAACAGTCACATTATAACCCATAAAATTAATTGGGTTCTAAAAATATGTAATCATATCATTACCAGTGTAATAGAGACAGGTTTCATAATCATTTTATCAAGTAGTAACCCGTGAAAAGAATAATGTTTCATAAGAATATGAGCTGTGAAATAGAAAAAATATTCATAAAAATTTATCCATTGAATGAGAAGAAGGTTTTATAAAAATCATTCCATCAAAACATAAACCATTTAAATAAATAATTTTAATTGAATAAATATATCATTTCCCCAAAAATTCATGAGTAACTTCAACGGATGTCATCTTAGATGGAAAATTATTGGGGAAGGCCATTTAAAATAGTTCATAAGTAAAATAATATTTATTCTTTGAAAGTAATTTTAAAAACATAAATCCTTTTGAAATCCATTTTCATTGAAAATAAATTTCAATAAATTTAATTGAATATTGAATACATTTTGAAAACTATTCACTATCAAAACAGAAATAAGAACATTGAAAACATTTTGAAAGACATTTTCTTTTAAACATATAAATGGTTCATGAAACAATTATGGAAAAAAATTATTTGAAAAATTTTAATGGAATCTTTAAAACATTTTTGAAGCATATTTCTTTGTATACATATAAAGTAAGCTTAAAAACATTTTGAAAACGTTTTTCTTTTTGAATCAGTTGGAAACTTAGAAGTAAATACTAAAAACATTTCTATAACATTTTTCTTTGAAAATACATTGAAATAGTATAAATAAATCCTGAAAATAATTTGAAAAACTTTTTATTTGAAATTAATTTGATAATTTATACATAATTTATGAGAACATGGTTTTTAAAGAACACATATGTTTGAGCAAAGAGAGATAAATTCTGATTTTTGTAAAAGAAATATCTTAATTATCATAAGTAAAAACGAGTTGAAAAATTGTATCAATACATTAAAATTAAATTAATAAATAATATAAAATAAAATTAATGAGTTATCTTGAGATATGTATCATAAGAATTCTTCAATGGTAGCATAATCATAATGCATCTTGATAAATAATGAGATTGAAGTAATAAACTATTACGACATTGGTAACATTGACTTATAATACAACTGAGAGAATAGAATTAAATAAAGAATAAAATATCTTGAATTTATGAGATTAATGATATATGAATTCAATATGGAGTATATAAACCACATAGAAAAATATAGGTGCATAAAATGACATGTGTATCGAAGCAGAAAAATTTGGAAAAAGTTTCTTTACCAATTTGGTAACTTTTAAAACATAAACCCCATTAAATAAATATTATCAAAAGGATATTTAAATACCTATAAATTTTTTTTATATAAATTATAGAATATATAACAATCTATTATACACCACATATATAATAAAAGAGTTTTGAGAATGACTTGTTTCTCATGGAAAATAAAAGTGAGATGAGAAAACCCTTACCAAGAGAATAACATTTCATGTGTTTCTTTTTATTCCCAAATAATAATTATTTTACTTATTTATATTATCTAAAAACTTTTTCATGTTTATAATAAATTTTATTTATCTTATTACAAGGTTTTAAATAACTTCTTAAACAACTAAATTTGCATCGGGTGTTTTGACCATATTCGGTTTATGTGTCAAAAAATGAGATTGGTAGGTCATATATTGCCAATGGGGTCATTATATACCAATATATTTAATTAAATTAATTAAAAAAATATCATATTTATACATAAATTTTAATTTGAAATCCAATAATGAATAATGGATATGAAAAATGATCTAACATTACAATCATGGAGACGTTAGGCTATACGTACGCATGAGTAACATTCCAATTTTTCATTGATCGTTATGGAAAGAAATAAAGTAACATTATATATTTATAAAATGTTCATTATATAATAAATAAAATGTTATATAATAATATTTACTAATATATATATAATTATTGGGAAGTAATATGAATCACATCATGTATGGGACACAATAGTCCACACAACCATGAACGATGTAACAATTTTTTTGTTATGTGACAAGGGTAAGAAAAAAATTATATATTATATTTAATGAATGTAATTTATGTAATTAAAATAATATATATTTTATTTATGTCATATATTTTAGATTAAAACCATCCATAATACATTCCATGTAATGTGTAAATGAATCACATCGCATTGAGGATGCAGCAGTACATGCATCCACAAACAAAGTTATCATATTTAAACAAAATTGAAAGCATGAATGAATTGTTTATGTTATAATTATATAATAATAAATACATCATAAATATTAAATATATCATATAAAAACTTTGTTTTGTTTATAACTCCCAATCATGATATGTGGAAAAGGAAAAACGGACAACATTATTTTGTAAGGCAATCGTTCTCCATACACAAGAATGGTAAGTTTGTTACCCATTTTATGGAAGTGTGTGTAAGTGAAGGTGTAACAATTAAAATAAAAAAATATAAGAATATTTAGGAAACTAAAGTTATTATATATTCTTGTAATAAGAGTAATTCAGTTTGTGGATAAGGAAAATAAAACAACGTGGCTTGAGGAAGGATGTTACCTCTTCTTTGGGTAACTCCATTGTTTTCACCAAATGGATTCCTTGGACAGATTTTTACACAATGGAAGGAATATAATATGAAGGGATGGATTTTTGGAGGAGATTTTAGAATAGTTATTATCATCCAAAGTGTCTTCAGATGTGTAAGAATGGGGAAGAGTGAATACTCATTTATAGAGGGGGTGGGGTGGAATTCATGTAAATCCCAAAAGGAAAACACTATTGGGTGGCCTCCCTTACCTCATGTGAGTATAAAAAGTAAAAATAATGCATTAAATGGGATTTATAGATGATATTTAGTGACAAAAAACAATAAGAAAATATGTTTTATCATATTGTTCTATAGTCAATAAGTTTCATTATTTTTATCATTTTATTTTTTACTGATGTAAGTAGTTTTCCATAATATGTAAATTAAAAATTAAGTATTAACTTAAGTGAGATATGTTATAAAATATAGGAAAACTGAATTTTAAATATTATATTTAATTTAACAAATATAAATCCCAACTATGATGGAAATTTATTTTAAGGAAAGCACATGAAAATTACAAACACGGTACCTTAATCTGAACTATGATAACAATGTTTTTACTATTTTAGATTCTATATATTCATTAAAAAGATGAATTGATACATTAATTTTCCATATATGATCTTTTTTAACACATAAAAATCATTTTGAATAAATTAGTACTTTTAAAAATTTAAATCGTTTAATAAAATATTATTTTTTGTAAGAAAACATTAAGGTCAAATTTGACATTAGTTATTTAATTTAAATTTTAAAAATATCATAAAATTATTGGAATTAAATTATAATATATTTAAATAAGTGAAAAATAATATATAAATCTAGAAAAATAATTTCTCACTATAGTTATTTAATTATACATTTCCTTTAATGTTTTTTGCATCATTTATTTTATTTAATTATTAACTAGATAATCACTACATTATTGTTTGTTAAGAGTTTAATATAATTAATTCATATCAAAAAAATAATGATAAATCATTATTATAAGAATAAATTATTTATCTTTGAATAGTATATGTATAACAAAAAATATTTTGTTTTTTCTATATCTTAATGTTTTATAAATGTTAATGTTAAGGAAGGCTCCTATTTTTTCTTGTTCCCATTACTTATTAAATAGCACAATTTCATGAACATGTGCCCCACTAACTCATAAAATACAAAACAAGATGTGATTTGGTCGAGATATTAGCATCCAATGGACTTTGGACAAGATTATAGGTCATATTGGCCCTTAAGAATAAGGTTTAGTCCCTTTTAAGCTAAATTTTAACTTAATCATTGTAATTAGTTTTGATTTTTTCCCATAATCATTTTAATAAACTATTTTGATTTTTTTAGACTACAAATATTATACTGATTAAAACCATTTATTTCTTCTCTTCAAAAATTCAATTAAAAAAAGTGTAAAAATTAAAATTTAATGTTATTCATATTGACGTGGTGAGAAAACATGTTTTTAATGTTAAAATGTTCAAAAGTTCCATATGTTTTTTATCAAAATTAAATATTAAAATTAGTTTAATGTAATAAATTTGATAAATTGATGTAATATTTATCAAATTACAATGAAAAAACAAATTAAAATATAATTTAACTATATAAAAGTTTTTTTGAAAAAGTGTGGTTGAATTTAAATTTAGTGTTTTCATTATTCATAAAATGAAATTTCTCATAAAAATACGAAATATTCAACTAAAGTAAATTTTTTTATTTCAATTTCATAAACTAAATTTTTTTATAAATTTTTTTTTAGTTTTTTAAAAGACATATTTAAAATGGGATCACTATCATAAAGTGGTAAAATTACTTTTTAGAAAAATACACAATTTTATTCATTAAATTGGATTTAATTTTATCTTATGCCTATAAAATCTATTAAATGAGTATAAAAAATATTGTATGAAAATATAATATAAAAATGTTATTTAAAATTTTAATCAAATGTGGTTTTTTTAATTTATTCAGCTAAAATTTCATTTGTATATAGAAAAACTATTCTCATAGATGAGTAATTTATTTTTTTAAAATAGTTATTACATTCACTTATACTAATTTATAACAAAAGGATTCAATTTATATACGTGTGTAAATCATATTTAGTTAATATTATTGGTAACTTCAATTCCAACAGTAAGGTGGTAGGTATGATACCATTTTAATATTATTTTTAATATTATATTGTAGTTCGGTAAAACTCAGCTATGCGTGTAACTCAAGCTATCGAAAGGACTCAGTATTGTCTTTAATAAAAGAAAAACATAGTTTTACATTTTGACCAATATTATCTAGGTGTTTTATGATGTTCTTGATTAATATGGTGTTTTATATAAAAAATCCACACATATTGGTTTCTTATAACAAAATCTATATTCATTATTGTGTAAAATGAAAAATATCAAAAAGTTAAAACAATTTCCATTTTTTCTCCAAATACCAGGGTGACACATTCTAACCCACTTAAAATGAATTTCACTCTATAAATTAATTTTGGTTATCAAAGGTTTAATATTTTAATTTCCCTTTCATAGAACCCACATTATAAAATTTAATAATAAAACATCATTTAAAAAGAGAAATTATGTATAATAACAATTAGCCAAAAAAACCCATAACATGGTTTTGATGTAGGAGAACATAGATTATGAGTAAATATTGGACATGTAGGAAAATAGTAAATAATTATAGAGATTTATAAATATCATTGATCTCTATAAATTGAATTATTAATAAAATGTTAAGGGACTCAAAACCAGAAACACATGATGATTTATAAGATCATAATTTCAATGTAAATGAATGTATTATGATAAATCGTTTTTAAACATAATTTTCCTAGAGTGGGGGACTTATTTTTTTATTTAAAAACATTATAAAATATACTTTCTCTATTTTATTTTTTTCATATTGACAATACCACTCTTTGGTTGTTCCTTACTTTATTTCTACTTCATCTCTAACTCTAAGGGATGAAGGTGATACTGTCCTTCCTGGTGTAAAAACAGATCATGAGATCCATACATAGAATGAAAATTCATTACATATTTATTTATTTATCATAATGAAAACGTTATCACATGTAGAATGATATAAATAAATAAGTATATGGTGATATAATACATTAATCTCTAAAACATCATCTATTTTTTTACACAAACCATTCAAAAAAGGTCTTCCTTATAACCATTTTGGAAGATGTAAGTCCAAAAATTTAGAAATAAGGTCACTAAATTTCACAAAAATATTGTAATATTGATCCTCTGTATCTCATAAAGTTTATCATGGTTTTTGCAAACCAAACATATGAAGACATGGATCATGTACTCTTTTTAAACATGGTAATAACAAGAATTATCAAAAATATTAATTGAAAATACTCAATTTTCTATATTTGAGTTTTTATTGGATATATTCCTTAAATCTAGAAATTCTCTATTATCCATTCCAAATTGCACAAACCACATTGTTAACTAATCCTTAATCTATTACATGGTAATCAGTACCTTCCAATTTTATTACGCATATCCAACAAATATTTATGTAAACATCATTATATTAACATAAGAAACATATCAGGGTTTGTCATTACCATAACAATTTTATCCCATGAATATCACATTTTCATTAAATCAATTTTCTATTCCCTCAGAACTATTTAACATATTCTTGTAAATCCATAAAGAAAAACATAAATTGAAAAATCTTCACATAATTCACCATTCACAATTCTTGATTATAAATACATATACACATAAATAATTCCTCTTTATTGATTGTCATGGAATAGATACTTCCTTGGTTTATAAATAAATTCATAATTTAGAGAATTTAGTTGGTTAATTATCATGTTATCCACAAAATTACATCCTACTACATGGAAATTTGTTACTCTATTATCCTTTTTCCCACACAGATAACAACTTACCATCCATTTTTGGTATTCCTCATCGTTCTTGTTCATGTCTCCATAACATATAGAAAGTAAAATATTCTTTCCTATATTTTCCTTACCAAGTGAAATTTTATAAAATTCAATAATCCACTTATTCAATGTGTTTGTAAAATCACCAATGTTCACATTGTTAATCATATATCACAATAACTGATTCGACATAATCACAATATCTCTCTCTATCATTATTATCAAATTTTGATGCTCATAGTCACCAAATTTTCCATTAGATTTTATGTCAACCCATTTTATTTATGATACATCCACTGACTTAAACCATAAATCATAATGTGAGAAACACTTATCATAGTGTAAATTGACAAAATCAGAACAAATCACTTATAGGATGTCTAAATTGTTACCCCTTTTTTATGGAATCATAGTCTTATACTTAGAGATAACCCAATATATATCCCTAAAAATATCTACAGGGATATAATTATGGTTTTCTCATTATAGTTTCAAAATTTTGACTAATCCTTTCCATTGATACAAAATATAGCAAACCATGCTTAACATTCATGGATATTACATCATTTTAGATGAATATTCAAAACATTACAAATGTACATGCCAACAGAGCTTAAATGTTTAGTGTATTTAGAAACATGGAACAAAATATTCTAACTTGGTGGAAGATATTAAATAATTCTCACAAAGACCATCCCCTTTAGTACTTCTTTTTAAAAACATTATTCATAAACTAGGGAAAGAAAACATAAAATTGGGTGATATTAGATTCTCAGTAAGGGTAAAAAAAGAATATATCTAACCATAACCCTTAAAATAACGGAATGAGAACATGACCATAACATTAGAAGATCATACCATGAATATCAAATATCATAAAAAAAGAATCATGTATTAAATATTGGAAGTTCATTAGACATCAATCATAAGGGAATCAAGAGAATAATCCATGAAATCATAACATCAGAATAAGACATAGATTTTTTGGCAGACAATTACTCATATAAAATGATTTCAATAGTAGTCAAGGAATCACTACCAAGGGAATCCTAGTAGTATTGGTTCACTTCCCATACAATCTTGGTAGTAATGGTCTATCCCATGGACATCTTAGTAATCATGGTTAAACCCCAAGACCATATTAGTGGACAATTTCCTTTTTTGAATCAAGTTCACTTCCCATTATATCCAAGTATATCTCATGAGATATAAATTTTTACTAAATGCATTATAGGAAGATATAGTTAGCAACCATCTCATAATGAAATAATACATACATGTTCCACAATATCATAAACAATCACGTGATAAACCATGAAATGAAGTGGGTATCGTAAACATGAAATCTTATAACAACCGATAGAAAGAGACATGTTTTATAATCATTTCATCATTTCATAACCTATAAAGACATGTAGTATTCATAAGAATATAACTCGTGAAAGGGAAACATGTTTCTTAAACATATAACCCATGAAAAAGAAGCATGTTTCATAAACATCATGAAATCAAAACAAAAACAATTAAAAAATATTATTGTAACCTTTGGATCAATTTCCTTGAAAAGAATGTGTAACTAAAATGGATGTTATTATAGATAAGGATTATTCTAAATGATCTTGTAAAACCATATGTTAAGGATAATAACCTTTATTTTTTGAAAATTTATTTTTAAAGAATACAACATTTTTATGTCCATTTTCCCCAAAAATAAAGATGAAAAAAATCTTGATTTTTTTTTAAAACAATTGACTTTGGAATCATATAAAATAACCCTGAATACATTTTGAAAATATTTCACTTTGATGAAATAAATGGAATTTTGAAAAAAATTTGAATTTTTTTATTTTTAAAACATATAATAGTTGGTTGAAAACATTTTTAAATCCTATTCATTGAAACCATATAAGGGGATATTTAAAAAAATTGAAAACAATTTTATTTGATAATAATTTGATATGATATATTTAATTCTTGAATACTTGGTTTTGAAAAAAATCTGACCAAAGAGAGTAATAAAGTCATAATTTCTTAAAATAACTTTCTTAATTATCATAAAGATAAAATATTGGAATAATTGTACCAGTACAGGAAAGTAAAATGAATAAACAAAGTACAAAAAAATCAATGATTGTTATTTAAATATGTATGACAAGGATTGTCAATGATAGAATAATTGTAAATAATCTCAATAAATAATGATATTGTAGAACTAAACAATTAAAACTTTTATAAAATTGGCTTATAATACACTTGAGAGAATATAAATAAATGAAATATATCATATCATGAAATAATTATATTCATTATATAACATTTAAAACTATATTATATACACCATATAAGAAAATATAGGTTCATTATAGGGAATGTGTCTCAATGATGGAAAAATGAGACATACTTTATTTAATGACATGGTATCTTATAAAACATAAACCCCAGGAAAGAAATATCATAAAAAGGATATGTAAATTACAATAAAATAAATCATAAGAATCATATAATACATCCATGCAAAGTATTGATGCAACATATAATAAATCATATGTTAACAAGACTTCGGTCTCATAGAAATAAAAGTGAGTTGCTAAAACACTTACCTTAAGCCCAACTTGTTACATGTTTCTTTATATTACTGAATAATAAACTTTTATTAATTATTTAATTTTATCATAACCATTTTCATTTTTATAATTTATTTTATTTATGTTATTTACATTTTTTAAAAAACTATTTAAATAATTAAATTGATATAAATTGTTTTTACCATATTTGATTTCTGTGTTAGAAATGAGTTTGGTGGGTTAACTATGGGAAAAAGGGTAATTATATAAAAATAGAAAGACTGAAAAACATTAAACATTAATTATATTTATTCATAAATTATTATTTTAAATCTAACAGTGATATATGGATATGAAAAATGAACTACTGATTCAATCATGGAGACGGTATACCATACATACGCATGAGTAATGTTCCCATTTTTCAATGATAATTATGGAAAGATGGTAAGTAACATTATATAATTATATAATTATTATTATATCAAAAATACCATGTTATATATCATATATACTTATATTTATAATTCATGAGATGTAAAAATAATCCCATCATGTTGAGGAGGTGGAAGTTCACAAGTCCACTAATGACATTGTCACTTTTTTTAGTGTGTGAAAAGGGTAATAAAGAAAATTATATATTATATTTATAGAATAGTAATTATATCAGGAAAGTAGTATTTATTACATTTATTTCACATATTTTTAATTAAAACTATCCTTTACACGTTCCCTTTAATGTGTGAATTTATCGAATCACTCTGAGGATGTGGTAGTCCACACGTCCATAAACGAAGTTATCGTATGTACCCAAAATGGAATGAATGAAGGAATGTTTAATATTATAATATTAGAGGTGTAAATAAATCATATATATAAAAGATATGATATAAATACATATTTTCCATCATAAGTTACAACCATGAGATGTAGTAAAGTAAAAACAAACAACATCGTTTCGGGAGGCGATAGTTCACCGTACATAAGAACAGCAAATTCAATACCTATTAGATGAAAGTATTTGTATCTTTAGGTCAATCCATTTAGAATAAAACCATATAATTTTCTATTATAATAAGGTTATTATATAATCCTGGCATAATAATAATTGAGGTGGAGGATAATGAAAATAGAATTAAGGGGCTTGATGAAGGATATTACCTCTTTTTTGGGTTACTCATTTTCATTTGCAACAGAGGGATTACATAGATGTATATCATACCGAATAAGTGATTATAGTATGAATTTAGGTATTATTATAGATTATTTGGTATGATGAGGGATATTTTAAGTGACTTGAGATGAGTGGTTAAGGGGTAGAGTAAATTCCCTTTTGTATTTGAGGAGTGAAATTCTAGTAAATAACAATAGATAAGAACTATTGAGAGGTCTATATTACATGATGTGCACAAAAATTTAAAAATAATGGAGTAAATTGTATTTAATATCAATAAACACTAAAAAAACAAAAATAAATTAATTTTTATCATTTTGATCCTTAGTCTTTAGGATCGATTATTTTTTCCATTTTACTTTTTAATAAAGTAAACAATTTTCTATCCAGAGTAATTTAGCTATTAACACTAAATTAATGTGGGTTTTATTATTTAGTAGAGAACCAATTATTTATAATTATAATATGTATTTTAAAAAATATAAATCCCCTGTTTTTTAGAAATTAACTTTCAAAAAATATCATGTAATACATAGAAACATCCCTCCAACCAGAATTGTGGTAACAATGTTTTTTACGATTTAGGGTTTTATATGTTCATTATAAAAGTTAAATTGGTCCATCAGTAAGAAAATTTAAAATTAATTAAAACTATAAAATAACATGTAATAAAGAATCATTTTTATTAGTTTTGAATCATTTAATAAAATATAATTTATTCTAAAATAATATTAACGCCACTTTTGACATTATTTATTAGATTTTTATTTTAACATATTATAATCATATTATAATTCAAATAATTTACTTTAATATATATTTAAAAATATATATTCATCTAAAAAATGCAACACAATAAATCATTAAATCTACATTCCATTTAATGTTTTATGATCATTTATTTTATAAAATTATTAACAGATTAATCCATGTGTTAGCATCTGTTAAGTATTTAATGTAACTAATTCATATCTAAAATTTAATGATAGATAATTATGATAAAAATAACTCATTTATCTTTATAAAGGATATGTATAACATAAAAAGTGTTGTTTTTACCATACATTAATGTTTTAAAAATGTTTAATGTAAGAAAAGTTTTTTTTAGTCTTTTTCCCTTACTTAAACTATCAAATAGGAAAATTTTACGACCATGTTCCCTAATAACACAAAAAATTAAAACCAATATAGTATATGATATAACCATTATCATCAAATTTCAGTTCGACATGTTTCTAGGTAAATTTGGCTCTTAAGATTAAGGTTTATTCCCTTGTTAAGATTAATGTTATTGTAATCGGTGTAATTAATTTCAATTATATTCTCTAATATTTTTAGTGAAAAACAATGTTGGTATTGTTATACTATAAATTTTATACTTTTTAAGACTATGTATTTCTATTTTTATAAATTCAATTCACATAAGTGAAAAAAATTAAATTTAATTCTAGTCACATAGATGTCATGAAAAATTAGAGTTCTAAAGCGAGAATGGTAAAAAGTAAAAAACATTTTTATATATAAATTCAATATAAAAATGATTAAAGTGACCTAAATTGGATAAATTTATATAAAATTGATCTAATTAAACATTAAAACCAAATTAAAATATAATTTTACTATGTAATTAAATTAGATGTAAAAGATGTTTTGAATTAAAATTCATTGTTCATCACTATTAATCAAAAATATGAATCTTTCCTAAAAAATAAGAAATATTTACAAAATATTAAATTTATATTTTAAAATTTAAAAAATTAATATTATTTGGATAAAATATAATTATAAAACATTAAGTAATAATACGTAAAATGGGTTCGCAATTAAGTAGTGGTAAAAATACTTTTTATAAAAATACACCTTTTATTCACAAAATTGGTTATATTCCTATCCTATACCTATAAAATAAATTTTATGAGTATAAAAAATAATTATTGAATATATAATTTTTAAATTTCATATAAAAAACTAATAAAAATGGTATTTTTAATTTATTGGGATAAATTTACACTTGTATACTGAAAATTAGTTTTAATTGAAAAGTATTTTATTTATTTTTGAATAGATATTACATTCACTTATAATATTTGATAACCAAAAGATTAATTATATATATATATGTTTAAATCATATTTTTCTTCTATTATCCATAAAGTCCATTACAATTTCTTGGTGGTAACTTTATAAATATTATAATTATATTTTTTATATTATATTATCCTTTTTTAAAACTCATCCTGGCTTGTAATTAACACTATAGATGGGACTTGGGATTGTGTTTAATAAAATATAGAAATATTTTTACATGTACCACCAGATAATACATGTTTTCCATGTAGTTCATGGTTATATTGGTTTTGTGGATAACACAATCCAAACATAGTTCTTTTATATAACAAATTTTAAATTATGTATCGTGTGAATTGAATAATATTAATAATATTAAATTAATTAAAAAATCCCAAAATATCATGGTGTTATTGTCACTCAACATATTATTTATTGAATGGTATTACCCTACACTGATAACTCTTCATGTAGGATTAGTCACTTCCATATCAACAAAAAAATCCAAACATCGTTGTTTGAATAAATTATATATCAATGGGAAGGAAAATGAGTGAACAAGGAGAAAGAAAATAGTAGTTGTTCATGTGGGGAGACTGGACACCACAATAATTTTAACCACTATTTAATTATTAAAATAATACATGATAAACCAGTAGATAATAATAAACTCAAACAGCACCACTTCCCCCCTTGAACAGCAGTGATGGTTAGTTCTCCACAAACATGGAGACAAAAAAAACACTATGGGAGAAACAAAAAATGAAAGATGATGAAATAGAATGAAGAAGAATAAATCTATAATAATATATATTAAAAATAAAAATTACTATTATAGATCCAAAATTTTACCTTTCTTAATGAAATTTGATAACTTGTATAAGGGGAGGTGGGACACATATTTATATAGAAAATGTGAGAATTCTTGACTCAAAAATATTTCCTCTTAATGTTACCGTGAGTGAGGCCCATTAAATGAAAGAATAATTAAATAGTGTAATATATAATTTTGTTATTTATTACCTACCATTTACCCTTAAAAATTTTCATCATGGTCCATCAGATGTAGGAATTATGGAAAATTTTATCTAAGAATTTAATTATGTTCATGGGACTCTTCATATTAAAAAACATAATCATCCCATGCCATTATGAAATTGAAAATGGTAGTTTAACAAATTTAATCCTTTTTTTGTGTTGTTTAATACTTTATTCTATAGGTCATTTTCTAATTTTATATCTTTTGGAAATATCAAATTTGAGATAAAATCTCATTTCAAATGTTTCTATATTTATGCACAGTTTTTGAGGCCTAGACTGTGAGATGATTTTGGGCCTCAAAAAATAGAATGATCTTTGGGTCTAGAAATATAGAATAAGGCCCATGATATATGGAATCAAAAATATTAATTTTAAACCTTTATTTAGTTTAGATAATTTAATGTCCAAAATATAGAATACAATTAAAAGAGAAAAAATCCAAAATTAGGCCTTTTTTAATTTAAGCTAACAAAATATAATAAAAACATAAAAATGTGTCAATTGACTATAAAATAACAATACGGTGGGATTATAAACACTGAATTAAAGTAGAAATTTTTTTAAAATATTATCTTCATTAGTGTGTGTGACCTTACATTGGTTATGTGAGTCACATGATTCAAGATGATTCATGTGATCGTGTGTCTAGAAATGGGTCACCCAATTTGTGTGATTTTGAATAATTGAATAAGTCACAAAATTCACATAATGAATTCAAAATAATAAATATTTTTCATCTGATTATTTTTTCATGACTACATCACTAATTTTTTATACTACATGATGATGAAATCTAGTTAAAAAATGTCTTCTAATGTGGCTGATGGAAGAGCTTTGATTACTTTTAATTATAATACTGATCTCCAATAGTATGTCAATTTTAACAATGTGGTTTTTATGGGGGTCATTCCAACTAATCTTCCAAATTATCCCCTATGTACATACTATCTTTATATGGTTTCTTCCTTCTATATTACACTGTTATTCCCTCTCCAATATATAGTATTCTATATCCCTATCTATCATGCTTGATTCATTGTAATCAAAGGAATGTTTCTATGGACAACTACTTGATTGTGTTGTCACTCTTGGTTTCATCCTATACATAGTATAACTATCATCTGACTCCAAATAGTCATGGTCTCACTAGTCAAACAAATTCCCATAGATACTAAAATATACTCACATCTTCTTCGAATAACTTCAAATGTGGTTGGAAATCAAATTGGTATTTTCCCTGGAGTCATCATTTATGAGTAATGGGCAAGGCTATTATTGGTTACAAAATGTTGCATATAATTTTCCAATCAATTTCAAGAAATATAAATTTATAAGTTGTAATGGATTTCTCAATTCATCATATACCATTATCCAAAACTCCTTATAGGTATTTTAATTACTTTGTGTCTATGTAGTAACACTTTTCATCTATCTAAAGGTGAGGTATGGTTCAATCTATGGGATATTTATCATCTTGATCAAATACCTCATTTTAGGAAGATTTATGATGAATTACTTACATCTGTAAAAGATTTTGTTTACCCTGAGTAGAATGATACCCTAGCACATGACATGATTATCATTGTTAAGGATATGCTAATGAATAAGAAGAATCTTTATATGATAAATTCCAACAAAGTACTGGGTCAATATATTTCTTTAATAATGTGGATCTTAGCTAACTACCGTACATCCTCATTTTTCCTTCTTGATATTTAAGGGAGCCTCTTAATATTCCATTCTAGAGGATAGAGAATATAATTCATGGGTTTATATTTTTAGGCATCATGTATCCATAAATCATTTTTTTCATAATTTTTGGTCATGTTTTAAAATAGATTGGTTTTCCTGGCTAGATATACACTTTTTTGCATTTGAATAAGCACATTGGTGATTGAATCATTATTAGAATAAGGGAATCATATCAATGTAGTTATTTCATCCCTTTCTCATATTCATCATATTCTTAGTCATGTTCAACATGGAAATATCCTATACCAGATTGGTGGCCCTTTTATTTTTTTATTTGGATGGATAAGATCACATTTTCTATGTTAAAAGAATCAGAACACTAATGAGATCCCATTTTCCTCCTTCAAACCCGATATTTTGAACATATTTGGGGTTAAGGGGATTTCATTATGTGCTGATGAGGTTTTTGATATGTTTATATATAATAAATATTTAAATTTCATATTGTACACCCCACCTATTTGGATGATAGTAAACAATGTATATGGTTCACCAACTGATAAGTCAAATAAAATATCAATCTCGGATGGGGTTATTATAGATTAGGTAGATAATCAAATTATTCATGAAGAATACTCCCCCTACTAATTTTCTCTCCATTTACCTATACTCAGATAGTTTCTCCACATACATTCACTAGAATGCAGGGAGAATGATGTCCCTCACTCATTCAGTAGTTTTGTATTATACTAGAGTTGAAATATATAAATTAAAAAATCAATCATCTTACTACTGATGACCATATATTTCAATCATAGGGAAATTACTATGCTTGGATGGAGCCTTACTCGATAGGAGTGATAATATAGTTAAATCATTAGCAAAAAATACATTTGATTCTTTCATCCCTCCTTTTATAGTAGTTATAGGGAACATTTAGGACTCAAGAGATCCCCTAAAGAATTTCTTTCTTCACAGTGATGAGTCTCCTTCTAGGAAGACATAGACTGTTGGGGATGCTAGCCCATTATTACCAGTGATAGATGATGTGCTGATTAGAGGGAGGGTATATGTGTATTATTATTTCTCTTCCTCATCAGCTTCACTAGACTTGATACCTAGATATATCCAACCAACCATTATTCCCTATAACGATCCCCCTCTAAATGTTTTTGGGAGATGGGTATCAAGAATGGTAGCTTGGTGGAGATTCCTTGTCCGAATTTCTAAGACTCTCTAAAAAGAGATAAATGTCCAAGGGGAATTCCTTCAACATCCTTTTGCAGATTTATGAGTAGTTGGATTAAACTATTGGAAATTATAAGATGTGATGCAACAAATAGTCTGATCCTAGAAACAATTCTCTAACAATGGTAGGTACTTTTGTTTATTTAGTGATATAATTTCTTTGCTACAATCAATGTGTGCTTAATCAAAGGATTTAGTAAAGATAAATAAAAAATATCTCATTTTCATGATCATATGGATGATTTTAAAGAGTAGATATCATCACATGAAGTGGCCATGCCTCGACTGAGGTATGGTCCTCCAAAATCATCATATTTATTAATGACCATTCAAAATGGTGTGGAGAGTTTTCCACTTTGATTGAAACTATAAACCTTTTAGTTATAGTGGAAGAAATAGATTAGATGGAACTTCCGCAATGAGTTAGCACCACATACCAAACTCTATCTTATTTATAAATCACATCCCACCAGATTTTATAGTGATACCACTCTGTACATGTATCTATTTTATATGAAACCACAATAGATACTCTGTAATTTAAAGACTATGTCCTTCCATTGTTCTTGATAAATTAAAAAACCTTACAAACATTATATGTTTTTATGAAGCATTTCTTCATTCATCATGTAGATGGATTTTTTTCTCTCGATATTTTATATATTGAAAAATACAAAAATTATTATTATTTTGGAAAGTAAAAAAAATTGTACTCAAATGTTTGAATCATAAAATACTTTCATGATAATTTCCCATGAATTATTAATGCATATGAATCCTCGTTGATTTATCTACTCTAGTCATTCTACGATCACCTAGATCAGTAGTATAATTTGGGAAAACATGAACTATATGGAATGTGATCAATCTTTTTACTAAATCAATAGAATTATGATAATAGATTTAATATTTTATCATGATAGATAATGGTATTCTATGATTTATGCAACGAAGTATTGATTTATCCCTTACATTTTCCTAATCCATTTGATAGGGGGGCTTATTAAGAATAGACATGGATATTTCTATGGTGGTCCTTATGGGTTTTCATCCAAAAATATTTTCTGCTTTTCCATCTCACAGGTATTTAATTTTACCTATATTAGAAATTATGTGTGTCTGATGATGTGAGGCTCAACGTCTTTCTAGGTTTACAATTATGGGATTTCAACCTATCAATTACATTTTTTTCTTTCAATTTGTGGTTAAAAATATTACGAGTTGCACAGATGGTGTGCTATTATTTTAGGTCGATTAGCTCAAACCTTCTATTTAGGTAGTTTAGGCGATTCAGTCATGAATATTCTATTTTTTTAGTTAATAGAATTTTATATAATATATTATATTGTTTTAGTTTAGATTCTTTCATCACATAATTTTTGTTTTTGTTGTTTAAATTTATTTGGCACAATTTTTTTTTTTTTAGGATAGATCCTTTTCACTCAGACTTTCTGTCACTATAATTTAGATTCATTTATCTTGAATTTTCTATTGATTTAGTTTAGAGTATTTCATATTGGAGATTATATTTCTAATGGTTAGGAAGGAATAATATTCAAAATTTGTTCAGTCACCCCAAAACCTTTTCAAGATTATAAAGAAATAATGTTTATAATGGGTTTTGACACCTTGAATTCAAATTGATATTCTAAAGAATTAATTTTAATTAAGGGTTCTGGAAACATACTTTTTTGAAAAATTATGAAGGATTAATGTTCATGATGGGTTCTAAAACCTTACATCCTTATTAAAATTCATAGTATATTGGGATATTGTACTAGGGATACTGAATCATCTTGTATAATATGAATATGACTGTCTTAAATCATAACCTAATAGTTTGAATTTAGGGTGTTGAGATGGATGAGATACACCCAGGAATACCGTAAAACATGTTGAGGTGTAGAGTTTCACAAAGATGTTGATGAGGTTCATGTGGATTGAAGGAACATTCCAATAAGGATAAAACACCTATACTGTATGGGTCAAAGGCCCTTATGAATTATCCTATAAGGTTTACATGAATGATCAAGTAGGATGTCCCCACTCCTTACATGAAATATTTTTGATGATTCATTAATTAGGATAATAAATTTGAATATTCACAAAATTCAATCCATGAAGGGTTCTAGAACACCATGAGTAGTTTGGTTTAGGGATAAGGAGGTCAGGCCCTACATCATGTGATTTAACATTGCATAATTAGGTCCACCAAAAGGAACATGAATTTAATACTACATTATGGATTTTATATTTGGTGCAATACATGGTAAATTAAAGTTTATTATGTTAAATAAACTTAAATAGTTTGGTCACAGTATTAATAAATCATAGAATTGTAATATCCAAATCAATAGATAACAAGTGGTAGTGTGTATAGGTTTACCATTGGTAATAGTGGAGACTAGTATCTCACATAGTTAGATTAGTAACTCACATATATTATGGGGGAACTTCCTACTGGAACAAAAAATTCTATGAATTCAAGATCTAGGGAATTTAATTATTCACCAATGAATCCTAATGGGGTACCATTATATTTTTCAATCCCTATTACCAATACACTTCATATAAGAACCTATATGGATAACTCAAGGCTATTGGGTTCCAAGATGAGTATGAAAACTCAAGGAATTTGTAGGTTTCATATGATACTTCAATGAAATGATGGTTTTTTAATGTAAATTCAGTATTCAAAAAGGATTTTGGAACCCTAAAAGTTGTGTTTCTACCTAGTGAACACACATCAAGAGATGTGAAAAATCATTGAACAAAATTTTTCCAAGACTAAAGGGGTCAAGATAGAAATTTATGAATTTTAATAGTTCCACAAGATAAGACCCAAAAGTTTAATATATTTTATTTACACTATATCATTTTACTGAACTATAGGGATGTGGAGCTTAGAGAGATAAGAATTGACATTTTATCATTCCACCCTCTAGGACTTTTCATCTGGATAGGATTTATGACACTTGAACATTCAATTTATGGTCATGTGATTTGAACTATAAATGGATATTTTTTAAGTTCGTATAGCTTTAACCAAATTTTTCAATGTTTAAGGTCTTGATGAACGTGGACTAGGTATTATTGGGGTGTTACAAATTAACCTAATTAGGGTTCCCAAGGTCAAGGGAACTCAAAATATTTCTCAAAATGGAGATGATAATGTTTTAAATCATGGATTAGGGTTCTTGGGTGATTAATAATAGTGTTATATAGTCATATTGGGGATGATAACAAATTGAAATGAGGTGACGAGTTCCACCATGACAATTTCACAACTCTCAAGAATTGAAGGCCATTGACTAGAATGATTAAATACCTCTGCTTGAAGGGTCAAAGGCCTTTATATAGGATCCCATAAGTATTAAATGTATGGTCAAATAAAGGGGTCCTCAATCCTTTCCAAGGGATATGAATGATTTTTAGTTACCTATGTAACCCAACATGTGAAGTGTGATTTATGAATCGAGGTACTCAGAAAGATGATGGAAGAACCCCACACATTGGTAAACCAAAGTTTGTCTCTTGTGGTATTTTATTAAAGAGTGATGAGGGAAATTGGTCTTAATTTTTTAATGTAATTCATTGGGTATTATTATGAAGATTAATTTAATTTCACATGACATGTATATACTTTTCATATAGTGTAACGTCATGTGACCATGACATCTTCCATGTAGTTTAACATCATTTAGTGGGGACATGGGAACCAATATGAAATAATGCAAGATACCAACACTTTCCTAGGTTTCCTTATAAATTTTTTAATGATAGGAATCATTCCATAGACATCACATTCTAGGGGTTCCATAAATGTTGACCAAGATCATATATTAAAGGGGAAGGAATTTTTTGTTTTGGTTCTCCAAGTTGCCTCACGGTTTAGGATCCTGGGTACCACTATGCATCCTATAATTATTAGATTCATGCCACATGTAGTTATAATATAGCTCCCCACATTGATCATACTTTATTGTGGGAAAGAAGAATTCTCAGCAGGATATACACAGTATTTCTGAGGCCTGATCTACACTAATTTGGATCATTTGTAGGAAAGGAATATTAATAACTTCTTTAATTTAGAATCATCAGGGAAGTGAAATATCAACTCAAATGACGACCAATTTTAGTTAGGTGGGTTTATTCCTATATTTTCATGCATGGTCCAAATGTAGGGTATCATGGGAATCAAGACATACCCTATACAGATAAGAATATATCCATGTTTAGATCTGATCGAAAACTCCCCACATAGATTAGGCACATATGTTGGGAGGTAATTTTTTTACCTTGGTGAGGCTTGACATCATAGTTAGATAAAATTTATTATATGTAGATTGAGAACACATATAGGGAAAGGGAATTTCAATATCCCATCCAAGTATGGAGATGAAGCATTCTTCTTTGGAATAGATTTTATGGACATGTCTTTCTACACTTAGCAATTTTAGGTCTTTATAGGATGCACAATATTTCATGTAGTTTAACATCATGTGAACCTAACATAACATTTGGAGGACCTAATAACATAGGGTATTTGAGTCTTTGTTAGAGATTTATACCCCATAATGAGAGGGTACAATGTACTGATGTTATATCTTTACTTTGATAATTATTATGATGGGCATACAAGTAACAATTATGGTATATTGATCCTCTTGAATAGTTGGTTTATGTAAAGTGTAAATCAAAACCTAATAATAACTATTCCAACATATGATTTGGACCAGTGGGTATAGTCAACCATTAATAAATGAGCATTCCCATATCCCAAAAAAATGAAAAATATATCTTGGTTTTAAGGGGGACTCTCCACTGGGTGTAAAAAATCTTCTAAGCATAAGATATAAGGAATTATGTTATTCACTGGAAAATACGAGTGGGTCCCATTGAAGTAAAAATTCCCTATTAAAAATTTCTATTATGGAGAACTATGAATTTATAGGATCGGGTTTCATGGGGTTTCGAGATAGGTATAAAAACCTATGGAAAGAGTTGGTATTAACTCAAATAATGAACATATACAGGTGGTTCATGGATAAAATAAAATTAACGAAGGGTTTTAGGACCCTAAACATTATACAAATTGTGAATTGAGTTCACACTAGTAAAGAATGTATTTATCACGTCATCATTTTTTACATTATTTATAAATAACTGATGTGAAAAGATGTAAAAATTGATTTATCACGTCAGTTATATTATAACCGAAATTAAAATGCATTTTGTTTTTTATCACATTGGTTATCTTATAAATGACATGATAAAGCCATTTCTTACAGTAGTTATATAATAACATACATTATAAAGGAAATTTCATTTCTTTATAAAGTCAGTTATTATATAACCGATGTAAACTATGTGTTTATGACATCAGTTATATAATAACCAACATGATAAATGTAATAATAAAATAGTTTATAACCTTATTTATTAAATAACCAATGTGATAAATCATTTAAGAAATTTAGTAAGATGCATATTGTTTCATTGTGTATTTTTTTTATTAGAAGACTGTGACTCTTCACTCTCACATGGAAATCCTAGAAATGATTCTTCATACTTGTGGCCTCCAACTTCTTTTTTCCATCATCATTCATAATATTTTTTTGCCTGATCTATCTGATTGACTCATAACACTCAAGTAAGCCTCACTATTGGCACTGAAAAACGCGTCCCCAAGATATTCCAAATGCCTCCATAAATGATCAAAGATTTTTTCCCATTTTACAAGCTTCTATTTGACTGGTCGTAGAGCCCAAACGGAGTTACAGTTTAAGATTTATGTACATTCGAAGTTGGGTTGGAAAATTGGTTCGCGGAGCCCATTCTCAAAGCTCCCTCCACGATCACGAATCATAGGGAACGTGACCGAAGCCTCGGTGAGTTCCATGAAGTTTGATGATGGTCGACTCTACGATTACGAGAAACTTGAGGGAACTCCTCCTAGTTGTAGAGATAGATTTACTTTGTGGCGTGCCTTTCTCATCATAGAGTGAATTTGTGCTTCACGTCGTGCTCTGCCGACCTCCATCACCTATAAATAGCTATCTCACCCCCTTCATAAGGTCAGTCACACTGCCCCTTGGGAAGAATATCTCCCATTTCGCAGAGCTACTGAGCACTGCGAAGTGTTTCCCTTCAAAAAGGGAGGAGCCCTTTGCGAATGAGGGATCTCCTTTTGGTTGTTCGAGTCTCCGCGAGCCACTTTACTCTATGAGACACTTCTCTCCATGAGCCCCTTTGCTCTGCGAGGCCCCTTTGCTCTGTGAAACCCCATGCTCCATGAGCACCTTTCCTCCATGATCCCCCTTTGCTCCATGAGCCACTTTTCTCCGTGATACTCCATGCTCCACGAGAACCTTTCCTCCACGAGCCCCTTTTCTCTGTGAGCCCCTTTGCTTTACGAGACCCCATGCTCAGCAACCACATTTCCTCTATGAAGCTACTTCGCGATGACCTTTCCTTTGTGAATCCTTCGCACCCACTGGTCCATACCGCGGGGCATGCGCCCCCACACCCCCGCTCTGGAACAATACCGGACTGCGCTCCTGGCCCTCCAGGCCGGTCCCTTCAGTACTGTCACTAACCCCAATGAACAATGGAGAGTCGCACTGCAATCTTTTCGGGTCGGGATGTTGAATTTTTCTATTATGCCCTTATGCACAGAAACCTTCCACCTATGGAATACCTTGATTTGAGATACTCCTCCAAGCACTAGGAATTACCTTGAGTCGACATATTTCTCTTGGTCCCTTTCACATGTCGTGAGTTAATATTCTCATCTATAATTCTCGAGTACATTGAGTCGAACCATTCCTCATGTAGCACATCCAAACCCCATCACCAAACCCATAAACTAACTCCTATGCCAGGCTGAACCAAAAAGGGCAGCACTTGGGTAAGTCCCAACATGAGCCATTTATAGGTGCCTTATGCCCAATAGTTTTATCTATATGACTATAAACTGTAGTATACCCTATGCGACCAACATAGGATGCCCCAACTCCAAACTAGAGATTTCTTATGCACCAAGCATACGATGCACATAGTCTTATCTATATGACATTAAACTGTAGCACACCCTTTGTTTAGAACATTGGATGCCTCTTACCCCAAAAATGACATTCCTTATTCTCTAAGCATAAGATTCCAATAGTCCACACTAGATGACTTTAAAATGTAGCATTCACTATCATCCATTAATAGGATGCCTCTTGTTCCAAATAATATATGTCTTATGTTACAAGCATAAGATACCCCATTCCATGATGACATTGTCATAATTAAAAGAGCATTGGAAACTGTTCGATCATTCCATCACTCTGCCTCATGATTTGTATGTCCTTCATTTAGATCTTCATCCTCTTTCATGACTAAAGGGACCCTCAAATGGCTTGGTCCCATGTCGTCTTAGCTCACCTACCATTCTGGGCCAACGCCCTAGAAGACTTCGGAAAACACCTTGACTTAGGTCCTATGTTTGGAACACAGTCAACAGTCACCCCTCATTTGTTTTTCCCCATTTCAGGATAACACGATATAGATGTTGTGTTTCAAACATGGTCAATAGTTATCCTCCATCTTCATGCCACCCTTACTGCATTCTAAATGTTAGGAATATGAATCACACATTTCATCTACCTATGTTTGGAATGATTTCATTTCCCTTGGAGTTATCCCTCTTGTGCACTAGCACATAGGTGTAGGCCCCAATTTTGTACCTCAACCCACAAGTGAGTTAGGATGCCCTCATGGATAGAAATGAGGAAGAGATTATGGGAAGATTCTATGAGTAAGCCCCATCCACTATCTTTACTCTATAACGGCACCTGGGAAGCTTCCTTGCATAATCCCCATCCACCATTGTCGATCCTTAGCCGCAACTGGGAAGCTTCCATGAATAAGCCCCATTCACCATTTCCGCTCCATAGCGGCACCCAATAAACTTCCTTGTGTAAGCCCCATTCACCATTTCCACTCAATATCAGAACCTAGGCAGCTTCCTTGGGTAAGCCACATTCACCATTGTTGCTCCATTGCAGCACCCTAGCAGCATCCCTACATAATCCCCATTCATGAGCCTTCATGGATCCACCTTTGCACCGTGATCGTTAGGTCTGTTTTCACCTCTTGTTTATCACACCAATCATGACTCATGTGATCATAGAGTAAGAATCGACCCTAAAATCCTCCATGGGAAGCCTAGAGTGTAAGCCTCACACCCATCCTGAACTACGTGGACTTCGATCCTTGCCAATGCAAAGTGCGTAGGACGCCTCACTGAGGTTCAAGACCAACACCCAGTTGTTCTGCACCTCTTCACATCAGTTCAACCAACCATTAAAAACTACATGGACATTGATCCTTCCCAAGGCAGGGTATGTATGACACATTTTGTAGGCTCAATCCCAACACCCATTGGTCTAGATTACTTCACATCGGTCCACCCTCAACCGGCATGACATTAAACTGTACGCCGCATTTCTGTCCAGCTTGACGCTAAACTAAATACTTTCGAACTTCATGGGTTTGATATCTGTCTCCTAGGAAGGGTACATAGGAAGTAATCCTGATGTTCAATCCCAATCATTTGTATTCCAATGTATCCCAATCAGTGGTAAGCCGTTATACCCCATCCAACGGTAAGCCATTGTGCATCCCAATCAGTGGTAAGTCGTTGTCACCCCCACACGACGGTAAGACTTTGTAAGATGAACTGCATAGGTCTAATCCTTGTCTCTTAGGAAAGGTATGTAGCAAGCCTCCATAATGTTCAACCCCAAACACTAATAAACTTTGGTTTCCTCCCCCCCTGTATGGAACCACATCTCTAGTCTTCCCCTAGAGAAGCAGACCATCTCGGGATGCTAACCACGCGTAAGCCCCATTATGTCATTGAGTCGTTGTCCAATGCGTACACCCTGATTCCATAACCCATCCTGAACTATGTGTACATTGATTCCATGCCACGAGGATATGTAGGAATCCTCCCTGAGGTTCAATCTTGTCACTCATGTCTCCTCATGACCTCTCTCCCTCGAGCATATGTGTTTCAGGAAGGTCATTCCCTATCCTAGAGGTTTTACTTCCCCCAGGTCCCGTCCAAGAGTCCATTATCACAGGCCACCTCCTTATGTGTCCCATCAACTCTCCAAACTATGCAGACTTTGATTCCCTACCACAGGGATATGTAGTAAGCCTCTATGAGGCTCAAGCCCAACATCGTCGTCGTCCTCATGTCGGTTCCATCTCATTCTCCATACACTTCTCTCAACCATCCATATCCATCTTGATTTTTACCCAGGCCACCACATCCTGCTTAGATCATGTTATCCACCTCATAACTGCTCTTGGTAGTACCTGGTCCGTTATCCATGCGCAATACCCAGCGTGTCATTGGGTCGATGTCCTCTGTGCACACCCTGATTTATCACCCATTCAAACTACATGGGTTTTGATCCCTGTCATCTACACATGGTATGTAGGAAACCTCCACAAGGTTCAATCCCAGCCAATGGTAAACCTTGGTGTCCCCCATTCTGTGGTTCACACTCCCTGATCCACCCTCAGTGGTGTCCAGATCATCTTTCACAATGTGATATCTTCCCTCTATGGGATACACCACCCCAGATCCTTCCTCAATGGGCGTTCTAATATATCCCTTTGGTAAATATTCTTGGTGATCCCTCCTAGGGATGTACAAATATGATATGTCTCTATGGGATGTTATGATCACTCATATTCCATCTCCGTAAGATGTTAAACATGTGGCATACCTTGTGTTAAACATGATATGCCCGAGGAAAACCTCGGAGGACACACCTTTGGCGTAACCGTCACCTCAAGATGTTAAACTCACGGCATACCCTGTGTTAAACATGGGAAGATGAGGGAAGCCTCAGAGACATGCCTCTGGTATAAAATAACCCGTGACTGATGTGGGATGCTTCAGGTTCTGCACCCTTGAGATGCCCTCTTATGAAGAAGAATGTAGGTTCTCCAATGTACACACATCTAGAGATTCCCCGACATGCCAGATGTTGTCATCTAATCCAACCGAAGTTTGCTACCATGTCAAGACCCCATGGAATTTCTTGACGGAGGTGGTGTAATTAACCAGTTTCAATAAAGATATGGAACCAGGAATGATATTCACAAACAACATCTTTATTTTTAAGGGAGGCCTGGACAAGTAGGTGATTTCTAAGGAGTAATCCAAGGAAGGATGAACTGATATCCCATCATCCGGATTCAATCAAGGAGCAAACATCCCAGAATAAGCGACGGATGCCGCCTGCCTTTGGAAAGCAAGAATTTTGTGAAACAGTTGCACATCCTCCACTGACAGATGCACACCTTGACAAAAGTGTCAGAAATAGTCACACACCTCAATTTATTCTGTTATTTTATTTTGGATTCCCTGAATTTACATTTTTCAATTTCATTTTTTTAAAATATCACAATATCTTGAATAATTCCTTAAAGTTATCATTATTGGACATGGTTTTTTTATCCTTGATCGAAAATCTCTAGGCGTGATGTTCCACATTATATTAGTTAGATCTTTCAATATATAATTATAAAATCCCTGTACATATATTCATAGTCATGGAGAAATTTGTTATATACCGTAGAACCCTTTTCAATTTATATAACACAAAATATTTTCAGTGAATCTAGATTTGAAAAATAGAAGTTATACTTGTCAAGGTGTATGGTGATGAATATGTACTCAGTCTTCCAATAAGAGTTGGGCCATTTGTTTATTTAATTTTTTTCAAATATGGTCAAGTTGTATGTAGTACATATTTATGTTGACTTATAGTATTATAACATAGTATGTCAACGTAGGGTTACTTATTTATTTAGCACTTCATTAGTTAACTTTTTATTATTAGCTAAATAACCCCCAAACCTGTCAGCATACCTTCAATTGGATATTTTCACCACCTTCCCAAGACAATCTAAGTTCCTCTTAAGGCCTCTACTTTGAGTCTAATATAAATCAATTTATAAAATTGTCTCAGAACCTAACAATATCAACTTACCACTCAACTCAATTTTGACCATACACAATACCATTTTCCACAATAAACACAATAATAATGTTAAAACACACACACACACACACACATGACTATCAAAATTACATGAAATGAGGAAAATATTTCAATTCAATGTTTTGATGGGTTAATAATACATCACACTAGTTCACGGTGCTTTATTTTTACATAGAGGTTTTCTATCAATTTTCTCAAAAACAATCTCATTATAATTTTCAAATACACATATATCTGTTTTATATTATATTTTAAAAGTGTGTTACTTTAAAATTATGTCATATTTTATATAAATATAAAATTGTCATATATAACTATATTTTATTTTTAAAAATATTTCCATGCATATCTTTTTCAAATAATTATATATTTGTTTTATATTTCAATATTTTTTTT
This sequence comes from Viscum album, assembly GCA_963277665.1. Classification (NCBI taxonomy): domain Eukaryota; kingdom Viridiplantae; phylum Streptophyta; class Magnoliopsida; order Santalales; family Viscaceae; genus Viscum; species Viscum album. The sequence continues at coordinate 1,531,140,583 of OY728165.1, forward strand.
AATTCATATTATGAAATATCTCATATAAATATAAAATTTTCATATCTTAAAAAGATGTATAACTTTGATCTTTATTATAGGTAATAATTATTTGATGTTGGATTATAGCACATCAAATGAGTAATGAATATGAAGAAGGTGTTGATTCTTTTTTGTAATTTTCTAAAAGAAATGTTCCAAGAAACGACATGTTTTTCATTCCATGCCTGAAATGTTTGAATATGAATAAGTTGAAAAGTAGAGAAATCAAAGATCATCTAATTTTTCATCTTTTTAATCTGATTTACAGCCCTTAGATTTGGCATGGTGAAACTGGAAAAAATATCAGATCTACTAATGATGACGATTTGGAGGATGGTAACTTCGATAAAATTGAAGAACTCATTCATGATATATCAGAAGAACAAATTGAGAAAGAACTGACAGTTGAGAATCCATATGGTGATATTGACAAACTCTTGTATCCATGTTTTATAGATTTGAAGATTTTATTGGAGGTGTTAATATTTATTAACCTGAAGTCAAAACATGGATGGAGTAACACGAGTTTTAGAAACTACTAAAATTGATGAAAGACTTTCTTCCAAAAGACAATGATCTTCCAAATTAAAATTACAAGGACAAGAAAATATTATTCGTGATGGGATTGAGATTAAATAAAATATATTCATTTTTTAATGACTGTATTATGTATATAAATGAATATAAATTTCTATCAGAGTGTCTTAATGTGGGACATTCAGGTATAAGTTGAAAAAAAATCATAGGCAGATGTAGAGGGTACAGAGATACTTTCCACGTTATTTTGGTATCTTCCAATAATTTGTTGCTTCAAATGTTTATTTGATATTCACATAATGTAAAAATGTTAAGATTATAGCATCCCGCCTTTTTATAACATAAACTTCCATTACATTACACATAACTGAGGATCTTTAAGGTCTAGTGTCTTGGAAACCAGGAACATAAAACATGAAAACAACATAAAGAATTCTTCTTAAACACTTGAAAGTATTCTCCTTAAGTTCATCCTAAGTTCATTACCGCATCTCATAACCTGGGGACATACATCACAAGAAAGGGTGAGCAGAAGGCCCAGTAAGGGAAACAAGAGGAACATTTTACATGTGAACTTGATATACTTCAATAAGGACATGAAAAGAACTTTAAGACATGAGAAAGAAATCATGAGTCATTTCATAATAAAAATAACATTTTTCATAACTTGAAAATGTGGCTACATCATTTAACATAGACAATCATGAACATATCACCAAGGTCCATCCCCAAGGTGTCATTTGAAAATTACCAAGGTTATTCACCAAGGTATCGTGAAAATTGTAATCTCTAGTGGTTACATCAATACCCAATGCATTGGAGCGCTATCAGAGCGCACCCTTAAATTTGACTTTATTATCATGTGAGCCACATATATCATCATCAAAAATTTCATAAATAACCCATATAGCATAAAATAAATGGGTTTCATTTCATAATCATAACATTTTAAAAACTGCTTTAAAGACATGATCTTTAGGTCGCTTTAAACCCACGGAAGGGGGGAGCGGGTTTCATGTATGTAAATCCCAGAATTTAAAATTTAAGATTTTTTCATATATGTGAATAACCCTGTAGAAATAAGAGCTTTGAGTATTCACTTAATAACATAAAATAATTTTGAGAAAAGAGAGAGGCATTTTGAGACGAAAATTCTGCAGCATAACGGCTATGTTACAAGGTTTTAGAAAACATTGAAAAGAGAGGGGACATGGGTCACCCACTCATAAATGATCCATAAAACAGTAGGGGGACAAAATATAAGGGATTTAAGAACATGGTAATGAAATTTGAAAGATATACCATATGAAATGAAAAACATGGAAGTAAGACAAAACAAGATTTCTCTTATGAAAATTCGGCAGCCTAACGGCGTCACTTAACTTCAATAAAAATGATTTGACAAGATCAAATAGGTTCCCTCATCATATGATCATAAGAGATCAGTATGATAGATATAGAGATCATACCCCATCATAAAAAAGGAACTTGAAAGACTTGACATGAAAATCGAACTTGAAAAATGAGAAGGGTGAAAGAATCCCTTAAAAATTCAGCAGCTTAACGGCGTCACTTAAACATTCATAAAACGAAATGATGAGAGTAAGAGGGGATCTCTCATCATATGAACATGAAAAGGGAAGTAATAGGAATATAAAAGAACATCCTCTCACATAAGAACATGGATCACAAAAAGGAATGACATAAAAGGATTACATGAAAAGAAAGAGAGAGGTCGGATCCCTTACCTTAAAACGTGACTCTTGAAACGCAAAGGTTTGGACCTTGAGGGCTTGGGGGCACCTTGAGAGGAATCCTTGGGAGTTAGGAGACCAGAACATCGTTGGGGGAGATTTGGGGGTGAAAACTAAAGGAGGAAAGGGTGGGTATTTATAGGGAAAGTGGGGGGACAAGGCATTAATGGCCAAGGGACACCTCATTAGTGGTTTTGGCAAAACCATGGGCTTGCCCAAGGTATTTGCCCATGGTATTGGCCACTTGGGACACCTCATACCTTATCTTACTATTCATAAGTCGAACATATTGATTACATACTTAATACATCATTTAATGATGTCATTAAACACCCGTAACTTAAAAACTGTATTTTCACTATTCATCGAAAATTCAACTTTCTCAGAATAATCCCAAAATTTCACCTTAACCAAATATCAATGCTCTGATTTCAAAAATGAAATCCATTTTATAAAAATAATTTTCTAAATATTTTTAATTAAATTTTTAATTAAAAACACTATTCATCGAAAATTTATTTTTTTCAGAAAAATCCCCAAAAATTACCTTAACATAATATCGATGCTCTGAGTTCAAAAATGAAGTCAATTTTATAAAAATATTTTTCTAAATATTTTTAATTAAAATTTTAATTAAAAAAAACACTATTCATCCGAAAAAACTAATACTTGAATAATAATTTATGAAACCCTTATTTAACCATTTTATTGAATCACATTACTTAATCAAAGTGCCTAGTTTATTTTAATACTTTCTTTAAGTGAGATTACTAATCTATTTGGACACATTATTAATCCTAATCATAAAATCACTATTCATAATTTACTATTCATCAAAAATCAAGTTGATCTTATTAGACTCTAAATTTTGTACTGAACATAATTGTAGAAGACCATTTTTTGAAAATCATTACACATTTTTAGTTATTTAAGGTTTACATAAACATTTTTAAAATATCCTTTTTCTAAAATTCATCAAAAATATGCATACTATATTTATCCGGTCATTTGAAAATTCATAAAAAGGAATCGAAATTTTTATTAAAAACAAAGGATTACACAAGATAGTTACGGTCTCCTTACATAGCCCCTTATCACACCAGCATAGGACCTAAGTGTAAGGTGTGCTAAGGTGAGAGAATCTGAGGGAGGCTCGGCCAACATCGCACGAGTAGTAATTTCTATCAGTTTGAACTTCTCGCGAAGGCGATCCCGTTCTAGCTTTATACGATGAAGTTCAGCTTGGGTTTGGTCCAGAGCAAAGCCCAGTGGTGCAACCTCCTTCCCAAGTTCTGTTAGATGGGCTTCGATCGGTCCAAGACTACTGGGTGAGGCTATCGAATCTTCTTTCTATATTAATTAACCAAGATTGCTTGTATTTAGAGACAATAGTCAAAACGTTTAGTTTCCAGCGGTCATATTAACCAATGGTCAAATAATAGTCAAAACCCAACAGTCTCATTTTAATTATACTCATGTTATCAAATGAAACATTTTTGTTGAGTATAAAAATAAAATAAAATAACACATAAAATTAGGAAACAATATTTATTTAAAATTTCGGGTCGTTACAATCTTCCCCCCTTAAGAAATTGCGTCCTCACAATTTTTAAAATTGGGTTTTGAAATTTCATTGAAAGTCCCACATCGGAAAAGGAGTCAGTAAAACTATTACTTTAAAAGAAAGAAAGGAAAGTACAAAGGTCACCCGAGTTCACCCACTCTAGGATTCCATGTAGGAAAATATGGACATGGAGGAGAAAACAAAGGGTCAAGTTCTGAGGGAGAGTGATAGAGAACATGATTAGGAGAAAGTTAACCATAAGAAAATCCCAAACTTATGATGTGTGTAAATGGTCTTTGATTACCTAGTAGGAAACGTAAACCAACAACATTTTTGTTTTACGTTTCTTTTCATAATTTTGAGGAATTCATTTACTACATAGAACAAAAACATAAAAATATACCTACCTTCAAGTAGAGTTTCATCCTTTAATAAGTCCCTACCAACACTAATATTTTCTCCAAATGATGAGAATTCAAAAACACTTGGTCTCATAAAAGCACAAGAATCATCTTCTAGAGAATCACATATTCTACAAAAGATTAACTATCTATTTCTTCTATCTTTAAAAATTATCCCAAAAACAGAAAGGTTAAGGTAAAACAACTCTTCAAAATGAAAGAATCCCATAGGAATGGAAACTACTTTTAAATCTTCAAAGTTCCATGGTACTACCCAAAGTTCATCATAGACCATTCCATAAATAACAGTCCTTAATATTCCTCAAAATAAATCAACTAAGATTGAAACCCAAATACAAGAAGGATTTGATAACATAGTCTTCCAAAACAACTTCATTGTTCATCTCCAGACAACATCAACCACTCCTAACATCTTATAACAAAATTAGCTAACCTAAACATATTTTACCCAAGATAGGTTAATCATTCCCTAAATTACTATAATTCCACCTTAAATTCATCAATTATTCAAAATATAAGTCAACCTTACTATTTAATGAAAATACTATAGTTATCTATTTACCTCGATCATATAGGGTCCCCAAAATAGTGAACGACTTACAAAATAATAATCATCTTTTAATCCCCTAATCATCTCTGTCATATTAATACGAAAATCATCGCATTTCCTATCACATTGGTTGTTGGGACACGTTATTCCATTTCCCACCATTAACTAAGAAGAGAAAGTATAATTATGGGCTTAAATACTTAACCAATAATCATGAAAAGGAACTTAAAGCATATAAGGATAACTTGTAGAAGAAAAGTATACCCTAACTTGTGATCCCCTAGGTTACCATCTAGGTTATCCATGATCATATATTCTTATGTGAATCTTTATTTTATTTTATCTTTGTTCCTTTAACAATGGTTCATACCAAGCTTATGAATTTACCAAAGCATATCCCCCGGGAGTGTCGTAACCAAGAGTGCAGCAAGGCCCGTTGTCGTGTACCAGTTTCCGTTCGAGTCTAGCTCAAAGCGGTGTTTTCGGGTTTTACCCCTATGTACATCTGTGCCAGAGCCACCTCTACCTGCTCGTATCCAGACAGGGATGTATTTGCTCGGAAACCCCTTACTCAATACTCACCAAAATACCAGGAAGATTTCCTATATTTAAAATTTTCTATAGGGTTCTTCCTAGAGTTTTCATATCCTAATTTCCACAAATAACTAAACCATACTTTGATACCAACTATAGCATCTCGCCTTTTTATAACATAAACTTCCATTACATTACACATAACTGAGGATCTTTAAGGTCTAGTGTCTTGGAAACCAGGAACATAAAACATGAAAACAACATAAAGCATTCTTCTTAAACACTTGAAAGTATTCTCCTTAAGTTCATCCTAGGTTCATTACCGCATCTCATAACCTGGGGACATACATCACAAGAAAGGGTGAGCAGAAGGCTCAGTAAGGGAAACAAGAGGAACATTTTACATGTGAACTTGATATACTTCAATAAGGACATGAAAAGAACTTTAAGACATGAAAAAGAAATCATGAGTCATTTCATAATAAAAATAACATTTTTAATAACTTGAAAATGTGGCTACATCATTTAACATAGAAAATCATGAACATATCACCAAGTTCCATCCCCAAGGTGTCATTTGAAAATTACCAAGGTTATTCACCAAGGTATCGTGAAAATTGTAATCTCTAGTGGTTACATCATTACCGAATGCATTGGAGCGCTATCAGGGCGAACCCTTAAATTTGCCTTTATTATCATGTGAGCCACATATATCATCATCAAACATTTCATAAATAACCCATATAGCATAAAATAAATGGGTTTCACTTCATAATCATAACGTTTTAAAAACTGCTTTAAAGACATGATCTTTACGTCACTTTAAACCCACGGAAGGGGAGAGCGGGTTTCATGTATGTAAATCACAGAATTTAAAATTTAAAATTTTTGCATATATGTGAATAACCCTGTAGAAATAAGATATTTGAGTATTCACTTAATAACATAAAATAATTTTGAGAAAAGAGAGAGGCATTTTGAGACTAAAATTCTGCAGCATAACGGCTATGTTACAAGGTTTTAGAAAACATTGAAAAGAGAGGGGACATGGGTCACCCACTCATAAATGATCCATAAAACAGTAGGGGGAAAAAATATAAGTGATTTAAGAACATGGTAATTAAATTTTAAAGATACACCATATGAAATGAAAAACATGTAAGTGAGACAAAACAAGATTTCTCTTATGAAAATTCGGCAGCCTAACGGCGTCACTTAACTTCAATAAAACTGATTTGACAAGATCAAATAGGGTCCCTCATCATATGATCATAAGAGATCAGTATGATAGATATAGAGATCATACCTCATCATAAAAAAGGAAATTGAAAGACTTGACATGAAAATCGAACTTGAAAAATGAGAAGGGTGAAAGAATCCCTTAAAAATTCGGCAGCCTAACGGCGTCACTTAAACATTCATAAAACAAAATGATGAGAGTAAGAGGGGATCACTCATCATATAAACATGAAAAGGTCAGTAAGAGGAATATAAAAGAACATCCTCTCACATAATAACATGGATCACAAAAAGGAATGACATAAAAGGATTACATGAAAAGAAAGAGAGAGGTCGGATCCCTTACCTTAAAATGTGACTCTTGAAACTCAAAGGTTTGGACCTTGAGGGCTTGGGGGCACCTTGGGAGGACTCCTTGGGAGGTAAGGAGACCAGAACTTCGTTGGGGGAGAGTTGGGGGTGAAACTAAAGGAGGAAAGGGTGGGTATTTATAGGGAAAGTGGGGGGACAAGGCATTAATGGCCAAGGGACACCTCATTAGTGGTTTTGGCAAAACCATGGGTTTGCCCAAGGTATTTGCCCATGTTATTGGCCACTTGGGACACCTCATACCTTATCTTACTATTCATAAGTCGAACATATTGATTACATACTTAATACATCATTTAATGATGTCATTAAACACCCGTAACTTAAAAACTGTATTTTCACTATTCATCGAAAATTCAACTTTCTCAGAATAATCCCAAAATTTCACCTAAACCAAATATCAATGCTCTGATTTCAAAAATGAAATCCATTTTATAAAAATATTTTTTTAAATATTTTTAATTAAATTTTTAATTAAAAACACTATTCATCGAAAATTTATTTTTTTCAGAAAAATCCCCAAAAATTACCTTAACATAATATCGATGCTCTGAGTTCAAAAATGAAGTCCATTTTATAAAAATAATTTTCTAAATATTTTTAATTAAAATTTTTATTTTCAAAAAACACTATTCATCCGAAAAAACTAATACTTGAATAATAATTTATGAAACCCTTATTTAACCATTTTATTGAATCACATTACTTAATCAAAGTGCCTAGCTTATTTTAATACTTTCTTTAAGTGAGATTACTAATCTATTTGGACACATTATTAATCCTAATCATAAAATCACTATTCATAATTTACTATTCATCAAAAATCAAGTTGATCTTATTAGACTTTAAATTTCGTACTGAACATAATTGTAGAAGACCATTTTTTGAAAATCATTACACATTTTTAATTATTTAAGGTTTACATAAACATTTTCAAAATATCCTTTTTCTAAAATTCATCAAAAATATGCATACTATATTTATCCAGTCATTTGAAAATTCATAAAAAGGAATTGAAATTTTTATTTAAAACAAAGGATTACACAAGATAGTTACGGTCTCCTTACATAGCCCCTTATCACACCAGCATAGGACCTAAGTGTAAGGTGTGCTAAGGTGAGAGAATCTGAGGGAGGCTCGGCCAACATCGCACGAGTAGTAATTTCTATCAGTTTAAACTTCTCACGAAGGCGATCCCGTTCTAGCTTTATACGATGAAGTTCAGCTTGGGTTTGGTCCAGAGCAAAGCCCAGTGGTGCTACCTCCTTCCCAAGTTCTGTTAGATGGGCTTCGATCGGTCCAAGACTACTGGGTGGGGCCATCGAATCTTCTTTCTATATTAATTAACCAAGATTGCTTGTATTTAGAGACAATAGTCAAAACTTTTAGTTTCCAACGGTCATATTGACCAATGGTCAAATAACAGTCAAAACCCAACAGTCTCATTTTAATTATACTCATGTTATCAAATGAAACATTTTTGTTGAGTATAAAAATAAAATAAAATAACACATAAAATTAGGAAACAATATTTATTTAAAATTTCGGGTCGTTACAATCTTCCCCCCTTAAGAAATTGCGTCCTCGCAATTTTTAAAATTGGGTTTTGAAATTTCATTGAAAGTCCCACATCGGAAAAGGAGTCAGTAAAACTATTACTTTAAAAGAAAGAAAGGGAAGTACAAAGGTCACCCGAGTTCACCCACTCTAGGATTCCATGTAGGAAAATATGGACATGGAGGAGAAAACAAAGGGTCGAGTTCTGAGGGAGAGTGATAGAGAACATGATTAGAAGAAAGTTAACCATAAGAAAATCCCAAACTTATGATGTGTGTAAACGGTCTTTGATTACCTAGTAGGAAACGTAAACCAACAACATTTTTGTTTTACGTTTCTTTTCATAATTTTGAGGAATTCATTTACTACATAGAACAAAAACATAAAAATATACCTACCTTCAAGTAGAGTTTCATCCTTTAATAAGTCCCTACCAACACTATTCTTTTCTCTAAATGATGAGAATTCAAAAACACTTGGTCTCATAAAAGCACAAGAATCATCTTTTAGAGAATCACATATTCTACAAAAGATTAACTATCTATTTCTTCTATCTTTAAAAATTATCCCAAAAACAGAAAGGTTAAGGTAAAACAACTCTTCAAAAAGAAAGAATCCCATAGGAATGGAAACTACTTTTAAATCTTAAAAGTTCCATGGTACTACCCAAAGTTCATCATAGATCGTTCCATAAATAACAGTCCTTAATATTCCTCAAAATAAATCAACTAAGATTGAAACCCAAATACAAGAAGGATTTGATAACATAGTCTTCCAAAACAACTTCATTGTTCATCTCCAGACAACATCAACCACTCCTAACATCTTATAAAAAAATTAGCTAACCTAAACATATTTTACCCAAGATAGGTTAATCATTCCCTAAATTACTATAATTCCACCTTAAATTCATCAATTATTCAAAATATAAGTCAACCTTACTCTTCAATGAAAATACTATAGTTATCTATTTACCTCGATCATATAGGGTCCCCAAAATAGTGAACGTATTCCAAAATAATAATCATCTTTTAATCCCCTAATCATCTCTGTCATATTAATATGGAAATCATCACATTTCCTATCACATTGGTTGTTGGGACACGTTATTCCATTTCCCACCATTAACTTAGAAGAGAAAGTATAATTATGGGCTTAAATACTTAACCAATAATCATGAAAAGGAACTTAAAGCATATAAGGATAACTTGTAGAAGAAAAGTATACCCTAACTTGTGATCCCCTAGGTTACCATCTAGGTTATCCATGATCATATATTCTTATGTGAATCTTTATTTTATTTTATCTTTGTTCCTTTAACAACGGTTCATACCAAGCTTATGAATTTACCAAAGCATATCCCCCGGGAGTGTCGTAACCAAGAGTGCAGTAAGGCCCGTTGTCGTGTACCAGTTCCCATTCGAGTCTAGCTCAAAGCGGTGTTTTCGGGTTTTACCTCTATGTACATATGTGCCAGAGCCACCTCTACCTGCTCGTATCCAGACAGGGATGTATTTGCTCGGCAACCCCTTACTCAATACTCACCAAAATACCAGGAAGATTTCCTATATTTAAAATTTTCTATAGGGTTCTTCCTAGAGTTTTCATATCCTAATTTCCACAACTAACTAATCCATCCTTTGATACCAACTATAGAATCCCGCCTTTTTATAACATAAACTTCCATTACATTACACATAACTGAGGATCTTTAAGGTCTAGTGTCTTGGAAACCAGGAACATAAAACATGAAAACAACATAAAGCATTCTTCTTAAACACTTGAAAGTATTCTCCTTAAGTTCATCCTAGGTTCATTACCGCATCTCATAACCTGGGGACATACATCACAAGAAAGGTTGAGCAGAAGGCCCAGTAAGGGAAACAAGAGGAACATTTTACATGTGAACTTGATATACTTCAATAAGGACATGAAAAGAACTTTAAGACATGAGAAAGAAATCATGAGTCATTTCATAATAAAAATAACATTTTTCATAACTTGAAAATGTGGCTACATCATTTAACATAGACAATCATGAACATATCACCAAGGTCCATCCCCAAGGTGTCATTTGAAAATTACCAAGGTTATTCACCAAGGTATCGTGAAAATTGTAATCTCTAGTGGTTACATCATTACCCAATGCATTGGAGCGCTATCAGGGCGAACCCTTAAATTTGCCTTTATTATCATGTGAGCCACATATATCATCATCAAAAATTTCATAAATAACCCATATAGCATAAAATAAATGGGTTTCATTTCATAATCATAACGTTTTAAAAACTGCTTTAAAGACATGATCTTTACGTCACTTTAAACCCACGGAAGGGGAGAGCGGGTTTCATGTATGTAAATCCCAGAATTTAAAATTTAAAATTTTTGAATATATGTGAATAACCCTGTAGAAATAAGAGCTTTGAGTATTCACTTAATAACATAAAATAATTTTGAGAAAAGAGAGAGGCATTTTGAGATGAAAATTCTGCAGCATAACGGCTATGTTACAAAGTTTTAGAAAACATTGAAAAGAGAGGGGACATGGGTCACCCACTAATAAATGATCCATAAAATAGTATGGGGACAAAATATAAGTGATTTAAGAACATGGTAATTAAATTTTAAAGATATACCATATGAAATGAAAAACATGGAAGTGAGACAAAACAAGATTTCTCTTATGAAAATTCGGCAGCCTAACGGCGTCACTTAACTTCAATAAAAATGATTTGACAAGATCAAATAGTGTCCCTCATCATATGATCATAAGAGATTAGTATGATAGATATAGAGATCACACCCCTTCAAAAAAAAGGAACTTGAAAGACTTGACATGAAAATCGAACTTGAAAAATGAGAAGGGTGAAAGAATCCCTTAAAAATTCGGCAGCCTAACAGCGTCACTTAAACATTCATAAAAAGAAATGATGAGAGTAAGAGGGGATCTATCATCATATAAACATGAAAAGGGCAGTAAGTGGAATATAAAAGAACATCCTCTCACATAAGAACATGGATCACAAAAAGGAATGATATAAAAGGATTACATGAAAAGAAAGAGAGAGGTCGGATCCCTTACCTTAAAACGTGACTCTTGAAACTCAAAGGTTTGGAACTTGAGGGCTTGGGGGCACCTTGGGAGGACTCCTTGGGAGGTAAGGAGACCAGAACTTCGTTGGGGGAGAGTTGGGGGTGAAAACTAAAGGAGGAAAGGGTGGGTATTTATAGGGAAAGTGGGGGGACAAGGCATTAATGGCCAAGGGACACCTCATTAGTGGTTTTGGCAAAACCATGGGCTTGCCCAAGGTATTTGCCCATGGTATTGGCCACTTGGGACACCTCATACCTTATCTTACTATTCATAAGTCGAACATATTGATTACATACTTAATACATCATTTAATGATGTCATTAAACACTCGTAACTTAAAAACTGTATTTTCACTATTCATCAAAAATTCAACTTTCTCAGAATAATCCCAAAATTTCACCTTAACCAAATATCAATGCTCTGATTTCAAAAATGAAATCCATTTTATAAAAATAATTTTCTAAATATTTTTAATTAAATTTTTCATTAAAAACACTATTCATCGAAAATTTATTTTTTTCAGAAAAATCCCCAAAAATTACCTTAACATAATATCGATGCTCTGAGTTCAAAAATGAAGTCCATTTTATAAAAATAATTTTCTAAATATTTTTAATTAAAATTTTAATTAAAAAAAACACTATTCATCCGAAAAAACTAACACTTGAATAATAATTTATGAAACCCTTATTTAACCATTTTATTGAATCACATTACTTAATCAAAGTGCCTAGATTATTTTAATACTTTCTTTAAGTGAGATTACTGATCTATTTGGACACATTATTAATCCTAATCATAAAATCACTATTCATAATTTACTATTCATCAAAAATCAAGTTGATCTTATTAGACTCTAAATTTCGTACTGAACATAATTGTAGAAGACCATTTTTTGAAAATCATTACACATTTTTAATTATTTAAGGTTTACATAAACATTTTTAAAATATCCTTTTTCAAAAATTCATCAAAAATATGCATACTATATTTATCCGGTCATTTGAAAATTCATAAAAAGGAATCGAAATTTTTATTTAAAACAAAGGATTACACAAGATAGTTACGGTCTCCTTACATAGCCCCTTATCACACCAGCATAGGATCTAAGTGTAAGGTGTGCTAAGGTGAGAGAATCTGAGGGAGGCTCGGCCAACATCGCACAAGTAGTAATTTCTATCAGTTTGAACTTCTCACGAAGGCGATCCCGTTCTAGCTTTATACGATGAAGTTCAGCTTGGGTTTGGTCCAGAGCAAAGCCCAGTGGTGCTACCTCCTTCCCAAGTTCTGTTAGATGGGCTTCGATCGGTCCAAGACTACTGGGTGGGGCCATCGAATCTTCTTTCTATATTAATTAACCAAGATTGCTTGTATTTAGAGACAATAGTCAAAACTTTTAGTTTCCAGCGGTCATATTGACCAATGGTCAAATAACAGTCAAAACCCAACAGTATCATTTTAATTATACTCATGTTATCAAATGAAACATTTTTGTTGAGTATAAAAATAAAATAAAATAACACATAAAATTAGGAAACAATATTTATTTAAAATTTCGGGTCGTTACAATCTTCCCCCCTTAAGAAATTGCATCCTCGCAATTTTTAAAATTGGGTTTTGAAATTTCATTGAAAGTCCCACATCGGAAAAGGAGTCAGTAAAACTATTACTTTAAAAGAAAGAAAGGGAAGTACAAAGGTCACCCGAGTTCACCCACTCTAGGATTCCATGTAGGAAAATATGGACATGGAGGAGAAAAAAAAGGGTCGAGTTCTGAGGGAGAGTGATAGAGAACATGATTAGGAGAAAGTTAACCATAAGAAAATCCCAAACTTATGATGTGTGTAAACGGTCTTTGATTACCTAGTAGGAAACGTAAACCAACAACATTTTTGTTTTACGTTTCTTTTCATAATTTTGAGGAATTCATTTACTACATAGAACAAAAACATAAAAATATACCTACCTTCAAGTAGAGTTTCATCCTTTAATAAGTCCCTACCAACACTAATCTTTTCTCTAAATGATGAGAATTCAAAAACACTTGGTCTCATAAAATCACAAGAATCATCTTCTAGAGAATCACATATTCTACAAAAGATTAACTATTTATTTCTTCTATCTTTAAAAATTATCTCAAAAACAGAAAGTTTAAGGTAAAACAACTCTTCAAAAAGAAAGAATCCCATAGGAATGGAAACTACTTTTAAATCTTCAAAGTTCCATGGTACTACCCAAAGTTCATCATAGACCGTTCCATAAATAACAGTCCTTAATATTCCTCAAAATAAATCAACTAAGATTGAAACCCAAATACAAGAAGGATTTGATAACATAGTCTTCCAAAACAACTTCATTGTTCATCTCCAGACAACATCAACCACTCCTAACATCTTATAACAAAATTAGCTAACCTAAACATATTTTACCCAAGATAGGTTAATCATTACCTAAATTACTATAAGTCCACCTTAAATTCATCAATTATTCAAAATATAAGTCAACCTTACTCTTCAATGAAAATACTATAGTTATCTATTTACCTCGATCATATAGGGTCCCCAAAATAGTGAACGTCTTCCAAAATAATAATCATCTTTTAATCCCCTAATCATCTCTGTCATATTAATACGGAAATCATCACATTTCCTATCACATTGGTTGTTGGGACACGTTATTCCATTTCCCACCATTAACTAAGAAGAGAAAGTATAATTATGGGCTTAAATACTTAATCAATAATCATGAAAAGGAACTTAAAGCATATAAGGATAACTTGTAGAAGAAAAGTATACCCTAACTTGTGATCCCCTAGGTTACCATCTAGGTTATCCATGATCATATATTCTTATGTGAATCTTTATTTTATTTTATCTTTGTTCCTTTAACAATGGTTCATACCAAGCTTATGAATTTACCAAAGCATATCCCCCGGGAGTGTCGTAACCAAGAGTGCAGTAAGGCCCGTTGTCGTGTACCAGTTCCCATTCGAGTCTAGCTCAAAGCGGTGTTTTCGGGTTTTACCTCTATGTACATCTGTGCCAGAGCCACCTCTACCTGCTTGTATCCAGACGGGGATGTATTTGCTCGGCAACCCCTTACTCAATACTCACCAAAATACCAGGAAGATTTCCTATATTTAAAATTTTCTATAGGGTTCTTCCTAGAGTTTTCATATCCTAATTTCCACAAATAACTAAGACATCCTTTGATACCAACTATAGAATCCCGCCTTTTTATAACATAAACTTCCATTACATTACACATAACTAAGGATCTTTAAGGTCTAGTGTCTTGGAAACCAGGAACATAAAACATGAAAACAACATAAAGCATTCTTCTTAAACACTTGAAAGTATTCTCCTTAAGTTCATCCTAGGTTCATTACCGCATCTCATAACCTGGGGACATACATCACAATAAAGGGTGAGCATAAGGCCCAGTAAGGGAAACAAGAGGAACATTTTACATGTGAACTTGATATACTTCAATAAGGACATGAAAAGAACTTTAAGACATGAGAAAGAAATCATGAGTCATTTCATAATAAAAATAACATTTTTCATAACTTGAAAATGTGGCTACATCATTTAACATAGACAATCATGAACATATCACCAAGGTCCATCCCCAAGGTGTCATTTGAAAATTACCAAGGTTATTCACCAAGGTATCGTGAAAATTGTAATCTCTAGTAGTTAAATCATTACCCAATGAATTGGAGCGCTATCAGGGCGAACCCTTAAATTTGGCTTTATTATCATGTGATCCACATATATCATCATCAAAAATTTCATAAATAACCCATATAGCATAAAATAAATGGGTTTCATTTCATAATCATAACGTTTTAAAAACTGCTTTAAAGACATGATCTTTACGTCACTTTAAACCCACGGAAGGGGAGAGCGGGTTTCATGTATGTAAATCCCAGAATTTAAAATTTAAAATTTTTGCATATATGTGAATAACCCTGTAGAAATAAGAGCTTTGAGTATTCACTTAATAACATAAAATAATTTTGAGAAAAGAGAGAGGCATTTTGAGATGAAAATTCTGCAGCATAACGGCTATGTTACAAGGTTTTAGAAAACATTGAAAAGAGAGGGGACATGGGTCACCCACTCATAAATGATCCATAAAACAGTAGGGGGACAAAATATAAGTGATTTAAGAACATGGTAATGAAATTTTAAAATGTACCATATGAAATGAAAAACATGGAAGTGAGACAAAACAAGATTTCTCTTATGAAAATTCGGCAGCCTAACGGCGTCACTTAACTTCAATAAAAATGATTTGACAAGATCAAATAGTGTCCCTCATCATATGATCATAAGAGATCAGTATGATAGATATAGAGATCACACCCCTTCAAAAAAAAGGAACTTGAAAGACTTGACATGAAAATCGAACTTGAAAAATGAGAAGGGTGAAAGAATCCCTTAAAAATTCGGCAGCCTAACAGCGTCATTTAAACATTCATAAAAAGAAATGATGAGAGTAAGAGGGGATCTATCATCATATAAACATGAAAAGGGAAGTAAGAGGAATATAAAAGAACATCCTCTCACATAAGAACATGGATCACAAAAAGGAATGATATAAAAGGATTACATGAAAAGAAAGAGAGAGGTCGGATCCCTTACCTTAAAACGTGACTCTTGAAACTCAATGGTTTGGACCTTGAGGGCTTGGGGCACCTTGGGAGGACTCCTTGGGAGGTAAGGAGACCATAACTTCGTTGGGGTAGAGTTGGAGGTGAAAACTAAAGGAGGAAAGGGTGGGTATTTATAGGGAAAGTGGGGGGACAAGGCATTAATGGCCAAGGGACACCTCATTAGTGGTTTTGGCAAAACCATGGGCTTGCCCAAGGTATTTTCCCATGGTATTGGCCACTTGGGACACATCATACCTTATCTTACTATTCATAAGTCGAACATATTTATTACATACTTAATACATCATTTAATGATGTCATTAAACACCCGTAACTTAAAAACTGTATTTTCACTATTCATCAAAAATTCAACTTTCTCAGAATAATCCCAAAATTTCACCTTAACCAAATATCAATGCTCTGATTTCAAAAATGAAATCCATTTTATAAAAATATTTTTCTAAATATTTTTAATTAAATTTTTCATTAAAAACACTATTCATCGAAAATTTATTTTTTTCAGAAAAATCCCCAAAAATTACCTTAACATAATATCGATGCTCTGAGTTCAAAAATGAAGTCCATTTTATAAAAATAATTTTCTAAATATTTTTAATTAAAATTTTAAGTTAAAAAAACACTATTCATCCGAAAAAACTAATACTTGAATAATAATTTATGAAACCCTTATTTAACCATTTTATTGAATCACATTACTTAATCAAAGTGCCTAGATTATTTTAATACTTTCTTTAAGTGAGATTACTGATCTATTTGGACACATTATTAATCCTAATCATAAAATCACTATTCATAATTTATTATTCATCAAAAATCAAGTTGATCTTATTAGACTCTAAATTTCGTACTGAACATAATTATAGAAGACCATTTTTTGAAAATCAATACACATTTTTAATTATTTAAGGTTTACATAAACATTTTTAAAATATCCTTTTTCTAAAATTCATCAAAAATATGCATACTATATTTATCCGGTCATTTGAAAATTCATAAAAAGGAATCGAAATTTTTATTTAAAACAAAGGATTACACAAGATAGTTACGGTCTCCTTACATATCCCCTTATCACATCAGCATAGGACCTAAGTGTAAGGTGTGCTATGGTGAGAGAATCTGAGGGAGGCTCGGCCAACATCGCACGAGTAGTAATTTCTATCAGTTTGAACTTCTCGCAAAGGCGATCCCGTTCTAGCTTTATACGATGAAGTTCAGCTTGGGTTTGGTCCAGAGCAAAGCCCAGTGGTGCTACCTCCTTCCCAAGTTCTGTTAGATGGGCTTCGATCGGTCCAAGACTACTGGATGAGGCCATCGAATCTTCTTTCTATATTAATTAACCAAGATTGCTTGTATTTAGAGACAATAGTCAAAACGTTTAGTTTCCAGCGGTCATATTGACCAATGGTCAAATAACAGTCAAAACCCAACAATCTCATATTAATTATACTCATGTTATCAAATGAAACATTTTTGTTGAGTATAAAAATAAAATAAAATGACACATAAAATTAGGAAACAATATTTATTTAAAATTTCGGGTCGTTACAAAGATGGCATGATGATTAGCAGATATGTGGTGTACAAATATGTCATCCAGCTGATAGTCAATAATGGAAGAATATCAACAAGCAATATCCTACATTTAGAAATGAAGTTTGAAATCTCTGACCTCGGTTGTGTATAGATAAAATGAGTCCATATCAAAGCCTCAGTAGAACACATAGGTCATGGAATGTTTTATTGGTAATTTATAACCTATCTCTTCATGTTTTTATGAAGTGAAAATGTTTCATGTTTATTATAATGATCCCTGGACAAAAGAAACCTATAAATTATATTGATGTTTTATTTTCATCATTAATTGATGATTTGATACTTTTATGGTAGGATGGTATTAGGGTATATGATTCTTATAAATTGGAATATTTTGAACTGCATGTCATGCTTATGTTTAATATAAATTAATTCCCAGCTATTGGAAATTTTATATTGTTTGAAAATATTTATCCACTAATGGGTATTTTGAGAGGGTAAAAAACCTTGATGTGAAATTTAAAAAACACATAAACCTAGTAATTATAGAGATATTTGGATGAAAATTTCAATATATTTTGGGCTACTATATTAGGGATATCATGAATTAAATCATTATATTGATTTCATGAATGCGGAGAAGAATATTTGTGATTTTTTTTATTGGAACATTGTTTGATATTAAAGGAAAGGAAAAAAGATGGTTTGAATGAAAGATTATACTTACTATCTAAGGGAATATGATTGGAGTTTTCTCCCACTCCTGGTGAAAGGAAAACACAACTTCCATATTCTTTTCATATATTATCCAAGAGGGAGGAAATTTGATTTTGTAATTGTCTTCATGATATCAATGTGCCATAGGGTTATTCTTAAAATGAAATTTTTTTGTCTCTTTAAAGGATTTAAAGTTGAAAAGTATGAAATCTCATTATTTTCACATCATGATGCATCAACTTCTACTAGTTTCATTGCATGGAACCTTTCCCATTCATGTCAAAAAATCTATCATGATAGTGTATTATTTTTTAAATTCATTTTTAATAAGGTGATTGTTGTGGAGGCTTTGAACATTTTGGAAAAGGATGCAATTTTATTCTTTCTCAATTGAAAATATAATTTCCTATATATTTTTTGATATAATGGTACATATAATGGTTCATCTGGTTCGAGAAATAAATCTTTTTTGGGCCTTTATATCTTCGTTGGATGTAAGATTTTGAATGATATATGAAAATATTGAAGGGTTATGGTAAGAATCCATATCGACCTAAAGCCTCATTTTTTGAAATATTTATTTATGAGGAGGATTAGGAGTTTTTTACGTGCTACTTGTCTATGATAGATAAAATTGGTTTGACTCCATCATTCAATGAATGAGTTAATAATAAGGGAAAGGGGATTTGTGGCTTGAAAGTAAAATCATTGTCAGGTGAATATATGGATAAGTTACATTTATACATCTTAAATAACATATCTGATGCTCAACCATATATACAATTTCATATTAATGGGTTGAAATAATGTCATCCAAAGAAGAAAAAAATTTGGATTTTGAATGAGAAGAACAAAAAAAAATTGTCGTGGTTTGAAAAGATCATGCTTGACAGATGAGATGCATCAGATTCATTAAGATGGTTAGTGGGTGTTCTAAGTTTAAATGTGATAAATTGGTCTGGTTATGAAATTAATGGATATACCTTTCATACGAAATATTAGGACAATCAAAGTGAAGGTCAAGATAGTGTTGTATTGGTTTTCACAGAAGCAATGAATTTTTCATGTTCTAAAGATAAAAACATAATTTTTGTATCATGTTCATATTATAGAGTCATTGATGAATTATGGAAGGTTGATTATGTTAAAATTAATGTTCATATGTTTAAATTCAAATGGTTTATTGGTAACAACAGTGTTAGACACAGTGAATTTGTAATGAAACTTGTTAATCAAAATAGATTGAAATATAGAACTCATTCTTTTATAATGGAAACAGATGAATAAAAGATTTTCTATGTTGATGATCAATCATATATGAATTGGTCTATTGTTTAAAATAGAAAAAAAAATATGTTGGTGAGGATCAAATTGATGAAGATATGGATTTATGTGAGGTACCTACATACATAGAAAGATTAACAGATAACAATGAGCAGCATATTGTAGATAAGGATTATCCATATGGAATGATAATGACGAAAAAATTTGGGAAAACAATTCATTAGTACATTCCTAATATTATAGGTAACATGTTTTAATTTATTTTTTACATTTATTAGCTTCATAAAATGTTAGATATTGTAATTTTTTTTCTTTATTAAAACAAGTATTGAAACTAATAAATACTAATGCTTGTTTCTTTTAGTTTTTTTGTTTATTTTACCTTTTTTACCATTATGTAACTTAAATATTTATTTATTTTGTTGAATGAAAATTACTTTACCATGTTTACCATGTTTTCCATGTTTATCTTTTTTACCATGTTTACCATGTTCACTATGTTTACCATGTTTACCATGTTTACCATGTTTACTATTACATAACTTAGTTTAGGTTGTCATTTTTCATTTACATTAGTATTTTAATAGTTGAATTTGTATATTTTTGAAGTAATGTTTGTTTTTTTATTTGAAGGATAATGAAAGATCCAACGGTTGATTAAAAAAATACTTCTGGAGATGAGAATCATGATCATACCTCTACGGATTAAAATTTACATGCTCTTCTTTATGTTCCCCAATCATCTTCATGTTCCCCCAAAATGAAAATGAAGAGTTCGAGGGTTGGTAAATGTGGCTACAAACATTTTCAAAAATTCTAACTTGATCATATCCAAGACTAGATAATAGTCATATATTTTGATTTGAAGGATATTCCAAGAGGTCCTAATGAAATAAAATTTAATGGTTTTTTATAAAGTTATGGTAAATGAAATGTTAACATTTTGTTTAATGACTTGAAATGTATAGACTATGAAAAAGTAGGTTTGTTATGGGAGACAATTTTTCTAAGTTTTTTTCCTATCATGTGACTAATATTTACATTTTATTTAGTATAATATGTTTTCCATCTTCTTTATGATATGAAATTTGATATACCAGACACTAGAGGAGTCATGAGGAAATTCATATCGATGGCTACTAAGAGATAGAGTGATTTAAAATCAACCCTCACATCTGATTTTATTTTTGGGAATAGGAAACATGAAAATCCATGGTATATATATATATCCTTTTATAGTCTAAGACTCATGGAAATAGTTTGTTGAATGTAGAATAAAAGAATAATTTCTCGTAAGTGAAATGTAAACATTTAGAAGTTTTCTTATATTAATGATC
The DNA here is from genome assembly GCA_963277665.1 of Viscum album. NCBI lineage: Eukaryota > Viridiplantae > Streptophyta > Magnoliopsida > Santalales > Viscaceae > Viscum > Viscum album. Next base: position 1,531,161,776 of record OY728165.1, read on the forward strand.
TTGTTAATGAATTGTTAATGATTTCTGATTCTTGATTTTCAGTAATCAATGAGATCTTATCCGAAGATCCAAAGTAAAAACCTATACCCTCATAGTTTATCCCCATGAGGTTATTATTTATTAAAAGAACAAATTATAGCTGAAAATTTTAAAAAACATAGAGATGAGACTTCAAGCTATGGAGAGGTTGTGCCTCTATCCCCTCCATCTGGACATAAAAATGGATTAGGGATTATATGAGAAAAAAGGGGAAATTTCTTACTAATGAATGAAGGGTTGTATCTAAGAGGATTGTAAAATGTTTATTTCATTTATTTATGTTAATTCTATAATTTATATAATTTGAAACATAACATAATTTTTTAATTAATTCATACAAGATTATCTTGATGAGAAGAGCACACATGGGGTATTTAAATCTTCTCGGATGGATGATATTTTATCTTCATCATTGTGAGTTCCTGAACACCCAGGTCATGTACAAGGATACCCGATGGGTGTATCAGTATTAAAATTGTAACCAAATTATTCATCTTCTTCCATGGAGGGTATTCATAAAAAATAGAATCTTTATAGGTTGATGTCCAAAATATTAATGTGATGATGGAGTAAAAGATCAGGGTGTTGGTATAATCTATGTTTGTAGGCATGGAAAGAAAATTTCAAGTTGTAGATCCCACTCCTCCACCTCTGCCAGAAGTTCCCACTCCACCACCTTAGGCTGCAGACCCCATTATTTATCCTCCACCACTGACAACAACTCCCACTACCCCACCTCTGCCTATATACCCTATTATTTATCCTCCACCTCATCTTATAGGCCCTATTTTTATCCTACGCCTACACCCCCTCCTTCATAGCTTCCTAGTTATTAAGAGTTGTATGTTTATGATCCTAACTATCTTATAGTTACATATGGGATGATATATTATATAGGAGATATAGTTCATCATTAATAGTTAGAGGTAAGGAATCATAGGGTCACTATACAGGATATTATAGATATATTATCTTGAGTATAGTTACCTACATATGAGTTGATGACATTTAGACAAAGTATCATCTGTTATTTAGTTTGGCCATCTAGACTTCTGCGACCCATTACCATAGAGGTACGTGTATGTCATATAATTTATTTTAATTTTTTATTCACTTTTTTAACATTTAGAAGTTAATATATTTATATATTTTTTTTTAATAACACAATAATGTTAAGGAAATAATGTATAGGAAATAGAAAAGACAAAAGGAAATGAATTCAGATACATATTCTCATAGACTTGACATATTGTCAAGATATTCAAATTTGTTTCCGGGTCATTATACATTTCAAATGGAAGATCATGTTTTTGGATGTGCAATAGATGTGGGGATTGTGAAAAAATATATCATGAAGCTTGTTACTGGAGATAATTTGGGTATCAATATGGTGAATATTGTTTCCATGTAAGTCTTAACATAATTATTTCCCTGGGTTAAATTTATTGAAAATGTATACTTATTAATGTTTTTTATTAGGTATCTTTATTACATGTGTGAGAAAATGAGTAGACAGATGTATGTGGATTCATGGACTCACACTTTATTTCCCTTGAATATCATGCATTGGATGAGGTAAAAAGAACAATTTATATTGCTGAAAGATTTCAATAGAATATAATCCCATAGAGTTGGATGTTTCCTTTTTGTGAAAGGTATGAATCATATAACTCACGAAGTATTATTTATCTTTTAACATAATAACCACTAACCTTAAATATTTATTTATATTAGGGACTATTGTATGTTATTTGTTTTTTTTAAGGGATAAAACAGTTTATTTTATGTTCTCCCTCCATGGCGATATGTGAAAAAATTATAAGAATATTATGGAAAATTATTTTTTAATTTCTTCAATTTTTTTATATTATAATTAATTTAAAATTTATTTCATTAATTTTATTATTTACTAGGGGATAGGCCTTATTTTTAATAACCACAATGAAAAATAGTGACATGATCAATTATGTAAAAGTAATAGTGGATATCCATTTATAACTTTTATATTTTGGATGTATTACATAAAAATGATATTTTGAATTGAAAAACTCATTTAAATTGAAATTTCATAAACAAAAATGAATCATTAAATATGGATATTATATGTTATAATTTATATATGAATATATTAAAACCGAAATATTTATTAAGTTTGACTAGGCTAGATTTCCTTATAAACTATTCCATAATATTTCAATTAATTTATTCATTATACATATTAACAACATTCCCTTTAATTTGTAGCTATTTTATGACACTAAACCTTATAGTTCTGAAGAGGTCAAACAGGTATAAGTTTAATGGTCATATTATTTTACAGGTTTGATTGGATTTTAGTTTTTTAGTGTAATATGTAATTTTGAATATTGTAATTGTAAATGTGTATTTGGAAGTTGTTTTGGATGAATTTAGGATTGTTTTATGATTAAATTGTATGTTTTAAATGTTGTAGCTATGAATGTTTAATTTTGTTTCTGGTTATGCATGTTTCAGTCAGGTTTTACTTATTTCTAGTGTGGTTTAAGTCTAGTTTTTCTGGTTTCAGGTCTGGTTCAGCAGTAGAGTTGAATGGTTTCCTGAATTATTTAAAAAAATTGGTTTTTACGTCGGTTATTTTATAACCATTGTTAAAAACTCATTTGGTGGAGTTGTTATGTGTGTTTTTGTACAACCAGCATGGTATGTCATTTTTTACATCAGTTATTTTATAACTGACAAAAAAATTCTTGGGATCATAGTTTTCCACGTCGGTTATCTAAAAACCAATGTTGTATATTGTTTTTTTACATCGGTTATTAAATTATTAATGTAAACAACATCATCCCAAATCATTTTTGACCACAGTTATTATATAACCAACATAAAAAATGTTTCAGACTCATGGTTTATTATGTTGGATTTTATATAACTGATGTGGTATATTGTTTTTAACGTCATTTATTTAATAACCGATGTAAAAAAACCTAAATCTAAAACCAAATTTTAACATCTTTTATTAAATAACCAACATAATAATGTATATTTTACTCTAGTTATTAAATAAATGATGTAAAAAAGGATTGGGTGTCAATTTACAACATTTTTTATTTGATAACTGCTGTAAAAAAATTATTCCTTCTCCTTTAATAACATCAGCTAAAAACAACATAAAAAAACAAAACTGATGTTAAAAATGATTTCTTCACTAGTGAAATTTTCAATAACATCTTTAAAATTTAAATCAATGATTAATAAAAGAACACTTTTATCATAATTACCATTTTTATTATGTTGAAAAATGGACGTAAATAGAAATTAAACTATATAAAAGTATTAAAATTCAGGTTCTAATACTAATTTAAAAATCTATGAATACTACAGTGATGTAAAATCCAAAGAATATAAACCATGAAATGGGATAATCCATAGGTATATACTCTATAAGGAAGATTAAACCTTCCATGAATTTTGTTAAAAAATTTATAAATATAATAAGAATTATCAAGGAAATTGTGAAATCTTATATGGATGATATAGTAATTGTCGATAAATAGAGGATTATATATAGGGTATAATTCAGAAAGTGACCATTTGGATCATACCATTACTAGACTATTTGTTAATATTTCATTTGGATAAAATGGCCATTTATAATTATGAACATTAGGAATTTTAACCATCAGTAACATGGGAGTTTTAATTTTTCCATTAGGATTTTTTATTAAAAGGTTAACGATAACAGTTCATTGAATATAGAAGGGTAAAATGAAGACCTTAACTAATAGAGCCATAAATTTTCAAGATCATCTACCAGAACCTCATAGGGAGGTAGTGTCCCTGGGTTTCAACCTTCACCAATCCCATAAAGAGATTCAACAAGTGATTCTTGAATGAAACAGACTATGAGGGAATATCATGTTAGTAGAGATCACCACTTGGTCAAAGTTAGTTGATTCACCCAATGAAACTACCACCACCACACACACTATTGTTAGTCCATATGATGATGTAATAAGGTGTTACGATTTTAAACCTTAATAATATAAAAAATTAATTTCCAATTTAAAAATGAAAAGGTTATTACATAAATCAAACTATATTATTTTTTTGAATTAATATATCATTAATTTTTATAATTAAATTTGTCAATTCACAAAAAAAAATTATTTTTATAAAATACATAAAATTATAAAAAAAATATTCTAAATAAATTTATTTTCATAAAATATCCTCATAAAAAACATTTATTTAAAAAAATGTTAAGAACATTTTACAATGGCATTAATGATTTTTTATGTGTGGGAAATTTATATTGTGATAGAAAAACTATTTATTTCCAATAAACAAGTATTTTTTTAAATATAAAACTATCCTATTTAAAGAATTATTTTTATAATAAATATTATTTCTTATCTCACACCATTAAAAATAATTTAGGAATGGTTTTTTAGAATATTTTAAAATAAATTATTTTTCTGTGAATAGTAAAAATACATTGGTTTGATTTTGGTATGTTTTATGAATTCATATTAATGTACTAATGACATAATAATTAAAGAAATTGAATAATCAATGTAAAATATGTAATTTTATTAATAATATGTCTGTTAGGGGATTTAAATTAGTTTTAAACCCCTAAATGACTTTCTAAAGTCTAAAATGGAAATTTTTAAATTTAAAACACTCCTTCAAAGAAAAATAACTTCTCCATGTCCAAAGTAGTAATAAAATAAGGGTTTCATTTGTAATAGATTAAAATACTATATAATGTCTCAAAATATCAATACAATGAAAAAACAATTGGTTGGACAATGGTTTATCATTTTATATAACCTAGGATTCAAAGGCCTAAATTTAAATATTATTAAACAATTCTATATTTTTTACTAAAAACAACCACCCATTCTTCCAATTACTCTATGATAAAAATCCATCATGCCCAAAATTATATTGATTTCCCCTCCCAAGGAGTCCCTAAAATGTTTCATTTGGTTCCAAGTATCCACCCTCAAGTTTTAGGAATAAACTATTCAAGGTAAGGGAATTAATCTCTTCTTCTTGTACATTCAAGTACCTATTTTCACCCATGTCTCCTAAATGTTAATCTAAATACGATTACTACACATTGTATCTTACCATTAAATCCAAAATTATTTTTTTACCAATTTTATACCTTACCCCCTATCTTAAACCTTCCTTAATCGAGATTTATACTTATTATGATGTCGAAATCATGTCTTAAATTTTGATTTTTATAAGAAATTATATTATTATGAATACCCAAATCTCTTCTTTTTTTTGGGTATTCATATATATCTAAACATTTTTTATTTATTTTTGGATATACATGTATATAAATCATATTACCTCTTCATGTGTTAAAATGATTTAATGTGAAATTATCTAATAACTTATGTACTTAATGTTTGAAAATGAAACATATTATTTATTCTTATTAGTTTATTAATAAAATGAATTATTATGATTAATGTGGCTGACATGAATTAAGTCATATGAATGGTGTTACCTTATATTTCTTCAAAGAATTTGTTAATGAATTTATATATAGATATTACATATTTTATGATACATTGGTGAATAACCATTGTAATTGGGATTTATGAGAACATGGTGATAAAGCATGGTGATATGCTTATGAATTACTTATTTTAATATTTTAGGCACATTTTAGGTTATGATTTATGATCTTTATTTTATGATATGTCTCAAGATCTTATGTTAATACACTATTTATATGCCAAATGTTGTTATGGTCTTTTTTTAGTGTCATGATTCTAAGTCATATGCTAGATATATCTTATTTTATTAACATGACATGAGTTTTTCATAGTCCTTTATTTTGATGTCTACTCCCATGGTATGAGATGTAGTGAAATTAAATTAGAAAAAACCTATGAAAAATCCTATAATGTTTATTAGAATTATTTTTCTATTTTCATGTATTGTTTTTCAAGTTTTCTAGACATTAGACCTCAAAAGATCACATGTATTATTATGTGCTGAATTTTGTAATGTAATATTAATGTATTAAAAATGAGGAATTCCATAGTTATTATCAAAGGTAAGGTTTAGTTATTTTTTGAAATTATTATTAGAAAAAAAATAGTATGAATCTTAGGAATAATTCTACTTTTAGGAAGACATCATGAAGTTTTGGTAAATTATTATGTGAGTTGTTTCTAAGAAATGATATTTGAGTCTAGATACTATAATTCAATGTGGTCGTGGCATAGATGTTTCTTATGATAATAAACCTAAAAAGAATTATTTGTATTTGAATCAACCATTACCCAGTGCTTGATAATGGGCCTTCCTTCTCACCTGGTTTAACACTCCTGGGGGATATGTTCATTTAATTGCATGCTTTTTATGAGCCATTGTAAAGGATTTATAGAAAATATAATTGTAATTATAGGGGACTAAAGGATAACTTATTTAAGAATAGTTTTTATGAATTAAACTCCCTATATAATTATAAGATAAATAAAAGTAGAAATATAATCCCTAAGGATTTATTTTTTCAAAAAAATACATGTAAATAAGAGTAACTGTTTAGTTAATGTTCGAAACAGATGATTCAATAATGTCCTTCCAAACATGATGGAATTTGGACAGATAAAATTCCTCAGAATGATAACTCAACTATCTCATGTTTTGAAAAATAACGAGAATCATTGGGATAATCCATATTCACCTCAAGGGGAACAACTTGTAGTTGAGTACTTCATGCATCAATAATCATCATCCATTACTAGATCCATAGAATCATTAGTCTCTAAATAATGGATCTTCTCTATAGAAATGATATTTTTATTACTCCATGTTTGATATCAAGATAAAGTCATCACGGTACTATATATATTTAAATGGGAAGTTGATATGTGGTGGATACTAACTAAGAATAATGATACAAGAAGATATATTGATTTAATGGAGTTGGAATAACTCTAGAGATTCATTAAATATATATTATCTGTATTCAATGAGAAAAAAATGGAGAATGAATTCATAGAACTGAAGTAGATGGAAGATGAATCAGTGGGAAGTTGTGAAATGAAATTTACCAAAATTTCATGATACACCTCGATATTTTTTATTTATCCTAAGGTAAATATTGGTATGTTATTCAATGGAAAGATACCACATATATAAAGTAATATAGTAAATCGAGTCTTTAAAAATAATGAGAAGATATTGTGCATTTATTTTAAGGATGAAATTGTGATTTATGAAATCCAGTGGTCGAGTAAGCCTAATGAAAGAAGATATAAATAGAGCTATGATTAGGGATAAACATTGATCTTGAATAAGAGGGAATGAAAATAAAATTTCCTATGCGGAATAAATTTAGGAGTAAAAACTCAAGGAACATATTACTTGGGAAGAAGAAGTGCTACAATTGTAGAAGAGATGGATGTATAGCTTCATACTATCATAATGATGTTAAGCCTTAACATATCAATACAAATGGAAAAGGGATGTTGGTCTAAGAGAATATTGTTGTTTTTTTATTCAAGTGTGTCTAGCTTGGGAACATTAAATATCAACTTCAAAATGAAAATATAAGGGAGGGAAAACACCATCATCTGTATCATAGGCCAAGGGTGAATGTACATGATTTCTAAATCAAAACAACTTAGGTAGAGTCTCCAAATGATTTGGTGGTGGGTACACACACTTTTCTCTAAAAGATAGAAAATAATTTATTAGAATATGATTCAATGAATTCCATTATTTCATCCATGTCTTTAAATAAGATAAAATGATTCCAAGAATTTTGAGAAGTAGTTTTACTAGTGAGTACATCGAGAGGGATTTTCCAAGCATCAAATGTGTATTGATACTATATTATCAAAATTTCAGAGTTAAATCTCAATAAAAATATAGTAGTCATTCTTAGATTGGAATTAGACAATATACTAGGGATAGATTGGATATCAAAGTTTAATTCAATGATCAACAATATAAGAAAGGATATTTCAGTGATCTTGAATGGAAAACAACTTATTTTCAAAGGAGAGATATCCCAGTTGATACTCTTGCTAGAGTAATCTCTTATTGAATTATTTATAGTGATGATTAGTAAAGTTGGATAAGTAAATGAATGTATAATAACTGAAAAATCCCATGCATTCAGGACTACATTGGTTCGCCTTTTGAAGATTATCCTAGACATCCCACTGGAATGGGTGGTAGAGTTATTCATTTAACTCATACCTTGATCCAATCCAATACCAAATACCCTATATAGAATCCAATATATGGACATAGATAATTTAATGAAGTTATTATAGGATATTTTGTAAAAGAGTCTAATTTTACTGTGTGTATAACCTTGGGAAGCACATATAATCATTGTAAAGAAGAATGACGTACTAATGAAGAAACAAACTGATTATAGAGAACCTAATGGAATACATGTAAAGATAAAATTTCATCATTATAGAATTGGTGATTTTTTCAATCACCTTCATGGGGATTAATTAGATTCAATGATTGACCTCTGATTAAAGTATCATCAATTATTGGTGAGGAATGAAGATATCCAATAGACATCCTTATAAAAATGATATGGGGATTACATTTTTTTAGTTAATGATTTGGTTTGAATAATTATCATATCATATTTATGGATTTTATTAATAGTTTTTTTAAAGATTACCTTGATATATTTGTGGGTGAATTTATTCATAAAATTCTAATATATCCAAAAGTCACAAAGTTTATGAGATTCATTTTAGGATCATATTAAAAACCCTTAGGAAGGATAAATCATTCATTATATTTAGAAAATTTGAGTTTTTATTACAAAATGATACATTATTAGAGAACATGGTATTTATTTCAGGAATCTAAATTGATCCTTCCAAGGCAAGGGCCTCATAGGAGTGAACTCATCCTATAATTTTAACAGATATTTATATTTTCCTTAGTGTAGATGAATACTATATAAGGATTATGAAGAGATATTCATGGAATTATTATACAATCTCTATGATAAATATAAATGGATTTATGTTTAACTTGATAAATTATTTGAATAGTTTTCCCATAAACTGAAAGGGAGATTGGTTAGTGCACCTGTTCTAGTTGTACCCCTAGTTAGGGATGGATTTTTTATCTACAATGACACATCTCAAAAAGGGATTTGATTTTTTCTAAATAAAAATATATATGATGATATCTTATTAATTATGAAAACTTAATCCTCATGAGTTATTTATCATACTGATATCATGGAGTTAGATACTATCATTAGTTTAGTAATGATATAAAAACACTATATTAATGGTTGAAATGTGATATATATGAAGAAAAAATATGTTGATGTATATATTCAAAGAGTAGTAACTGAAAATGAGTAAAATGATATGGTTGGATCTTCTTAATACCTATGATTGTTCAATTTATTATCACCCCTGAAAAAATAACAAATTCCGAGATATATTTTGTAGTAAAGATCCCAATGTTCTGAAAAGTTTGAGGATTTACGGAGATCTATTGATCAAGGACATAGTAAGGTTATACATGGGAATTATAATGTAATGGACATCCTAAATCATATCCTATATGACTTCTCAACTATCATTACTATATAATATAAATGGATATCAAAGAGATGAACCATTAATTAAAAGAAAGATATAGGCTGTGAGAAATGGTAAATTTCCAGAATTCAATATTGATCAAGAAGGTTTAACAAATTTTCGTTCAAGGACATATATCCCATCTATCCCAGATCTGAAGAAGGAGATGTTGGATGAATCACATAGCTATAATTTCCTTATACATCTTGAATTAAATAAAATGCATAGGTACCTTCATGATCATTATTGGTGGTATAATATGAAAAGGTAGATTTTGGAGTACAATGTAAGTTTCTTGTTGTTTCGAAAAGTGGGGGCGAAGAGAAAAAATTCTAATGGGTTATTGCATCCACAAAGCATACATGTATGAAAGTGGGATAAAATCCCAATGGGATTTTTCATTATAATCCATAAGATACATAAGGGATATATTCTATATGGGTGAGAATATATTGATTGATTATGTATCCTCATTTAATTAGGATCAGAGAAGAGTTCCCACTGGATCAACTAGATCACCTCAATATTCAAGAAGTAGTGAGACTCACTGGGGAACCGTTGTTGATTTCTTATGATTAAGACCAAATATTTACATGTAAATTTAGAGGTAACCTCTAAAAGGGTTTGGATCGAGAATTAAACCCGAGAACAACCTATCATCCCTTAATAGAAGGTCATTCTAAATGGAATATTCAAACATTATAAGAGATACTAAGGTATATCTCACATGATTTCCTAGGGTATTGACCCAAAATCATCCAGTTTTTTAATTCTTCTTTAACAATAGTTTCCACTTGAGTATTCAAATTGAACATTTTTAATATCACTACAAAAATGGTATAAAATTAAAATATTTTGGGATGATGTTGGAGATTGGAAACTATTGGGACTAAATATTAGGAAGGGAATAATTGAAAAAATTCATGTTATTCAGTAACATATCAAGGATAATTAAATTTTAAAGAAACTTTATGCCAAAAATAGATGAAGGACATAGAACTACATTTCTAGGATCATATAATTCTCAAGATATCACCTTGGGATTGATGAGATTTGGAAAGAAAGGGAAAGTGAGACCAGGGTAAATTTGACTATTTGATATTCTTGGTTGTGTTTTAGTAGTTTCTTATTGATTATCACAACCACCAAATATTTCCAATGAACAAAATGTCTCCCACGACTCTCTAATGGTAATGTACATATCTGACTCGACACATAAACATTATACTAATAGGATAGAGTTGGGAGCTTACTTTTCTTATGATTGGTAACCAATCCAGATCAATGAAATAAGGGTAGATGTTTTGAGGAATATAAAAAAAAATATTGTGACTGTTCTATCCCGAAACCACTTGTTTGAAGAGGATAATTGGGAACCTAGATAAGAAATGCTGAAAAAAATCCCCCCTTTGTATTGATGTAGGTCAAAAAATTTGAAGATGACCTTTCTTAAGGGAGAGAGTGAAGCAGTATTAAAATTTTATTTTATGATTAATAGAAGAAATATTTTTTCATAATGACTATTTTATTATGATGCAAAATGGATGTAAATTGAAATATCATTATATAAAAATATTACATTCCATGTGAAAATTTTAATTACAACAGCTAATAATACCATAGATATATAAAAACTAAATAATATTTACCAGACAATGGTATAGTCCATATGTTTGTACTGCAGAAAAATTCTAAACCTTCCCTAAAAACTATTAAAATAAAAAAAATAGAAATATAATCAAAATTATCAAATTAATAATGAAAACATTGTGTATGATATTGTAAGTTAAAATGTATGGAAGGGTATATATAGTGTATAATGGAAAAAGTGAAAGTTGGTTAATATGATTGTTGGTCAATATGAACGTTGGGAATAATGACCATTGGGAAATATGACTATTGAAAATATATCCATTATAATATGTCTATTAGGATTATTTTATATTAAGTTTAATGATAAGATTGATTTGAATACATATTTAGGAAATGATGGCCTCAACATGTAGATCAAATCCATTTCAAACCAATTACTCTGAACATGGGATTGAGGTGGAATCACTGGGGTTCACCCCTAACCAGGACCATGTATAGCATAAACAGGTTTGGCTTAAATGAAATTAACTATTGGAGAATTTCAAGTTAATGGAGATCAACATAATATCAATGTTAGTTGAGCCTCCAAATGAAACTATCACTATCAAACACCTTACTCGTAAGTCGTATGATAGTGTAATAATCTATTATCTATCTAGACCTTATGATCATAAAAGTGATATTTCTTTTTTATAATTGAAAAGGTTATTTCATAAATCACATTTAAACTATTATTTTATATTAATGAATATTGGATGAATTTTGATAAATAGTTTTTTCAATATAAATGAATCATAATTGTATTTTTCGAAAATTTATACTTTTTTATAAAAAAAGGTATTCTAAATAAATATTATTATCATGAAATATCCTACTAAGACTATATTTATTTAAATATCATTGAAAATATTTTTTTTCAATGGCATACAATTTTTTTCATGGGTCATAAATTTTGATCGTCTTATAATAACTTTCATTTTATAAGAGGTAATGATTTTTTATATAAAAATTAATATTATCATATTAATAGAATTATTTTAATTAAAAAATATTATTTTTGAACTATGTATGTCTAAATTATGAAATAGTGAATTTTTTAGAATTTCTTGAAATACTTTATTTTCTTGATGAATAGTAAACATACATATTTTTTGTTTTTATTATGTTTTATTACATCATAATGTTTTTAATAATGATGTATTAATTCATTAAATAAAATAGACAACCTAAAATATGTAATTTTATGAATAATATGTATCTTAGTACATTTAAATTAATTTTTGAACCCATAAATTACTTTCTTAATTGTAAAATTGAAATTTAAAATTGTAAATCGTTATTTTTTAAATGAATAATATTTTCAAAACCAAAGTAAAACAAATATAAGTTTTTTGGATCATATATAATTAAATACTAAAAATTATTTCTCAAATTCCCAATCCAATGTGAAAAATTAATGGGTAATCCATTTTTTTCATTTTCCTAAACCAAGATTTTCAAAACCGAAATTTAGAAATTATAAAATAATTCCTCTTATTTTATGAAAAATATTATCCCCCTCCTTCCCTTACACTGCAATAAAAATTCTTAATCATTAAATGATACTAAATTAATCCCCCATTGAGTCCCTTCGATGTTTCCTTAAGGTCCCATGGTTCCTCCCTCATGTTTAAGAAGAAACTCTTCCCGGTATGTAAATTATCTACTTCTCCTTGTAAAATCATGTACACCTTTGCATCTATATCTCTTAAATGTTAAGTTACATTATTTTAAAATTAATTGGATCACACCATTATATCAAAAATAATTATTATCAACATGATACTTGAACCACTCTCATTTTAATGTAACATCACATTATTTTTAATGATGATAACTATGTTCGATAACGTATTCCGCATGTAACACCGATCTTAAGTGACCTGTAAAATATTTAGCACTTATAACCTAGCCATTAAATTTGTGGGTATTAGTAGTATTTAGAAAATAATCAGCATATATATATACACGCATATACATACTTCTCAATTTAAATTATTGATAAATTTTCTGTAAATAATCTATCAATTTTTAGTAATGTGATTTTATTCTTCAAATATGTGTTAAATTTAAAGTGTTATTTACTTACTTTTTTTAAAAAACTAAAACTAATTAGAACATTTATAATTTCATATTTGATAAAATGAAATTAATTTTTGAATCGAAATATAAAAATTTACTTATAGTTAAATTTTATGATTTTTTTGAAAATATCTATTTGTCGCCCAATAGCGAAAAATACTAATTTTTAAAAAAAGTATATTTATTTTTTATAAATTAATAAAATTTAAAAGAATCATTAATATTTAAATAAAATTTCATGTCATATAATTAAAATTTATATAAATATAACCCACATAATTTCTTTTGAATAAATTTTATATTCGATTCTAGAATATGTTTGTTTTTGGCTTTAAAAATGAGATTTTTATAAATATTGTTTCATATTGAATAATGGCTATCATTTTAGTTAATAAAAACAACAACCATTGAGAAATTATTTAAATTAAATTTATTTATTATGTATTAATAATTAATAATTTATATTCATTTAATTATTATTACTAGACAAAAAGTTAATATAAAATAATCTTTTTCTTCCAAAAACACTTCTTGAAAAACTGCTTTTTCATCGTGTCAAATGGTTTATTATAAACAAAATATTTTTAAATTATTTTAATTGAATATATTAAAAATGTTAAATTTTATGAATCAAGATAATTTATATTATGTAATAAGTTCATATTAATTTACTACCATAATGAATGGTGAAACCGAAAACATTAATTATCGCATTTAAGATGAAAATGGTTTTATAGGGGGTTAAATTAAAAATTTGGAGCTTTCAATGGCCTTAAAAATGTGTAAAATATATATTATATTAATTATTCAACTTTATAATATCTAAGTATCGATAATGATCTATTTTAATTCCATGTTTCATGTGAAAATTGTTGTTACACTTTTTTCTTTTTAAAAATAATCAGTGTGTCACTCACATCGCTTATAAAAGGCCACTCCCTCTCCTCTTTTACTAAAGCATTAAAATCTATGTTTATCAATGAATATTTAAAAAAAAATACTATACTAAATTTCCTAGACATGTCCTAGATACCATATCTAATTATAAATAATTCTTAAGAAGGATTTTGGTGCCTCTCTATTGTGGTTTTCTGAACGATAGGTATCATTCTTAAATGAGATTCATAATATTATTTTTTCTTTAAACTAATTAAAATATACATTTATTATGATTATATAATAAAAAATTATCTATAATATAATTATATGTTATTAATTTATTTTAATAACCAAAATCTATCTCCTCATTTATTTAATGGGATAGAAAATCATCAATCCTGTGTATAGCGGACTACTGCCTCGAAAACTGATGCCATTAAATTTCCATCATAGCCCCTCATTGTTTGATATAATAATGGTTTGAAATCATATATATGATATTTATAACATATATATATATTCTACTTTGATATAACATATTCCATTTCACTTTACATTCTTTGGGGGGTTGAATAATATCGCTCTTGTGTACGATGGACTACATCTTCATGATGCGATGCGATTCATTTTCACTAATGCTTTACATGGAATTTAAAAATGATAATGCTAATGAATATAAATTATATATATTAATTATCTATGATATTAATTATGTATTCATACTTCTTAAATGATAATATATCATTTTTTTCTTATATTGGAAAATGATAACGTCGTTCGTGTATGTGTGGACTACCACCACCATGAAGAGATGTGATTTTCTTTCACAATAGCATAAAATGAATTGTATATATAAATATGTTTAATGAAACATTGTGGTGTTAATGATATTATTATCATTCTAGAGAATAAAATACATACCATATTTTTGTAATGATCATTGAAAAATGGAATATTTACATATGCATACATACGACCTATCATCTATATGATCATAACTTTGATCATTTTTCATAAGAATTTTCAATAATAGATTTTATAAGTATAATTTATGAATTAACATATTATTTATTTATTATATTTATTCTTTAGATGTTGAAATATATATGTCTTTGACAATATTCAACACACTAGATTTGTTTTCAAATAATGAACCGAACATCATCAAAACCCCCAACGCGGACTCAATTTATTAATTATTTGAATATTTAATTAAAATTGAATAAAATAAATGATTCAAGTATATGTTTTAAATCTATAATTTTTTATGAAATCATAAAATTTATATAATATTATTATACATGGGTTAAAGGACACAAATTGAATGTATGGAATTAATGTAAGGGTTTTACATCTCACATATTTTTAAATGATACATATGCCACATTCACCACTTATTTATGTTTTGTGGGGTATTTATTATTCACATAAATTTATTATATGAAACTTTTTATGATAATTATTTGGATTTAAAAATTCATATTAGGTTTTATCATTGATGTGATTTTGATAAAGAGATTACCAAATATGTATGGGATTTAATCTCAATTTATTTTCATTGATGAATATTTTATTATAAAAATAAATTCTTTTATATGTTGTATATAATTCCACTATTACTTATAATATCATTAATACTTCATAAATCATGGTATTTTAATTTTAAATTTTAATTAGTTTATCATAGGGGATTTGAATTTAATGTTACCAAGTAATAAATAATTTCATAAATCAATTACTTTTCTTGGGTTTATAGTACTTATTAATTGTATTTGATATTATATTATTATGTATGTAATGAATTTGGATTATATTATGTTTTATTTTCCATTTTTTATTTATACATAAATTTGATACACATAACTTATTCATTGATTAATATTCATATTCAATAGAATTATTTTTGTAAGGGTAATTCATCTCAAATTCTCTTTCTCTGAGACATTCATTTATGATATGCACCTATATTCATTTTTGGGGTTTACATGATACCATTTTACTTTTAATATCGTGAAAATCCAAATTTTCATTATATTTAACGTATCATTTCATGTAAGTATTTCATGGGGTTTATGAATGAAGAGTTATTAAAGTGGAAAAGGCTTTACGTTCAATAACCTCTCCTTTGGGATTGTTTATGTTACATGTTCCCTTAGTTGAAATCATAGGATCTTATTTTTGTGAGCGACATATAATTATTTTCCCCAGGTTATAAACGTGTTTAAATGTTTTGATTTTCATTTCCAGATTTACTTATTGAATAAAAATCAAGAAATATATTTGTAAGTGATAATGATTTGGTGTTTTCATTTAGATTGGTTATCATTCACTTCAATAACAATGTATTATAAATGTCTTCAAAATATTTCATTATATAAATAAATAAATTCCTAATGATATTTTTAAATAGTATTTGAACTCATTTTTAAATATTTTAAAATTGAAATTTCCTAATGGTTTCAAAATTTGTTACTTCTAACACTCTTTTTATAATCTTTTTAAAAGGATGTTTATTTTGAACATTTATGATATAAAATGATTTCTGATATGTCTTTTCCATTAAATTCCTTAAAAATAAATTAATATGTTTCAAGGTCATTTTTGATGAAAATAATTTTCCCAACATTTTATGATTTTTTTTGGATTTAAATGTGATTTTAAAAATGATTATTTTATTTTCCTCAAAAAAATTCATAACCGTTAATTTTAGCATAATTCATCAAAGTTAAAAAATGTTATTATTACATATTATATAATGGATATATTTTGTAAGGATGACATCATCATTATTTATCTTGATAGATTATGATTGTTTCAAATAGATTATTATGGAACCCATTTCTTTTCCACGAGTTAATCATGTTTCAAAGACATTATTATGGAACCCGATTTATTTCTAATGGTTAATCATGTTTTGAAGAGACAGTTATAGACTATTTTGTTTTCCGTTGGTTAATAAGGTTTTAATGAAATTTTCAAGGATCCAATTTCATTTCCCAATGTTAGTCATGTAATGAAAGGAATGTTGACTTTTTCCATGATTTTTATAATGAAATGTTGGATATATATAGTTTATGTATGGCTATTAAACATTTTTATATTTTAGGTGTTCCAAGATAGCACTCGGTGGACATAATATATCTTATATGATGTCTGAACCTAGATATCACATCGTGAGACCAATATTTCTTATACAATGAGTGCAGCCATATATTAATCCAATCCATTCTGTAAAGTTCCTTGTCTTTAGAGGCAAGAAGGATCGAGTAACTGGATGGTTTCTCATATGAATCTAACTAGGATGAAGTTATTTCTAACATGTGTTTAAAATGGGTTATTAAGATAATGTTCTAAAGAAACAAAAATAAATATTATTATAATTTTTTTGGGTTAGAAATGATTCATATGATCAATTATGGTATCACATTGCTCATGATTTTATATTTTAATGACTATTGACTTTTTTTAATCTGTATGATTAGTTTTCCTATTTGATGATCCAAGTATTGATTGGTATAAATATTGTTATTTTATACTCATTAACTTTTTTTTATGTCATCACACACTTATGCACTTATTATAAAAACAAATTAATTCAATTGTCAATTATTGTGTTCACCATTACTGATCATTTTAGCTCACCCCTCTCATGATTACATATTAACCATGTTATAATGAATGATGTTGAATGATTTATTTATATAAGGTTTTTATAAGGATTTTAACTATTAATTAATGTGAATGAAATTATATATGGGTTAAGTAGGAAAAATGTTAATTTAATGACATGGGGATTTTATATTTACGAGTTTTTTTAAATTCTTGAAAACACTAACCCTAAATGGTTCTTAATAATTCCAGTAATCCATTACATTACTTTTGTTTTTTCAAGTTTTGTATGGTGAATATTGGGTCCTCTTAATCGGTAAGAAGGCATAAAATTTAAGGACAATGATTTCAACACTAGATCTGAGAATGCGTGTCCGAGGCTATTATAATTGGTATTAGAGGAAAGGATTAGATAAATTAGTACATTATGATGTTTTTAAATTAAATTATCATTGGATTATTCAATACCATTATAGTTATATAATTTTACTTTTGATCAAATTTTCAATGCCTTAGACACCCTTTTTGAAGTTCTAAGTAATGAGATCTTAATGTGTAAATGAACCATTTGGAGAAATGTTGTTCTATTAATGTAAATTTAAATCATAGGTTTAGTGTGAGTTTTTATTTACATTTTAGATATATATATTTTATATTATTTTTAAACATTATCTTTTGTATGATATAGGATATTGAGGTAATCTTTGGAACATTTGTTTTAAATTATAAATTACCATGGGATTGAATGGAAATTTGGTGACTAAGTGATTAATGGTATTTTAGAAGAAGATCATTGTATTTTTAGGTATATAATCTGAAATGTATTATTTAAAATTTCAAGTTATTTGGGATATATAATTATTTATTTAAATAATTCCTTAGTTTGATCATTGGTTATTGTTGTTGAATATAGCATATTAATGTATTATTTCATCATGTGACAGTTTATTCATTTGGGAAAATATCTTACCATGTGGTAACCATTTTGGTATTTGTTAATTTTTAACGATAGGATTAATATTTGGTTATCAGTTTTTGGATTATTTGATCCTTTAGAAGATAATTATTATGCTTCAAGAATGGAAAAAGTTCATCGTAAATACATATCATTTGTTGCCAAAGCAGATATTATGGTGTAAATTTAGTAATGTATGAAATTAAACATATAATGTTTTTATATTTCATCATTCTTAAAGTATAGTTGATAAATTTAGTCCTAATCTCACAAAAAATTATATTGAAACACGATGTTGTCCTATAACCATCATTTCTAATGATATAAATGGCCTTTTTCATATCTATTTTTATAACACCCAGAGTTTTTATGAATTATTTTGTTGAAATAAATTTAATTTAATTAATGTCTTGAATAAAATGAAATACAAATTTTACTGTTAAATATATGAAATACCATTTTAATCTTGTGCTATAGAAAAAATTGGCTTATCTTGTGTTGCATACAATAATGAGTTTTAACTAAACAATGATATATTATTAATATAGTTATTTATATATGACTTTTATAACATTGAAATTAAATATAGTGATATTAATAGTGATAAATAATTTTAAAATATTATTTATAATGGTTTATATAACAAAAATTTATTGATAGTAATATAAATAGATTACCGTTGTGTCATTATATGTTTCCAAAATAGTATTGTTGAAATAAAAGTTTTTTTTTGACTCATTGCAAACAATAATAAAATTACTTTTTGAAATATAATGAAGAGAAATTAGATAATAATAAAAATTAATTACGAATTTCAAAAATACCTTAGGGTGTATTTTTTTTATTTTCTAAAAATTTCCATTTTTTAATGAATTGTCAAAAATATAGAATTTTAACTGAACACTGAATTTTCTCATAAATTATTTTAAAAAAAGAATTATTTTTTAAACTAGTTTTAATGTATATTTATTAAAATTTTATATCTATTAATCCAATTTAGGTAATTTTAATCAATTTTATATTGAAATTTCATTAAAAAAATTCAATATTTATACTTTTTTCTTTAAAAACCTGTTTTTTTCTTTTCCTATGTGGGATTAATTTTAAATTACATTATGTCTCTTATGGGAGAGAAATTTTAAAAAATTGATTCAATATGTAAAATATAAATAATATATATTATATAATATAAAAATTTTAATAATATACCATAACAAATGGTGAAAACATTTAAATGTAATTACCATGATTAATTTTAATAAATGTTTTTGCGCATTTCATTTCTTTTATATATTAATCTATTTTTACAAACAAATTTTATTTATTTAATAAAATATATTTTATTTTCATAATATGTATGTATAAATTACCCAAAAAATCTCAATTTAATTTTATAATTAAATGGTAAATTATCTCGGTAAATAAAAAAATTCCCAGTTACCATGGTAATGATATAAACCTGTAAAATTTAGTAAACATAATTTCTAAAGAACAACATGATAAAAATGTATTTATTTATTTATTTTTTGAGGTTCTTCTATACCACATAAACCATACCTTAAAATATTGATCTTTTTTAGGAACATGAGTTAAGGGAGACCACCCAATAGTTAATACATTTGGTTATTTAATAAAATGCTGCTCCATCCCAATTATGAAAGGCCACTCACTCTCCCCATTATTCACACCTCTAAATACATTTTTATCAAACAAACCCTAAAAAAATAACATACCAACTTTCCTCACCTCATCAAAGAATACTTATTTTTGTCATAAATCCAACCATGGAAGGCTTAAGGGGAATCTTAATGAGAAGACCTGAAGAAGAGATAATGTTTTTCAATGAGCATCTTTATTTTATTTCTTTCTCCATATTATTCATTTCTTATTGTTTCATGATTATAGAATAAACTAAGTAGCTTAAATATACTTAGATGTTTTTATTTTTACAGTATGACCAAAAATTATACACACTTACATCAAATGAAATACAAAGGTAACATTCATGTGTATGATGGTCTACTGTCTTGTGAAACAAATGTTTCATTATGCGATGTTCCGCCTATCAACAGTTTAAGGTGGAACACCAGCATCTGGAAGGGATTCTTCAGCAATTAACCAATCTTGAGTAGAAATGGGATGATGTTTCAATAAAATTTGTGACTAGTTTACCTATATTACCTTGTGGTAACAACATTGTGTGGGTTTTTGTTTATCACCTGACAAATGTTTCACACTTATTTTCATTATGAGAGACCTTTTCTGTGGATGATGTAGAAAGACTGTATGTCAAGGTTTTGGTACTTCTTCATGGGGAACCTAGTTATATTATCTTTGACAGAGACTCTCATTTTACATCATAGTTATGGAAGGGGTTACATAAGGACTAGGGTATGAAGGTAAATTTGAGCATGGCCTATCACCCTTAGACTGATGGGTAGATGGAGCATACAATTCAGGAACATGTGGATATCCTATGTGTATGTGTTCTTGATTATAGGGGTTCTTGCGGAAACAAATCCCTCTCATCAAGTTTTATTATAACAATAGATTCGAAGCTACAATTGAGATGGCTCCATATGATGCTCTATGTGGTAGTCCTTTTCAATATTCTCTATGTCGACTGGAAGTAGGGGAAGCATCTGTCCATGGGCCTCGTCTCGTGTAGGAGACTTCAGAGTAGGTCGAAATGATTTAGAGGTGTATGTTGACATATCAATCTAGACAGAAATCATATGCCAACAAGCACTATTTACCATGTGAGTTCAAGGTTAGAGACCTAGTTTTCAGGAATAACTCGCCAAGGTTGGGGCATGGACGTATTCAGAATTAGGGTATGTTATCGATGAGATTTAATGGACCCATTGAGGTGGGGAAGCAGATTAGACTAGTGGATTTCCCATTTTCACTTTATTAGATATATTGGTCTATTATTGATGTATTTTATGTATCTCAACTTCACTATTGTTATCCAGACCCATTACATGTATTCCATCCTAACGAGGTTATTTTGGACATGGATTCTCCTTTGAGGAGTACCCAGTTCATATTGTTCATTGGAGCTTGAAGACACTACAAGGATGGTATGTTCCTCTTGTATGGGCGGTATGGTAGTATGGTCAGGTACAAGATGTAACCTAGGATTGGGATGATAATGTACGACCTGACTGTCCAAAACTCTTTGCTAATAGTGCTTCTTTACCCTCAGAAGGCCGACTCGTGGACGAGTTGCTTTAAGGATGGTAGGTTGTAATGACTCGACTCTTTGACCGAGCTACAAATCATTATTTTTCATTTTTGTGTAGATTATATGGTTCTAATTGAGTCACCTAACCAAGATAATTAGTTCATGAAGGTGTCCAGGGTGGTTTCGAAGCCTAGAAAACTAAAAAAGTGAAAGCACACTGGGCCACACAATTTGTCTGCAACCGTGTGACCCAGTACACAAAAATTTGTGTCTGGTTGTAGAGGGGTTGAAGAGCTTCTCTATATGGTTAGTGAAACCATATTCAAAGTTCATGTGATCTACTTAGTGAGGCAGTGGGTTATGCACAACGTAAACCCTGTTTGGTCAAACCGTGCAACACTGTTTTAAGGGTAAAATTACCATTTCTTCTATTTCCTTTTTAGTTATATTTTCCTAATTCTCCACTCTTTTGCAAATAGATAACCTATATTTCCCCTCTTGAGTTCCCAAGGTGCTCTCCTCCTCCAATTTTCTATTACTCCTCTTTCTGGTATCCGATCATCGATCCGTCAGAGTCTATGGATCCCCCTTTGTAAGGCTAACCTCATGTTCCCATTTTTACTCACTTTTTATTGGCATGTGTTGTGCTATTTAGATATAGTCTAATTCCCCATATTTTCTAGGTGTTGGAAAAAAAACTCATATCTACTCCACCATGATCCAAATATAAGGTCGATACATAGTGAGGAATCATCTACCAGTCTATGGTAGTTGTTCACATATTTTTCCTTGTGTGTTTTGGTCATTTCTTATTTAATATTGTTGTGATGTGGGATAGACTTTTTGGAGCCCCTTTAATGTTTATGTATCTTAATTTTTAACTAAACCTAATGTGATAACATAGTGTAATGGACTCACAATTAGGGTATTAGAGTTTACCCTTTCCTGTTGTGGACTCCCAAGGGGTGTTCCACACAAATTATCCATTTTATGCCTATTTATCAAAATTAAAATCCTAGATAATATTTCCTGACATGGTTTTAAATTTATTTGATCACGGTTCCTCATGTATTTTTCCTAATCCGAGACACCACATGGGTGTTTGGACTTCATTGGTTAGGAATTTCCCCTTTGAGCATATGGCTATTTGATAATCACATTTTCCTTAGCTTATGCCTTGTTAACTGAATTTTCCATATAGAGGAAAGTGAATGGTTGTTTGAATGGGTTAGCTGGGATGAGATAGCTTGAACCCTAAAAATCAAAGGCCACAAATGTAATGATTTTAAAGGATTTCATGGACTGACCTTGTCATGATTTATTTATAAAGGCATTGCATAATAGGTTTGGTTTATTGAATTTGAAATGATGTAAGATGGTTTTACCAGAATTATGTTATATTAAAAGGCATATGTCAATGATATTCTTATAAACTAATGAAAATGTATGGGTGGGAGGAATTATAATCCCACACCATTGATTCCCTTTATGTATTTATATAAATACGAGCGGGAGGCATTCTTACCATATGCTATATTTAATTCATTATAGATTGATTGGTGGGGGAATTGTTATCCCACGCCATTCCTACTATCTAGTATGTGTGGGATGGAGTCATTCTTAACCCATTCCATCTATCACCTCAATTTTGGAAGGAGGAACTTTTTTTACGTGCCATCTATGACCTCAATTTGGATGGGAGGCATTCTTACCCCATGCAAGTATCTTTAATATAGATGGGAGGAATTCTAAACCCTCTCCAGCTATATATATATGTATACTTGTATAGAAGAGATTCATTCTTACCTAGTTCTAGTGACAACATATATATATATATATATTTAAATATTCATAGTGACTCTTTAGACATCAATCATTGAGCTGAAGCAGGTAGACTTGTCAGGTGTCCTTGTGAACCGGAGCGGGAGGTTAATGGTTTATACTATATTTTTTACCTTCCATCTATTATATTCACACTATTTACTTATGATCACCACCCATATTACACATATAAACTATTTTTTATGGCCTACTAAGAATTATCTCACACCCTACTTGGCCCCCTTTGGAACCAAAGATGATTTTTTTCTGCAGGTATGGATAGGGGAAAGCATTACACTTTTGGATGGTGATTCCTTCTAATTAGTTGGATCTTGTATGAGAGGATTGTTCATAGGATCAAGATGTTGTGGATTATATTTTGGTTTTTGTTTCACTTTTGTATTACTATAATATGTATATATCTTTTCTAATTGTATTCCTAATTTGTACTAGCATTCTGTGCATGCATACATCTATGATACAATGCCTGTGTGGACTTTATTATTTTTCATCTCCTCGTGATTTTTTTATTCAGTCTTCCACTAATTATTTAGTCTATATTTTGACTATTCTTTCCTTGTTGTATGTTTTTATTACACCCATGTGTACTCTGACATGGGGTTAAACTATCCATGATGACTTTTCCATTTTACCTCGATGCTAGTCGGTGGCCCCTGTCTTATGGGGAGACACGCCTGGGGTCATGTGGCCAACTGGGCTCAGGGAACGGGTCATGTGAAATTCAGTTTCAGGATGTCACACTACTTCTCCCACTTGTTTCTCACACCGACCATGACTCATAGTGGTTTAAAGGATTGTAAGAGATCATGAAATCCCCTGAAAAATCTGTAAACTCCATGCTAGGTGTAATCCAAAACAACCTCACTTTAGATATACCTTTTCCATGTAAAATCACAAACTATATGCTTCGTCCCCTATGATGATTCCATGTGTAATACCAAACCAAATCCACTTCCATGGGCCGATTCTACACATAACCAACAACCATCACTATTCCCTCTTATCAAACTATGTTGGCTTTTATTCCCAATAAATCAGAATACAGCAGAAGCCTTCTTGAGGTCTAAACCCAACAACCAACAACCATAACTCCATCCACTCCATCCACTACATCCATATCTATCCTGTTCTTATTCAGACCACCACAACTCGGTAAGATCATGCCCCTACCTGGACATTACATTGCCTTTGGGTCCCTTTGGGACACTTTCACATGTAAGTACCATCAACACCATTTTGTTCCTAGAAGCACTCATCCACTTCATCATTACTCCTAGAAGTCACTGAGTAGCTCCCATGAATTTGCCTCACACTATCCACCTGAGAGAAATCCTCTTACCAAGGAAAACATCCAAGAGTAATCCCCACACCACCCATAGAACAATGTGGGTTTTGATACATATCTTTAAAAAGGGATCATATGGTGCCTCCCTTGTTGTTAAATACCAATTGACTATAAAACATGGTTTCCCCCTAATAGGGAATACCTCCTTTACCAATCGTTAAGGGTTTCACGATCGATAATCATGCTGTGACATATTCCCTTTATGGGACACACCTTATAAATCCTCTTATATATGGAAATATGATTTATCCATCTGTAAAACATTTGGGTACTCCCTCCTAGGGGTGCATCTCCTTGATCTACCTTTTCTGGGGGGTCTTGATCAATCGACTTCATCTCTACATGATGATAAAATCTTGACCCCCAAATGGATACATCATTATAATCATAGTATTATTGAGAGAAAGCCTTTGAAGATATATGTTCACAACATCATCTACCTCATGATCAAAATTAGATACCTAAGGTGAAATTCTTAGAATATATTCCATTTGAATTTTATACCTTGTGATTGACATGGGATTCCATGGGATTTTCACTTGATATTCCTCAATGAGATTCCCTCTTATGTGAAATATAAAGGTGACCAATGATCCAAGCATTAATAAATACCATCAATTTCCATCTTTACTACTCCCATAGACAATGGTTTCTACCCTACCATGAAAAATTTAATTTATAGAAAGATGAAGAATTATTATCTAGTGTACACAAATAGATTTGACCAATAAAACATTTCAGAAACACACATAAATCTATATGGGAGATCTGGAGAAAGGGAAGAGTTCCAAGGAGGAATCCAAGGAAGGAGGAACCAACATCCCATCTTCCATTTTCATTCAAGGAGTATAAATCATTGTAGAAAGTAATGGAACCCATACTCCTTTAGAATTTGAGAATTTAGTGTGACAAAAAGAAACCCCAATGTCCTAGATCAACATGCGTGTTGCAGGGAACTCTAGAAAAAGCATCGAAAAAAATCATGAACACGATGTCAAGATATTCTCAATAAAATACAGCCTTTTTCAATGTTTGTCAACATATCAATATTCAGATTAGCATGTCACCATATCTAGATATCAGGATTCATGTACGACCAAGAAAATAATGGGCCTGACAAGTTTCTCACCATCAATTTGGGAAGCTAAACATTATGCATTATGGTCTGTGAAATCATCAACATGGATCACTCTCTCCAACCATGGAAGAATGAATGATACTGGGGAATTTGGAACTGATTTACTTTTATCTATACTGAATGATGAATCATACTACCTTTTAGTATCCATTATGTAGGGAACTGATCACCCATAACTCATAGAAAGAGGGGAATATGAAACGTAATTAATGAAATCCCACATGACACCACCTCATCCATGACCCCAACTACTCCATCAGCTACCAAGTTCCCATGCCCCAACTCACCCATGTAAATGATTCACATGAAATATATAGATAGAATCATTTGTCCTTACGAGTATGAGGGGTTCATTTCCATAAGGGATATTGATTTCCATGACTTGGAGGCTTCAATGCCTCACTAACAGCACTTCCCCCATGTTCCTCATCGAGAGAAAATGATGCTCTCCTCTCAAACTACGAATTACATTCAGAGCCTCCTCCAATAGAAATCCTTTGACTCTCTATCCTACGTTGAGGATGCTAGGGATTCCTAAGTCACTACAACTATGAATATTTCTTGGGATCTACTATAGAGGGCTCCAACCAGACCCCATTAGATCTCACTATAATTGGTCCTTCAGGTCATGGAAAAGGTGTACTATACACTTTCTATGTCGTACTCGGTTCAAAATACCTGACAGTAACATTGGGTGTACATTTAGGTGAATTCCTTTATGGGGGAATCATTTTACACACCACCAGTGGCCCCTACCACAATTGACACATTCTTCCATGTCCTGACCACTGAAGAAAAGGGATCCATCTTTTCTTGATTAATATGGAAACCATTTCATTCCTCGAGGTAGGTTGGGTTGGCCATTTCAATCTCTGGAATCACCAGAACCTATTAGTAGATGACACTTGATGATGGAATTCAGAAGGGTGTCCCTCCTCGTATATTCACATATAAATTTAGAGGTCCTCCCATCTCTTTCAATCTACAATTTGGCCATCTCAATTTTCTAATTGATAAAAGTGTTGGTCCTACTCACATCATCAATGGACATTAAGAAGGTACTCCCCATTCCACCACTAAATAGTGTGAAGGTCCTCCTTGGTTCATTTCCTAGTTCAAGTGGAGGTCCTCCAAACTTCATCAATCATTATAGAGGTCCTCCAAAAGCTACCACCATCAGTCGACATGGCGGTCCTCCACATGTTTCCACCAGCTGAAGCGGAGGTCCAACCCACTCTAGTGCCAGATAATGTGAATTTCCTCCATGGTTCCATTTCAATAAATATGAAATTCCAACTCAAACTTATGCTTCTCACTATAGGGTTCTTCACTTTTCCATTGAAAAAAAGACTGGATTTCCTTCCTAATCTAAATATAGAGTCTCCCCTGTGTCACAATAAATATATACAGAGGCCCTCCCCACATCATCCTACCATCCAAAATGGATGTCCTCCCCATATTCCCACCAACCAGAGCAGAGGACCTCTTTTCTTCAATATAAACTATTATGGAGGTCCTACCCACTCGTAAAGTCATTAAAGAGGAGTCCCTCCTAACTATGAAAATAACCAAAACTGAGGTCCTCTAGGTATCCCAACCAGTCAAAGTAGAGGCCCTTCCCGCATGAGCACCAACATGCAAGGATTTCCTCCCATCATTGAAGAACATCCCTTCCCTAAATAATCATCCCATCAAAGAAGGGAGAACCATATCCATGAAATGAAAATCTTCATGATGCACCATATAATCGAAAATCCCATTCGTGTCTCAGATTTAGAGGTAGAATTTGATTCATTGATAGATATTTTACCCAATTCATCAACATCAGATTCGAGGGAAGGATCCAGAAAGGTGAAGATCATCATTCTAAAATGTGAGATTAAAAAATCCCAAAATCATTTTATAGGTACATGAAGACAGAGGAAGATTTGGTAACCTTCAAGGGGATCATGGTGTAGTCACTTCTAATATTTCCAATTTGCCCCTCTACGACAACCAATGATCAAAGAGAGTTATTAGAGAATGGTATATTTGGAGGGAATCTGGATTAGTCACCAAAAAGTGTTGTTTCCCTCACACATTAAGTAGTGGTAAACTCAACATTATATATAAATGCCATGATGTTGACAACTATTCCCTCAAGAGAAGATCCAACACGTGATGTAAGGTTGGCCCGTGCATTGACATCTCCAATGTATAGAGAATTTCCACACAAATCTACAATAGTCATGTTGTCATTATATTGAACAGTGATGATCATAGCATGGTATAATCATGTACGGTGAACTTATTATTAGAATGAATTTATATGGGATGCTTTGTCTATAGATTAATTTTCATATGTGATCTGTCCAAACTCAAACTCTAAAATAGAAATTTCAAAGTTTTTCAACCAGGACCAAGTCACATAATTCTTCTGAACCATTTAGATGATTCATTTTCATCTTCTTGACCATTATTAGATCTGTCCATGAAATGAGGATCACTTTAACCACATCAATCAGTAGTTACACCTCATTGAATTATCAATGCTCCTAGTGGCTTGGTATACTGTGTCACCTGGCTACCACCATCTCTCCAAAATAGACATGTTCAAACCTTCACTGTGCTACATATAATCATCGAAAAGGAGTCCAAAAATGCCTATATCTATTATAGGGTACAATAAAATTCTATCTACATCATCCCTAACCTTCATTAGTTAGAAATACATTATGATATTGAATACATGAATATCAATATAACTATATTAAATATGGTTGTTCTTAAGATATCTGTGATTAGGGACAGAAACATAAGATTTGGCCAAGATAACTCACCCCCTGGTACAACATAATATCAAACAGACCCACATAAAGGTGTCTGAACTTTCCTGCAATGGCTGACAATCGGCATCGGGGATCCCTCTACTTCATTTCCCACTAGTTGAATCTCAATAAGGAAAATGGGCCACTCTAGAATTTTGATCCTCCTGATGTTTCAACGAAGACAATAATTGATCTCATAATATCTACCTAACTCTAGTCGGTATTTTATTATTATCAGTTCAACGATGAGCTCCTTGCTGAACAGTGCCCGAATTATGGTGTTCCTCACCTTGCACTTATCCCTTCTCCACCAGGGTAGCATGGGTAGATACAATTCTTTCTCATCTAGCTTCACCCAATCTAGCGTAATTATCTCACACATCCTGATAGAGAAGGGGAAGGAGTATTTGAAAAGTGACCAGGATATGAGTTGTCAAACTACCCATGTAGTATGATAATTGTCCTTAGGACCCAGATCTATCTGTTCCATGAGCCGATGAACCTACATACAAAGTTGATGAGCATGTCACAGAACTAGTGGTTTGAGGTCCTCCCCAAGACTAAAACCCAGCCAATAAGATCAACTATCCAATCTCATCACTCACCCCAAATCCCAAGAAACTATATAGGTGTTGATCTCTCTTCATGGAAATCCATATTATGTATAGGCAGAAAACATGCATGAAACCCCAGATTTTAGGAACCCTAGATTCTTCTATTTGATTAGGAAAAGATACCGAATAAAAGATCTAGAAAAATATATCTCATGGTTCATACCAATCCTAGGATACCTACAGTATTAAAAGGATGTTAAATTTTGATGTTTTGAACAAACATTTTAAGGGGATTAATTTATCTAATACGACCAGCTAACCATCGCGTCTATTGCTAGTTGGTGAGAACTCAGCAGGCATATTCACTACAAATTCAGCCCCACTATACGTAATACAAGTATTAAAGACCTATTAAAGTGAAAAAATATCATATTAGTGTTTTGAAAACATATTTGTCGAGTTTAAGGGCCTCATATATTCAGTAGATATTTTACAGACCCAAGAGAATATTCTTGCAATGTCTACAGGGAATGAAAAGATTAAGTTGGTCCCTACCATCATCACTCAGAACATTCTAGTTGGATTTCATAATTTTCTAGAAAGGACCAACACCTAGTAGAAGCCTTACAATAATATAGGCATGCATGTACATTTCCCCTTTCAACTCCATCAAGATGAATAATTATGGAAGAGACTCTACCTTGGTTCAGTTAGAGGCACCCAAGACGCTAGATTTGATGTTGAAAGATACCAAACAAGAACAGCCTTGCTAAGTGTGGCCACCACATCAAGAATAACCTATACTAATGTGGAACCGACAAGAATCTCCTCACCAAGTACATCTTCCTACATGAGGTAACATGGATCAAGCCCCCTGTCAGGGTTAAGGCCCTAAGTAGGGTTAGGCTCCCAGAGTTCCCTATATGAAAGAGAAATAATTTATATTCATTCAATGATGCAAATGTTATTCATTATTTATATAGTAAGATGGAATATGGGATTCTTAGGATTCTATTGTGTAAAAACCCCCAGAATTCCAAAATTACTAACCACCCTTATTATTGCCACTACGAAAAGATTATTGGACATACCCCCAAGAAATGATATGTGTTCATGGACTGGATTCCGGATCAAGTGAATAATGACTTGGTCAAATATGGTAATGTCACTACATAGTTTGAAAACATCGCTATCAAACCTGATAGAAAAAGTGATGGTTAATGGAAGTAGTTTCTAACCCTGGGACTAAGATGTATGATTAATGGTTTTCTTGTAGTGTCATTTCTCATCCACATGAAATTATTTTTTCTCAGTCATGCTAGCTTGAACCTCTTCAAGTCTCTATTCCTTTTCTATATACTACTTCTGCATCCACCTAATATCCTTCCACATTCTGAAAGAGTAGGAAATCATGGTTAATGTTGAATACAAGTCCCCTACTAGTGAAAAATATATCATGTACATCGGCTGACTTCATGAATCTAGATATGGGAATCCCACCTAGAGTCCACCCAACATTCGATGACACCTCTGACGAGGGCCTGTTAAAATAGTGTGTGCCTTAGACCCATCTATGCAGTAATTTTGATTACCTTATCATGTACACGGTTAGTTATACATGATTTCATATTAGCATTTTAGAGTATAATTTTTGGCATCCACTATTGAAATGGTCATTTCCAAAGATTAATTGATGTATTGAAAGGTTATAGAAGATCCTATACTATAATGAGAATCTTAAGATACTATGAAATTAATCTTAAATAAATGTTCTATGGTTGACACACATCATAATGAGTGGAAAAAGTAGATGTCTGACTAACAAGTTCTAGGGGATCATAAGCATTTATACTTTTTCTCATGAAGTTTTCACTTGGTGATCTCTAGTAGTGAGATCATGAGGACTGACCCGCCAATAGGAACACCACATGTTTTGGGTGTCATTGGTTGTTTCTATCTATGATCATGTGTATTGGTCTCCTGACATGAGACCATTACCAATGTCTATCATTTGATTACGCACTTTGATGCATGGAAAAAACTATGGTATTGAAATCATGGTGAGGTATCTTGTGTTGGGTGCATCGTTGATGGTATGACATTTTTTGAATTATCAAGAAAGGATTTTTCACTTTCAAGTTCATGAAGTTGTATATCTCAGGCATGGTTGATCAGGATAGTTCATTCTTCAATAAGTCTTTGGCCAAAGTAGTCAAAAGGAAAATCCATCTGGTAAGATAAACAAATAATAAAGCAAGAAAAGGGCGATGACACAACTGTGCGTCCTGCTTTCTGAGATATTTAATGACAAAGAAATTATACTACACAGTCAGTGTTCGTAGTCTAGTTGTCGTTGCTATTAAAATCTTTATCTCTTTAGGGGCGAGGATGGTTTGCTAGAATCTGCTCTTGGTCTGTGGATTTTATTCACTACTATTGAGATAAGGGCCTAAAGGTTCACACACAATAGCGTATTAAAGAATCTTCCATATTCAGTTGAATAGATATATGGACATAGTGGGCCCCACAATGGGGTTCGAGTGTTTTCCAAAGTATCGATCACCGATGAATTAAATAAATTCATTAATATTCAAGTTATGAATATCTGGGATTGAATTTATTTAATGTATTTTCATGCTTAGTAAATATGAGAAAATATTAATTGAACAAATATTATTTTAATATTCATGGTTCTTTTAATATTAAGCGGGACAGTGAGTCGAGTTAAATGGCTTGGATTTTATCACGTAATATATTTTATATAAATTAGAAGTATATGATAAAATAATAAATAATATTGACACAGTTTAGTTTGTAGAAATTATTTATTTAGTTGATGTTGAGATAAACGGGGGTCGGGGAACCCTACTGGTTATTTATCAACTCTACTATAAATATTGGATGAGGCTTCCTCTCATGTGTGTCCATTCACTATTCATTCACTTTCATGGAATGGATGTTTATAGACTCACTCTACTCCCTCTCTCTAGAGAGAGAAGCTCCCAATCCAAGAGATCATATCAGGATATCCCTCAAGCATCGAAGGAATCTTGATGCAATGATCGTAGAAATGTCTATAGCATCACCAGATCGTCATTCTGGCACATAGAATTTGAAGATCGATTCTCCTATAGTTTTTTAAAGTGCATGTGAACGAACCAGAGGGTTGCTGCTGTGGATCCTTTGAGAAATGATAGCCATCGACGACTTACAGTCGACTGCGGCATAAAATTTGAAATGGATACGCTTTATTTTTTATTTTGTGATCCTTATAATTTACACAAGCTCCTTGGACCTTTTCGAGGCTCGGGTCATTGGCGACGACGTGTTCCTTTGATCCACCAGCACAAAATTTGAAAAT
This sequence comes from Viscum album, assembly GCA_963277665.1. Classification (NCBI taxonomy): domain Eukaryota; kingdom Viridiplantae; phylum Streptophyta; class Magnoliopsida; order Santalales; family Viscaceae; genus Viscum; species Viscum album. The sequence continues at coordinate 1,531,194,793 of OY728165.1, forward strand.
ACCTAACCGATCGGCTTCCGCTATGGGCCTCAGAACCTAATAGTGGTATCAGAGCGATCATGTAAATTTTCTCTAACTAGAAAATTAAATTTTCATTATAATTAAGTAGATGGTTCAAAAATGGTCTCATCAGTTCAAACCATGCGTCGATCTAGTCTCGAACGACCAAGTTATGGCCATTTTAAATTTTAGGATTGGGTCAAATTTGCGGTTTGATCTCGAGTATTAAGTTTGATTCATTCTGAAGAACCGATCATGTTTAGATCGGTTCTTAGGATATAATCAAAATTGTGAAAATTATAAATTTTAAAATTTTTCAAATTTTCATAATAATTTTATTATTATCATAATAATATAATAATAAATTATTATTTCATTATAATAATTTTATTATTATTTTAGAAAAAGGATAAGCAGCCTTTGCGAATTAATATGTGGAATATGAGAGGTGGAGACTTCTTTTAAATATATAAATGGACTGGGAGACATTGACCATTTAAAAAAAAGGAGAGTAAGAACTCTTCAAAAGGGGGGAGAAAGACTTTAAAAAAACTAATGATGGGAACACTTGGATGAAAAATATGAGCAAGGGAGACCTTGCCTCGATTTGTTTTAAAAGGAGGGGTGGTATAGACTTTAAAATAAGTCTTAAAAAACCTAAGTGAAAAATGGGGCAGGGCGATGCTTTAACAAAAAAAGACGGGGGTCTGCGCGGAACCCCTGGTCGGCTTCCTCGAGATGACGCCCATAGCAGGCTGCCGCCCCCCGAGCCGCGCTCCCTCTCGCTCTTCACAGCAACCCGGCATCGTCGCCTCCTAGCCGTCTCTTACCTCCCGCCGCTTGCAGAGCAGGTCTCAGCGCCGCACCCACCTCGTGGATCCAGCTCGCAGTACCTGGCCGTCAGAGCCGCTCCGACCTCCGTGTGACCTCCTTCTCTCCCGATCAGAACAACGACCACCCCCCTGCCCACATGGTTCCTCCTATCTGAACCGAGGAGGCACCGCCAGCAGGCCCCACCCCCTCGCAACTGGCTTCTGGCCTCCATCCCTGGCACAACAGGCACACCGCGCAACCAGCACCAGGTCTCGCCATCCCGGCCGCTGTCTCTAGCCTGCGGGCTCCCTCCGCGCCAGCCAGCTTCCGAGCCGCCGCCGGTAGTCCCGTAGCTGGGTGCTGCTCCCCTCATCGGACCGTCGTGAGGCAGCCGACGACCCCGTACCACCACGGAGGACCAGCTGCTCCTCCTCTCTTAGTCGAACCTACCAAGGTCGACGGCCTCGCCGCCGTTTGGGGTCATGCAGCCCATCTCAGCTGTATCGGTCGAGCAGTTACTCTTGTATTTTTCCATAGGAAAAAATCGGCGTTGCGGGCTGTCCAAACCGGAAAGGGTTTGGGCGGATCGGACCGGCCCAACCCTACATGGCCTGGTATGACACTACCCGGGTTTGCCTTGACCCACACTGGCCACAAAATAGTGTTTCGGGGACGACCAATTTATATTAATCAGAAAAATAATTAATTTAATTAATTTAATTTTTGAATCTAAATTATATTAATTAAAATTAATTTTTATAAATTATTTCATACGTGGAGATATAAATTAATTTAATTTTGTAATGAAATTAAGTTAAGTAATTAATTTACTTTTGGCATTAAAAATTCAATTAATTAGCATAACGAAAATTAATTAAATTATTTGAATAATTTATTTTATTTAATTTAATTAAATAACTCTCGTACTTAATTAATGAATATTAATTTTATCACACATAATTTACCCAAATTTTGATCTTGAGCTCTTACCCATGTATGTTGCATTTTTTTAATTAATTATTTAATTGTGTGCGATGATTCTAATTAATTAAATAACGGTCTGCATATCTTCTTTTTTGGTTAAAATGTATAAGGACATGTGTGACTAATTTTTACATGATGTACATTTATACTTGAGTCCCACTCACCTGTGCTCGAGTATTTTTTTACCTCGAACGAAGAAAATGCATTACGAGGCAGTACTCCAAGATGACACATGGATGCTGCCAAGATGAGGCAGTAATCCAAGACATAACATGGATCACACCAAGATGAGGTGATAAATCAGATTACAAGCGTACAAACATGGCAGGGTGTGCTGCATCAGGAGTCAATCATTCGACTCAGGTATGATGCCCCTGAGGTTGTTAAGATGCTCAAGACCAGTCGGATAGTAGTTTACCTTTATGGATTTATTAATTATTTTATGCATTTTAGAACAATGAGAAAATACATAAAAAATAGATAATAAAATTCATCAAGAAGCAGAATATGTTTCTCTATTAATGTTCAGTTTTGAACGCGAGAACATAGATGAACAACATTAATGGAAATGTATTACATTCATCGAGATAAAAACAACAAACCCTCAAAGTAATATTAAGTCATTAAAACCTTCCATCACTAATGTTTGAACAAAACCAAGTTTTTGGAGTTCCAGTCATGCCACAGTTAAGGGTTCCTCTTACTACCAGGGAGTTCTTATTAGGGTGGTGGGTTGAATTAACTGAAATCGGATCAAAGAAATAGGCATATCTAGTTTGTTGCAATTTTAGAGGAAAGCATTTATTAAATCATGTTATGATTTTAGAAGCTGCAACTTCACTCAACAGATCAAGGAACCATGAGTTAGTGTGGTTTCCCAGCCAAAAGTCTACCTTGAACACTCTGAGTAGTGACATAACAATATCTTGTAGACTATGAGGTGTGGTTTTAGGATCCTTGTCACTATAATACTCAAGAGTATTCCAATTCTAGTAGAGAGGGTTACTAGAATTCAAAAAATTAGTGGGAGACATTTAATGATTAAATTAATCAGTAATGTCACATTCAAAAATCAATATAAAACTAAAATTTTCTAAAGTATATTTTGTTTAAAATGGAAAGAAATATGACAATTTAAAACAAAAATAAATATTGTAAAAAGTTAATGTCCAAACAAGAACGAAATTCAAATTGTAGTATAGGTGTTTACACACATAACTACCATAATGGAAATTCAAGGTGCTTGTGTCCCAACCTGTTAAGATACCTCAGCAAGCAAGGGTCTAAATATTCTTACAGGAGACTCATGAATCAAGAATATGATGGTTCAGTCATAATTCTATCACTAATATCTTATGTTAGTTGCGGTTTCTACATCAAGACATAAATGATGTTACATATATTCTAATCTCCAAGATGTTTCCTAGAGAATGATATGTAAGGTTTGAATGTGATTATTGCACTCGATTTGTGTAAAGTAAAAGAAAGTTCACTATCTATCATGTCATCCCATTCTTATACCTTTTACACCCAATTACTCTAGTTTCGTTTTAGGATACAAACGAACCATATAGAGTAAGTGCTTCATTACCATTAAGGTAACATTAACCAAGTAATAAGAATATTAAAGATAGCACCATTTTGTTCTTATGATGAAAAAATTGAACGACAAGGAAAAAAGGCCTATGGAATGTTACGCCAAAGGGACCTTGTTCACGTCCTTCAAATAAAAGTGGTTGGTTATTTAACCGAAGGTTATTTTCATCACATAATGAAATAAATTTATGGATGTTTAAAAACTGAAATACAATAAGTAAGTACCTACTTTTCATTCAGTTTATATTCATCAAATAGAAGTATTGTTTTCTCATATAATTATTGGGTATTAAATATAGTATTCTATTCACATATATGTATTGAAACACAGTATCCATGTAAGTATAGAAACATTACTAGAAGTAAGGTGTCTTATCCAAGAAACTATGAAAGGGTGATTCCTAAAAAGTGGTGAGAGACACATAACTTCTAATTTCCAAGTGATTGATTCAAATTGAACAAGTTGTTGAGTATAACCAAAAAAATTTATCTCATGTATCCATTTGGTCATAATGAGACATTATTCCATGTTTTTGGAACGATTGTTTTTGTGGTAACATATTCAACAAATAGTTCACTAGTACTTGAATCAAAGGCAATACATGATGAATATAAAATGTATGATTTAACCAGTTATGGAAATATAAATCTTTTTCATGTAAAATAAAAATTGGATGTTAATTATATACTGAGTATGGTATTTAGGCTTGGTATAGCTAAAGACCTATGGTATTACTGACAACTTTAGTTTAGAAAAAGAAACCTTTATAAATAAAGGTATGCCACAAAGCTTCCAACATTTGTTCAATAAAAGAGTGTGAACTATTCAATATGAAAGATAGATTTAATGATACTTTATAATATTCCATTAAGTTATTAAGGAATGTAATAGTGATGTATATTCATGGTCAGTAGATATGAGTTGCTTGAGATCGGCATGCCGAAAAATATCTTGACCAACCATTCATTGATCATGATAATGTAGTGTGGAGTAATTCTTAAACGCAAATTACCTTATCTACATCATGACATTGATCATCATAAGAAAGATATATGATGATTATTATATGTTAACATTGATAAAAAAATATATTGTGGAGAAATTCACAAACAAACATTTGATACATCAAAGTTATGATGTATGGAGTATGAATGTTGCAACATGAAGAAACTTCCATTAAATTTCATGAGTGCTTTGAAAATAACGAAATAAACCCATAACCAATATTCCAACTAAAATGATAATTGTGTAACATACGAGTCATAGTATGATGAAAATTTTCTTATTTCATAGATCATGTGTTAAGATGCAAAGAGTTTGTTAAGATATAAACAAACATGCATCAAGCTTGACACATGGTGCAACTAAGTAAATATCCTGAAATTTGATTAGGATATTACACAAATCCCTACGATAGAAATGATTTAGTCAAATATTAGACTACATTTATATATAAGGGTTCACATCTATATTAGAGATAGTGGGAGATGAATTTATTTGGACATAGTCAATTCTCGAAATTCACAAATGGTTGACATAGGAACAAGTTTTACAAGTTCATGTGGCATAAGAACATTATAGAGAAACATGCTGCATAAGTAGAAAGAATCCATGGTGATAGTTTTATGTCCACCAAGTCCAGTGATACATTATTCGTTAAGATTAATAATTCCTACAAGTAATCAGTATATGACTATAATCTAAGATTAAAAAGACTAATTAAAATTCAGTAATGGATTCAATGTATCAAATTACAAAGGGGCTTCTAAATTGAATACTATAGTGGGTATTTAAATGAAATGATACATGAATAGTATAAGCATGGTACCAATAAGGTTCTATTGGATATACCAAGTCGGTATGCCTAAATCTATTAGAATTTTACTTGTCATGGAAAACTTTTAAGATCCTAATGTCGGTCATTTGATGTCAAGATCATCTATCACAAAAGGTTTCTATACCACACAACAAAAAATGGATGATTACACCCTCGAATGCCAATGAGGGTTGCAAGTTACTGAAATCCAGTTCTGGATTAAACTTATCAACAAGATATTAGATCATTCAATTCAAATGAATATATTCCTTGTGTCTACAAAAGGTAAGTGGGAGAGCCAATGTTTTCCATGAGAAATATATTTGGAAACATATGGAAAATAGATTTTGGCCTTACTGTTAGATAAGACCAGGTTAAAAGTAATTCTCCAATTATTGACTTAAAGTAGTAACCTATGTTCTAGGGAACATGATCTACTGAGGTAGAACTAATGGTTTATAGATCATGTCAATTGTACATAGTGTGGAATTGTGTTGCAAAATAAAAATTAAACCATTCATGTTCCGAATTATTGCCTTTGTCACAAGGAATAACCTCTTCAGGTTGACATGTTTGGAACATGTGAAGAAATTAATGATGTGAGTAGAGTTACATACGCTCCAGCGATGGATCAAACACGTATTCCATGATATGTACAAGAATTGATACTATCAGGATATACTTTATAGTATGTAGATATCAATTATATCCAGGAGCACTACATGTGATGCAGTCAAAACTATTATCTTTTAATTCGGTCAGTACAAATGATATGTACCAGGTATATAGAGAAGAAGGTATACTAGTTATAGTGGGACACAAACTAGTAACCCCAAGATCAATCGATCTAGTATCACAGTTAGGCTAAGGTGAGGAGCGAGTGAAGATCATAAAAGCTAGTGGTAGACATAACTACAAATACCGAGTACATTTTAGCTTCTACGACAACTAAGATGTAGTTAAATTTAATCATTTTTTCTAGTTATTGGATTCAAACTTAGTGAGAAATGTATTATCATAATATAAATTATGATATTCTTACTAGCCATGTTGTTATGTTATGACTATGGACCAAAGTGATATACTCAGGGATACCTTATCCTGAGAAGTTTTACTCATGGAGATGAGGTATCATACAACAGATATGAAACATGGATAAAATGTGGCAGAACCAATAGTTAAAGCCATTACTCAGCAAAATCATGATTTTATCTTGCGAGTACCTAACAAGTGTGGTTAGCAAGTTGGATCTAGTGCAAGTGGGAGTGTTTAAATAGTGGGTTCCCTAGACCCAACTATGCAGTACTTTTGATTACCATATCATGTATAAAGTTATTTATAGATGATGTTTTCTAACTATTTTAGTGTAGACATTTCTGCGACCACTATTGAAATCATAATGTCCATAGATTAATTTTCATATTGAAAGGTTATTGAAAATCCCCGACAAAAATGAGAACCTCAATATATTATGACATTAATCCTAAATATATGTTTTATATTCTAGATACATCTTACTATCTGGACACAGTATATGTTTGGCTATCTGGTTCCAGGGGCTCATAGGTAGTGAGACTTCTTCTCATGAAGCTCGAACTTGGTGATCTCTAGAAGTGATATCATGAGGACACACCTGCCAATAGGAACACCACATGTTTTGGGTGTCATTGGTTGTTCCTATCTATGAACATGTTTATTGGTCTCTTGACATGATACCATTACCAATGTGTATCATTTGATTACATACATTGATGCATGAAAAAACCATGGTATTGAAATAATTATGAGGTATCTTGTGTTGGGTGCATCATTGGTGGTATGACATTGTTTGAATTATCAAGAAAGGATTGGTTACTTCCAAGTTTAGGAAGTTGTATATCTCAGGCATGGTTGATCAGGATGGTGCTTCCTTCAATAAGTCTTTCTCCAATGTAGTCAAAAGGAAAATCCATTCAGTATTATCAACAAATAATAAAGAAAGAATAGGGCGATGAAACAAGTGTGCATCCTGCCTTATGAGATATTCAATGAAAAAGATATTATAGTACATAGTCAGTGTTCCTAGGTTGGATTTCATTGATATGACATTCTTGATATCTTTAGGGGCCATTATGGTTTTCTATACTCCACTCTTGGTCTATGGATTTCATTTACTACTATCGAGATAAGGTCTTAGAGGGTCACAAACCACAGAATATTCAAGAATATTCCATATTCAGTTGAATAGGTATATAAACATAGTGGGCCCCACCACGGGGTGCGAGTGTTGTCCAATGTATCAATCATCGATGAAATAAATAAATTCATTAATATTAATGTTATGAATATTTGGGATTGAATTTATTTAATGTATTTATAGGGTTAGTAAATACGAGAAAATATAAATCAAACAAATATTATTTTAATATTCAAGGTTCGATTAATATTAAGTGGGATAGTGAGTCATCTTAAATGGATTGGATTTTATCAAATAATATATTATATGTATATTAATTTTATCTGATAAAATAATAAATAATAGTGATGCAGTTTAGTTCATCAAAATTATTTATTTAGTGGATGTTGAGATAAACTGGGGTCAGGTAACCCTAGCGGGTATTTATCAACTATACTATAAATATAGGGGGAGGATCCCTCTCATGTGTGGCTATTCAATATTAAATCACATTCATGGAATGAAATTTGAGAGCCTCTATATCCTCTATCTCTCTAGAGTGAGAATCTCTCAATCCAAGAGTTTGAATCAAGATCTCCCATAAGCTTCGAAGGCATGTCAATGTAGTGATCATCGGGATGTTGAAAGAATCATCATATCATGGTGCTAGCACCTGGAATTTGACGATCGATGCTCCCAAAGGGTTTTGAAGCACATGTGAAACATCTAGAGGGTTTCTGATTTGGATAATTATAGCAATGATCACCATCGACAAGTTGCAGTCGACCGCAACTTCAAATTTGAAATGGATACATTTTCATTTTTATTTTTTTCTCCTTTTAACTTACGTGAGATACTCAGACCGTTCTGCAGTTCATACCATTGGTGAAGAAAAGTTTTGTCGATCTTTCGATGAAACATTTTAAAATCCCCATCTCATCAGCTTTCAATGCGGGCCCCATAAGCTAATAGGGAAAAAATTATTACCCCATGGACACCGTTGATTGGGTGGGTCCCCTAATGGTACCTGTTGATGGGTAATTTCACGAAGGACCTCTATGAAACTCCATCCAACATTATTGAAGGAATGACTAAAGGCATGTGAACCATTGGAATGATCAATCCAGTGATCCATGCCAAGTCATACATGCTACCATAAAAAATAGTAGGTGTTGCGCTAAGCTCGAAAGAACAATCCTCCCTACACACTCTTTTAGATATTCCACCATAGATCACCATTGTAATAGAAATTATTGATCCCTCAAACATGAATCATGATTTGTTGTGTCTAGCTAATGCTAGGCCTCATCCAGCTGACTTCCATCTAATAGTGGGTCTGGGAGAGTAACCTAATGTGTGGCATGACTTTTCCAAATATAGTCAAAATCTACTTGTATAGCTTGTAGTGCCAACCATTCCCCCAACCATAGAACATATCCCTACAAGAAGAAATTTATGTTTGGATTTAGGGTATGATGTGACAAAGAACCTCAACAGTATATCTACAAATATATTGATACTCGAGGATTTCTACCTTTTTGAAGAGATTTGATATGATTTCAAAGATTTCTAAAAAACCCCACTCTATTTTGAAGCCGATTTAGGACCTATAGAATCCTTATAAAATAAATAATTCAATAAAAAAGAATGTCAATCCATCATATTATTCTTTGAAGAAGATTAGGTTTCCCTAGAGCAGTGAAACAATCATCCTTTGAGCACCACCAACCAATTAAATGTCATGGATATACATTTATATATTGTCAAAAAATGTTCTGGGATTAACCTCATCCCAAACCAGAAGGTCCGCACAATCAGAAAGACTGAAGCATATTTGAGTCCCCTCAAATATTAAGATCTATGGTTATAATAGGACTGAAAGGTGGTCGTGTGGTAGAATCCTTTTGATGACCTAGTTTAGTGTCTTGGTAGAAAATGTTGAATTCATGGTTGTCTCATAGGATACCACCTAAAACACATTAATGGGTAGGACTTGGATCCATTAGAAAAAAAATATCCCTCCTCATATCACCAATGTTTCATGTACACCCACAATCATCAGGTAGCCTTCCGTCAGGGTGATTCTTCTCTATTAGATTCATGTGAAGCCTACTATCTGAAAATCAACTATTACAAGTGTAAGGAAAAAAATGTTAGACCAATGAATTTGAACACACCACAATTGTAGCTATCTCATTGATATATTTTGATGACTCTTTCATCCTCTCGATTCATCATTTTGAATCCATGATGCCAGACATAGTAAATTGCATTGTTTTTTCAAGGGGAAGGAATGTCGTTTCCCCATGTAGAGGAAAAAATGATTGATTACCTTATACTCATTTACAGGCTAGGATCATGTTATACCAGAAATCCCAACCCCTATGCAGTATCTATGTGTTCACCCTATGGCTTGTAGAATATGTGGTGCCCTCTTATTTTTCCATGCGGGGTTGAATCAATACCAACAGACCTGGTAACACTACATAGATATCATGTGTGGAACCCATAGTCAAAGGCTTTATGGAATTAGTTTGAAATATTCTATCACTATTGTTTCAAAAAGGCCGAAATAACCCAATGTAGATTTCACCTTGACCCAAGTAGGAAACAGTGTTCCCACAAAATTAGACAACCTGGATAAACTATCTCCTCCCACTAATTCCACTGTCTAATAAGATGAATGGGATTTTGATGATGCTCCAACCACTTTTAAATATTGTGTCTCCACCACCATTGATAAATTAGATCAGGTGAATCTTGGCACTAAGATGTATATAATGCCTATGTTATCAGTGCGACCATGCCTCTTGAAGAAAAACCGTATTACGTGGAATTCCTAAAGAAAAATCCGGATTTTCAATCTTAGATATATGAAAATATGTCACGACTATACCCTTAGGTTTCATTTCACCATATTGGTCTCCCGATGAATAATCGTGGGTTCATGTAGCTTATGAGGAAAAAAATCCATCTCACAATTTTATAGTTGAGGTCAATATTGATAATCTTATTAAATCCTACATTGTCATGAAATCATAGTACCCCAACAGGATAGACCTCATCATTCTAATAAAAAAAAGAATTTTAATATTTGAGTATATATCAACTTCCTAGAGATCAATGACCATTGCCTAAAATATGATTTTCCCCTTCAAGTGATAGAGTTGTTGATCAATGCCATAACATGGTTCCATGCTCTCTCCATTAGTGATGAATAATTTGGATACAATTAGTTTCAGATGTCCTCAAAGATGATTATACAACTACCTTCATAGAAATTAAAGAACCTTCTTCTATCATGTAATTCCTTTCCATATGAAAAATTTAGGGGCCACATATAAACGATCCATATACCACATCTTCAAACATATCCTATAGATTGAATTGGAATGCTACGTGGACAACTTGGTGGTCAAATCCCACCATATTCATGACCATATTAAAGAACATGATGAATTTTTTAGCTTCTTATTTTCTTAGAATATGAAGATGAATCCCTTGATGTGAAACTATGAGGATAATTTTGGTAGTTTTCATGGTTTCATCGTTAGATACAAAGGAATCATGATCAGACCATAGAAGATCAAGGACATCAATAAGATGCCTCATTCGGGTAACCGTCAGGAGATCCTAGTTCTTTAATGTATCTTAAAATACATCTGATAATTCATTCCAAATCTTATAGGCAAGTGTAATCCATTTTCTAGAATCATGAGAGAATGTATTGCATAGTAGTGGGATGAAGTGTGTTAGGACACTAACAAGTAAATAATGTAGTATCTACTAAATCCTATGGATCTGATGCCACCCATCATAGGGAAGCCTCTAGACAATTATATGGTAACCTTAGAATGATCCTTTGGGTCCCTTTAATGTAATATAAACAATTATGATTGAAGGAAAGTTTATTCAATCCCACTCACATAATCCTCAACACAAAGGCTAGATACCCTCCCATCGAGAAGAGTTTCCTCATGCTGGTTTTCATAGTATAGATGTTGCTAGATTCTTTAGATAACCATTAAATATAGTTGGTGTCCTTCATGGATACACTATAATATATCATTAATTACCAAATGATGATAGTTCATCAGGCATGTTCAGCAGTGATTATTTAATAGTTCGACATTAGGTTTATCCAACTGAAAGCCATCAGAGGACAGTCATTGGCCGATATTCTAGAAAATAATATGACCCTGGAAGAACTTCCCTTGGATTATGAATTCCCATATGTGGCCATCCAATTAGTAAAAAAATTCATCAGTGATGGAAGATTCACTTCAATGTTGCCTATTGTAAGCCATCTAGTAGAAGGATCAATGATACCAAACTCAACAGTGAAGTATTTGGGATCATATTCATCACTCTTGATCAGGAAATTATACCTTATTAGTTCCTTTTCTCCAAATGCTAAAAAAATAATATGGATGAGTATTAGGCTCATTTAAATAGTCTAGAGCTATCCCTCAAGATTGAAGTTCCCAACATGCACGTGAAGGGAGACTTTGAGTTAGTCATTAAGAAAATTAATTGTGATTACATTTTCAAAAAAAGAAGAGATTGTTCCCTTGTTGGAGTGAACTCTCTAGTTGATGGACTTGATCCCACCATGGAAAGAGGTGACTCATGTTCCCTTGATGTAAAATAGTTTAACCAATACCATATACAATCTAGTTGTGTTCTTTGTAGATCTAGATTAGGATGACCCATTCATTATTGTGTCTCATTGCCGAGTCTTCACTCTCACTATTTTAGATTATTATGACAGCTAGTAGGTAAACTAGATGACTATTAGATCATCTATAACCGGACCCATGGGTCACCCCACAGTAGAGAAAACCTTATATTGGACATATCCATACATCGAGTATATCCATCATGGTGTTCTCTGACAAGACCAAGATAAACGTGAGTGAATCCATTGGTTCATAGCATAGTTCAACCTCCATAGTCGTCCCAAACATAATAAAAATATATACCAATGTGGTTCAGATGGAATTATCTTTTTTTTGTATTTTAGGAGATGTTATTCCCCAGGTTATGCTGGAAGAGAATGTCATGTCTTGTGGTGTTCATAAAATGGGTTTGAATCTCTCCAAAAAAATTCAATGGTTAGGATACTTCAGTCCCACCACGGTCCATAAGTGAATTTATTTTACCAATAGGTTCTATACATGTCACATCCATGCTAATATTTTGCATAAAACACTATATCCCCTCCATATAACCAAATATTCAAGGTCCTTCATAGTCTAGGCACTATATTTCAAGGGACCCTATCCACCAGTAATAGTTCTTCAATGCAGTTTCTTTCTAACCATGGAAGATTTATTTTCCAAGAAGCAATAAGTGATTCATCTTAAGAAATTAAAGGCCTGATAGGTAATTGAATTCATGAGATCCAACTTAATCCATCAATTTGAAGTTACTCATGTCGTTCTCACCGATAGTGGTACCAACATCTAGGTGATTGAACTATATAATTTTTACACTACATACACCATCTAATCCAACCATACATCTTGATATCATGTGCAAGAAAATAGAGAGATCGAGTTTTTCAAAAACACCCTATCAAATATTTTGTAGAAGAAGATGTTGAGGAAAAAAATAGTTGGTTAGAAAATCTCCCCAACACCCTCTAGGATTATCATATAATGATAATCATTGAAATACATGACCAGGTCTAAGCCTCATTAATTTTAACAATATTTTAAAACATTCTTTGGAGTTTGGAGGCTGGTGCTGGGACTCATGGGCACTAATGCATGTCATGTTTGTTAATCCAACACCCAAAATATACCGATTACGGGGAGCCTCCTCCCTATGGTCTAAAATCATTGACATTAAACTAGAATCTAATTTCTTCAACACATGGAATTAAATTGTGATACCATCCTAAATAATTCTAGGATACCTCAAAATAATAATGGGATGCTTTATCTCCCTCTTCAGAGAGAATTTACCCCTACCAGTACAGGTATCTCAAGATTATATGTTTTTTAGAACTATGTTCTAGTTTATTTCTATCCCTATGGGATACGTAGTGATTCTTGGACTTTTTTTCATTGGAACCAATAGTAAATTTTACCAACCATATGGCCCCTTATCCTCATTCAGGGTCCAGGAATTATGATGTTATTCTATACACAACCCACATCAAGGTGTGTATGTGATATGTGAACCCCATCGACATCATTCCCATTTAGTTATCCTTTTCACATATAACATATACTACTTGATATATGACCTTCCTTAGTCTATAATTCCAAATGTTAAACTGATTTCACATTTGGTCCATGGAAACATGACCTTAAAAATTTTTCAGTAAGTCCAAGTATCACGACATTGAATTGTATTCTAGTACCATCACAAATGTGTTTTGTGGTGATATGGTCCCATAGGGCCCTAATCCATGCGGGATTCTCATAAAACCACATTACATATATCCTCTCTAGAAACTCCATAATTGGTCCAAACTCTATGGCCTCCAACCAAAAGTCTATTATCAAATAATCATGACTCTAAACTGTATGTAGGACTCAATGAAAGAGTATGGTATGGAATTTGTCCACATCATTCATTGCTCATGTCTGGTATGTTACTTCACCATGCCATCTCACATGATTTGAGATTTATCCTCTTTTATACATGGTATAAACTTTATGAACCTAATCTTACAGTCATCATATAGTCCATACATCAAAACTTTAAACAGTTAGTACAAGGTCCACGCATTATGGTGTTAAACTGATTATATCCCACATAGTCCTAGTTGAATGAATTTAAAATACATATCCTGACATCCTTAGTTCATGACATTAAAGTGTAACTCTGATTGTCTAAGAATCATGAACTTATAGTATTTATAGTTTATCTTAAGGTATCTCTATGCGATGTGAGCCTCATTGTATTCACTCTTGTAATTTTTTTACCTCTTACATGTCATATATATACCCGAAGAGTGAAAAATTCCCCAATAGTATAATAAACAAGACATTAAACTATTTTTTATGTTCCATGTTGTATAAACAAAAACTAATAACAAGAATGAGGTTTAAATCTCTCTTTCTGATGAACCCCATTCCATACTTCAAGCCTTTCATAGTTTGGATTTCCATCATCACTGAAATCTAGATGTACCCTATTAACAGGATGATCTCATGTCATTTTGGGGTCACCTCCAATATCGTGCCAACTTCGTAATTGATCTATGGAAACAAACAATGAATCCTCTATTTAGGTCTTGTTCAACTCTCAATCCAAAATTTTCTATCCCCAAATGTGACCGCTATAGTTTTGGTCCTTCTATTTAAAAAATGGTTAGTAATTGATCCCTACATAGCAGTCACCCCATCATCCTGGTCATGAAAGTATTAATTTACATTCTTTCCACACCCTTGAATTCTAACTGAATTTTGGTGCCCTTGGTGATATTCCTAATATGATCTCCCATGTCTCTACATACCACCTTACCATTCCTTTCTTCCCATACTGATCATGGATCATGTGGGCATTGGAATTTGGGTAGGGTACATAAAATATATGACCTCAAACATGGAGTCTATGTACAATCATTACATAAAATTATGTGTGATTCCTATAGGCATGTGTGGTGTAGTGTGAACCCCTTGGTTCAAATTTTCATTGATATCTATCTGCTTCCAAATTCTTGTGTGGTGTGCAAGACACCTTTTTTTATTCACATTGGGTTTACATCCTATGTTCTACAATAATTCTATTGGAATATAAATATCGGTTGTACATGAAACATATACATAAAATATTTTTCAGGGTCCATGTCATATGACCTTAAATTGTGATCAACATCCTAACCACATGATTTTAAACTATGGAATGCATCCTGAATATATGATTTTAAAAAGTACAATTAACCACAATCACGATATGATGTTAAAATGTGTGTCGAATGGTCTCACCTTATTACCTAAAACCGCATGTATCATCCACAGTTGTATAAAATAAAATAAAAAAACATCCCAGACCCTCCCTTGAGAGGTCCTCCACCCAAGTGGTGGTCATATACTACATTTTTCCCATCTCCATCACATCTTAGAATCCAAGATAAAGATCTATATAAGATAGGTTTGATCTTTATTCAGACTAATACACCCACACAAATGTACTATAAGACATGGGGGCATAATTCAATGTTTCTTGGAATCCATTTGAACATTCCATCACTCCATTCCATCACATTGTGTGACCTTTATTTGTATCCTCATCCTCATCCATGTCTGAAAGGATCCCCTAATGGCATGTTTCAATTCTAATTTATCTCACCTATCATCCAAGGTCAAAATTATGGTAGAATCTTAGTGACATTCTATGATAGGTTCTGTGATTCGAACAGGGTCAGTCGTTGAACCTCATTTGAATGTCCAAATTCCAGGTAAAAAAATAGATAATTTCATTAAAAAACAATCTGAAGTTATCTTTTGTTCCCATTACACTCTCCATATGTTCCATATTTTGATAATTGTGTTACACAATTTATTTTCCCCTCATTTTGGGTCTAATTCAATGCCATGGTGTTATCCCGTTCAAGAATGAGTGTTCTTGGGAAAGATGAAGTTGGATATTCTGAGAACCCTATTCTCTACCTGAACATCTTGCATTCTATATACTCTTGAAGGTTAGTAATGAATAGTACACCCCTAGTGTTTTATAATTTTATAATTTCCTCATATGAAAAGAAATCACATGGACATCCCCTATTTCTCAAATTGGGCATGACCCATGTGGGCTTAGTGATTGGTTTTTCGATTGTATCAGAAATATAATTAATATAAGATGATAAATAAAGGGAATATGTTTGAATATGAAGATAAAAAAAATGTTCCTGGTGGGAATAAACATATCATACACTCTACCATGTAAAAATATTCTTCTAGAGCTTTTCCTCACTGATTGATCGCATGAGATTGGAAATCCTCTATTGAGTGATATTGAGGGAATATTACCACACTACCATGTCTTCATTCTCACCATCAGCCATGGAGAGAAAATAATTGGAATTTATTCATTGTTTATCCTTATATACTAGACAATTATCTTACACCCACTTGATTTTTCCTTACATGGTCTCAAACAACGCCCATTGAACCCTCACACTATTAGTGTTCTCAACCGAACTAATAGTCGTCTTTATATTATCTTCTGTCATACCATCATTGAAGTTGGTTTTGTCCTATGATTTATGAAGTTCCAGGGACCCTTCATCCTTATTTCTCCTCCTAGACAGATCAATAACATACCGTTCCTTATGTTCCTTCTAGATAATGGTGACTCGGGGTAGGGCATGAAGAGATCGAGAATCCAACCCATCAGTTTCAAAAATGACGAACCAATGATAGAGGGGTCCCACCTATTTTGGAAGATCATCTATCTGGATATAGGTGATTAAGTTAAACACATTCATTCATGCCTTATGATGGAAGAATAATATCTCATCGGTGACTTATGCTCGGGATTCCTCAATATCATCTGTTGGAATAAGCGCATATGGAGGAAATATTGCCAATATGCTTTATGATGGGTCCTCAAAATGTAGAACTTCATGTGTTAATAGCTAGATGAAAATCCTAAGGATTAAGTCATCTTGGCCTCTCCACCTATGAAATGAACTTCCACTGAAACTTGAAGCATAATCACCATAGAGGTGGATTTCATTATCCCATCTCCCTCAACCACTACTGATAGTGGCACAATCTCGTCCTCAACTCTCAAAACGACCACTCATGTAAATTAAAATGTATGATCTCCTATTGTGGCATACTCAAGAATAATAACACCTATGATATTTCCACATCCTCCATTATATTTTCAGTTTTACTGGAGGCATCTATTGGCTTCATAGTTGTGGCCACTTTGGCCTTTTCCACTAAAAGAGGAGTGTCTTCTATCACCACATCTGTCTCAAGTATAGCCAATGTGACTATTGGAACCAATGGTTGAGTTATGAATACTATTTTATCATCCATTTCATGAAACAAATTTTTAATAATAATTATAGAAAATAATAAACAAATGTCATAGAAGAAATTGGAGCTTACATGAATTGGATACTCCTACGAGGAGTTCCTCAACATTGACTGATTGCCCCTCCGATAGGGATCCTTTCGTAGCCTTTTACTCAACTTAAAGAACTAATGTTTCACTACTGGTAACCATGAAATCCATAGGATCTCCCACACTCACCCCTTCATGGTTTGATGTACCACCACATACCTTTTCTCGACTGTCATGAACCTCTCCAACTTGTTGTTTAATTCATGCACAAGTGGAAGACAGTTAGAGAGTGTCTATAATGAGCTGTTTATATATAAGGTTAGTAAGATTCATATTTTTACCTATTTAGAAGAAATAGTTTCCCTTAATGGTAAGGCTTGATAAAAATAGTCTCCCCATGATTCATCCAATTCATCGAGAAAGGGATAACACTCTTCCAGACTGACAACCAGCATTTTTGGAGGAGAGGTCATGTCCAGAAACACCCTCAGCCAATCAATCAATGGATGAGAAGTCAACCTAGAGTGCACCATATAATATTTATTCATAACATACCACTACCCTTCATATAGAGAAATTTGGAAACTGGAAATGTCACGAATGATCATGGTGAGAAGAATCGCATGACTGTAGAGATTCTCCCACATACCGTGAATGCTAGAAAACTGCTTGAAGGCATCCCAATGGTCCTAATCATAGATAAAGTTGGCATCATAGAGAATGTATTAATGACTTAACTTCTTCTCAAGATATTTAGTGAATGTCCTATGGACCACTCTAGATGGTTCCCCTTCATCTTGAGTCCTCCTTCAAAAGAACGTTTGTCCTACTGCAGTTGATCCTTTCTCTTTGTCTCGTGCCTATGAAAGACCCAGAACCGAAAGACCCACTAATGATGTCCTACCTACTAGAGTAACTCTTCCACCACGGTTCCCTCCAATCACAACTCTTTCCATCCATTTAGTGGTTGGATAACTCCTTCATTTACCCAGATGGTCTGTGGAAACACCAACTACCTTGGATAGGTGATATCAGAACTTTGGGCATAGTCATGGGTAAGACCGTACACTATTGTAGATGGGTGGCATCTCATTCTGCATCCTTCAATCATAATGTGTGAAAATGATTCAATGCTGGATCATCACTAATGGGTGGATCTCATGACATACCAATGAGGAATAATTTGGGGCTTTCCTCTTAAAGCACTAAAAATTATTTATGAACTGATGTGGGTTGTATAGCTCACAGATCATCTCATAGTCGACCCTGGACAACAATACCCCACCTAGAAAAACCAGGACATTGTATCTATGCTCTTCTGTTCAGAATCCATCATCAGTTAGCACCCTTATTGGAAGGGAGAACAACGTAATTTTTAAGTGTTCTTCCAACACAACTTTATTCATCACTTCCTTCAATCCCTTCTTGAATGGGAAACATCCCATGATGTTTAGAATTTCTAGTAGAAATATTGTGGTGGGAGGTGAGAGAGGGTTTGTATTTTCATAGCCTCCCATGTGCGGAAAACCAACTTGACAAAACATGGAAGGGCCCAAAAATGTGTTGTAGCGTCTTACCTTCACAAACATGCTGAAGTACGTTGTACAACATGGACAACAATGGAATTCCAATGTTATCACACTACCATATTTAAAGTATTTATTACATTATAAACAATCATGGAGGCAACCCCATGTGAGGATCCATCACTGGGAGCATTAACCCACAAATTAGCATTGTGATGAACCCTTCAAATATTACTATATGGGTTTTAGATCGGTCTTGATGTTGTATCCCCACAGCTTTAATAGACTCTATTCCAGAGTCGGAAAATATGATCACTCCATGCCCCTCTGGTATGCCCTAGAACATGTGCATGACCACATTTGTAATTTAATTTCAAGATTCTAACCCTTAGTAGGTTCCTCTGATGGGATGTTTGAGATATATTTTGACCATTATTTCAAGCAAACATATCTTATGCCCAGCTTCACCTCACTAGTTCATTTCACTAGGCTTATTGTCATCTACTCGAGAGATGGAAGCTAATCCCAATTGTCCCATACATTCTCTATAGGTAGAAACTAATCATACGTTTCCCCCAGGACATATATCACATAGATTTGGTGATGATCATAAAGGCTAATGTAGACCTCCCCATTATATAAATGGAATGTGTTGGACACCAGTGTCCATCTTCTCAGCTGTTCTAGAATGATATATTGCAAACGGTAAACAAGGAAATATTAATCACAGGCCACTTCATATAGTCCAACCCTATTCAGATGCATGTCAATCTCCTTGAATGATGCACACACCCAATACATTAGTGCCAATTCATCAGTAAAGTTTTTCCCTTGGCACATATCCGTAACATTAGTCCATTACTTCTTTGGGTTCCCCAACCCTGACATCATAATTTTCATATGTTGTGTCATATATGCCTCATCTTACAACATCTCCACATCATCAATATTTATATGGTTTTATATTCAATCTATTTGATAGATGTGTGATCCTTCATAATGTATCCCTGTATCATCACTGTTCCACTTTTACTATCCAGGTATACCTGGGAACCAGTAGGCTGATTCATCCCAAATTTCTGCTCAGATGAATATTTTATCTCTCATTCTGATTTCATACAATGGGATCCACAATTACAGAGGATGCTTCCTTTGATCCTTCAATTATAACTCCAAAAATGACATGTGGTCCAATTTCCATCAAACACACTCACCAATAATAATATTGTTTATCATATATTCCTAGAAATAATCATTTTCTAGGATTTCTTGAGAAAATACCGGACCAACTGTTGAATTATAGAGTTAGATGATTTCTACGACAATTTCACGAAGGCCATTCATAATGATTGTTCTTGGATCACTCAGTCAAATTACTATATTCGAGATGATATGGCTCTTGATATCCGGTTCACTAAGAAGCATTCTTGGAGATGACATCCTTAGGTCTTGTTTATAATGGAAGCAATCATGAATTGAGATTGCAATGATCATCAACTTCACCAAAAGAGAGAACCAATTCTTTTCTTCACACGAATTCTAGTGCCTCTAAGCCCACCAAAACACTATTTATAGGCACCTATACCAGCCTTAGTTTATAATACCATTTTCTCCGGTAGTCTCTATACATTTTGATCATGAAAAAGAATCATGAATGACCTTCATTTAAGAAAGTACATTTTCAATTTTTAGATATTCTCTATAGAAGCTGACCCTCTTTTTTCCCATCATCTCTTATTATAAAGGGGGTCATGTATTGGTTTGGAAATACATTGCATAGGATTAGTTAAATAAAAAACAAGGTGGTTTGGAGCACATCTGATTCAAAAGGGACCTTAAACATCTAACAGTTCTCATTCACATTGCTCGTTCTTAGAGCAACCCCCTTGTGACCATACGATGAGTTCATAGAAGCCTCCATGAGTCCGATGGTGCTCCAAGACCAAGAAAAGGGATGAATATGGGTTTCACAATTATGATAGAGCCATGGCTTGTTATAAATCCCACATTTTATTCTCAAACCATTTCCTAGCAACACAAAACCCAATATTCGTATAAATATCAGGCTAATCCAGACCTAAATCAATAGTGATATGACCCTTTGGATTCTGAATTTCTCCAGATTTTTGAATCATATGAGCACTATGAATGAAACCAAATATGAATCAACCAAGGTACTCATGCATTGTGAAATAAAAATAAATATTTTCTAGAATATTTCCACATAAGGTATGGATTCTTTTCTCAAATGCATGCATCCTTCAAGAATGAGGGAGACTCTTTGGAGTACTTAAAGATCCGTGAAGCATTAAGCATTCATAAAGCACTAACTTCATAATCCAAGTTATTATAATAAGGTATATTCACCCTACTTTGTGAATCCTATCCCTTCATAAAGCCCCAAACCTTGACGAAGAACCACAGCTTCATGAGTCACATCTCTGTGAGGCCACATGCTTTGAGAATCCCCTCTCATATGCTTCTCTATGTTCCCTCACTTCTATTAACACCTATTCATGAAGGATGTGTGCCCAAATCCTCCACACACATCCTGGATTAGTTCAACATCACCTCCAAAAATTATGTGACATGACCCACCTATTTTTGTGGCCCACTCTACTTTGAGTGTGGCCCGACCCCCATTTACCTCTTTCTTCTCATAATAACTATTATAATTACATTTTCTTCCCAACATAGGAATGATAACATTGAAATTGTGAATGATCTATCCTTCGCAACATTAAAATCATGCATTTCTAAATCCATTCCCCCCATAGGGTGAATGAGTGGTGCTAATGTAAGCCTAATGGGTAAGGTGTGAGTCCCCCATTTTCATAATACATGAAGTAAAACCGCCTAGTACTGACATCTTATGACTATGACATTAAAATATAGTCTCAATCCATGAAATACACATAGGATTACCCAATTAGGATCATCTTGGGATTCCACCTCTTACAACCATGGGCCACCAAGTTTCACTCCTGATCCACTTCCATTCGTAATCCCCACACCATCCCTCATTCTGCATCATTTTTAATGTGACAATTAGGTCAACATATTTCTCTTTTTTCTCACACTAAGCATAACTCATGTGGTCATAGAGGTTAGTAAGAGATTATGAAATCCCTTTAACCTTTAGTGGACCTCCTCCTAATTTTTAATCCCCAATAATCTCCATTCAAATGGACAGATTCCATGTGTAAGACCCAACTAAATCCCCCTTTCCTTGGTAAACATCCATGTTTGATCCCTATCCATATCCAATTCCATTGTACGCTTCCACTCTATAGACCCAAGCATAAGCATACTCTCTTCTTGATCTACGAGGACTTTGATTTCCAATAAATAATGATAAGTATGGGGCCTCATTGATGTCTAAACCGAACACCCATCTCTCCATCCACTCCATTCACTCCATCCATATTCATACAGGTCTTATCCAAGTTGCCACATCTTGATAAGATCATGCACCTAAGTGGAGATTACATCTCTTTTATGTCCCTTTGGGTTGATTTCACATGTATACCCCATCCACACAATTGTTGTTCATAGTAGCACCCATCCACATCAACACTGCTCCAACCATTCCTCGGGCATCTCCCATGAATAAGCCAAAAACCATACAATACTGGTTAATCATCTTGTGAAGGGAAACATTCTTTTAGAAGCTCCACACCAACCTTCAAACTATTTGGGTTTTGATTTATGTATTCTAAATAGGGAACGTTTTATGTCTTTATTTAAGATCAATCCAAATCAATGATAAACCTTTGTGTCACCTCTTAGGGGTTCACCTAATTGTCCCACCTTTTATTGGTGTTTGGATCAACTATCATGGGTTATATCTTCCCTTTATGGAAGATGCCTCCCAGATCTGCCTCTATAGGGTATACTGATCCATCAATCGGTAAAATTTGTAGGTACTATATTCTATGGATAGACCTCTTTAATTCTCCACTACATGGAATCTTGATAAATAAACTCAATCTCTACAATAAGTTTAACTTGTTACCCCGAATTGGACACTGTATGATAAACATTGGATTGCTAAGGTGAAATCCTTGGAAAATATGCACTCACCTCTTCATCTACCTTAGAAATAAAAAATTGGATGCCTTAGGTGAATGCCTTAGAAGATATTCTTTTGGAATTAGATACATTGTGACTGACATGAGATGACTTGGGTTCCACCCATGAGATTCCTTCATGAGAATCCATCTTATAAAGAATATATATAGTGACCAAAGTTCATAGCATCTATACATTACAACGTTTCCCAATGCGAATGCTCTCAGGAAAGAAGATTTCTCCCCTTTCAGGACACCATTGAATATATAGACAGAAGGAATGTAATTAACTGGTGTACACAAAGAGATGACAAAGTTAATGAGTTTCACAAACATTCTCAAATCTATGATGTTGACACGGACTTGGGGATGAGTTTTGAGGAGGAATCCATGGAAGGAAGATCTTACATCCCACAATCAAATTTCTATCAAGGAGGATGCATATTCTTAAAATAGATTTAAGTCCCCCACCTTTGAAAAGTGGTAATGTGGGTAATAGTAAGTAACATCGGTGTCACACCTAAACACACGCGCGGTGGGACACCCTAGTGAAATCATATATATATATATATATATATATATTATGAATATATATATATATATATATATATATTAAATTTTTATAAATTTTTACATTCTGGTTATTATGAAACCATGATTGAATTATTAGTACCAAAAGTAACAAGTCAAAACATATACGAGAAACAAACTAGTCATTACCCAAAATGTAACATTAAAATGGAATTGTTAATAAAAATTTAATAACAGGGTCATAATAGAATCATATATGTTATGATATATAAAAATATATTATGAAATATTATAGATTTATAATAATATTATATTTATGATATAAGATTTTTGAACAAGTATACTAAAAGACATGACTTTAGGTAAGGTATTTCCATCCCACCATTATTTTCTACAGTACACATGCCATATTCACCACATATATCATTGATGTTGTATATATACTTCCCATGAATTTATATTATATTGAATTTCATGAAAAATAGTTGGGTCTATATATCCATTTTAGTATCTCTTTTAATGGGGTTCTCTATTCAAATGTTAACAAATAGGTAAGGGATATCTTGTCTCAATTTTCCTTCTTTGATACGAATGTTATGATATGGAACAATATTATTTCACATGGTGTATATAGATAAGATTTTTAATTTAATATCATTATTTTTTCATCCCCATGATATTTTATGTTATATTATATGTTATCCTTTCATGGGGATTATGATTAAAGGTTACCCAGTGGTAAGAGTTTTATGTAACAAATTCACCGTTTGTATGGATTGTTTATGGTTAAGTATCCAATATTGAAATCTAATGATCTAACTATCAAAAATTTTCATGAATTTTCTTATCCTATGGTTACTCATTATATATTCAATTAAAATTACCATTTTCCACTCTATTCTACTTAATATAATTTATAAATTTCTTTTAATAAAATCAAGCACCATTTGTCTAGTCGAACATAAATATGTTTTCTTCCAAAACAATGTTTTTAAAATAATGTATCAAAGTTATATTTTAATTTTATTTTCATGTAAAAATATTTTTAAAAAATTTTATGTTTAAAAAGACATTTTAAATTACTTTCAATGCTTCCATTATGAGTTATCAAGGTCATAATCAATGTAAAAGGTTTTCAAAATGTTTCATGTTTTAAGATGACTTTTTCAATAAAGAAAGAATATTTTCTCAAAGAAATGATTTAAATGATCATTTAAAAACTATTTTTTATCTTATATGACATATGTTTGTGTTACCTATTCATTAAGGGGTATATGATTCAAGGAATCAAATCATATTCTTCCACTAAATGGTTTAACTTTTGATTGCATGATATTTATAGAACACATGTTTTTCCACAGGTCAATCATGTTAAAAATATATTATTATTAAAATCATTTATTTTCTTATTATTATTCATGTTTAAATTTTATTTACACTAAAACCATTTCTTTTACATGGGAAAATCATTTTATCAATGAAAAATGATCATTCTTATTAATTTTTATGTTGATATGCAAGATCCTTATACGTTTTACATGTTATAGTTCTTAAAAATTTCTAATATGATGGGGTGGATTAGATATACTTGGGTAGTCCAATTAAAAATTATATGATGGGGAATATACAATATAATTATGGTAATCCCATAACAAACTATATGATGGGGTTGACTAGGTAGCCCTAGGAGAGCCCATTATAGATTACATGATTGGTTCACTCAGATACCACTTCAATGAATTGGGTAATGATAAATTCTATATGATCGTAGAAAGTTAAAATGTGATTTTTAGAACCAAAATAGATGGGTACACATATGATTATCCCAATACCCAAATTAGGCTACATGGGTGGTCATCCCAATCCCAAATATGAGGGTACACAGGTGGTTAGCCCAAGTTGGAGAATGAGGGTACATGTGTGTTCAGCCCAAGCCCAATGTATGTACCTAGGTTGTAATCCAAACCATATAATTTTATAAACATCTTAGTGGATATATTTGAATTAATATCTTTTTTGGTTATGTGTATTCAAAAAATTCCATTTCATATCCCAATGCAATTCTTTTATGGATCATGTTATTTTATTACCTTATGATTCATGTCTTATGAACTCCCAATAATTTTCCTTAAATCGAGATTTGGATATTTTATATGTAGGGTATGGTTTTAAAATGTAATGATCATGTTATCATACCACTATTCTCATGTTATACTTATGTATCTTCATTGTTTACCCTTACAATGCTTCTGATCTCACCATTTATTCTATTTCCTTTGTTCAGGTTATTAATAATGGTTTATGTAGGGTATGTTTTCAGAGATTATGGAAGGTGAATATCTTATAGTGAGGCATTGAAGAAAAGTCAAAAAATGAATAATATTGTGTTCCATGTTTGTAATGGTAGTAAACTATTATGGTTTATAGGAATGAGTTTTTGTAATGTATTTAATATCCATATAAAAAAAATTAATATCCATGTATGTGAAGCTTGGGTGACTATAAATGGTTTCGAAGGATAGGTTTGGTCATCCATTTAATACAATGTTGAGAAAACATTAGTGATATCCCTAGAGATATTTCTATGGATATGTATAAGGGTATCTCTAAGGATATTTCTAAGGATGAATTGATGTATTGGAGAATGTATTAGAATTTTGGTAAGGGATATAACATGTGGTTTCCTAGAAACACATCCATATCTAGATATTACAAGTGGATGTGGATCTAGAATAAATGTACATAGGGGTAATAACCATGAAAAATCCTTATTAATCTAAACTTGATCTAGAAGTAGGGAACAATAATGGGCCTTACTAAACACCTATTTGAAACTCCTAGGGGATATTCTAGGAAAATTCAAAAACACATTATGAACCATTGTAGAGGATTTAAATAGGTGATGACTATGAATAACCTAGTATAAACATAAAATGACATAGATTAAACAATGAGGTGTCCTAATTTAGACATTTTTAAAGTTATTTTTCATGAATATGTGGTTACCCACTATGATAATTGTTTGTAACGCTATGTATTTGGTTATATTCATGGATAAATCCTAAAGAATCATTATTAATGTGGAATGAAATGGAATACACGATGATTTTCACCATGAGAAAAAGAATGTTATGGGACCTAAACTGAAAAAATTCATTAATAATATTACAAAAGTTTCTCAAACTATGAATCATGGCGATGATCCAAATGTGAAATGGAGGGAAAATCATTCCATTGAGTCCATCATGAGGTAAAACCCTTAATATTTAAGTGGTTCTGTTGCTCTATCAGTTGCTAAGAAATGGATAAATACCACTGAAATAATACTTTCTATTTTAGAAGATTTAGGTTATTAAAAAGTCACTTTGGATGTCTACCATGTGGAACGTGGGAAAGATAAATGATGGAAACTTATCATGAACATGAACTGATAAGATGAAATTAACTCCATCAATTGGGAATAGTTGAAGAACATATTTTTCCACATGTACCTTCCTCATATTCATTATATGAATATGGAGAAGGAATTCAAATATATTAAGAATATGGATGATGAATATGATGGTGACAATGAAGAAAATTTTATAAGCCTTATGAGATAATATTCAGTTATTATCTTTTAGTGTCAATTTGTGGTTGATAGATTCATCAGTGGCCTAAAACCAAATATCCATTGTGAATTTTTCATATGATATATAAGACTCCATGTAGAGGTTCTTAAATTTTCTTTAAAAGTGTAAATGGATGTTAGAGTTAAATATTAGTATCATTGTTTTCCTAATAGTGGGAAAATGTAATTAAAAAGATTATATAAGAATATTGGATATAAGAAGATGAGATTTCATTTATGCTAAAAATTTGGGAAACAATATACATGGAATTATCTTAATGGGACTAATAAATGTTTTATGTGTGTAAACGAAGGCCATCAAGTGGTTGAATTATGATGTGATGGGAAAAAGTTTTTGAATGTAGAAAATAATGAGAAATCCTCACAGAAGACACATCTCACACTTTAGTGTTTCAACTGCAAGATTTTTAGGTATTATGCTAATATTTTTTCAAATATGAGTGTTAATAATAGTGATCAAAGCCAATAACAACTATTGAAAAAGGAAAAAGGGAGATATTACGATATCCCAATGGTTGATATTAATCAAGATAATTTTGGAACACTATTCCTCCCCAACTTATTTGGGAATCTCATGTTTGATTATTTTGTGAATGATCCCTATGAAAAACTTATTTTTCATTAATTAGTGAATTGTATTAGTTATTATATCCATCTACATTAATTCTAGAATAATAAAGTCACATTTTTTATTTTATTGATGCAATGATGAAATAATGTATCCAATTAAAATTGTTCTGTATCAGATAAGATATAATTTAATGAATAAACGGTGAATTATATTTTGGAAGCATATATGTCTTGAGGTATGATTAACTTAAGAGTTATAGTTAAATCGTTGGTTTATGATTTTAAGGATGATCATAAATTCATAGTTTTTGACACCACATTTTTTTGGTTTTATGTGATTGGAGTTTATCAAGGTTAAGGATATTTTAAGATGCATATAGGAAAATGAAACCATTTGGTATTATATGTAGTGACAATGTTATTAGAGGAAGAACTATTTTACATCTTGTGGACATATGATTAAAGGTTACCCTAAAATATTATCCTACTAATTTCAAAGGTTGTTGGACAAACACATTCATCAAGTTGAGTTTTATTACAATGATTGGTTTCCCATGAGAATTCAGACAACTCCTTAAAATACCTATATGGATAGATGTGTAAAAATACAACATACTATAATGATGTTCCAGAAAGAATGTCATTTTGATATGACAAAGTTGATGAGATAGAAGAGAAGGATAAAGCAATTTTAGAAACATGTAAAGATATAAAAAAGTTGACTGAAATGTTATATTGATAATCATCGACACGATCTATAATTTCATGTTTTTGATAATTTTCTTATATATATTTCACCATATAAGAAAGAACAATAACTAAGACCTTACTATATCAGTCCAATTATAATACATGATCTTTCTAGGATAATACCTTATCCATTGATTCTTTCATTGAACCTATTTTAGGTGCATGATGTATTCTATGTATCTCTACGAATAAATTACATAAAATTTTCACCACATGCACTGAACTCATAGGTCATACCACCAGATCATGATATTTCTTGAGTGGAACAACAGGTGGAGATCCGGGATCGTACCATTAATGATATATGAAAAAAGACAACTCACCTTTTCAATTTTTTTGTGAAACTAATATTCTAAGGAATCTATGTGAGAACATAATGATATATTATGGTATAATTATCCTCATTTTTTGTATAAATGTGACGAATTTTATGGGAAAATTATTCTTAAGGGGTGAAGAATGTAACACCCTGATTTTTTATGATTTATTTATTTCAAATAAATTAAATTAATTTTATGGAGATAATTACATGAAATACAAAGATAAGATTTTGATAAACACAATACAAATTTTACCTTCTACTACACACAACACTGTATTAGATTGTGTTGTGTGCAACATTGAATTTTAACAAAACCATGTTTTATAATTAATATAGTTATTTAAATGTGACTATAATAACCTATTCATTAAACATAGTTATATGAATTGTAATAAATACTTTTTAAATAATATGTATAATTTTTTTACAAAACAAAAAATAGTTATAATAAAATATATAATTTTTGGTGTAGTCTATAGGATTAAAATATACTATTTTCTAAAAAAATGATTTCATGCTTTTTTGTATAATAATAAAATTTGCTATTTGTAAATTTCAAATTTAAATTTGATCAAATAATTATTATTTTTAAATATATAATGTCAAAATTATCTTCGGTTTAATATATGGTATTTATTTGAAATGATATTTTTTTTGATAAATTCTGAAAAATACTTTATTTTAATGGAAAATTATATTTTCTCATATGTTATTTACAAAGATAAATTATATTTTTAATTGATTTTATATATTAGTTAGATCAATTATATATTTAATAATAAAATTTATTTCCGTGGAATCAATTTAATATTCAAATTGGGTATAAAAACATTATAATCTTTTAAACATTTTCACTTGAAAAACTCACTTTCCTAATGCTACTACGAGACAAATTTTTAATTAAAATATTACACTTATGTGATTTTACATTCAAAAATTAGATTAAATATTTGGAATTATAATTGTTTATATTATATAAAAACTAACACTTAAATTTTCACCAGAATGATTAGTGAAGAGAATCAAAATTTATTATTGTGGAAAAGGTTAAAATAGAGTTTTTTGTATTTCATGCATTTGTACTAAAACTAATTTTACAAACACATTGGATTTTTATTTAATATTTTTTTTAAATTTTATTAATATTTATGTTTAAATTATCTTATAAATATCATTTTAATTTTATTTTTGGAGGTAAAATTACCAAGGTAAATTAAAAAAATACAAGTTAGCATTGTAAAAATATTTAAGGGAAATTTTTAGTAGACATAAAGACTAAGGTAAAACATGATAAAAGTGTATTTAATTTTTTATTTTAACGATTTTTATTTACTAGATAAACCTAAAATCCCATTATTGATCTAATTTTTAGATATATTCGATAATGGATACCTCATAATGGTGAGTAATTTTTGGTATTTACAAGCATGACACTCATCCTCAATTTTAAAAGGGAACTCAATCCCCTATTCATCAAACATATAAATTAATTTTCCATGAAAACCCCATAAAAATCACATCAAACTCCCTAAACTATTCCTAGAATACATTTTCTTGAAAAAATACAAACTATAAAGGCTTTTGAGAAAATATATGGAGAAGACCCGATAAAGAGCTAATGTACAACAATTGTCATCTTTATTTTATAAAAATCTCCACCTTCTTAAATTATTATTATAAAATACATATATAATAACGTAATTACAATAAATGTAATATTTTTATTTATTTTAAGGTCCAACCTGTAACCATAATCACTTCAATCAAGTGGGTTATTAAATCATCATTCATTTGTATGATGGACAACCACCTCATGAACTGATGTCATTATTTCCATTACCACCTCTCAAGGAAGGTCCTAATGATGGATGAATTGTTTATATATTATATTTAGTATATTTATTATGTTATTTTGACTCTTTTATTTTTATGTCTCACATACATTCTTGATTTTCATTTATGGGAATACGATACCGTCGTTCATGTGTACGCCAGACTATAGCCTCACAAAGTAATGTGATTCATTCACACTATAAAATGAATGTATTGGAGATATGTTTAATAGACATATGTGATATGTATGAAATAAAAATTATATTTTAATTTTATTATATATATATATATTTTTTTTATTTTTTTCAATACTATACTAAAATGTAGACAAGGTTCATGTTTACGTAAGACATACCTTCTCCATAAATGATGCATTTAAATTTGTTTTACTAATATTTTTGTATTACAGTAAATAAATTTCTACTAAATTTATATTGAATTTGAATAATTATTTACATGATGAACATGAATAAACAATGACTGGCGTTAGAGGATAAAAAACAACAAGTCAAAACATGTACAAGAAACAAAGATATTATTACCCAAAACGCAACATTAACATAGAATTATTAATAAATGGTAATAAAAGGGTCAAAAATAATAATATATGGTAATATATATATATATATATTATTTAATATATATGTAGTTAATATATATTTATTATATAGTAGTTTTAGAAAAGTGTAATTGAAGTCAAGACCTAAGGTAGGGGATTTGTGTCTCATCTTTGTTTTATGTTAGACCTAAGCTATATTCACCATGTATGGATTTGATGTGGTGTATATACATCCCATTAATTTTTATTATAATTATTATCATAAAAATTATTTTGTTTTACATATCCATTTAAGGATCTCTCTTTGATGGGATTTACGGTTCAAATATTATAAAATCCATAAGTAATATTTTGTCTCAATTTCGCTTCTTTGCTATGTTCGTTACACTATGCTCTTATATTTTTTCACGAGGTGCATATAAAGACCCTATGACATGTAATATAATGAATTTATTCTTACTAATTATATGTAATGTTTCACTGTATTATATTCCATTATGGATATTATGATTCATGGTTACCAATGTGGTAAGAGTTTTATGTTAAAATCTCACCATTTATTGAGATTGTTTATGATTAAGTTTCCAATGTTGATATGTCATGATATAACACTCAAGAATTATCATGAATTTTATTATCATCTGGTTATTCATCATATATTCAAGTAATTATTTAATTTATCTATATTTGACACTTACCATCATTAAGATTTTTTTTTCAGAAAATATAACCATATTTCTCTCTTTTTTCGATAATCTGTTTTCATCAAAAACCATGTTTTCTAGAAAATGTTTTAAAAAAATGTTTTTAGAATTATTTTAATATAATATTCAATGAAAAATATTATTTTTTAATAAGTGTTTTAATTTATTTTCAAACCATCCTTTATATGTTATACATGTTGTTTTCAATGAAAAACTTTTAAAAATGTTTTATGTTTTAAAAAGTGTTTTTGAAAGTGGAAATTATATTTTAATAAAGAAATATTTTAAATGATCCTTTCCAAAAATATTTCCATATAAGATGAAATATTTTAGGGTCACCTATGTGTTATGGGGTATATGATACATGTATAACATACATATTATTTCTACTAATGGTTTTTTTTATTTCATGATGTTTTTGGAACCCAAGTATTTTCCACGGGTTAATCATGTTTCAATGATATTGTCGTGAAAAAAATTTCTTTTCAATAGGATAATAATGTTTCAACTAAATTGTCATGTAAACCATTCATTTTCAATGGGTTAACAATGTTATGAAATATTAATTATTGTTTTTATGAGAATTTATTATCATATGAAAGATCCATGTACATTATTCATCCTATAGTTCTTGGAAAATACAAAATTATGGGGTTTCCTAGATAATTTTAGGTGAGATAATCATAGATTATAAGATGCATCATCTTATATAGCATCAGGTAATCCCATTATATCTTATATGATAGAGAAAATCCTATAGTTCCAAGTGATCCGAATATATTTTACATTATGGGTGTGTCAATATAGTTCTCTAATGAATTAGGTAATGATAAATTCTATATGAGATAAAATGGTATATAAAATCACTTCAAAAGGACACAAGATATGGTACACAGGTGATTCTCCCAATCCTAAAATTGAGGGAACACATATGGTCAGATGAATCCCAATGTTAAGGGTACCTGGGTGGTGATACCATGCATGAAAAGGATGGTACATTGGTGGTTGACCCAAGACCAATGTAGTTACATGAGTGGTTATCTCGAGCCTAACATGTTATGAATATACTAGTGGGTATCCCTAACATAAGATATTTTAGGTTTCTGTGTATTATAAAAAATCCATGCCTTATGCCAATTTTATTATCACATGTTTCATGTTCATTTATTGTCTTATGATTAATTTATTATGAACTACTATTCTATATTCCATGACTCAAGATTATGATCTTTGATATGAATGGTATAGTTTTCAATTATTCGGATCATGTTCTAATACTGTTATACTCATGTTATTCTTATGTATCTCCCTTTTACCTTACTGATCCATTTAGATAACTACTTATTATATTTCCTTTCCTCAATTTATGATAAAAGGTTTATGTGAGGTATGTTTTTGATGTGTACCAAAGGGTAATATCTTTATGGGAGACATTGAAGATCATTCACCAAATTAAGATGACTATGTTCTATGTTTCCAGATGATCTAAGATAAAATGGTCCTTTGGTATGGGTTTTTATAATGTATTGAATATTCAAATAGAAAGATTTAATATCCATGAATGAGACTCCTAGGTCACTGTACTTTGGTTTATGGTTTTGTGGTTGTAAAATCTCTCTTGATAATTCACTTTGTTATGATCAATGGTCAATTTCCCTATATATCATTATTTGATAATTATGTTTTTATTTATTGTCCAAAATCTTCACATCCCATCTATGTTCTACATTTTGAAAATCTAGTATTTTATTTTACATAAGAACTTCATAATCCTTTTCTCTATTATCAAAATGATGTTTTATTAACCATTTTTATGATGTAGTCTTCCAAAATAGTTATTTATTTTCATATATCAATTTATTAATTACCAAGTGAAATTTTAAATTGATAGGATTCAATTTATTAATACAGGAGGATGTATCACCCTGAGATTTTAATTTATGATCACAAGGTTCAATAGGGTATTCAACATGAAACACTGAGTTTATATGTAACATGAAATATATAATTGTTAAAACCTAGCTGTTAAATTTGTAGGTATGAATAGTATTAAATAATTTATAAAGTATTTATATATGAATATAAATTTTCATGTCAAAATAAATTAGTTAATAATGTTTTTTAAATAATCAATCAAATTTTAGTAAATTTATTTTATTCATCACAAATATGTTTCCTCTAAAAAGGGTTTTATTACTTTTCATGAAAAAAAGATTAAAATTAGTTAGATATTTTATAAAATTTATTTTATGAAATTATATTAATTTTTTAAATAATAATATCAATATTTACTTTGGTTAAAGTTTTGGTATTTCATGAAAAATATCTATTTTTTGGTGAATACTGATAAATATAATTGTTTCTAAAAATGTCATTTCTTTTCAATAAATTGATATAGTTAACATTCTCATTATGTTTAAATTTGATTTTTTAAAATAGAAATATTATTTATTTAAATTTAATCCATGAAATTTCATTTCAATAAAATTTATATTTTATTTTAGAGTAAGTCTATTTTTTTCCATACAAGCACGGTATTTTTAAAAATTATTTCAATGTGCATAATGATATCCTTTTTAATTAATTAAAATACCACTTGTGAGGAATGATTTAACATAAGTTTCTACATTATATATCTTTAAATATTAATTTAAATTCATAAAATGATTATTAATAGACATGTATTTAATATTAAACCATCTTTTTCTTGAAAAATATAGTTCTTGAAAACCTTCTTTTTTGCAGTGTTTGCTGGTTTTATTTTAAATTTTATTTTTATACATCGATGAAATGAATTTAGTAAAATGGATTAAATAATTTATAATATTAATTTTTATTATACATTAAGTGAAAATTTATTTTTTACCATAAAGAATATGAAAAATTGTAAAAATAACTTATCACAATTATAATGAAAATTATTTTACTTGGGTGGATAAACTAAATGATAACTATTTAAATTACATAAAAATTGTATAAATTATATTTTATGGGAATATTTAGACCATATGATGTCTATTAATATATAACGGTCCATTGTTTACCCTTTTTTCATGTGAAAAACATTGGTACAACTTTATCCGTTCGAATATTACAAGTGTACCACACACCTCACTTATAAAATGCCACCCAATATACTCTCTTATTCAAACCATAAATTCCATTTAGATTATACAATATTGAAAAAATTACATTATAACTTCACTACCCAGATCCTATATCCCTTATTTGGATCGTACATCCATCATATGAAGGCATTTGTTTCAAACCTAAGGAGGTTCTCCAAAGAAGAGGTATTGTGTTGAACCGTGCATATCTATTTTATTTATTATTCAGCACCTTCAAATATTTTTCAATTGTTATTATAAAATAATGAATGTTTTTAAAATTTAATAATATTTTATTATGTTAAATTCATATCCTAAATTATTCCCCACCTCTATAAAATGGGATAAAAATCATTTTTCGTGTATACGGAGGACTACCGCATCGCGAACCAACACCATTCTTTTTCCCTCACCATATCTCACAGATTGATATGATGATGGATTAAAATTATATATATATGGTATTTTTAAAATATAAATTAGTATATAAAAATTATATGACATATAACATTCACTTTTTATTTCATAGGGGATACTATAACCTCGCTCATGTGTACGGCATACTATCGCTTCGTGATGTGATGTGATTCCTTTTTTTCTCTATAGCTTAAATTTAATGAAATAAGGATATTTTTTATGAATATATATGATATTAAGGAAATAATTATGATACCCATGAAATAATTATCAATCTTAAAATATATTCTATCATTTTCTTTTTTTACAATGGAAAATTATAGCATTGTTCGTTTACATGTGGACTACCCCCTCTATGAAGTAATGCGATTCTATTTTCATCACCGAATCACAGGAATGGTATATATAAGAATAAAAAAACAATAAATGTGGAATTTATATTGTTATTATACTGATGTAAAAATGAAATAATTTATACCTCATTTACTTAATGATCATTGAAAAATAGATATGATACCCTTATATACATACAACCTACCTTCTCCATGATCGTGTCAAAGTTCATTTTTTCATGACCATTTCTTCTTGATTGGTTTTAAAATAATAATTTATGGATAAATACAATAAATATTTCAGGATTATTATTCCTTATTTGATACAAATAATTATCACTTCGACCAGATTCAAAATAGAAAATATTTATTGAAACAATGAACCGAACGTACTTAAAACACACGATGTTGACATAAATGATTAAGTATTTTAATATGTCATTAAACATGAATAAAATAAATGATTTAAGAATAATTTATTAGAAAATTAATATGTTATTATGAAATCATATAATTTATCTATGATTATTATACATGAGTTAAAGGACACACATAAGAATTCTTGACAAAAGGTAAGAGTTTCTCATATCACATGTATTTTTGTGAGATATATACCATATCCAACACTTATTCTTATTTTGTCATGTTTATAATACCCGTAAATGTATTTTAATATTCATTTCAAGAATTTTATTAGGATTTTAAATTCCATATTGAGTTATGTCTTTCATGGGTGTTTGACACATTGATTAAAAAATTCGTAATGGATGTCATCTAAAATTACTTTTTTAGGAATATTTTATTATGAAACTATTTTTATTAATATGGTTTAAATAATGAACCATTTACATTTAATATCATGAATAATTCATATATCTTGGTATTTTATTTATCAATTTAAATTATTTCATTAAAGAGTATTTTAATTGAAAGTTAACAAGTTGTATAGTATTTCATAACACAATTTATATTCATTGGGTTATATTACTTTATCATTGTATTTGATTTTCTATGATTATGTGTTTAATAAATTTTTATTATCTTTTTTTTATTTACACCTTTTTATGTGTGTATACATTTTATACACATAATTGATCCATTGATTAATTCTCAATTTCAGTGCTCTGATTTTTTTATGGGTTATTTGTCTCAAATTTTCTTTCCTTAAGGCAGACATATATCATATGCACTAATATACATTTAAGAGCTGTATACACTACCCCTTGAAATTTTATATAAAAAATTTACTTATTTTCATGATATTTAATGTTACATTTGAAGATATTATTTAATGGGGATTATTATTGAAGAGTTATAAAAGTGTAAAAGGCTTTTTGATACACCTCCTTTCATTAATGATTCTTTATGTTAACATTTCCTTTTGATATAATCAAATGATCAAGCAAAGACCCGTAAATTTCAAGGGAATTTTTTTCTTAATTTTCATTAGGATTTTACGAGTACGCAGTTTCTGACGGAACCTGATTTCGAGGCCCGGTGTGCCCGGAATCATTTTCAGAAGTTTTGCTCGGGTACGTTCAGTGAACGAACGAGTGAGTTTTTCTATATTTTGAACCGGTGCATGGAATCGAAATACGAGGGCACCGATGAAACCACAACATCGGTAATGGATTAAAAAGACCTTTTCTAGAGTTGCGTTTGCTTGGGAAGAGTTGTTTAATTTTGTGGATTAAGACTTCCGAGAAATAAAATTTGTGCAACTAATTTTATTTCTTTAAAGTGGTTAAATCCTAAGGATAGTGGTTGGGTGGAACTAACCACCCATGTGAGGTTAATAGTGAGGTGGGGCCCGCATGAGCTCCATCCCTTCAAATTCCCTAACATCTCTAAAACCCCCACTTTAATTATGTGACACACCCTCTCATTAATGATGCCAAATTTACTTCATTTAATTTTGACAAGATCAAGAATAATTAAGTTAAGTTAATTCAACTTTTGAATTTTGGAAATGCATGGGTTGGGTAATAAAATAATAAGAGTCTTATTTTTTTGGGGTTGGTTGGTTGTGTGAGGAATTGGAGGAGATAGAACTCGTCTTCTTTGTTGGATAACGCAAAGAATGTCAAGACCTCGATGAGGAACGCCGTCACCGCAAGGAGTAATTGACTTGTTGTTCTTCTCCTCTCCGTAGCCGGTGTGAGATGCCATCCACCTTGGATGTACGCCGACGCCGTCAACCACGACGTCGACCTCCATCACCGTTGTTGAGGTAGGGGGTTTTCATATATAGTGTTTATGTGAATTATACCCTCGTGCGTGGGTATTTAATTGCAGGGTGTTTGCATAATTTATTTTGAATAAATTATACCCTCGTCATTGATTAAAAACATGTGTTTAAATGAT
The DNA here is from genome assembly GCA_963277665.1 of Viscum album. Lineage (NCBI taxonomy): Eukaryota > Viridiplantae > Streptophyta > Magnoliopsida > Santalales > Viscaceae > Viscum > Viscum album. The sequence goes on from OY728165.1 coordinate 1,531,232,909, forward strand.
TGCCAATTGATAACACCTAATGCGGAGGGCGCGGGCTGAACAAACATAGCCCGATAACCCTCCGCAGCTTGTTTATTGATGTGAAAATCGATGGGCGACGACGAAGCAGGCCGCAAAGGCATTTTGAACCCTTCGCAGTAATCTACGGGTCCCGTAGTGACCAGAGGCGCAGACGACAGGAGGAACAGACCACCGGTGCGCGTCTGGTGGTCCGCAGAAAGTGGCAGCGGCGCGCCACGCCGGCGCGGTGGTGCCGACGACCGGATGTGGCGGCGCTCAGCTAGAATAGAACCGCCACGGCTGAGCCGCGACGGTGGACCAAACTAGAATGGCTTAGCCATTCCGGAATCTGAGGGGCACGACTTAAGTGCCACGCTAACTGGCCGCCAACTCCCTCCCCTGGCCGGACCAAGGCGGGCTGAGTGAACCGGACCACCTGCTTCGGCTGGGCCGGGCCACGCCCTAGTGGGCTGCACTTGGACCCGGGTCGGGTCGACCCGGTTCGGGCCGACCTAGGGGGTATCGGGCCGGGTCGGACTGGGCCCGAACCCCTATATTCGGGCAGTTTTGTTCAAATGCCCATAACTTGGGCTACAGACCTCCAATCGATGCACCGTCAGTGGCGATGGGATCCTTGGATCGAGACGTTAATTTAGGTATATTACAATCAAGTTTTCAAAGAAGTTTGTGTATGGAAGGGTTGGTTCGAACATGAGACCAACCGGGCCCTCGGAGCGGAAACATTTATAACTTGAGCTCCGGACGTCTGATTGATGTGCCGTCGACTTTGTTGGATTCCTCTTAGTGATACAGACCTTTTGGATTACTCCTATAAATTTTTGGATCCAGTTGGAGTTTGTTCAGGTTGGTTTTGACTTAAAAACCAACCGGGCCCCTAGAACGAAAAAGCCATTAACTCTCAGACCGGGCGTCCGATTGACGCGTCGTCTGTCACGTTGAGTTCCTTTTGTCGAGAAGGAACTTTGGGATACATAAACTCCAGACTATGTGTCAGTTGATGTATCGACCCTCTTGGATCGTGGAGCGTACCCTCCTGGGAACGAGCATGCTGTGTATGGGAACCCTAGAGGATTCGACAGCGATGACGACTGCACTAAAATCCTCCATGGGTTCGGCAGCGATGACGACCGTACTGAAATCCTCCGTGGGTTTAATAGTGAAGAATTTCGTACTGGAATCCTCCGTGGGTTCGACGACGATGACAACCGTATTGGAATCCTCCTTGGGTTCGACGGTGAATACTTTCATACTAGAATCCTCCGTGGGTTCAACGACGATGACAACCGTATTGGAATCCTCCATGGGTTCGACGGTGAAGACTTTCGTTCTGGAATTCACCGTGGGTTTGACGACGATGACAACCGTATTGGAATTCTCCGTGGGTTTGACGGTGACGACTTTCGTACTGGAATCCTCCGTGGATTCGACGGTGAAGAATATCGTACTGGAATCCTCAGTGGGTTCGACGTCGACGACGACCGTATGAGAATCCTCCGTGGGTTCGACGGTGAAGAATATCGTAATGGAATCCTCAGTGGGTTCGACAACGACGACGACCGTACGGGAATCCTCCGTGGGTTCGGCGGTGATGACTACTATACTAGTATCCTACGTGGGTCCCATCTTAGATGAATCAGTGGATACATTTGATCACCACTATCACCTTACGAAGAAATATACTTGTGTGAGATATGTCTTGACTTCCAATCATTATATTCGATATGATTGACTTGTTTTCCTATGTGGATTTGTGTTGTGCTTTCTTGTGTGGATTGGGTTGTAATATCCTATGTGGACGTGATCGAACTTGGGCTCAGATGATGGAGCTGTACTGGAATTGATGAATTAGGTATATGTATGGGCATATAGCTAAGTAGTGTTGGATGTTACTTTTTGATTGTATATTTATTTTTTGGATTGTCCTTTGTGGATTCTGGGAGACCGTCGGGGGTCTCGGGGTCCCTATGAAGTAGCGTATACTCACCCCTGCACGGGCTATGCCTGCACTACGTTGTGTTGGATGCAGACGACGGACAACACTGATCGTGGTTGAGGCTTGTGGAGTAGTTGGTACCTGGAGGTGGACCACTGGACGGGATGTACACGGAGTGGACGACTGACCCAAGGAGCTGAGGAGGCTATTTGTACCCACCCTTCAGGTGGGACTTCCAGTGGACGGCTCGATGTTGCTGCTTTACTTTTAGTTGATGTACTTTATTTCAGTTGTACTTTACTTTAGTTGGGTTTGTATTCTAGCCCATTTACTTTCCAACACTTACAGTTGTACCCAGTTTACTTAGTGTTTACATTATCTTGCGTACTCTGGTGTTCCTTTACTTTATAAAGGCAATACCTTCCCTTTTTATCAGGATTTACGCCTTTGGTGCTAGTCACTAGACCATGGCCTATTGGAGGCGGGCTTGGGGTAGTCATAGCATGGGCCCCGAGGACGGGTCGTGACAAATTGGTATCAGAGTAGTTGGTTCTACTGCAGAACTTAGGACTCTAATATTTTTTTTTCTATGAAGCAATAGTGTTAAGGGTACTAAGTGTGGTTTTCAATTCAGGGAGTCTAGTGTTGGTGCGGCGGATGACGTATCCGTACACCAGGACCCTGACTACTGATTTCTGAATTAGTGCACGAAAACACTGATTTCATGTGTGTTTCAAAAGTTTTCTTTAAGTCAACTCAAAGTAGGTTAGCTCACCAGGTTTAAATCATTTAACCGTGTCGCATCTGTTCAGGATGTCTCCATGCAGACAGTCAGTTGGAGTTTTCGAGAGAGTACTCGATGACGGCTCACCGAGCGATGAGGCTCCGGTGCAGGGCCCTCTTTCTATGTTGGATCTTTCGGGTGGTGTACTAGCAGCACCACCACCCGTTAGGCAGCAGATGCCACTAGCTGTACTAGTGGACGGTGCACGCTGGCAGAGTGCGTTGCATGAGTTCCAGCAGCAGAGGCCTCCGAGGTTACGAGGCGAGATAGATTTCCAGACAGTAGTGGACTGTATAGAGGCGGTTTCTAGAGTTTTACACCTAGTTTAGATCTAGTAGAGGATATGGTGATCTTAACTATTGGTGTTTCCCAGTGAGTGATCATGAGGTTGGTCCGCATAGTGATGAGGCTTCGGTACGTGGACTAATGCCTGAGATAGTACCTTCAGGTAGTGTACCAGCTATATCACTACCTGTTGGATAGCAGTTACAACTGGCAGTACCGGTAGAGGAAGCATTTTGGCTTAGTTCCTTACACATGTTTCAGCATCAGATACCCCTCAGGTTCCGAGGTGAGCCCGACTCACAGGCGGCTCAGGACTGGCTTGAGGTGGTGGCTGAGAGTTTCCTAGAGCTTATACAGCTTCGGCAGGACGACATGTTAGTACTTGAGAATTCATCGGGGCATACCAAACTATTCTTGGTACTTGATGAATACGATGCGATCGGTGCTTCAGGGATCAGACTTCTGAGCGGGGTATATTTAAGGACATCCGAGCCAGAACCTTTTCTCTATGCATTCCTACTTATGCTAGGGTGCTTGAAAGAACCTTTGTGGTTGAGAATTATTTTGCTGAATGGATGCAGTCAGTGAAGGTTAGTAGTGGGAAAGCTGGAAACCGGCACCAGTCTCGAAGACTTGGGCGTGTAAAATGTTTCAAGTAGAGGAAGTGAAAAGGACAGATGAATCTGCAGGGTAACAGACGTGGAAGTGGAGCAAGGAGAGCAGCATGGGGTGGTGAACATTTTGACATGTTGCAACCACCCGCCTTTGTAATCCCCACTAGGCTCAGGAATCTGGAGGGCAGGGGAAAGAGTAGCTGCATGCGGTCAAGGAGTGAGACCAAAAGGGATCTGAGGATGATTCGAAGTACGGACTATATCTTCTGCTAGATGCCGTAGCAACAGACATCGATACGAATCATTCCTTCCTTCCATGAATCTTTTCCCAAACCTAGAGTTTCTGGTTAATGCGTTTAATTGACCCTCACGTTTGGAGATACCTTGGAGGAGACTTGAAAATCACACTTGCACCGATGGTGTGATCTGAACCTTGAGGCGAGAGTTTCGGTTGGAATATCTTGGTGGTAGCGTCGAGGCCTTACGACGTTAGTTTGAGTATATACTGGGCAATCACAGTCCATACACAAATTGACAGTATTAGGCAAACGTCGGGATGGGTCTTCCTTGGTCAGAGAAAAGGAAACCTCAGGCAGCACAGGTTAAACTCGTTCATAGGGGGGTGTAGCCGATCACTCTTGGGTTGTACAAACTTACCCTCATGGCTATAGGAGTTTTGAGTTTCAGTTGTAATCAGGGAAAGGAGGCCTCTAGAGTTCAAGGATGGCGACCACGTTCTTATACAGGTCTCACCTCGATGAGGTTTACGGAGTTTTGGCCGGGGCAGAAAGTTATCTCCGCGCTTCATCGAACCATTCCAGGTTCTCAGCAGGATAGACGAGGTGGCTTACCGTCTGGCTCTACCACCTCAGTTGCACCGTGTGCATGACGTCTTCCACGTATCTAAGCCGAGGAGATACGTGCACGATCCGACACATATCATCAACCATGGGGAGTTGGACATTGATGATGGGACGACTTTTGCAGAGGTCCCGGTGGAGATCGAGGATCGACAGGAGCGGGTCCTACATGGGTAGTCGATTCCTCTAGTGCGCATGAGATGGAAACACAGGGAACTTCAGGAGAGTACTTGGGAGCGGGAGGCTCAGATGCATGCTCAGTACCCTCATTTGTTTCCCTAGTTTGTGATGTATCTTTACGGGGACGTAAAGCTCTGAGGTGGGAGTAATTTAAAGACCCATAAATTTCACGGAAAATATTTTCTTAATTTTCTTTGGGATTTTACGAGTACACAATTTCTGACGGCACCTGATTCCGAGGCCCGGTGTGCCCGAAATAATTTTCTGAAGTTTTGATCGGGTACATTTAGTGAACGAACGAGCAAGTTTTTCTATCTTTTGAACCAGTGCTCGGAATCGAAATCCGAGGTTACTGATGAAACCACAGCACCGGTAATTGTTTAAAAAGACCTTTTACAGAGTTGCATTTTCTCGGGAAGAGATGTTTAATTTTGTGGATTAAGACTTCCGAGAAATAAAATTTGTGCAACTATTTTTATTTCTTTAAAGTGGTTAAATCATAAGGATAGATGTTGGGTGGAACTAACCACCCATGTGAGGTTAATAGTGAGGCGGGGCCCGTATGAGCCCCATCCCTTCAAATTCCCTAACATCTATAAAACCCCCACTTTAATTATGTTACACACCCTCTCATTAATGATGCCAAATTTACTTCATTTAATTTTGACAAGTTCAAGATTAATTAAGTTAAGTTAATTCAACTTTTGAATTTAGGAAATGCATGGGTTGGGTAATAAAATAAGAATAGTTTTATTTTATTTGGGGTTGGTTGGTTGTGCGGGGGAATTGGAAGAGATAGAACTCATCTTCTTCATTGGAGAATGCGAAGAATGTCAAGACCTCGACAAAGAACGTCGTCACCGCAAGGAGTAATTGATGTGCCATTCTTATCCTCTCCGTAGCCGGTGTGAGATTCCATCCACCTTGGACGTACGCCGACGCCGTCAACCGTGACGCCGACCTCCGTCACCGTTGTTGAGGTAGGGGGTTTTCATATATAGTGTTTATGTGAATTATACCCTCGTGTGTGGGTATTTAATTGCAGGGTGTTTGCATAATTTATTTTGAATAAATTATACCCTCTTCAATGATTAAAAATATGTGTTTAAATGATTGCCAATTGATAACACCTAATGGGGAGGGCACGGGACAAACAAACACGGCCCGAAAACCCTCCGCAGCTTGTTTATTGATGTGTGAATCGACGGGCGATGACGAAGCAGGATTCAAAGGTGTTTTAAACCCTTTGAAGTAATCTATGGGTCCCGTAGTGACAGTAGGCATAGACGGTGGGAGGAACAGACCACCGGTGCGCGTCCGGTGGTCCGCAGAAAGCGGCGGCGGTGAGCCGCCGAAACTGAACCGCTGCGGCTTAGCCGTGGTGGTTGACCAAACCGGAACAACTTAGACATTCCGGAATCTGAGGGGCGTGGCTTAAGTGCTGCGCCAGCTGGCCACCAACGCCCTCCCCTGAATGGACCGGGGCGGGCTGAGCGGACCGGACCGCCAGCGCCGGCCGGGCCGGGTCGCGCCGGCCGGGCCGGTCGCGCCGGCTGGGCAGGCCCGTGCCGGCGGGGCCGGGCCGTGCCAGCCGGGACGGTCCGGGCCGCACCCTAGTGGGCCAGACCTGGACCCGGGTCGGGTTGACCTAGTTCAGGCCGACCCAGGGGGTATCGGGCCGGGTCGGACTGGGCCCGAACCCCCAATTTTCGAGCAGTTTCGTTCAAACACCCATAACTTGGGAAACATACCCTTGATCGATGCACCGTCAGTTGCGATGGGATCCTTGGATTGAGACGGTCTTTTCAGTATATTACACTTAAGGTTTTAGAGAAGTTTGGGTATGACTGGGTTGGTTCGAACACGAGACCAACCGGGCCCTTGGAGCGGAAACACTTATAACTTGAGCTCCGGACATCCGATTGACGTGCCGTCGACTTTGTTGGATTCCTCTTAGTGAGACAGACCTTTTGGGTTACTCCTCTTGAGGTTTGTATGCCATTGGAGTATGGTCTGGTTGGTTTTGACTTAAAAACCAACCAGGCCCCTGGAATGAAAAAGCCATTAACTCTCAGACCGGTCATCCGATTGACGCGCCATCTGTCACATTGAGTTCCTTTTATCGAGACGAAACTTTGGGATACATCAACTCCGGAATACATGTCAGTTGATGTATTGACCCCCTTGGATTGTGAAGCGGACCCTCCTGGGAACGAGCATGCTGTGTGCGGGAACCCTAGAGCTGGCTGCGACTGTGACGACGATGACGACTGCACTGAAATCCTCTGTGGGTTCGGCAGCAATGAAGACTGCACTGAAATCCTCCGTGGGTTCAGCAGTGATGCCGACCGTACTGAAATCCTCCGTGGGTTCTACGGTGAAGACTTTCCTACTGGAATCCTCCATGAGTTTGATGACGATGACAACCGTATTGGAATCCTTCGTGGTTCGACGGTGAAGACTTTCGTACTGGAATCCTCCGTGGGTTCGATGACGATGACAACCGTATTGGAATCCTCCGTGGGTTTGACGGTGAAGACTTTCATACTGGAATCCTCCATGGGTTCGACGACGATGACAACTGTATTGGAATCCTCCATGGGTTCGATGGTGAAGACTTTCATACTAGAATCCTCTGTGGGTTCAACGGTGAAGAATATCGTACTGGAATCCTCAGTGGGTTCGACGAGGACGATGACCGTACAGGAATCCTCCGTGGGTTCGGCGGTGAAAACTACTATACTAGTATCCTACGTGGGTCCCATCTTAGATGAATCAGTGGCTACATTTGATCACCTCTATCACCTTACAAATAAGTATACCTGTGTGAGATGAGTCTTGACTTCCAATCATTATCTTCATTATGATTGACTTGTTTTCCTATGTGGATTTGTGTTGTACTTTCCTATGTGGATTGGGTTGTACTATCCTGTGTGGACGTGATCGAACTTGGGCTCGGATAATGGAGCCGTACTGGAATTGATGACTTAGGTATATGTATGGGAATATACCTAAGTAGTGTTGGATGTTACTTCTTGATTGTATATTTCTTTTGTGGATTATCCTTTGTGAATTCTGGGAGACCTTCGGGGGTCTTGGGGTCCCTACTGAGTAGCGTATACTCACCCCTGCACGGGCTATTACCACACTACGTTGTGTTGGATTCTGACGATGGACAACAATGATCAAGGTTGAGGCTTGTTGAGCAGTCGGTACCTGGAGGTGGACCACAGGACGGGACGTACACGGAGCAGACGGCTGACCCGAGGAGCTGAGGAGGCTATCTATACCCACCCTTCAGGTGGGACTTCTAGTGGATGACTCGACGTTGCTGATTTACTTTCAGTTTCTGCACTTTCTTTCAGTTTTACTTTACTTCAGTTGGGTTTTTATTCTGGACCATTTACTTTCCATCACTTACAGTTGTACCCAGTTTACTTAGTGTTTACTTCAGCTTGCTTACTCTGGTGTTTGTTTACTTTATAAAGGCAATGCCTTCCCTTTTTATCAGGATTGACGCCTTTGGTACTAGTCGCCATCCCCTGGCCTATGAGAGGCTAGATTGGGGTAGTCACGACACGGGCCCCAAGGACGGGTCGTGACATATCATATTATCATGAAATATATCTATTTCAAATCTAGTAGTTACAAATTTGGTAAATAGGATTTATTTCTATTTACTCTATTATTCAGTGATGAGACATGAAGATTTTTCTGTAAGTGATACTAATATTGTATTTTCATTTAACTCTGATATATTTCTAGTCCATATCCTTGTTATCTAAAATGGTTACACAAATGTTCTTTATAAAAATAAATGACCTTCCAATTCTATTTTTAGATTGTATTTGATATCATTTTAAATGTTTTTGATGGAAATTTTTAATGTTTTCCAAATTGGTCACTTTTGACTATCTTTTTCAAAATATTTTGAAAAGAATGTTTAATTTTAACATTTATGACATGAAAATATTTTCCCACTACTTTGTTGATTATTTTCCTAGAATATTCCATTATATGAATCAATGTATTTCTTCAAAGGATTGTTTTTCAATAGTTATTGAATTTTTAGTATATATTGGTGATTGTGAAAATGATTAGTAAATTTTTCTCAAAATTATATTTAATAATATTTAAACAATATTTAAATTCATCAATATCAACAACCCTCATTTAAACATAATATATAATGGGGATGTTTTATTTGAATTCCATCCAAATTATTTATCTTGATGTATTATGATTATTTCAAAGAGATTATTGCAAAACACTTTTCATTTCCATGGGTTAATCAGGTTTTAATGATATTATTATGGAAATTGTTTCATATACATGGGTTAATCATGTTTCATACATATAGCTACTGAACCAAGTTCATTTACATGAGTTAATCTGTTTATAAAACTAATAACGATGTTTTTATGAGTTCATGATGAAACACAATCTCTATGTACATTATTTATGGTTCTTGATCATTGTTATATGATGGGTGAACATAGATATCACCGAGTGAGCTCAATATTTCTTAAATGATAGCCCCATGGGAATAATTTTTTCATATAAGTTTACCATATTAAGAAATTTTAAAAAAAATTCATATATACTAAAAAAATATTTTTCTCAAGTAATTTCAACTTTGAAGATGGACCCATAGAGATAGGGTTGCATAAAATATTAATTTAATAAAATAAAACTTCACTTTTTAAGAAAGAATCAAAAATAAATTTAATGAAATAATATATGATGAATGATTTAGATTTTATTAAAATTGAAAAAATGATCTCATCAATTGAAAGTATAGGTTCATGATTGATTAGGGAAAAAATAATGGGAAAGAAATCATTGGTTTCGAATCTACGCTTAGTTGAATCTAATGATATTGGGAGAAAACCCCAAAATCACTAATAACCCATTTTCACAACAGTTATGTCACTCGAGATTTTTAATGACTTAGAAACTCTCAACCATATTGAATCATTACAGAATGTACACCCAATGGTTGTGGTGGGGAATTTTTACTACTAAATTCATTGAAAATATCATTCCTCCACTGATCATGCAATGGTCATGAATTATAGAGAAAATAAGTGGTTTGATAATTTTAGGTTTTGGAAAAAGACATAAATGAATTTCAATGAAAAATAAAATACCATAAAACAATCAATCCACCTTCATTATAATTTATTCTCACTAGTTCTCCCCCTCATTCAAGCCACTAGGGGTAGGAACATATAGATCTTATTTGACAAATAATGGTAGTAACAAACCTTGATCCAAGAAACTATAGCTCCCGAATGAATAAATGGAGTTATACCCTTCCACCATATTTATATAAATCTTTGGGGATTTGGTAGCATTAAATTGAACTTATTATTAGTGAAAAATTAGTCAGAGGTGGGTCTTAATTCATAAAACAGTTCAAAATCATAATATACATCGAATTTGGAATATTTTGACCAATCAAGAACCTTAAAAATAATTTAGTGATTACAGGATGTGTAAACCTTGAACCATGTGTACCTAATTCATGAAATGGAGCTCTCTGGGTCGTCATCACAGGATTTATGGTGTGAAATGATTACATGATGTGTAATTTCATCTTCCAAATATGATAGATCCATTTCCCCCTGGTAATTTATTTTCATGGACCAGAATTGTTCCATGATCATTCATCACCATGGGAGACCTTCTATATTCAAGTATTTTTCTATAATTTGAAGTGTATTTTTCCACCTCTTTAAACTATTTATTGTATCTGGACATAAAAACGACTAAAACATTCACATGAATTGAAAATAATAATAAATTGAATAAAAAATCATTGTATTAATATAACAAAAATTACATGCAAAAAATACAATTATCATTATACTATGGGTGAACCATGTTTTCACTCCAATGTATGGGGTAATGTTCCCTTTCCCTAGAGGAATTAATGGGGGATTCAATAGAGTGTTTCTCATATAAATTTAATTTTTCTCATGTTCTATCTAAGTCGAGTTTAAAATGGGTTGTGAAGATAATTCTTCAAAAATTTCAATGATTTTTTCTTTATAATTTTTATTGGTTATAAATAATTCCTTTAATAAATATTTCTATAAAATGGTTCATGATTATTTATTTTGATGTACACTTCTTTTGACGAAGACTTATTTGAATTTATACCCAGTGATTACATTCAATTGTTAATTATTATTCTTACCCATCCTAAAAAATTTATGTCACCCTTTTTATATTTCCTTTCCACCTAGAAATCAATAATTATGTTGATTATGATTTCCTTTATTTAAGACTTATTCAAATTTTTCTTGTTTTTTGATCCATTTATTGATCTGTATGAATATTATTATTTTATGCTCATACACATTGTTTATGTCATCATACACTTAATCCCTTATTATACTCTATGAAGAAATTAAATTGTTAATGATTATGTTGACCCATACAAATAATTTGAGCTCACCCTTCATATTTTTAAACATTCTATGGGTTAAAATTCATTCCTTTTATCAATATTGATATCATATGTCTCATAAACTTTGATTTTGATGAATATTAATTTTTTTGATGCCTTATTTTATTTTCTCATGTTTTTTGATCTCAATATTAATGGGTATGAATATTATTATATTATTCTCATGAATTTTTTTTATGTCATAATACCCATATGATCTTATTATACTCAGTGATGACATTAAATTTTTAAATCTTATGTATAACCTTACTAACCATATCAGATTACCATTATTATGTTTCCCTTTTACCGGGTTATCAAGAATTATATTACTTTAATTATGTCTTTAAGGGGTTTATATAGATTATGAAGACATAATTTTAAAGAAAAAAATATAGGTAAAGTGGAAGAAATTCCCATTTAAGGACATAGGATTTATTTATGTAAGAGTTTGTCCAAATTCTATAAATCACCAAACCTAAAAGTTCCTTTATATTTTATGTAATCTAATACTTTCCTTTTGATGTTTTTAGTTATGGATGGTCAAATTTATATCACATTCAAAAATATAAAATCTGAAAAATGTAATGATACTAACTCTAGAACCAGATCTGGGAGTGTAGGTACGAGAGTATTATATTTAACCTTTCTTCAATACACATTTTATTACCATTATACTCTAAAATTAATTTCATTTATTTATCTATTTTCATGGGAAACTATCTTATTATGAATACCCAATCCTATTCATTTTCCATGGGTATTCAACTATATGTGAAACATTTCATTGATTTTGGGTACTTACATGCATGCAACTCACATTCCCTTATCATGGGTTAAAAATGATGTATATTTTATGTCAACAAGAGTATATGTAATAAATGTTTTTATATTATACATGATGTTTATTCATCTAATTTTATTATTAAAATTAATTATTATTATCAATGTGGAATATATGAATTTTTATTTATGAAGGTTGTTCCCTGATAGCACTTCAATGCATTATGAAAATAATTAATCTCTATAGATGACATGTTCTATGATACCTTAGTGAATAACCATTGTTATTATGATTTTTTTCACCTTGGTGATATTATTATAAATGTATCATTTTTTATATTGTATACACATTTCCATGTTATAAATCATTTTATTTATCTTATGATATACTTTATGTTATTTAGATTATACCTTATTGTTATGACTCCAAATTTTATGGTCATTTATTATTTATATGATTCACAATCACATTCCTGATATCTCTATATTTTATTACCTTACCAGAATTTATGCTCACCCCTTTATTATGATATATGTCCCAAAATAATGATTTGAAATAAAAAGTAAATTAAAATGAACCAATAAAAAATATTTTCCTATGGATTAGATGAAAGTTTTAGTTTTCATGTATTTTGTTCCTAGTTTCCAAAACCCTAAAAGTCAAAGGAGACATTGTATTTTAAATTTTTTTAATTTTTAATGATTTTTTTAAATTTTAATTTTTGGATGCCATATTTTTGAGGCAAAGGGAGAAATCATGCAATTATTCAGAACAATTCCATTTGGAGGATAATCTGTCTGGCATGAAGACCTTGTATTGTGTAGTTTAATTCCAATGAATAGGATGTATTCCTTGTAGAATAACGTCATGTAGTAAATATGTGGTTCAATCTTATTGAATAGAACACATAATGATTTCACTGGTAAATGTGGCTTTATCGGTTCCTTAATCTCACATCTGTCTTACGTGGTGTGAAAAACAAGTGACAACTAGTTAGTTGGATAGACTGTGAAATAGTGTATGATAGAGAATGTGTGGGGATTCATACATATAAAAAAATATTATAGCCTTAATAATTATCAAACTCTAAAGGAGGTACACAATAAAAAGTTATGATAACTCAAGGTTGGGCCTAAATTAGATGATCCATCCATCCCTACATATCCCATGGTATGGAATTCAATCCATGCATATTTTTTTATAATGATCCCATTATGAATGTATTACATGAGAAGAAGGTAAGAGGAATATATTTACTTCAATTTCTTGTGTATGGACCAATTATTTGAGATTCAGGTGTGAGTACATAACCTGTGGTAGAATGAAGCAATGCAGTCATAGTTATAAAGAAAGTTCACTATAATGATCTGGCTTGTTCATAGGGAACATGATAATTATTACACTTAAGTTCAAAATCTTATATATTCCAATCAAATTATCATGGATCGAGTTATCACATAGAGAATAATTTATTGTTTGTCCAAGAAAAAATAAAACATCACATCTCTATATATATCAATGGAATGAGAACCATGCTATAATTAGTCTTGTTAATAAAAATAATCTATGCAGGTCTAACATGTATATAAGGGGAATACATTTTATCATTTCACCTTAGTTGGTATCTATATTGGATATTCTGGAATCACAAACTATCATGTAGTAATAGGAATCGATCCATACTTATTATAGTGGAAGATTCCCTATAAATATTTTACTCACATATAGGAAGTTTGTTTATTTTTTTTCACCTTTAAAATATTGTAGTTAGGCTTATAAATGGACATCTTCGTGTCAATAACTATGATATGGAGATTAGAATAAATCTACATATAGTTCTTATTTATAATATTCCCTCATCATCTCTGACCCATATGTACGAAGAAGTTATTTTCTATATTGTGGTTGGAACTGTGATTTGAGATCTGAGCATCACTACGTATCTTGTGGTAACAATAATGAAGCCACACATAGTTCTGTAGAGGATTCCTTGCATATATTTGAACCATATATAGGGAGGGGTGTATTCTTTTATATATTTTGGTTGGGAATACAACTTGATATATGGGCATCACTACATATCCTTTGGGAACATGAATGAGAACACATTTAGTTCTGCGAAAGATGGAAATTTCCCTACACATGTCTAACCCACACGTAAGTAGGGGACATATTTCCATTCATGTTGGAGTTGGAACCAAAATTATAGATCATAGTGAAACTATACATATTTTGGTAATAGTAATAATGAGACACATAATTATTATATGAAATGAGGGGACATTATTCGATTAATAGTATGGATAGAACCAAAATTCAAGAGTTGAGTGCCACTATGTGTCCTCTGGTAATTTGAATCAATGATAAAATTATTCTTTTATGGAAATAACTTTTTTGGGTCGGAATCAAATGAAAGGAAGTTAATTTCATCGATTAATATTGTGGATGCACCCAAAAGTCATTCTCTTGGTGTTACTGAGTATCATGTGGTAATATGAATCAATCCACATGTAGTTCTAGGATGGATATTCCCTTGCACCGATTTTAACAGTACCTATGGAGAGAAAATTGTTTCCATTAATGTTGTGGTTAGAACCAAAACTTGAAATATAGGTGTTAGTACATATCCAATGGTAATAAGAATCAGACCATATGTATTTCTTGGATGGATAATCCCTACGGAGGTCTGACCCATAGGCAAGGAGGGAATATTTTTCCATTCATATTATGCTTAGACCAGAAATTCAAGATATTTGAATCACTAAATATCTTGTGTTAATAAGAATCATTGCACAATTTTTTCTTAGATATAAAATACACTTCTTAGGATTTAACCATATTCATGGGGTGTCATTTTTTATTCACATTGCGGCTTGAACCATAAATCAAGATCCAGGTGTCACTATATATCTAGTTGTAATAGGAATCAAACCACACCTACTTCTTGGTTTTGATCCCTTATGAGGATCTGGATCTCACATTGGGATGTGGGTGTTTAATTTTTTCCCTCTCAATAGGTCCAAAGAATTAAAAAAGATCCTTTCATGTAATAACATTCCTTATTAGGGAAGAAGAAAACCTGTAAGGAATGTGGTTTCAATTCTATAATAATAAAGGTTCAATTTTCCCTCATGTATAGTTTTTGGAGATGAATTAGAATTATATAGTAAAAATCTACGCTATAGACCATTTTCAAATTTATGTATCATGTGGAAGAAGTAGAGGTAGTTCACTCAATGTGACCTTATGTTAGGTAGTTTAACATCATATTTCTAGGATATATTTTTTTTTACTATTTTAGTACCATGTGGTGAAGAATAATATTTTGTATTTTAACTATATATAGTATGTAACTATGATGATATTAATTTTTCCTTCATTCCACTAAGATTTTTGGTTTCCTGATTGTAGCTACATTAAGTACTTTTTAAGAAACCCCACATTGGTGGGGGTGAAATATGTTCCCCATAAATCATGGTGATTGAGTAGGACCCGTTGGAATAAACATTTTGTATGGTATAAAGCCTTTATTACATAGTTTACAGATTTTGGGGCCACTTTGTTAATATCATTTTTGTTTGGAGAACCAATAACAATTCCCGATAGAAGAATGAGTGAAGATGATCTTTTTTATTAAAGGATTTCCCAATCTGATTCGGATAGAAATCCCTATTGTTCCACATACACAACTTTTCCCCATAGAGTCATTCTAACTCATCCAACAAATTATATGTTTTTTAAAATAAGTATTCTCTACAGATGAATATTTGAAGTGAGGGAAATTTAACTTCAATGGGTAATGCTACCTTTATCTGTAATGCCCCGACCCCGGTTACCCAGAGTCGGTGCATTATTACATAACATTATCATGATTACAAGAGATAATGTCTCAAAATACTGATCAGTTTAGTAGACTTGGAAGTAATAGATACATAAATAAGTTTTAAATTACATAATGAAATGAAAAAGAAACAATGTATCTGCATTGAACACACTAAAATCCCTTATCCTATCCCTCCAGGTTAGTCATAATATTATTCTTCACATCCTTGGAAAAAATTAAACATAATAAAGGGGTGATATCATATGAACAGTAAGGATATCTATATAATGGTAACAGTCATAAATAAGCACAAACATTTAAGCCAATGTATAAGACTAAAACACAATCCTTTTAGACATAAACTTCAGAAAAATATGAAAAGATAAATCTAATAATGCCATTTAATTATTCACAAGGACATTCTAATAGTAGAATAATCACATGTAATATCAATATCTAATCTTATAATGATGTAATTAATTATTCCGGACATCATAACAACAAATTCAAGGCCTTGTTCAAAACCCCAAATATAAATTTTTTCAAGGCCTTCTGCCAAGACACTAGTTTGTCTCATGAGACGTACTGATGGATCAAGGGGGTATAGAAGGACCCTATCATCACTTACTGAGTCCAATTAATTCCCCACATGAAAAGGGTGAAACATAATCTAAACATTCATCTTAAAACTAGTATACGAAATGTCAATATATTAACAACAAACCATGAATTGTATAAAAATAGCACGTCCATAGTCAAACATAACTCAGTCAATACTCTATGGAAGATTGTATTATAATAAATAAACCTCAACCAAGAATGAAATATAATGAAGGATATTGACATATATGAAAATAATAAGTAAAAATATTTGAGAGAAATATCTCTTTTTTCGTTGAAAACATTTAAAAGTCGTACTATTTATCGAAGAAGTTGTTTAAAAGAGATTTTTTAATCAAAGTGTCCCATACCACTTTGAAACATTTTAAAGGAATTTTAATTTAAAAACATTCATGTCCATAAATCCTTAAAACCATTTTTAAAACATGGACATTAATGATAATTATTTACAAGAATAAATCATTAAAATATTTAAAATTATATTTTAGTCAAAGATTTCCTAACCAAATGAGAGATGCTTGAATACAGATAATTGATCAATATTGTTAATCGAAACATTATAATACCATGATAATAAAGGGATTAATGGTATAATATGTAAAATGACATTATATAAATCATATAAAAGTGAATTGGTGCATAACAACAAAGAAGACTCAATGGAATATAAATTGAGATGAAATCCATTATAAAGACTGTATCCTTAGATTAAGGATAAATTAATAACAAAATTATGTGTGAAAAATATAAATACACTAAATATAATTGGATATTTGGTGTAAATCAATCCGAGGACATTCAAACATATTCTTGTAAAAACAAAACCAATGACTTGGATGTTTAACTCAATGAATGGAAATTGAGTTAAGATTACCCTTATCATGTTCATATCCATGACATGAGAATTTATAAATGGAGTGATTATGTGTATAAAAAGTATATCTGCACAATGGGGAGTGGAAATTACTACATAAGAAAATAAATATTTATTCCATACATAATCTTGGAGTAAAATAATCAATGAAGTATGCGTAAAACCCAATGAGTGGAAATTGAAATGTTAAATTCCTTTAACTATTTGGTAACATACAGAACATAAACCCCATGAAAGAAGGATCATACAATGAATATGTAAATACCCATAAATTAAATTATATTACACAAATAATACAATCTTGGGGAGTACATACACCACACAAAAGGAAGTAGTGGTAAATATAGCATGAATCTCACGGGAATAATTAGTTAGATGAAAACCCCTTAACTTGCACTTTTCCTTAGTCGAGGGTATGTTAAGATCCTGTATAATGGTTAAATAATTTTTATTAAATTATAAAATAAACACATACATAGATATTATATCATATATGTTCACCTAATATTGGGTTTTCAATAATATTTCAGTTGTATCATTGTTTCGGGTGTTAACTAATTCATTTTCCTTCATATGTTTTGTTACGTAAGTCATGTTAATTAAGGATAGGATGTAATTGATTCATATAAAAAATTATATTATGTTCTCAAACATTATTTTTAATCATCAAATTAAAATTATTCTTGAATGGTTACGATGGGGAAAGAAATCTCATCACGTTGTGGAGACTGTAAGCCGTACGTATGCACGAGTGACAATATCATTCTATTGATGGTGAAATCCTATGTAATTGGATGTTATATTAAATTTAAAGAATAAATAACATGTTATATTAATTATTTATGTAAATTATACTCATTATAATACCCATCCAAATAATTATGTGTTGAATAACAAACTACACCACGATTTGGAGAGGGTAAGCCGTACATACGCAAGTATGGTGACATTTTCATTCATAGGATGGATAGAATAATGAATTTGGTTATACCATATTTATAATGACATGAAAATATTTATAAGGTACTGTATTTATTATTTTGGTTTGGAAACAACAAATAATGATGAATTAAAAGAATAAAAGAACTTTGATAGAGGTGATGAAATAATTATCCCTTCTTTGTGTGAGTCGTTTTGATTTGAACAAAAGGGATCTATAGGATGGATTTCTGATCAAACTAATTCCTCTAGGTTGAGTCTAGGGTAGTTGTGAGGATATTAGATCAAGGTTTGGCCGAGATAAATGTATTTAGAGGTGTTAATTTTAGAGAAGGGAAAGTACCCTTTTATAATAGAGGTAAGGGGATCTTTAAGTAGAATGGGAAATATTAATTTATTATAAAATTATTTTCAATTTATAAAACCTCAAAAATGATTTATTTAGAGTAAAAGGTTCATATGGTTTGAAATAATCTCATCCAATAGGTTTTGGACAAGTTTGTGTCACCATATTAACCTTATCTTTTAGATTTAACTCTTAGTTAAATAGTTTATAATTTATCATGTCTTCTTGTATTTTTATATTACATGGTTAATAAATATACTATAAAAAGAAAATAGAACATAAAGTGGTTCCTAAATTTCATATATAACCTTACCTATGTCCTTTTTATGATTCCTAGATTTTTAGGAATATTATATCATTTAATAATATAATATTTATTTTAAAAACGCATTTATGTCAATTTTGATTCTATTTAGTATTTTGTTATTGTGAAAGTCATAACAACTTGATTACATCGAAAAAATACATTTAATCAACCATAAAATGTCATATTCACCTAGAAAAGTCGTGGTTAGCCTAAAAACTATCAAATTATATTTATTTTAATATGTATAATATCATCTATTTGATTTGTTAATTAATAAGGAAAATATTACATCATTACTGGATCATAGATAAATATATTTATTTTATGTATAAAATTTAAAAATAAAAAACTATGATGTATGAAATATTTATAGATTTATAATTACTATTTGTAGTCAAATATATCAATTATATAACCTTAAATAATTTTTTTTTGTGAATGATACATGTTTATGTTATATTTTTCTATACATTAAATTAATTATTATAAAATGTCATTTCCCCCCTCCAAGTGGCTCCATAGGGTCCCAAAATCGGTCCTAGGATTTCCATGGTCGGTAATATTTCATCCAATAGGGTTATGACATGTGTTATATTAATTCAATATTATTATAATATTATTTTTTTCTTTATTTACAAGATTTATCCTTTAACCATGGTAAATAAAACATTTACAGAAGTTACTATTCATATTGTCTAAAAATAAGTTACCCATTTAAAAAATTTGGACATTCTGATTCCAAATATGGAATCCAATATTGGAAATTCAATATAAAGAATTGGAATTAATTAAATTAATTTTTTTCCCATTGTCAAAACCAAGAAGTGGCTATTTTAGAAGTAAAAACTATCTAAAGATTGACATGTGTTTATGTACAATTTAAATATGAAATTAAATAAAATGATGTAATTTGTATTAAAGGTTAAAAATATAATACTATTATACTTTAAAACCACTCAAATTTATAATTTAAAACTATAAATTATTTTTATTAAAAAAGTTTTTTTAATTAAAATTTACTATTTTCACTATTCATCAAAAATTGATTGTTTTCAGAAAAATAATAAAAAATCACCCCAAGATAATTTTGATATTACAAATTCAAACATGAAGCCTATTTTAAAAAAATTTATTTTTAGTAGTGTTTAAAAATAATATTATTATTGTTCACAAAATGACATAAAATGTAGTTCATTTAAGAAGATAGTTTTTCTAAATATATAACTATTTTAACAAAACCTAAACATTTCATTAATAATATGTTTTATTTATGTTAAAACATTACAAATAACATTTTAAATTTATTTTTTACTATTCATATTACAATATTTAATTGATAAATAAATATATCGTTTAAAAAATTATAATACTATTGTGTTGTTTCGCAGAAAATAAATCTTGCATATAATACAAGCCAAATTAGTGTTGTGTGCAATATAAGATATTAAATTAATTTAAAGTGATAATTTACTTTGTAATATTAGGGTGTTACATTCCCCCTCCTTCAATAAATTGCGTCCTCTCAATTTAAACATGGGATTGAAAACTAGGGGTTTGACAATTCAAAATATCTTAGTTGAAATCCCACATCGAAAAATCGATTAATGTGACCCCTACTATAAAATAAAGAAAGGTAGGTTTGAAGGTTACTGGAAATAACCCATAATAGGGTTCCATGAAAACATGGATATAAAGGACAAACTAAGTTTCAAGTTCTGATGAAGAGTGAGAAAACATAATCAGAAGAAAGATAACCACTAGAAAACCATAAACCTATGATAGGTTAAACAGTCTATGATTCCCTAGTAGGAAAAGTAAATGGACAAAATTTTTGTTTTATGTTATTTTTCATGAATTTGAGGTATTTATTTATGATATTGACTAAGAAAATAAGTAGATATACATACTTTTAATTTAGAGTTTCATACTTTAATAAATTTATACAAAAAAATTATCTTTTTTCCAAATGATGAGTATTCAAGATGACTTTGTAACACCTAAAGCGCTAGAATAAACTTTTAGAGAATAACATGATCCAAAAAGATGAACCATATATTTCCCCTATCTTTAGACATTAACCAAAACCAAAATGGATAGTAAAATATCAAATAATCCCCAAAAGGATAATCATTTATAAAAAGAAATACAACTCATAATCTCCAAAACACAAAAAATAGTACCCAAAGATCAACAAAAACCATTAAATACCCAATTGTCCTTAAAATTATTCAATATAATCCAAACTATGTTTGCAACCCAAAATCTAGAAGAATTTAATCACATAGTCTTCCACAATAAATCTTAACTTTTATCTCTAAATAACATCGACTACTATTAATGTCACATACTTAAAAGTAATTAACCTAATCACAAATTCCCTATGATAGATTAATCATGTCCATAAATAACCCAAATACGTATATGTCCATAATTAAATCTTATATATTCTTCCAACATAAAATTCCACCATTACTCCTCAAATGAAATCTCATAGTATTCTATTTTTCATAGGCATATTGTGTTCCCAAAAGAGTGAACGTCTACCAAAATAAAATTTATCACTTAATCACCAAATAATTTTTCAATAATATGGATATCCATTTGATAAATCATAAGCTCCCAAAATCACAATATTATTTTTCCATATAATTATTTAACTAAAAGTAATTAGTCATACTAACCAGGTACTTCACGTAGTCCAGTGGTAGGTGATAAATCCCATACACAATTTTGTTTCTGGTTCGATTCAAGCAGCTTTTTGCAATGTGACTCGTCATCAAAAGGTCTGCATGTTTTACCATTTCAAAAACTATATATTTGTATAACATTCCCAAAAATTAGATAAATTCTTCAAAAATAACCATAACCTATTTTAACCATAAATTTTACCTCATACCTCACATTTTCATCCCAAAAAGTAATAACCTATAATTCCCTCAAATTTAGTTATCATATAAACCCAAATGGATATTTATAATTATATCCACAAAAGAAAATATAATTCTTCCTGAAATATAATTTTCACATAACAAACTATAGGGATACACATACAAGATAAATGTCTTCCAAATTAATCACATCAACAAAGAGCATTAATACTTTTAAACTTTTCACAATCCATTTATTTCCACATAGGTTCCTCCATGACCTAAAGGTTATCCTATATAATAGGTCAATGACTCAGGTAATTCCCCTATCTCCTAAATTTACTAAAAATGACTATAAATGAATTTTTAGGATAATTTGTATTTTCATCCACAGTCATATTTATTTTTCCTCAACAATTCTTTACTTTATATCCTTTTTTACCACACATAAATCATTTATTTGTTATATTGAGACACTTTTCTAGGTGTCTCCTCAACCTTTCATGCATGATATAGATTGATCTTTGTTTTCTCCATGGTATCCACTATTAGAGCTCTTTTCATTCTCCGCCTTTCTCTTATTGTTTGAGTTTGGGAGTTGGTTAATGTATATGTTGTTGATCATATTTTTGGAAAATTGATTCAGCATGAACATAATATATTTTACACCTATCAAAATTAAATTTTGTTTCTCATTTCCACCACCGTTCCCACCTTGTACATCATGTTCAATGTTATTATGGATTCCTTGGAATCCAGCCATTGACTAAAACCAGAAAGCATAGTGGGAGTAATAATAGTCATAAAACCATTTAGAGAATATCATGACACCTTATTTACAATCTAATGAAACCTTTTATTTAACTGATGTTATTTATTCTCATCTTATATTAAAATATTTCAAATCAGTTTTCATGGATAATGTGTATTATCATAATAATATCCCCCGGGAGTGTCAATCCAGGTGCGTAGT
Source organism: Viscum album (assembly GCA_963277665.1). Taxonomy (NCBI): domain Eukaryota; kingdom Viridiplantae; phylum Streptophyta; class Magnoliopsida; order Santalales; family Viscaceae; genus Viscum; species Viscum album. The sequence goes on from OY728165.1 coordinate 1,531,255,574, forward strand.
AAGTTCCATTGTCCTGTACCTAGATACCTCAGGTCAAGATCAAAACTCTATGTTGGAGTTTTCACTAACAGTTAAATCTGTGCCATAACCACATCCACTAGTAGTATCTAGATAGGGATGTAGTAGTTGGAAAACTAAAAAAATCTCGACATTACAAAAATTTTATGAAGTTATTCTATATTAATCATCAAATTATATCTTAGGGTAATGTTTCTAATCAATGTTTTTCTAAATATATTTTCCATGGTTTGTACTAAACATCCTCTGATACTAACTATAATGCCTAGACCCCAGTTACCCAGAGTCATTGCATTATTACATAACATTGGAATGCTCACAAGTGATCAAGTCCTAAAAGACTAATCAGTTTAGTAGCCTTGGATGTAATAGATACACACATAAGTTTTACATTATATTATGAAATGAAAAATCAATAATGTGAATCCATTTAACACACTCATATCCCTTTTCCTAACCCTACGGGTCAGTCATAATATACTTTTCACTTCCTCAGAAAAATTAAACATAATAAAGTGTTGAACTCATATGCTCTATAAGGATAACAATATAGAAGAAACTATTATAAATAAGAATAATCATTTAATCCAATGTATGAGACTAAAACACAAGCCTTTTAAACATAAAATTAAGCATAATATGGAAAAGATAAATAAAAAAAATGCCATTTACTTATTTTCATGGATATTCTACTAGTTCAATAGTCACATGTAATATCAATATCTAATCTCATAATGATTAAATGCATTATTCCTGACATCTTAACCACAAAGTCAAGGCCTCTTGCCAATAAAATAAATATAAATTTTTTCAAGGCCTTGTGCTATAACACTAGTCTTTCTCATGAGACCAACCAATACATCGAGGGGCTATAGCGGGCCCCACACATCACTTACTATGTCTAATACATTCCTCATATTAAATGGGTGAAACATAATCTAAACATTCTTATTATAACTAGAATACGGAATGTCAATAATTTTACCACAATCCAAGAATGGTATAAAAATAGCACATCCAAAGTCAAACATAACTCATTCATTATAATATGGATGATTGTATTATAATAAATAAATCTCAATCAAGAATAAAATATAATTAATTATATTGACATATATGAAAATAATATTTAAAACTATTTGAGAGAAATATCCCCTTTTTTCTTGAAAACATTTAGAAGCCTCACTATTTATCAATGAAGTAATTTAAAATATATTTTTGAATAAATGTGTACCATAACACTTTGAAATGTTTGAAATGAATTTTAATTTCAAAACATTAAAGTCCATAAATCCTTAAAACCATTTATAAAACATGGACATTAATGAGAATGATTTTGAAGAATAAATCATTAAAACATTTAAATGATATTTTAGTTAAAGGGTTCCTCAAAAAATGATATATGATTGAATACAAATAATTGAAGAATAACATTAATAAAATCATTATAATACCATGGGTATAAATGGATTCATGATATAATTTTTCAAAGGACAGTATATACACCATATAAAAGTGAATTGGCACATAACAACAAAAAAGTCTCGATGGAATGTAAATTGAGATGCAATCCCTTATAAAGACCATATCATTAGATAACATATAAATAAATGACATAATTATGTGTTAAAAATATAAATACATGCAATATTATTGGATATTCAGTGTAAATAAATTATAGGACATTCACACATATTCTTGTAAAAATAAAACTAATTACTTGGATGTTTAACTCAATGAATGGAAATTGAGTTAATATTACCCTTATGAAGTTCATATCCATGAATTGAGAATTTATCAATAGAGTGATTATTTGTATCAAAATAATATCCACACAAATGGGAGTGTAAATTACTACATAAGTAAATAAATAGTGATTCCACACATAATCTTTGAGTAGAATAATCATTAAAGTATCCATAAAACCCAATAAGTGGAAATCAAAATTTGAAATTCACTTACTGATTTGGTAACATAATAATCATACACACCATTAAAGAAGGATCATAAAATGAAGATGTAAATACCTATAAATTAATTTATATTATACAAATAATACAATCATGGGAAGTAAATACACCACAAAAAAGGAAATAGTGGAAAATATAGCATGAGTCTCATAGGAATAACAAGTGATATGAAAACCCATTACCTTGTACTTTTCCTTAGACGAGGGTATGTTAACATCCAGTATAATGGTTAAATAATTGTTAGTAAATTATAAAATAACCACATAAATAATATTATATCATATATGATCCTCTAATATTTCAATCTAAATAATATTTCACTAGTATCATTGTTTCAGTTGTTAAGTGATTCATTTTCCTTCATATGTTTTATTACATAAGACATGTTCATTATTGATTGGATGTATTTTATTCATATATAGAATCATATTAAGTACTTATTATTTAATTTAAATCCTCAAATGAAAATTATTCTTAAAAGTTTACTTTGGGGAAAAAAATATCTTCTCATTATGGAGATGGTAAGTCGTACATACGTACAATCAAAAATATCATTATATTGATGGTGAAATAATATTTAATTGGATGGTATATTATATTTACAGAATCATTAACATTTTATATTTATTATTTACACATCAATTATACTAATTATTATACCCATCCAAATAATGAATTGTTTAATAATAGACTACAACACGACATGTAGATGGCAAGCCGTACGTACGAACGTATGGTGACTTTGTCATTCATAGGATGGATAGAATAATGAATATGGTTGTACCATATTTATTATAACATAAAAGTATGTAAAAGGAACTATATTTATTATTTTTTTATGGAAAAAACAAATACAAATGATGTGGAAGAAGAAAAGAACTTTTAAAGAGGTGATGAAATAATTAACATTTCTCTGGATGATTCCTTTTGATTTGAACAAAGGGGCTCCATAGGTTGGATTTATGATCAAATTATGGCCTATAAGATGAGGTTAGGGTAGTTTGGAGGATATTTGATTATAGGTTGGCTGAGCCAAATGTCTTTGGAGGTGTGAATTTGAGATAAGGGGTAGTACACTTTTATAAGATACTTGAGGGGCACTTTAAGAATAACTATAAATATTAATTTATTATACAATCATTTTCGGTTTCTAAAAACTATATAAGGATTTATTTTGATTCTAAGGTGGGTAAGGGTCGAAATAATCTCAAAAAATATGTTTTAGACAAGTTTAGATCACCATATTAAACTTATCTTTTATATTTAACTATTAGTTAAATAGTTTAACATTTACCATGTCTTCTTGTATTTTTATATTACGTCGTTAATAAACATACAATAAAATTCCAAGAGAACATAAAGTGGATAATTAATGAAACATATAACCTTATCTATGTACTTTGGACTATTATTAGTTTTTTAGGAATATTATAACATTTAATAATATAATATTTGTTTTAAAAACACATTTATGTCAATTTTGACTCTATTTAGTAGTTAGTTTTTTTGAAAGTCATAATAAATTGATTACTTAGAATATAATATGTTGAATAAACTAAAACATGTTATATTCACCTAGAAAATTAGTGTATCTCATCTAAACTGTCAAATTATATTTATTTTAATATTTATAATTTCATTTATTTGATTCTATCATTATTAAAGCAAATACTGCAACATTATTGTGTCATAAATAAATACATTTATTTTATGCCTAAAAATTATAAATAAAATACCATTATGTAGATAATTTTTTAGCTTTCTAATTAATATTTATAGTCTAATATATAAATTATATAACCACAAATAAAAAATGTTTTAGTAAAAGATACATGTTTATGTTATATTTTTCACCCTAAGAAAATTTTGATATTCTGAATTAAAAAATGAAGTATATTTTTACAAATTCAATTCTTAGTAGTTTCTAAAATTAATTTTATTATTTTTCACAAAAGGACATAAAAATTAGTTATTTTAAGAAAATAGTTTTTCTAAATATATAACTATTTTAACAAAACATATACATTTCATTATAATTATTTTTCATTTCTGTGAAAACATGAAAATAAAATTTAAAATTTATTTTTTACTATTCATATTACAATATTTATTTGATAAATAAATATATCATCTAAATAATTATAATACTAATGTATTGTATCATAGAAACTGAATCTTGCATATAACGCAAACCAAATCGGTGTTTTGTGCAATATAAGGTATTAAATTTCATTAAATTTAAAACGTATAATAAAATCATGGGGTGTTACACTATCCCATAATATAAAATTTATGGGATTCCTTTATAGGTATGGCATGTGGTGGAGAGGTTGGACCATAAAGAATACATGATATTATCTAGCCATAACCACTTATATTTTTCCTCCATTTTTTAGATTATATTTTCAATATTCATATTTAAGGACTATATTTTTGCATTCAATCCAAAGGATATCAGGATTAATTTATAGAATCGATTTGATACTCCTGATACAACACTTTCTAACTCATATGAACAAAGTTTGGTTCCATTGTACATCAATATCATCTGCTGGACACTAAATATAGATATGATGTTGAATTTCATGAATTTTATGAAGCAATTTCACTCTTGATCATTGAGTAGGGTATCCTCAGCCCATATATAAAATATGTAGGTAGAAGAAAGGATGTACCTATATTTATTAGCTATAGTTGGGGGATATGGCCCATTAACACACATTCCCTATAAAAAATTTTTCTGGAGTACTTAGCAATGTGTAACAAATCTGGGGGTTGATAGATGACATGTTAATTGATTTTATTTGAGTGAAAATTTTAGGGAAAATTTTCATAGTTATACATCATTGTCATTTATTATTAACTATGAATCCTAATTTGGTGTTAGAGTAATGTTATAGATTGGTGAGTGTTATAAGCGTCTGCATGGAATTAGTTAATAATGGTGGGGATTTATACTTCTGTAATTTGTTTGAGGAGGATTCCATATATTACATATGTATATATTTCTTTCTTCTCATTTGTCCAATCTCGATGAGTCATGTTTTCCGCCCAACGTGAAATTTCATCACTTTTATCTTGATCTAGTGCATGTGTCCCATTTTGGAAGTAGTATTTTATAGGGTCCATCAACCCATGGTGGGTTTTGGCTAATCATCCTCTATGATATCATTGACCAAAGTAATTTCCTTCAAGTCAAAGATAATGACTAGTGATCCCACTCTTCAATGTGTAATACAGAATACTAACTCATGTTGATCAGGAACATCTTCGGCTATGAATACATTTTCTAGTGCTTCATTTTGATAATTTTGTGATCAAGGGAATTGTTGTTGTGTTGGTTCAAAGGAATAATCTACCATCAGTCACCACATGTAACCAATAGAAGGGGAAAATTCTTCCTTTATGATGGAACATAGACCATTGATATATTTGATCACTAGATCTAAATATCCTTTTACATTTACATAGGATATCTATAACATCAAGGAAAGACATCTTCCAAAAATAAGGGCTTATTACTTTAACTCATTATTATTGTAGCCTTGAGATAGTGAGAATGAATTGGGAATATTTTCCATGTCTAGGGAAAGAAAAAAAAATCCCTAGATGAACCCTGTTGAGATTTAGGATTTCAATTATTTTTCCAATTAGGCATCATGAGGCTCTATCAAAATACATCTTCAACATTTATGGAGTTTCATGGTTGTAAAAAAATTCTTAATCTGGAATATTATTTTCAAATGATGTGATTTATGGTGCCGTATGTGCCACTAGGAAATCAGCTAGTAGATTCATTTTAAATGAATTTGACAACATGAATTTAAAGACATATTGTTTCATAATAACCACCCATTAAGAAAAAGCATGGTTCTTATAGAGAGGAAAATAATATATTTTAGTGGGACGATATGAGAGACCAAGTGACATTCATGATGTTACAAGTAATTCATAATCTTTTTCATTCTAAAGATGATCAAGAGACAGATTATCTCAAAGTTAGAAAATTGAGTCTCAATAATTCATTTTTTTCTAGGACATTAGATATTTTTTCCTTGAAATGTAATTTTTTAGAGGTGATAATATAGTGAACATTCCATGAAGGCCATGTATATGAAAAGTGGATTTCGATATACTAGTGGAATCCTGACTATTGGGTGCAATAAATACTCCTATATATTCTCAAAATCTTCTTTTAAGTCCTCATACCATTTGTAGGTGATTCCCTTTTTCATTAGTGTTGTGAAGGGGAGAGGCTTTCTAGCTAGATTGGCTATGAAATGTTGAATGTATGTGAAGTTATCTTAGATATATATTAGTTTAATATTATTATTTGGAGATTAAATTACCATTATTAAAATAATACTTTCTAGATCAACCATGATTCCCTGATGGTGGAGCTCAATGCCATGTATTTTCCTGAAATTACTCTAAATACACACTTCTAAGGGTTCATCTATATACTATTATGATGAATTTTTCTAAAATTGTTTTATTATCAGTGAGGATATCACAAACATATTGATATTTAACCAATATATCATCAAAAAAGCATTCAGTGATTCATCCCAATAATTAATTAATGATATGATTCACGATTCATTAATAATTAAAGACAACATTTATTAATCTGAATGGAATTACCTTATTTCAAAAAAACCCATTAGTCACTTTGAAGGATGTTTCTTCCACCTCCCAATTTTCCATTTTCATTTTGTAATACCATGAATTACCATCCATAAAGGATATGGATTAGAACCCAATAATTTTTTCGAGTTGGAGTTTGGTTATTTGTATCGAGAAATCATACTTTTGGTAGTATCGATTAATGTCCCTGATGTTGATGCAGAACCAAATCGTCCCATTATTTTTTCTGATGGAGATGATGTTGGTAGTAAATTTTCGGTAATTCACTTCTAAAAAAAGCTATAATTGATTAATTTTTCATCTTTAGAATACAACTTGGATGAATGAGAGGGTGGAATTCTTCTATCTACTTGCATGAGACCTCTATATTCATACGAAAGACAAAGATGATGAGTATCCACATCGAGGTGTATCCCATTAATCTCTATGTAATTCTATAAAATTACATATTGATGGGTCTTTATAATTGAAATATAAATCTTTATCTCTTAAAGAGTAATTGAGACACTAATCATTGAAGGTCATTGTTCTTCCTCTATTCCTAGATTCAAATAACTAAGCGCATTGATGGTGGTGGAGCCAACTTCCAAAAATGTTGGAGGTTCATTCCTAAGGTCATCATAATCTAATTACAACTCATTATCTTTAGAGGAATATTTAGAAATTTTGGATAACTTTGGGACATCAATGTCTCCCTCAATATAAGGAAAATCACAAGGAGAAACATTGAATTCTGAAACGAGTAAATTCATTATGGGAAGATCCTTGGAATTATTGTCTTCATTAATGTTGTTATAGGGGTATGAGAGGTAAGGGAACCTGGATTTATAATGGGTGTCCCAGAGGTATTTCAAATATCTTCTATTATCATAAGTGGATTCTTAGATCGCAATAAGGAAGTAGAATATTTTTCCTTTGATGAAGCCACATCATCTAGCTCTATATCTATCAAATGGTCCTTGTCCCATGATGTTTTCTATTCACAATAATTTACTAGGTCTAAATCCACTACCTCAAATAGGTTTAAGGGTAGCACATAGTGAATTTCTAACATGGTCCAGGGATTTGTAGGAGTGGTCCCTAATCCATTGGGAGTGACAACCCCAATGTATCCCCCCATTATTTTTTTTTACTTTATATCTGATATTATATTTCTTCAATATATATATATTCAAATGATTTAATGGGGGTAATTTCAACACATAATATACTAAACATTATGTTAATGGATAATTTTAAACATTTTGAAATACTGGTGGTACCTCCACATGGCTATGAATCAAAGGCCATACTAGTAGGAAAATATATTTTGTGTATTTATAGATAATCACAAAATCATATTTATATGTGATGTCCCTAAATAGAGCCTTGAGTTTGACCTTTATAGGGGTAATTTTCTCACTTTTGTCATACCCTTGAATGGTTAGTTTCATTAGACACAAATCCCCCTCATTATATCTAAGCTTTATGAGGTTCTAAACTATTATGAGGTTGATTGATAAAAATTTATTAACCAAAAAACATTATATTTTGAAATTATCATGATTTAACAAAACATACAACAATCTAATGTGTCACTCGATAGGTTCCTTTTAATCTTTTTTTTATAAATGAGATTTTAATAGAGAAATATCCAATTGGTAGACCTCGATTGTAGAGACTTCTATCTCAGCCTCAATAGGGATCAAGAGGGACTCAATGAATTACTCTATGAGATATTTTAAGAAATGAAGATAATCTAGGATAGGGATTTGGTTAGGGATAGCTACAAAAAACATTCGAAAATAAAATAGATGGGCCAATAGTTTTTCTTCAAATGATGGGGAAGATCATTTTAATTCATCATTAGAGCTGAGGTGATTGTGGTTGATGTGCCTATTGTTTTTATAGAGGTATAAGGATCATCTATTTAAATGGGAGTAAGACACATTGTCCAACCCATTTGTTTTTTATGTTGAAAAAAACACACCCCATTCAGTCAGACATGTAAAATAGATGGGTTGAAATGACTTTTTATGGGATCTAAAGAATCACAATGATTATGTGGGGATTGAAAAACCACATTCCCATGAGTATTGTATATGTATAAAGATTATATATTTATATTACTAGAATATTGGGTCCTTCCAAGATTATTTATCCCCCTATACCCTCAACTTATGTAGCCTTGGCCTCTCCCTCCTAGGATACGTGTGAGGAACTAATATTCGTAGACATATTATTCATAAGATAAGGGGTATATTAAGTGAATGAAATTAAAATAACTATTTAAAATCACATAAACCAACGCGGAATATGTTTGGGGGGTAGTGCACAATCTCTATATACTATAGGAAAGACATCTACATGATTCATATTGTAAATGGGTATTGGATATAACTCTTTCTATGGTGGCTTTTTCGATATATTGTGATAATGTTATCCTCTAGGTGGTACATTAAATAATATTTTCCCAAGTGTTGTTAATAGTTTATAATGTTTCACTATCAGGGTGGCATGAGATTGGTGAACTTATTTCCAAGTTATCAAGTTTTCAAAATTCTATTCATGCCTTGATGTAACTTCTTTCAAACCATCCTCTTCATCTCATTTGGTAATGGTCACATAGGTCATGTGTCCTAGGCCCTTTTGCAGTATCTCCTCTCCTAAACCAAATATGCACCATAAAATTTACTTTAAGAAAAATCAATCCTAAATGATTTTAAAAATTACTCTATAATAATATAAGTAGTAAAGAAGTTTACTGAGGCTCATATCATTGTTATTTCAAGGTTATGGTAGAATGGGAAGGTTATTTTACATTTCCAAATTAAAATAATTAGGGTCTAATTTTTTCTGAAATGAATACACATTGTTCATCATTTCCTCAAATTTTATGTAACCTTGATTTCTTTTATTCTTCTGGTTGAGAGTGATTATATTACTGCTTCCGCGTGATAGGTGCCACTATGAGATTCGAGGCCTTCATGGGTTATGATAATAGTATTTTCTTTTCCATTACATTTTTCAAATTTTGTGGGAGTATGTTGTGATTTGACCCAAGTTCAATTACTGTTTTCTTCTAGTGGTTGGAAGATTTATATAAACCTATAGAATCCACCTGAATATTTCATTGGGATCAAATGTTTTTATAGATCCTCCCAAAGGATCTTAGCATAGTGTTTCAGTAGCTACACATGTTCGGGTAGAATAATAAGATAGTGTGTTAAACCCTTCCACATTTTAATAATGTTAGATAATCTCTCAATTTCACATTGTTTGTAATTTATGAGGTAAAAGATGTTTGTTTTCCTTACCCTAGTGATTAATTTATAATGTAATTTACAATAAAATAATTTTAATCATTTGACAGATCCTAATGGATGTCTATTATAAAAAAATAAAGCCACGCCCAAAGAGATTATTTATAAAGAATAAAAATTTATTATCCTCTTGCTCATATCAAGGCCCCATCATAGGGACACATTTGGATTGAAAGATGATGTGATACTATTATAGGTATCACATTCCATAAATATTTTAGAATATAATATTTTTATAATTTTGTGGGGGATATAGTTTTATCCACCAATTCAGGGTTTGGATTCCTCTCAAGTTTTATAGGATAACACTTCCCCTCTATGGATTCCATTTGATTGGATAAAGACACAACAATGTTGAGGAGTTCTATAGGTACTTATTATGAAACTCCCTATTGTGCATGGAGAGTTGGAAAGGCATAACATGTTTTCCGTGACTATATATCCTTTTGATCCTCAATCCACGAAAGGGTTTTATGGTTACCCTAATGATGGGAAGGTTTTTACTGAAATGGAGTAATTTTTTGTTCATTCTCAACATCCTTGTATATGTAGACTTGTTTTTCGGATCCAGATATTTCGTTATTTTCACGATACACACATTTAAGAAGATGTTTTCTCTCATTATAGGCTAGAGGATGAATATATGTTTATGATAAAATTTAATACCCCATAGGAATATTTTCCCTGATTAATTCCTCATTTATTTATCTATGGTTATATATCTCATTCCCATATTTTTCTTGTTGTTCCTTAGAAGAGGGAATTTCATTCCATTTTGTGGGTGGGTAAAAATTAGTAATTCCATTACTTTTATCATTGAAAACATTACAAAAATGAGGTCATAAATTTTAATTTAGATGTTCTAGATTATAGTTCCACCTCAAATTCAACATATGTGAATCATCAATTTGTGCATCAACAAAAACTACCTCTCAATGTGTTGTTTCCACATTACACCACTATTCATTTGTATCTTGGTTAATAGAATATTCCAAATTTATTGTGATGACATTAACTGAGGAATATTTTGAAAATTTAGTAACCAAAGTAATATCTATGTAATAGATAAATTATATAACTCTTACTTCTCCATAAAGATTTTCTGTTGCGTCCTTCCTCAAGAACATGATCTTATTGGATTGTGTTGGCTCATTAACCTTGTGGTGTTTGAAGATCACTAGTAGAAAACCCCCATATTGAGTTCTATGAACAATAATTTTGATTGAATTTCTGTCCTTGCATCCTGAATAGGCCCCAAATTAAATTGGTGTGTCTCATTATGGGAGGAACAACTGAGATTTTGGCTATTGAAATTTACCTCCTATCCAAGAGTAAACAAATTCCATTTGATATGATGATAAAATATCCCAAGCCCTATGGGATGGGTTTAATATTGGGACTTTTTTGGAACATTATAATTCTATTTTGGAGGATCCAATGACTCTGGGGAAAGTGATTGTGATAAAAACACCAACATCAATCCAGGATATTGTTGGATTGGTACCACCACCAATTTTTCTCAGACCCTTGTAGGGTCGGATGACTTTTACAGTGGAGGTAGTGGTAAAAATTTTTCAAAACCTATATGGTTAGTTTCTTTATAGATAGATATAAAAAATACTTCCATTTAAATTTTATAAATATTTTAAAATATAATAGATGCATGCGTCAGATGAAATGTCTAATTGTAATGGGAGTAACATACGTCCTAGTGATGTCAGACAATCTATGATGTTAGCTTCTATATTATAGATTTATCTACAAATTGTTGACATGACCAACATTGGATTTTTTTGGAATCCCTCTCTCTCTAATCACTGCATCATTTATCCTCAAAGTGGATAAGAATCATTAGATTGGCCAATTGGACTACATTCCACTCAGACCAATGATCTCCCATATTTCTACAAAGTTGTAGGATGTTGAATCCTGAGAGTTTTGATGCCCTAGGGAAGGATTGATACGGAATAACAAAAACTTGACCGACCTCGGATATTGATGTTTTAAGAGGCTTTGATGATCATATACTTGAGAGTTGTTATTATATATAAGTATGTCTACTATAGGTTTTCAATACATATTTATATTCTAGACTTCAATACTATAGAAATTTTGGGAAGGTATAACTAATAGTAGCGAGTGTTTATGACATGGATAAATCCCACATATCTTAAATAGGGGAGGTTTCTATCCATTAACCTATGGAATGATTCCCACATGTTATGACATAACTAGGGAACACAATCCATTTTTAGATAATCTATTTCATAATAATAAAAAGTATATATGGGTCAAAACATTCTTATGATGTTTTTTTCCAAATAAATCCCTCCTTATATGCATGTGAGATTCTTCTTCATTGGAGTCAATTTACACCACCGAGTTAGGCCACATAGACCACATCTCTGGGTCACCTGATGTATAAGGTGATGTGTTGCTTATAGTTGGTAGGGAACTATATAAAGTTAACCCAACTGTTTTGACAACACCCTTATATGATAGTTTATAAGAAAGTGAATGATTTCATTATCCATATGAGATATTTCCATAGAGATGATTTCTATAGTGTATATCAGGATTTGAATCCATATTATCCTTTGGTATAATAAAAAGAGGAGGATTATTGAGGTAGTTATAAACTTATACTTCTGATGAAGAGACTACTGACCCTATATTTTTTGTATATACAAGTTTTAAAACCTCAGAAATGTTGGTATTGAGAAGATCAAGGATACAATCCTCATCTTATTTCTTGATTAGAATATGCTATCCTTCATTTTGGGGTTGAGTAGGTCTGTGATTTTACTTCATGAATGTCTCAATAATAGGTTGATGGTCTTATTTTTTAGTCATTACGAGACTACTTCTATGAATATTCCATAGAATGTCAGTGATCTTCTTGGAAAAGGATATGATCCTTGCATTCTGTGGTTCCCGAAATATGCTAGTAATATATTGTTAAATAAAGTTTATGATCCCTATTAAAATAATATTTCCCCATATAAATATGTTGATAGACCTTCGTAATGGTAGAAGGGATATGATCCTCCTACTATAATGCCTCTAAATGATGCTACTATAATATTTTAATGGAAGGATTTGGGATATGAGCTCGACTCCCGTAAGATACTAGAGTATTCCATGTAGCATTATCGTTAGGGATATGATCCTTCTATGATGTTATTACCAAAATATGACAAAAAATATCAGCATTAGAGGGGGAATAAGCCTAATACCATGAGTTTGGAATGGTCAAATCCCTCGCTTTGATAGGAATGTGTATAGGTCATGATGTGAATATTAAACTACATTGATGGACCCCTCTCAGACTGGGATGTGGATCTGATCCTTTGAGATTTTCTTTACTGGAATATTCCTGTAATCCACTTTTTTCAGAGTAAGAATATATGCATTCTCCAGAGTATCCACCTCTTCAAGATGAACATGGTTATATGATACTCTAGATAATGGGATTAATATTTGTTCATGTATCTATATCTATACTAGTTTTGAAATATTCTAATAGAGTACTTTTTCCTTTTATATAATGAAGTGACACTATAAAAGATTGGGTATAGGGATATAATTAGATAGATGACCAGTTCCAAGAAATACTAGTAGATATCTACAATGTAATAAAGGTTGTAATACCATCCCTACCATCTTTGTACCATCAAAATATGTTGATGGGGTTCATGCATTAGGGTGGGGATTTGTACTTCCCCCATTCTGGATTCCAAACTATGTGAGAATACATTATTTGCATGATTAGGGAGATCAACCTTCTCATTTGACTCCTATAGGATATGTCATTGGTATTCGTCATTGGAAGAAGGAATATGAGCCCACTCTTGTTGATATACTTCCTTCCATGCACTGTGAGGTCTTTTTATTTCCTGATTAAGGATGTCATAAGTGATCACCTGTCATGTAGTGCCATCAGTAGGAGGATGAGGTAAAATAGTTGGATGGAAATAGAGGCAGTGGTTTACAGGAACTCTCCTAGGTATCCTCTGAACTAGATTAGATTCATGGCCAACTACATGATCCAAATTCCTATGTTAAGGAATGTTATGATTGTCATGCTTTGGGGATAAGCTCTCTATATGGTTAGTAGGGGTGATTGGCATCACTATTTTTACCACAACATTCCCTAAGATAATAATTAATGAAATCTTTTATTATCATAGACCTCTACTTACTTCTATGAATAAAGATAACACATTGTCAGTGGTATTCCCATACCATCATGTTTTCCACTTTTTGTAGGATGCGTTGGGTGGGTGATGTTACATTGTAAACCATGGAGGTGGATATCATTTTTTAGGTTATAGAATAGTTTGTTTATGATTAAATGTATTGAAATTATTATTAATTCTATAAGTAAATTTTCTATAATATCAAGGGAATCGATAAACATGGTCACTGATTAGTACATCATTATAATTAAATCACATACTTAATATTACATGCAGGTTGAAAACCCTTATTTATTTTCATTTCCAATTTTCCATTTGGTTCAGTGAGATATATAGAGTGGACCACCTCTAAGAAACCCAATTATATTTAATTAATAGATTTTTTACATTAGAATGAAAATTTTTAATGAAAATGAGAAGAAAAAAAATGACTCGGCCTATGTCAACAAATATTTTTCATTATTGAAATATTTTACGTCAGCTTGGAATTTTTTTCATAAATTTAATGAGGAAAAAATGGCCTAATAAGAGATGGAAAATATATCATTATATAAATGTGAAACTGTTGATTTAGTTCACTATGAGTTCGCCTTTTTTGTTTTGGATAAAGGTAATGTGGAATAAATATCCTGATAAGATTTTTTCAATCTATCCTATTATACATATGAAATGATTGATGCAGTTAATGGATTGACATTACGTTCATCATTATTATTTTTGAAAAAAGATGGGATGAGGCCTAATGTTTGATTGTGGGGGGGGGGGGGTTCAATAGAGTTATGTAGTCTATTCATGTTAGGTTCACCGCTTTGTTTCCAAAATTTACAAGGGCCCCCATATATGAAATAAACTATGATCATTATTTCCAATGTCTGATGTTCATTTTCAGTTTCAAACCCTATGGAACTCATGATTTAAAATTGTTCTAGGGTATGAGGTGTGAGTTACATCCCACCATTTTCATGGGGAATTATTTCCCACTCCGAGACTCTTTTATATTTGTGATATATTCATAAAATATTTTTAAACTACTAGTTTGGGACTTGTAACCCTAACAAAATGGTCTAGTGTTGACCCCTATATATATGGGAGGATTCATAATTAAGGATTCTATCTATATGTATAAGGTATTTAATACTTATTTCCCATTATTTATTCAAAGTGTGTAATTTTTTATGATTCCAAGATGCATTACCAGTCACTCTATAGTTCATTTTCATATAGGAAAGTGGTTTTTTTCTTCTGAAATTGGGATTAAACCTTCATGATCTGTTCTATATCTTCTATTTGAAATGGAATCGATACCCATGTATTTCATATAGTCACATTCTGTATATTTAAATATATATATAAATGAGGAATGTTATATTATTTAACCATCATGTATGGAATTCAGACCTTATAAAGGATTCCTACATATCCTTCTTAGAAGAGGTATTATAGTTTTTGATGTTCACTTAATTTTTGTGGGGATCACAGTCCAAGGTTTACTAGATTGGGGGGTTTTATATTGTTTGTGGTATGATTTCTAAAAAACCTTTTTCTAACATGAGTAATTCATTGATTGAGAAACAAGAGATATAAATTGTTCTAATAAAGTTCATATTGATATGGTACTGACACATTAATGCAAAATTAATGGATTGAATGCTATGGATTTTTGGCCTTGGGAAGGAATCCTATGTATTGTACTTATATTTGGAATCAGATAACTCATAGTTATATTGTATTCCTAATCTTCTGATGGATAAGGAAAAATATTATACCTACTAAAGGTATTTACTATGAGATAAATTAAATGTAATGTCGATGACGTATACCAAAGTGGATTCCCAGGAGAAATATCTATCCCTTATCCTCTAACAGACAAAGATTAGGGACCATGAGGGGTTTTCTAAATATTTTTTGAATATAATGGGGGTAGCTTGACACAAATCTAGTCATATTACTAAATATATCTTATCCCATCATTTTAAAATGGTTTTAAGTTACAATTATAAGATTTATTACAGGGAAAAGAAGATATGTATAATGATGTTTATCCCATAATGATAACATGTCTATGTTTTTCAACATGACATGTATCAGAATGCCTATCTGATAAGGATGACATGCCTAAGGAGGTATTCTTGACGTTTTTGATGATGTGTGTCAAACAAAGATGAAAATTACGCTGGTTTCTTTTTCACATGTTTGAGGATGTCTGTCAAACTAGGCTAGAATGTTTGAGGATGCTTGCATACCAATAATAAGGTTTTCTACTTAAAAAATCATAGGATTCCTACAAAAAAAAATGTATGTTTCTAATTTCTAAGGATTTTTTTATAGGTATATTATATCTAGAGGTTATTGTTTGAACAATATGGCACGTAAAGATTCCATTTAAATATTTAGCTGACATGTCCAGAGGACATTGTGTTATCTGGATGACATGTACATAAGACTTTTATGGATCAAGACAACATGTCTAGAGGTCATCACATGATCAAAATATCTTTTCTATAGGAATTCACATGAGCTGGATTACATGAAAATGTCCTTCACATGATTTTGAAAACATTTCAGGAGGACATCATGTGATCTAGATGAAATTTTAAAAGTACGTCTCATGGTAAGGATTAAATGTCAATAGGACTTGGTTTGAACATGCTGGCATGTATAGAGGACTACACAATATCTGGATTACATGTATGGAGGATTTCTCATAATCTGGATGACAAATCCAAAGTATATCTATGTAATTAATGAATTGATCATGCGAAGAACCTTCCCCTTTCACATGAAAAGAAACGTATTCATGTTCAAATGAAACTTCCATCACTTAAATTCTTTATCGCATACATTCATAAATGTTAATTATGAATTTTTCTATTGAGGAATCTTGTGATCAAGAAAACACGTTGAATCTCATTCATGTTATCTATCTAGTAGACCATAGGTCCATCATGTGATCAAAGGTATCAACATATGAATAAAATAAACACACTATGTAATTTATTAAGTCATTAAATATTCTAACTTTGTGGAATACTCTTGTGATTATACCCTCCTATGCTCTAGAGAATCTATTAAGATATCTTCATGTGTTCTCCTCCCTTATTATATTATGAAATTAGGGGGGTATTTTATAGGCATCGACACCCAAAATCTACATATCATTACGCGACGCTTAAATATCATATGTGGACTTCAATTAGTAGAGGTGGCGTCTAGTCACGCGGTTCGCATGATTTAGCCATGGTTCATAAATGATGAATTAGTTCCTTCAAGTAATAAAAAACAACAATATCACTCCATTATTACCATATTTATTAAAATCATGGATTGTCAATGGGGTTTTACATGATAAATCCAAAATATTGAATGACCTTGGCGAGATTAGGTTGATAACATTGAGAGTCATCATGAAGTTAGGTCACCTATCAAAGAGGCATTCATGTTACTAAGGAAGGATTTTCTAAGTGTCTTTGGGTGATAATTATTAGATCATGTGAAGCATGTAACTATGTTTCATGAAAATTTACCTAACCTCCTTCACAAGAAGATTCAATATTTTTCATATTTTATTTGATGAATCTTATGGAATTCTACCATTGATTATCCAATAGGGTGTCACATGATCAAACAAATGTGTTTGAGGCCCATTGTATGATGAAGGTTACATATCCAAGGGCTTTTGCGTGATAAGGAAAATATGTCTCTAGGGATCTCACCTGATATTTAGCTGACCATGATAATTGTTTAATCCTTTACCATTAAATTCAATAAAAAACAATTTTCATTAATATTTTCTCTTCTTCAAAATTTATTTTAAGAATAACTTGTTTGGTCATCAAGAGTTTCTTCGTGATCATGACGCATGATCAAAAAGGCTCCATCAAACATAAATCACATCATAAGTTGTGTTTTTTTGATGTGGATTTGCTTAATCAGAAGGACTCTATAGAGTGGTTTCATGTGATCATGAGATAGATAACGTGAAGCACATGACCCCATCTCATGATTATTTAAGAAATACTAATGATAATAGAATAAGTTACCATTAATGATCAGAATAAGATTCCCCACACCTAAAGTAGAAAATGTGTGTTTCCTTGTGTGATAAGAATATGATACGTGAGGTGAATAGAATTAGATTCCATACATATTGAATGTATGTTTCCCTATAATGATCATGATATGACCCAAGATTAATAGTTGATAATCCTCATTCTAGATTCACAATATTCCATAATAATATCAAATTTGTAAGAGTTTCATGGATTCAAAATGTACACAACACCTTCACAAATTCCATCCATACCCAACATCATCACCATCTGTGAAAACCAAATGCCACTCTACCATGGAATCAAGAAACATAAATAATAAATATCTCTAAGAATATGGAACCAATAATGACATTTGTGAAAATATAATAGATCTAGTAGGGAGGCCTGGAAATGGGGATGAGTTTCAAGGAATAACCCATGGGAGTAAGAGATGATATCTGATCACATAATTCTAATCATGGAGCCAATGTAATCAGCCTTGTTGGTGTATATTAACTAACATTGGAATGTGTGAATTTTGTAATGACCATAGTGTTTATATCTAGTAAAAGTATGAAAATAAATCTATAAAGGCACACTAGATGTATACCCTAATTAAATCATCGGGAACCTATATAAAAATTTTTCTACATAACATCATGATCTATATTGTTAGAGTATTTTAATTTCAAAAATTAAATTCAAAACAACAAACAAAATTTTATCTTACATTAATTAAAATAAATTCCATAGATTGTACTTTATAAAATCTCTTCAATTATATTCTATTAGAGTCATTTATGTCTGATTAATAATAATAAAAATTGTTATATGAGTTATAATGATATAATATTTAATGTAACTTGTAGTTTTTCAAACACCATGAAGTGGTATGTATTTAAAATACATACTTTGAGATTTTATTTATTGAGACAATGTAATTATTCACAAAATAATATTCCACAGTGTATCTACTGTTCTAAATATATTTTATAAATACCTTCTCCATGTCTAGTTGTGAATTTATCTCCAATTCTAGAAAACATAATGTGAAATATCCCTTTCTCCATGGCACATATATTCCTAGGTGAACATATTACAGATGGATTTTGAATTCTATAAATATCTTCTACTATACCTTTTATGGGCCAACCAATTTTTATAGAGATTTTTCCCATGAGAAAGGACAAGTATTTTAGCTTAGATGATAGATCCTCAATGTTTTATGTTAATATGTTTTATAACTATCTTCAACATTCCTAGTGAAATGAAATTCATTCTAGTTTCAAATTTCTCGATATTTAGTGATTTAATGTGCCAAATTTGACTACCATGACATCAATAATTTTTACAATGGACCTCATTTTCAATAGGGATATTTCCCTTCCAATAATGATTCCTCTAAAACATGTAAAAGGTACATCTTTCATACAAAAAACCTTCGAGGATAAAATGTTATTATAACTCAAAATAATGCTTCACTATATCAATTGAAATATTCATTAATGAATATAAAGACTTATCATGATAGGTCCCCAAAATTTGATACTAGGTATAGTGATTTTCAACATCACTAATATTCTAGATAGCTCTCTAAACTGTCGCATAATCTAAAATATCAACAGAAACATCCAATTGTATCTTAAATTAACAATAAATCCCATATATATTACATATTGTTTCAATAAAATTATATCCTTTCAAATGATGCTAAATGTATTTATATGATATGTTAATTTGATTTTGATTGATTATTGTTTTTTCATGGATTATACCTTCCAAATTATTATTGATTGAAATTGTTTTGATAAATCAAAGTTTTTAAATAATTGAAATATTGTTTAAATAAAATATTGGGATTTGATTATTGTAATTTTGGGTTATTATGTCTTTTTTATTGATATAATGTTCAATGATTTTGATTATTTTATTAAATTATATTTTTTATATCAAGAGAATTGGTTTGATATTTTAATCAGGGTTGGATTTAAAATATTTTATTTGATAAAAATATTTTATTGGATGGAAATGTTTTGTAAAATAATTTGGAAGGACATTGATTTTTGGGAATATAAATGAAATAAGTGAATGTGAAATAGCTATAACTACATGGAAATAAGGATGGATGGTTCAGATTAAATGGAAAAAAGTATTATGTAAAAAATGGTTTAGAAGGACCAAGATGTAATGGAAAGAACATTGAGTGTATGTTTGGATGGAGTATGATCCATTGAGAATTTAACTATGATCATTATTGGATGTATAACTGTAAAAATTTAACATGATGTCTCTATTTCGATTTTCATTATATGATTTGGACATAATCCATAGGATTTTAAGTACCCCAATACTAAAGGAATTGTTGGATTTCATCCTAAAGATAAAATATTTGTTTTCTTGATTGTGTTTGGTGTATATTAGATGAAGTGATTGTTCCATGATAAAATTTATTAATTCACTTAATGAAATTGGATTCCATTCTTCAATAATATACCATATAAATGTGAGGATAGTGGTAATGATTCTCAAAGTAATTCAGGATAAGTGTTGATGGAGAAGGAAAATTGCATTCAGAATTTAAAATGTGATGAATGATTAACTGATATTACATGCCAAAGTCTTATGAAAATTTGATTTTATGATGTTGATATTATTTTAAAAAATAAAGTACATTTGAAAAGTGTCTTTCAATTTATATTCCAAAATGAAAAGGATAAATAAATGAAGATTAATATGAAATGAATTTTTTAGAGGATATTGAGTTTTGTCATTGCATTGGATTAGAGTTGGATTTATGACATATGAGATTTTGGAAAAATATATTTAGTTGACTATAAAAAATATATCCAACTCCAAAGATAACCAAGGACCCCTCTACCACTCATGTGGTTCCCAAGGTGCCTAACACATGTAATACGTTGAGCATTCTTACAATGGGAGTGGTATGAATGATTTGGGATGTGTATTGGATTGAAATTGTGTGTGCTGGTTTACACGCATGGGGTTGGGATAGATATTGTTTCTTGGCATGTTGGTTAGTGTGGGTCTATGTGACCCATGTGGCTTCTGTGAGTAGTGATGTAGGGTTAAATCACTAGTTTTTAACTCCAAGAGATGGTGAAATGGATCAATTAATAATGGATCACTCGATTGAGGTATATATTGATGTGGGGGAGTAGAATTATATTTACTGTTCCTTCAAATTAAATCATAGAAACATTTTAACCATTTCACAATCAATGTGATCTGAGTCATTCAATCACTTCTAAGATCTTCCTCCACCTATATACTTTGAGGATTCAGTTTCACACTATATTATCCACCAATAATCAGCATTGGGATAATTCTCATACACATACATCAAAATAAAGTCATCTTAAAATTTAAAATGAAGTCACGCAGACCATTAAAGAGAAAAGGACGCCCAAATAACACATCACATAAGATATTCATAAATAAGAACTCGAGTGTGATATCTCATGTTGTAACAATGTATTTAGATGAAGTATAAGACTAATTTCATTTAAAATTATTATTGAAATATTATGTTCATGTAGTTTTATTTACATGAATATGAATTAAGTGATAGAAGGTAGAGAGTGAGGTGTGTCTGAAGAACCATTATATGAGAAGATGATATTCTTGCATTCTGGATGAAATGATGTGTCCTATGAAGAACAATGAGAGTTCATATATCAATTGGAATGGATGAATGATAAAGAAGATATTATTAATGATCTTATGCAGATGATTGTAGAAGTCAGATCCACGTAACTAATTTTCTACATAAACTAATATCTCATATAGTTGTATTTATTGAAGAAAATCATATATTTTTTTTTAATGGGAACCATGTACCTGATTCATTAACATATAGGTTCATGAAACGTAGTCATTTTTAGAAGATAATCACAATACTTATTATCTAATTAGGTTTATGTTGTTATTTACACTATGAAAGAAATTACTTGAATTAATGAAAATTAAATCTCCCTATTGAATCTATGTGAAATAAGTATTTGATAGTGTTACTTGTTTTTATATACCACATACTTAAATGGTTCCTGATTAGTCATGATATTTTAAAGATAATATTTTTTATAAACATGGATTTTAAATACTATATATAGGGGGAGTCAGTTATGTAATGAAATCATATAGAGTCATCTTGGAAATTATGTATCCAATCCAGCACAAGAAGATACCAAGAGTTGTGGTATTAAATCTGAAACCAATTTTATTGAGAATAACTGATTTAGTTTTAATATTGTAGTATAAGTGGGGATAAACCATTGTTATTAAATATATTCTACTCCCATGAGTTGTTGTTAATGACATTAAAAATAATTTTGAGAGAGAGAACACTATAGGAAAAATCCAACATGTTTGATTCATTCATATGATAGAGAGAAACACAAAATTTTCTTATTACACAAAGGAATAAAAAGGATATTCCATCCATACTTATATTTTTAAAATAAAATAGAATGTTATTTTATTAATTCATGAGAATATCTTACATAATAAACTATGAGTATAGAAAAAGGTATTATGCCTAGAAGAAGAAATTCTACTATAAGAGATTTATCTTCCATAGTTAGAAAAAGGGAGTGGATGTCACATATTATTTGGGAACTCAAAAAAGAATAATGATATTATTTTGAAAGTTATATATTGTGAACAATAATTTAGACTATATTGTTTGAATATATTATAAACATAAAATTTAGGATGAGACAATAGTAGAAGGAATAATTTCCTTTTCATAGTTGCACTAAGGCAACTGGTAATTTATAAGTTGTCAGAAATATTTGAGAAAGGCAAATAGAATTCATAAGGTACTTTAATAAGTACACGATCCAATAAAATTTAAGGAGCTCAATGAGTAAGATCAATAAATTTATAGACAGTGGATTAAGCCTTAATGAAAGGAGGATGTGTCTCTATTGGATCTTGGAGAAGGAGAAGTATCTTGTGGAATTCAATAGTAGAATATTCTAGTGGGAATATAGAGGTGAACAATGTGGATTTTGGTAATAATATGGTATGAAGTATAAATAACCTCCTATGAGGATTCAGGGGAGGCATTGTGAGATTCTATATTGATCATTTTAGTTGATAATAATATTATAGTAGAGAATCATATTGGCAGGGGTAACAAATATGGAATGAAATATGTCTTTGTACCGAACCTTGTAAATACTCTATGTTGTGCTCTATCATATTATTTCAAAATATAAAGTGATAATATGAGATATCACAGAGTGGATCAAGAACCATTAAAATTTATAAATAATGAATTCAAATGAAATAATTCTTAAAAAGTAAACCATTGATCCACCCAAACCACCTCTCAGTGGTCAATACGACCTGTGGAACTAAAAGTTGAATCAGAGACTAAGATCCCACTACAGATTAATTTGAATCATTATGATGTAAAGATTTATGGAAATGATTGATCTACCTCAGATAAAGATTTCATCTAAGACTCAATAAAAATGAAAGAATACATATTCACAGATCCTGAAAAAGAATAATGCAGTGATGTCAGATACATCACCCTCTAAAGGTAATTAATGTGGTATGTGTTGAAATAGTTATTTTTATATGATTCATCTAATGATGGTCATTGAAGAAGTTATTATGCTATTTAATTTATTGATGTTAATTATGAATTCAATTAAAATCTAAAAAAGTTTCCCCAAGAATTGAAAATTTATTTTGATGGACATTTTTAGGGACTTCAGGATAAAATATCATACTCAAAGAAGAGGCTAATGTTGTTGAATAGGCATTTTCTATGATGGTTAGAATATAAAACCCTCTCAAAAAACATTTTAATCTAATGAAAGAAGAAAATTTCCTTTTTATAAAAGGATATGTTGAATCTATTGAATAATATCAAGTAAGGGTTTGTGAAAAATAACTCTATTAGATTGTATTTTTAGAATCATTCCATGTATTTGAAAAATATCAAAAAGTTACTAAGGTTATAAATGAATCTCAACATAAGGATAATGATAAAAGGATAAATTATATTGAATCACTATTTCAAGAATATGATGCATTTATTGAATTTGGTATTGAGAAAATGAGGAATTACTCAAAAGATAATGTGGAAGTTTCTAAAGATCAAATTAATTCCCTCAACATGAGATGTATTGAATTGAAATTGTGATTGGTAATTTTGAAAAAAATTATGTTCACACTTCATAGTAAAGGAATATTTTGTAAACTCAAAGACATTTTTCATTGATTTATTTTAATATTGATGGACATAAATCATATAATATGATGATAATTACATATTATCAGTGAGTGGTAGCTTGTGGATCTTTCATATGAGATTCCTTTGGAGGTGCATGACAAATAGGGGAAGAAGATTCTTTCTTCTATATCTATTACATCTAATCTAATGGAACTATATGAATGGGGCAGCTATTAAATTCTGAAGGCCTAGTCCTACAAGAGAGTTTGTTAGGAGAGGACCCTACTCTTGGGTGGACCGTAGGTTATGATGATAACTTGTGTTTTCATGGAAGTGTATGGGCGTCATCATACATACATGAGGAGTTGATGAGGGATTTTCATTCCTCAGTTTGGGCAGTTCATCCTGGTTTCACAAAGATGTACTAAGATCAACACTGTCAGTATTCGTGGCATGGCATGAAGAGGGATGATTCTGGTATTTATGAGATGTTCCACCTATCAGCAGGTGAAGGCATAGCATCAGCGACTAGTAGGTATTTTACAATATTTACCCATTACTGAGTGGATGTGGTATGATGTCACGATGGATTTTTTGATGGGTTTACGAAGGATTACTTGAGGGAATGATGTAGTGTGTGTTGTTGTTGACAGACTCATGAAGGTTCAAAAATTCTTTCTGATGAAGGAAACCATCAGTGTTGATGAGTTTGGAATGTTGTACATCCAAGAGATTGTACATTTTCATGGGGTTATGCACTTTATCATTTCAGACAGGGATTAATTTTTTATTTCTTGTGTTTGGTAGGGTCTATAGAGGGATTTGGGCACACATGTACTTTCAAGTACATCATACAATCCCCAGATAAATGGAAAATCTAAGCACACGATTCATGTTTTGGAGGACATGCTTCAAGCATGCATCCTTGATTTTGGGGGATCTTGGGAGAGACATGTACCCCTAGTGGATTTTGGAAACAATAATAGTTTTTAGGTGATGATTCAGATGTAACCTTATGAGGCTTTGTATAGTTGGCTATGCCGATAACCCCTATGTTGGCTGGAGGCAATAGAGGAAGCTATGCAGAGACCTCATCTTATCTTGGAGTCTAATGAGCATGTGGAGTTGATTGAGAAGAGGATGGATACAATATTGTCTTAAAAACAATATTATGTTGGTCGATTGAGACAACCTCTAGAGTTCAAGGTTGGAGATAAATTTTTATTATGTGTCACATTGAGGTTGGGAAAAAGGAGGATTAAGAGACAGGGGAAGCTTTCACAGAGATATGTCAGGCTATTTGTGGTTTTGGAGGGAGTCAGGCCAGTTCCATATCAGTTGTAGTTACCTCAGAGGTACTAGTCTATGCACAACATCTTTCATGATTTTCATATACAATGTTACTTTTCATACCCGCCTCACATTTTTTAACCCGAGGAGGATGAGTTGGAGTTGGATGCATGCATTGAGGATAACCCTATTCAGATTTCCGATCACAGCACAAAGGTTCTATGTGTCCGATCTATTTTTATTGTATATGTGTTATTGTAACAACCCAAAATTTTGATTAATTTTTCCCAAAAATTGTGTTATATTTTATTTTTTACTAAACAAAACTATATACTATAATTAATGAAGTGAGTATAATTAAAATAATAAAACTGGGTTTCAACTGTTATATGACTGTTGGTCAATATGACCGTTGGAAACTAATATCTTAACATTATGATTATTGTTTATAAATACAAGTGATCATGGTTAATTAATAAAAAAAGAGGAGTCAATGACCTCATCTAGTAGACTCAGGCCATACGAATTCCATCTATCAGAGCATGGGAAGGATGTTGCATCGCTAGGCTTTGCTTTGGACCAAGCCCTAACAGAGTTTCAACATGTGAAGCTTGAACGAAATCTCCTACGAGATAATTTCATGAAAATAGAAATCACCACCCAAGAAATGTTGTCTGATCCCCCACAATATTCTATCACTATAGAACACCTTAAACTTTTGTCTTATTCATGTGTTTTAAGGGACTTTGTAACAAGGCCTTAGTTACTCTATGTAAATCCTTTTGTAAAAATAAATTTTTTGTTTCTTCTTATGTTAATATTTGTGAATTTATAATGTTAAAATAAATATAGGATGAATTTATATAAGTTCCCTATTATTGCAGAATTTTGTAAAAATGGTATTCGATATTTTTTTTATATTTAAAAATAATTAACAATGTGAAATGATTTTCAAAAAATTGTCTTCTACAATTGTGTTCACTACGAAATTTAGAGTGTAATAAGATCAAATTAATTTTGGGTGAATGGAAAATTATGAATAATAATATTAAAATTATGAATAGTAATTTGACCAATGGAATAATAACCTCGCATAATAAAGTATAAATATATTTTAGTCATCTTAATTAGGTAATGTGATATAATGGCATAAGTAAATAACTATTTCAGAATTTATAGTTTAGTATTAGTTTTTTCCAGGTAAAGAGTGTTTTAAATATCTCATAATTATAAAATTATTTTAATAAAATGAATTTCAGTTTTGAATTCAGAGCATCTATAGTAGGTTAGGGTTAATTTATGATATTTTTATAATTTTTTTTGTTTTTGAGTGAATAGTAAAAATACAGTTTTTAGTTTCGGTGTGATTAATGACATTATTAATGATGTAATAATGATGTAATAACTCTGGTAGACTCTTGAATAGTAATATATTTTATGAGGTGTCCCAATTGGACATTAACATGGAAAAATACCATGGTAAAGGCCATTTTTTTCAAATACCACCAATGAGGTTTTCCTTGGAAATTAATAAAATATTCCATCACTGTTGCTATAAATACCAAGCCATTCCTTAATTACTATCATTCCAAAATCCTCCTCAATGAATATATGGCCTTTTTACCTCCTATGGATTCCTCCCAAGGATCCCTCATCCCTCCCAAGGTCCCACGATTTGATCTATCAATGTTACTCTTCAAGGAAAGGGAACCTTTCACCCTCCTCTTTTAAATCATGACTTCATTTATGTTATGTATTCTAGTTTCCATATTATTATGTTGGGGTATGTTTTTTTGTATCATTAATTATATACATTTTATTTACAATTGATTAGATACTCTTTCCACTCTCATCAATTGATTTTATGAATTTTTATGTGACGCCATTAGGTTGCTGAATTTTTTGTAAAAGAAATCACATCTTCTCTTTTCTTTCAAGTTTCCTTTTCATATGGTATGACATTAAAATATCCATACCATGATATTATTTATTTATTATATTGTACACATACTATATTATAAGTTATTTATGAGTGGTTTACTCTTGTCCCCTGTATTTTTAATGTTTTATAAACCCATGTTATATAGCTGTTATGCTGGATAAATTTCTTCTCAAAATCTCTCCCTCTTTTTTCTCAAGAAATTATCTTATTTTATTTATGTGAATACCTTGACATGTTCCATTTCAATGGGTATTAATAAATACATAAAAATATACATTTGATTCTGGAATTGAAAAACATGAAACCCTAATTCATTTTCCATGGTTTATAATGACATAACGATACTGTTTTTAAGTACTTTTAAACCATCATGATTTTGAAATGAAAACCATTTATTTTATTCACTTTGGGTTACTTATGAAATTTTTGATTATGATATATGTAGATCACATTAAAATAAATACATATTAAGGGTGTACCCTGATATCTCTTCCATGTATTGGGTAATGAATTTAATCTCTAGAGATGATAAGTTTCATGATACCATGGTGAATAACCATGGTAAATTTTATGACACCTTGGGGATGAACAATGGTGATATGGTCATTAATGTCTAAATAAAATGTTGTAGACGCATTTTATAGTTATTATTAATGTTATTATTTCTATGATATTCCTTTTTAACAATAATTTATGATATCCCTCTTGTACTTATTGATATCACTCAAGTTTACATGTAAACTGTTTCACTTGTTTTCCTTATTGGGCTTTCTGCTCATCCTTTGTCTTGATGTATGTATCCAGGTTATGAGATGCAGTAATTGTACTTAGGGTGAGGATATAATTAATCCTTACATGTGTATTAGAGTAATTGTTTATGTTGTTTTCATGTATATTGTTCTTGATTTCCCAGACACTAGAATTTAAATATCCTCTGTTTGTAAAATGTAATTAAAAGTAATATAATAAAAAGGCGAGATGTCATAGTTGGTATAAAAGGATAGTTTAGTTATTTGTCTAAATTAGGATATGAAAACATTAGAAAGAACCTTATAGATATTTTTAAATATAGAAAAAATTTCTAGTATTTTGGTGATATTTTTAGTAAGTTGTTTCTGAAAATATAAATCCATGTTTGGATACAAACAAGTATTTGGGGCTTTGGTATAGATGTACCTATGAGTGAATACTATGAGAATGAGTTTCAGGCTTGACCCGTGGTATCCCGGTACATGAAAATGATCCTTTCTTAAATTCTAGTTTGACACTCCTGGGGGATAAGTTTGATTAATCATAAGATTTTTATGATTCATTATGAAGGATTTATTGAGAAATGTAATTGTTTAATAATGATGTTTTAAGAAATAAAATCCTTTATAGTTAAAAGATTCATTAATGAAGTAATATTCTTACTAAGGTTTTATTATTTTAGAAAATGGTGAAAAATTGGAAGAACCATGAAAATAGTGATTGTAATGTAGAATGCATTGATGACCCTATGATGGAAGCCCTGATGGAATCTTCCCTGAGAATGATAAACCAACTGAGTCAAGTTATGGGAAATAACACGAATCATGATGAGTGTATGATCTCACCAAGAAGGGAATAACATTCTGTTGATTCCTTTATGCATCAAAAATCACCAAACATCAATGGATCTACTAACCCATTGATGACTAAATAGTGGATCAGCACTATCAAGAAGATATTTTCTATACTCCGATATTCGAAACAAGAGAATGTCACCCTAGATATTTTCTGATTAGAGGGAGAAGCTGATTAGTAGGGTGATGTAATTAAACACACAAAGTCAAGAGTGGAGGTTTAAGATATGTAGTGGGAAGAGTTCAGAGTGATATTATTTAGTAAGTATTTCCCTCATTCAATGAGAACAAAAATGGAGAAGGAGTTTCTCAAGATGAAGCAGAAGGAGAATGAATCTGTGGGACGCTATGAGATGAAATTTACAAGACTTTCACGTTACACCTATATATTTGTAATGGATCCAAATGGTAAGGTGGATAGATTAATCGATGGATATAGACGTCATCTATGAAAACATCTAGCCAACCCAAAAGATGATAGCTATGATAAGATCTTGAAAAGTGCAATGAAATTTGAACTAGAGTTTGGTCAGACGAAATGGTCTCATAAATCCGATGACAAGAAAAGATAGATGGATCCATGATTAAGGAATAATTTTTATGAGAGAAGATGAGGAAAGAAAGTGCAACGTCCGACATGTAATAAATATGGGATGAAGTATTCGGGGAACTTTCTTCTCGAGAGTGTGAAGTGCTACAAGTGTGGAAGAGATGACCATATTGTGTGGAATTTTCATAGTGAGGTAAATCCTCAACTTCGCAACACTAATGACAAGGGGATGATGATGTAGGTCGTACCTGATATCCAATGATGTATGTGTGGATAACTTGGGAACTTTTCCAATCACTTTCCAAATCCAAGGGCAAGGGAGGGGAATCACCATCAGCCTCAGAAAATGCCAAGGGAACAAGTTCGAACTTTTCCAATCACTAAGGATGAAGTTGAAGTGAAAAATGATGTGGTGACATATAATCTTGTTGTTATCTCAAAGCTATAATGCACTTAATTTGATTATGTTTCTACACATTCCTTTATTTACTCCATGTTTGCAATGAATTTAGAATGAACCACTGAATTTCTAAAAGTAGAGTTATCAGTCAAGATTCCTGGTGTGATTATCCAAGCATTGTATGTGTTTAGAAACTCTAGTATTTACATTAGTGATAAAAATATTATCGCAAATCTACTGGTCATTCCCATGATGGAATTAGATATTATTTTAGGGATAGACTGGATCTCAAAGTATAATGCAATGATCAAATGTAGAAGAAAGGAAATCTTAGTAGTATGGAATGGAAAACATATAGGTTTCTTCCAAAGAGAGATATCTTAACCTGATCTTTTTCTAGAAGAACCTATTATATCCTATTTATAGAGTTGATCTATGAAGAAGAAGAATGAAATGAGAGTATAATGATCGAAAATTTCCCCATCGTCTAGGAATACATTGATGTATTTCCTAAGGAGTTACATGGACCTCCCCCAAAAAGAGATCTGGAGTTCTCCATTGAACTCTTACCTAGATATCATATGATATCAAAGACCCCATATAGGATTGAAAATGTGGAGCTAGAGGAATTAAAGAAACAACTAAATGATATTTTGGATAAGGGGTTTATCTGACCTAGTGTGTCTCCTGGAGGAGAACCTATTCTCTTTGCGAAGAAGAATGATGTATAAATGTGGCTATGTATTGATTATTGAGAACTAAATGGGATCACAAAAAAGAACAAATACCCTCTTCCAAGAATTGATGACTTATTTGACCAACTTCATGGGGCTCAATTCTTCTATAAGATTGATCTTCGATCTGCTTATTATCAATTATAAGGTGAAGAAAGAAGATATTCCAAAAAACGGCCATTCGAACAAGATACGAGCGTTATGAGTTTTTTGTTATTCCCTTTAGACTGACTAATGCACCTCCTGTTTTTATATATTTGATGAATAGTGTCTTTAAGGAATACCTTGATGACTTTTTGGTAGTTTTTAATGATGATTTTTTGATATATTCCCAAATTTGTGAGGATAATGAGGATCATCAAAGGGTTACTTTTCAAACTATACAAAAGGAGAGGCTTTTTAGAAAGTTCAAAAAATGTGAATTTTGTTCTAAACATGTTGCTTTATTGGAGAACATTGTAATCAATTATGGAATCACAGTTGACCCTGAAAAGAAAATTTTTGTAGAGGATTGGCCTCATACTACAATAATAATTTAGATTCATAGTTTCCTTGGATTAGCAGGATATTATAGGAGGTTTGTGAAAAAAAATTCACGACTTTCGATTCCATTAACAAAGTTTACCAGAAAAGGGGTTATGTTCATCATGACAAAAGAGTGTGAGGAATGTTTCCAAGAGCTAAAGAAGAGATTGGTTACTGCACCTGTGTTAACTCTGCCCTCAATAAGGGAAGGATTCATTATTTTTAGCGTTGCGTCTTCAAAAGGGATTGGGTGTGTATTTATGAAAAATGAAAATGTCATTGCTTATGCATCTCAGCAGTTGAAGAATCATTAGAAGAACTATCTTATGTATGATCTGGAGAAGGCTACGGTCGTTTTTTCTTTGATGATATAGAGGCACTATCATTATGGGGAGAAATGTGATATATACAAAGACCATCAAAGTTTTATGTATATTTTCACACCAAAGTAATTGAACATTATATAGATGAGGTGGTTGGAACTTCTCAAATACTATGATTGTTCAATTCATTATCATCCATGAAGAGAAAACAATGTTGCTAATACATTATGCATAAAAGACCTAATTGTTCTTTCCATGATGAGGATTCAAAGAGATACTTTGATCAATGACCTAGAAAAGATAGACATGGGAATTATAATGGAAAGTAAATCATGATCCGTATCCCAATTGATTTCTCAATCATCATTACTAGAGAAGATTAGAAAAGATCACAAAGAAGATCCATTATTACCAAATAAGTTTAAGGCTGTGAAGGATGTGATGCTTCTTGAGTTCAATATTAATCAAGAAGGGGTAATGAAATTTCGTACAAGACTATGTGTTCCATCTATTTTGGAAATAAATAACGAGTTGATGGATGAAGCTCCTAGATCTACGTTCTCTATACATCCTAGGAGTTAAAAATGTATAGAGACCTTTGTTATCATTATTAGTTGGATAATATGAAAAATATGACTGCTGACTATACTACAAGGTTGTCGGTATGTTATCAAGTGAAGGAAGATCGAAAACTTCCAAAAGGGGTGTTACAAACACTACCCATACAAGCATGGAAGTGGGACAATATCACAATGGACTTTGTAACTGGTCTCCTGAGAACATCTAGAGGAAATAATGTGATATGGGTTATTGTGGACTATCTCACCATGAATGCCCACTTTATCTCTATTCAGGATGATTTATCTCTTAATCAACTTACTAGGATTTCTTTGAAGGGAGTGGTAAGGCTGCTTGGAGGTCCACTTTCTATCGTATCTGATCATAATCCAAGGTTTAAATCAAAATTTTGGAAAAATCATCAACTTCATCTGAGGACCAACTTTAATTTCAGTATGGCCTATCACCCCTAAAATTATGGCCAATATGAAAGGACTATTCAAACACTCGAGGATAAGCTGATAACATGATCAATGGAATTTAATGGTGATAGGATCAACATTGACCTTTAGTTGAGTTCTCTTACAACAAAAAATTCCACTCAAGCATTCAAATGGCACCCTATGAAGCTATATATGGTAAGCGATGTAGAACTCCTACTTTTTGTCATGAATCTAATGAGATAATGCTTCTTGGGCTCGATCTTGTGCAAGAGATGACAGAAAATGTCCATTCCATCCAGAAACATATTAAGGATTCTCATAGTTAACAAAAGGGATATTCTAACAACTTTCAAAGGGACATGGTGTTTGACGTTGGGGACAAATCCTTTCTTCGAATTTCACCATGAAATAGAGTAATGAGGTTTGTAAAGAAAGTGAAGCTCAAACCTAGGTACATTGGTCCGTATAAAATCCTTTATAACATAGGAGTAGTGGCCTATTTTCTTGAACTTACTCCAAATATAGCACAAGTTCATGATGTCTTCCACATATACCTCTTGATGATGTACACACCTAACCCTTACGATGTACTAAATCCAGAGGTGGTACAACTTTAACATGACCTCTCTTATGAAGAGTAGCTGGTGGGAATCTTAGATCGTAGTGACAAGGTCATATGAAACAATAATACCTATCTTGTTAAAGTGTTGCGGAGAAACCACAAATGTGAACAAGCCATGTGGGAACCAGAGGAGTATATGAGGAAAAAGTACCCACAACTTTTCACTTTTTAGGGTACAAGTTAAAATTTTGGGGTTGAAATTTCTGGAAAGGGGATGAATGTAATGACCCAAACTTTTGAATAATTTTTGTTTCCAAAAATTTGGTGTGATTTTATTTTTTACTCAACCAAACTGTATCCTTTAATTAAGGAAGTGAGTATAATTAAAATAAGACCATTGGTTTTCAACCGTTATATGACTATTTTTCAATATGACCATTGGAAACTAAACTCTTAACATTATGATTATTGTTTATAAATACATGTGATCATGGATAATTAATATATCAAGAGGAGTCGAGGGCCATATCCAATAGGCTCGTGTCGTATGAATACCACTTATCAGATCTCGAGAAGGGGGTTGTGTTAATAGGATTTGTTCTGGACCATGACTGTGCTATGCTTCAACATGTGATGCTAGAACGGAATCAATTACGAGAGAATTTCATGCTGATAGAAATCAAAACTCAAGAAAAGTATTCCAAGTCACCCCACATTTATATCACTATATAACACCTAAATCTTAAGTCCTATGTAAGAGTTATATGTGGCCATGTAACCAGGAACTAGTTACATAGTGTAAATCATTTTTTATAAATAAAATTGTTTATTCTTCTTATGGTAAAATTTGAAAATTTCAAATGTTAAAATAAATATATGATGAATTTATAGAAGATCCATATTATTGGTGAATTTTGGAAAAGGGTATTTTAAATTAATTTTTCATACCTTAAATAATTAATAATGGGAAATGATTTTCAAAAAAAATTCTTCTATAGTGGTGTTTAGTAAGCAATTTTGAGTCTAATAAGATCAACTTAATTTTTTGGTGAATAGTAAATTATGAATAGTAATATTACCCTTATGAACAATAATGTGACCAATTTAATAGTAACCTAATGGTATAAACATATTTTAGTCATCTGGATTACGTAATGTGATATAATGGATTAAGTAAACAACTGTTTAAGAATTTAGAGTTAACTATTAGTTTTTTTCTAGGAAAATAGTGTTTTTTCTTAATATTTAAATATATCATATTTAGAAAATTATTTTCATTAAATGGATTTTATTTTTGAATTCAGAGCATTGATATTAGGTAAGGGTGAATTTATGAGATTTTTATAAAATGTTTAGTTTTTTGGTGAATAGTAAAAAAATAGTTTTGAGTTTCACTGTGATGAATGACATCATTAATGATGTAATAATGATGTAATAATTTTGGTCGACTTGTGAATAGTAATATAAGTTATGAGGTGTCCCATGTGGCCAATACTCTAGGAAAGCCCATGGTTTTGCAAATACCACCGATGAGGTGTCCCTCGGAAATTAATAAAATATTCCCTCACTTTTTCTATAAATACCACACCATTCCCTCATTTCATTCATTCCAAAATCCTCGTCAATGAATCTATGGTCTTTTTAAATCTCAAGGAGTTCTCCCAATGTTACCTAAATACCCCCAAGGTCCCAACCGTCGAGCTTTCGAAGTTACTCTTCGATATAAGGGAACCATTCACCATCCTCTTTTAAGTCATGACTTCTATTATGTTATGTCTTGTATTTTCCATATTATTATTTTGGGGTATTTTCTTCAATATCCTTAATACTATCCATTTCATTTCCAATTTATGAGAGATCCTTTCCTCTCTCATCAACTGATTTTATGAATTTTTATGTGACGCTGTTAGGCTGCTTATTTTTTTTAAAAGAAGACACATCTTATTTTTCATTCAATTTCCTTTTCATGTGGTATGTCATTCAAATATCCATTCCATGATCTTATTTCATTCTTATTATTTAACCATACTTTACTATGATTTATTAATGAGTGGTTTACTCTTTTACCCTCTCTTTTTAATGTTTTATAAAAGCATGTGATATAGTCGGTATGCTACTAAAATATCATCTCAAAATCTCTCCGTCTTTTTCTAAAGAAATTCTCTTATATTATTTATGTGAATACCTAGACCTATTTAGTTTCTAAGGGTATTCATAAAGACATAAAAATATATATTTTATTCTTGAATTTACATAAATTAAACCCTCATTATTTTACATGGGTTATAATGACCTAACGATCAAGTTTTTAAGCACTTTTAAAACGCCATGATTTTGAAATGAAACCAATTTTTGT
Source organism: Viscum album (assembly GCA_963277665.1). NCBI lineage: Eukaryota > Viridiplantae > Streptophyta > Magnoliopsida > Santalales > Viscaceae > Viscum > Viscum album. Next base: position 1,531,291,236 of record OY728165.1, read on the forward strand.
TATTCTCTTTGGGATAGTTATGAAATTTTTGATTATGATATACATGGCTCACATTAAAATAAATACATATTGATGGTGATCCCTGATAGTGCTCTAATTCATTGGGTAATGAATTTAATATCTAGAGACGACAAGTTTTATGATACCTTGGTGAATAACCTTGCTAACTTTTATGACACCTTGGGGATGAACCATAATGATATGTTCACGAATGTATAAATTAAATGTTGAATCAACATTTTCATGTTATGATTCATGTTATTATTTCTATGATATTCCTCTTTATCATTCATTTATGATATCCCTCATGTTCTTGTTGATATCGCTCAAGATCTCATGTGAACTGTTTCACTTGTTTTCCTTACTATGCCTTATGCTCACCCTTTCCATTGATGTATGTCTCCACGTTTTGAGATATAGTAATTATACAGAGGATGAAATTATGATGAATCCCTAAAAGTGGATTATAATAATGTTTTATGTTGTTTTCATGTATATTGTTCCTGATTTCCAAGACACTAGACTTTAAAGATCACCTATTAGTAAAATGTAATGAAAAGATATGTTAAAAAAGGTGGTATGTCATAGTTATAGAAGCACAGGTGAGTACATGATGATGCATGGGAAAGGGGGACTGAAGTATCATTGTGGAAAATGTTTTTTGAAGTTTCTTCTTCACCATCCATTGAATGGAAATTCGGGCATAGATTACTTTATGTGGGGATGTTTTTAAGAGACGAGATCTTATTTTTAGGTATAGATCTTTATTTATGATTGTTTTTGAGGAAATAGGAAGAAATTTGAAATTATCTATGTACACATAGTGTGCTGGATGTGTAACGGCTGAGTACATTGCCACGTGGGTGGCCTGGAAGACCGTATAAAGTAGGATATGGTTAAGGATAGTAAACGACACATAAATTAAATTAAAATTTTGTGTACTTTTATTTTTAATTGTTAGATTTGTGAAGGATCACATCTCACATATAGAAACAATTTCTTCTTACCATGTTTCATAAAGGAGTGTGACGTACAACCAAAGATCTTTGAGCACTTCCCTTTCCTCCGTCCGAGCTCCGATTGAGATGCTGACGAGTGCATTGGATTCCTATAGGTGAGTTTCCTCTTTCCCTATAGCCTATTTCATCATTTATCCCCCCTCTTGAGTTATCAAGGGTTGATCATTTTTCGAATTTTCATAGATCTACATCATTATAGGATGATTCAAGGGCCAATATTCAAGAGTGTTCATTAAACATCTAGTTAGGTGTTTTGTGCCTTTATTTGATTTTCCTTGGATTATACATACTAAAGTGACGAATACCCAAATTTAGGGTAATAAATATTTTGGAATTTAACACTATTTAATTCCTATTATTGCGTGTTTGATGAGAAAGGGGTTTTTTGATTATGAATAAGTATTTACACCTTGATTATGGATGGGTTTCCCATGTTTTATTGATTATGGCCATTTGGTCTAGAATTTCCTATTAGTATCACATTGTTTACATGCATCATGTTTTTAGGATGAAGTTTCTTTTTATTTGATATGCATGTGATTTTCATTGTGAATGTATGCCCAAGGGGATTTTACTGTGAAATATTCCTGAGGTAGGGTCATTTATTTATAATTATTGTTATCGTTTACTAAAGGCATTGAATTTGTGTGCTGTCGTGGGGTCATAAACCAGAGGGGTTAGACCATGAGAGAAACCTAGAGGGTCGTTATTTAATGAATTTTGGACAATAGGTAATTGACCGCGAGAGCTACCAGGGGTCATTATATTTTTTGGATGTTATATGGGCTAATTGGGTATTGACAGTGAGAGCTACCCAGGTGGTCATTTGTAAATGATTAGTTCTATGTGGGACCAAAGGGGTAAGACTATGTGAGATTTCCTAGGCGGTTATTATTTTTGATTTTTGATATGTAAAAATAGAGGGGTTAGACTCTAAGAACCTTCCCAGGGGTTTTCTTTTGAATACTTGAATGATTGTGATGAGGCTGCCAAGCCAAAGCACAAACTTGGAATCGGTCTTACTTGTCTGTTAAGATGGTCTTCCAGGAAATCTATTTGTCTATTACACAAGGGATACATAGAATAGGATGGATATAGAGGTTACATTATTCAATTGTTTGAATAATTAAAAATGGAATTGAATGTAATTGAAAATAGCAGGATTGATTATTTTTGATTACTTCCTAGTTTATTTCTTGATTTCTAAATATTGCCTACTATATATATTCACTGACAGTTTAGCATAGATTATTTTGTGGTTGCCTTCTGAGACACATCTCACACCCTATTAGGGTCATGATATTGGGCCAAAAATATTACATGGTTGCAGGAATAGAGAAGGGAATGCACCTTTATTCATCAGGTTCTTGATTGATGTTGTAGCTATAGATCATGGGACCATGTTGATGCTTGCGATGCTGTTAGAGTTTAATATTATTTATACATTGGTTTTAGTATTGTATTTCCAACATTTTCACTTGTTTGGATGTTTTACTAGATACATGTGGCATGAATCATTTATTTATATATGTTGCAGCTGTTTACACTATCAGTCTTCAGATGTTTACTTCTATTGTATGATATTTTTGCTTATGCTACTGTTTACAATTTTTTTCTTTGTGTTACTCTTACAATGAGGGCATAGTTTCCCCACTTTAACACTCAAGGACATATATGCTAGTCGTCATCCTCTAGTGTTCGGGGAAATGTGCTTGGGGCCATGTGACCAACATAGTACGGGGCACCATTAGGCGGCACCCAAAATCAGAACCTTACATTAATAATAATCTCAATCTCCCACTCAATAAGAATACTTAAAAACCACCTTATAAAATGTCATGAAAACCCCAAAAATGGTGTAAAGATCAAAAATAAAAGAAAAATAATTTTCCACAACTAATATAGTATAAAACAAACTCTTGATATATAGGTTGTAAGGTCCTTTATGACTAGACCCTATATACCAATCTCTCTGAAACACTATTGAGTTACCATCATCTATAAGAAATGTGGAAGGTTGATAATAAAAATCAACATTAAAAGGTTGATAAACAATCCAATCCACCCCAATTATTATGCCAAAAAAACTGCAATCATGAACTAGAAAATCTTTTACTTGGTTCACATCATCTATCAACAGTGAACATGGACACTAGAACCCCTCCTCTTTACTCTTCCCTATAGGTTTCTATAACTCCCTAACAAAGAAAATGAGTTCTTTTATAAGGTTATGCATGTCAAAAATAAACATACATATATAAATGAGTGATAATTACTTGTATAGAATAATTAAATTGCTACTGAGGATTCAAAAAGGACTCTACATCTCACTATTGATAGATGAGTGTTTACCGGAATTGGAAAATCACATACTGAATGAATGTGCTTCAATATTAAGGCTTATGGTTAGAGTGATGCAGTTTTAGAAGAATATGCCTGCACCACAGTATCCTTCATAGATGAGGACTTCTAACCATATCTAAGAGTAGAGATAGCCTAAAAGAAATGTTGTAGATGACCATAACATCGACAAATACTACACATCTTTATTAGTTAAGGAAAAGAACATTTGTCATGTATAAAAGGTCCACACTGATAGAAATTTAGAGTGACACCACTAGTTGAAATTGAAGGTTATAAAGATAAATGCAACTGAGAACCACCTCCACCACTCATGAGGTGATCTTGTCACATTCCCTTTTCCCTAATGTTCTACTAAAGCTACCACTAGGTGGAAGATATAGGGAATAATATCCATCCTTTCTTTTAATACACATTTCTTCTACTATAACCCTTTAAAATTTCTCTACATAGGTTGAATAATTCATCATAAATACTTGCAACATGATATCCAGTACCAAACCCTACTGATACATCTAAGATTTTAACTGGTCAATTTTTACAACCTCTATTAAAAAACAAACCAGGTCTGCAAACTAATTGGTGTACAAAAACACTGAATTCTCATTATTATTTAAATAGAGGAACATCAAAGGAATCCCCATCATCAGTTACTCTAGAAAAAACTAATGGATAAATAGACTCCCAAAACCCTTTAATTCTAATCTTATGTTCCAATCTATATGTATGAAAAAATCCCACCCATTCTTGTTTGGACCATAAAGTATAAACATTTCCCACATCACCTTGATACTCTCATGTGTATATAAGAATTTAAAGATCTAATAAATCTTGTAAAAATAGTCCTCAACCTATGAGGTTCATTTTATCCTTTAAATGATGGTGGATTCTCTTGAATAAACAACCATGACCGATCTCTTTATTCTATATCTCCAGATTATATGCCAAAAATTGCATTATGATAATATGGAACATTCTTTTCAACATCATGAATTCCTTGAAAATTGCCTCGATAAAGTTTTTATCAATTGCAGTATTCACATGAAGGGAATCAGTTGTACCACCTCGAGGAACTTGAATAACATATCTCAGAGGCATACTGTTGCAGAACAAAACAAAAGAAACGATCAAACAATAGAAAAATCTCAGTTAAAATAAGAAAACCCATATGATAAAACTAATATAACTATTAAGAACTAACAACATGTGAGAAACATCCCAACATTTCATGTTTACTTGAGACTCATCGTGGAAAGAGCAGTCCATGAACCCACTAAAATATACCTCTCAAACCTAGAAAATTATATATTATGGCTAAAAATGTACTAAGACAAAGAATCTGGATGATAAACAACCTATGATACTATATTGTAATGAACCCTCCTAATTACCCTCTCAAACTAGTATACAACTCAACTCTTCATACACCTGAAGGGAATTCATAATCTCATGGGATGGCCAGTACCACCTAGGCATCAAACAAAAATCATACGGAATGATTTCACCCAACATGAAACAACAACATGGAACATATTTAAAAATAAATATATATATCAAAAAAGATAACTATATTCCATAATTGAAAACAATAACAGAAACCAATCACATCAATATTAGAAATAATCTCTAATAATAGGTCCAAATAAAGGTATAATCAAATAAGAAAAATCATATACTCCTTGTGATAATGCTGGTGGACTCCCACTATCTCACCACCTACTACTCCACTCAACATATAGAAAACCTCACATCCATACTGCATTTCCTTGTGTTTCCCAACATAACAATATATAAGAAGGTCCACACACTAAGAAAGGGGTATGTAATGTGTGATCTAACAAAATTTGTTGGTTCTCACAAAGGTGTTCCATATCAAGTCCTAGTACAATAATCCAATAATTATCAACATTATAGAATATAAGGAATGGTAATAGTTTAACAATATTTATACAAAAATCATGGAAATATAGTTTAATTTCCCCTTTTTTTACAAATTTTCACATATTACAGGTTAATAAATTTCAATGAAATTCATATCCCAATATCTCAGTAGATATATCTTGTAAAAATAAATCAAACATCACATATCAAATCAAATAAAGGGTAGTAAAAAAATATCACAAACCAAAAGAATAAGTATAGGAAACATCATTCTAGGTATCAAACTAGGTCAGGATAACAAGGAAACATGTAAATAACATAGATAATTACATACACATCAAGACACTAGACATGTTCATCAAGTTTAGGGGTTATACAAACACCAAAACAAGTGAACCTACCAATAGGTATAACATGTCCCAAGAACAATGGTCCTAGGTAAAAGTGAGATTTCCCATGGGAAATCCACTTTATATTGGTTGATACATATTACTATTTCTTCCACCTATGTACCCAAGGCTTCCCATGTTCAATATTTTCCAAAAAAATACATAAAACCATTTCATTCAAACCATGCATTGAAAACCATTTCACAAAATTATTTCAAAATGATTTGAAAACCCTTTTCCATTTACCAATCCTAGGGGAAAATCATCATTTATACAACACAATTTCACAAACATAAAAAAATTAGTATTATCATTCAATTTAATTTAATAATTTTTTTTCTTCAAAATGAGTAATGAAGTTCACCAACATAGGCTAGATATTAATCCACCTACCAAAAAACATGGACTGAATAATCCTACCATGGAATCCATCATAATAAAGGATCTGAAAAAAGAGACCCTAGAATCAATATACACCTATTAGAATTTGTTCAATATAACAGAAGTGTTGGTGAAGAAGAGGTAATAACACATACATCAATAACACACACTAACCACACCAAAACAAATATGGGAAACATACCTGGAAAAATATCACACAATGGATGTAGACAAAATAAATAAGAAAGATCAGCATCAGTCAAAAGATCCAACAATGCAATGTAGCAGTGATATTGTGCTCAATGAAATGAATATGTAGAACTGAGTACTCACTCAAAAGGACATAATCCAATCACAACAGTGACCTATCACCGAAAGAATCAATCCAAAATTAACAAAGACTCCAAAAATAACTTGAGTAGGGATCTAGGTCAATATCTAAGAGATATGAGGAAGAATTAATGAATATTTAGCCGATGCAGCACCCAAAAATTTTACCTACAACAATTTACATGGAGTGTGAACCCTTTACACATCATGTAATCCATAGTGTAAAGATACACTAAAAACTTATCACCTCTTTGTTGAAAACCTTTCTATTAACATTACACAGTGTGTAATATGTATATGTGATGTACTTCCTTCATGTTTTGTAAAAAATTCACGACATCTTACCTAAAATTTATACATGTAATATACTCCCATGAAATAGTTTGTATTTATCTTATAGAATATGAAAACAACAGACTCTTAAAAAAAATCCCAAAACACCATGGGAATCCTTCGAAATTAGGGAGTACCCTTGAAATCTATTTATACATTTATACCTAGAATCCATTATTTAAAACTAAAATATAACTTTGGAATTTTATTTTTTTTCTCCGTAAATTTTCTGTCTCATCAAGAGTCTTATTGAGAAGCTAATTAAAGAGAAAAATATACCAAGAGAATAAAAGTACCTGAAAGTGGGTAACATGATATTACTGGACATCTCTTATGAATCATTTCATTCATGATTCATTCTTTATGTTTTATATTTGTAAAGAACTAGATTTTCCGTGTAATTTTTTTAATTATAAGGAATTATTACGATTCTCCAAAATTTGACGGCATGGGATTATGAGGCCCTGCGTGCCCAGAATGAATTTATCAACATTTTTAGGTACGTTTAGTAAATGCGTGAGTGATGTTTTATAACTTTTTAATCGGTTCTTGGATTAAAAATCCAAGGACACCTTTGAATCTACAATGCTAATATTTTCTTAAGGGAGGCTTAACTTTGACAATAGTAGGTCTAGAGAAAAAGTTATGTTTTGGGACTTCTAATATAATAATAAAAATAACTTAGTTATTTTTTCTCTCATTATTCTCCTCCAATGGACAAGTGAAGTTTGGGACCAATGATGTAATAAGCCAATAAATGGCTTGACCTTTCAATCCTACATAACTGAACCTTTGGGGAATTAGGAAGGTTTCTAATTAATGAGCCTCCATTAATTCTATTAACATTGCACACCCTCTCCCTATCCTATTTATATGGAGCTTGGGGAGAGGTGTCAACACAGCTTCACTAAGAAATGAAGTGCTGACAAAGTGCAGTGATGCCAAACCCTTGGAAGACAGAACCAATACTAGTGGGAGGTGACGAGTGACACTAAAACCCCGAACCAGAGATAGAAAACTGAGCGACGTCATTGGAGGCTAGTTGTGGGGGACAGGGAACACCGACTCACTTCCTCAACCACGTACGTTTCTCCATCATTCTCAAGGTAGGGGTTTTTTGCTTCCTATTTAATTCAAGTTAATGATCTTGAACCCTTTAATCCTCCCTTGTGATTATGAGATAATGCGAAGGGCTTATGCCTAATGTATCCAGCTCAAACCCTTTGCTACTTTTCTACCCTTGCGTCCTCTGTGGAAGACCGCTGGTACGACGACACTAACCGGCTATGAAGAAGGCATCACACCAATGCATGACGCAATAGGAGGACACGCCAAAAACCCACGGAGGTCATCCGAGCGGCTTACATTGGCCGGACGTGGAGGAGGTTTGGCACACCATCACGCACCGCTGGTGAGAAAGGGGCCGTTGCTCATCATTTATGGCGATCAGAGGAGGTAGTCAACACCTCGGTCGGTCGTGGAAGGGGAGTCTTCATGCCAGTGAGCACCGAAGAATGGAGAGGTGGCATGACCAACATGCTGGCAATGAATATAGGGCCATGTCAAAAGCCACAGCAGTGGCAGAACCTGCGCTTACCTAGCGGGTTTCGTAGTGACTGAGTGGCACCCACATGGTAGTGCCATTTCACAAAACCAAACGGCCTTCGGGCTATTCATGATATCGGGGGGAAACACTTCCCCCCTTGTGAGCTCAGGTGTACCATGGGCCACGCCCCTGGCGATCCGTACCTCACGCGGCTGGGCTGCCCCCCTGGAGGGCCACGCCTCACACGGTCGGGCTGTCCTTGCTAGTGGATCATGAATCACACAGCTGGGCTACTCCCCTACGGGACCACCTCACGCGGTCGTGCCACCCCCTTGCAGGTCGTGCCTCATGCGTCCGGGCCGCCTACCCAATGGGCCGCGTGCCAGTGGGCCGCGCACCCTTGCGGGTCGACCCATTACAGGATGGTCCACCCTTGTGGGGAACCCCCTTGTGGGCTGGCCCTCTCCATTGTGGGCTAAGATGAACTCACCATGGACCAACCCAGACCGGGTTAGGTTGAGTCGGTTCGACCGGGTCTGACAGGGCCCAGGCCCAACCGGACCCAAAAATACTTAAAAGGCCATAACTTGAGAACCGAACATCCGTTTGATGAACCATCTACAAAATTTCAATACTTGGATCGAGAAGGTCCTTTTGGTATACTCTAATACAGGGTTGGAGACGGTTGGAGTATGGCTAGGTTGGATCGAACCAGAATCCCACTGGGCCCACAATACTTAAATGCTTATAACTCACAGACTGAGAGTCTGATTGATGAAAATTATGTGGCATTGGAAACCTTAATACATGGAGGTCCTTTGGTTTACTCTTTTTTGGAGATTATTGTAGGTCTAGGTGTGAACGATATATTGAGGGGAAGATACTACGAAGCTTGAGTGCATCTAGTTCTAGGAATCTATTGGATGGATGTAATATGAAGAAAGAACATTAATCCTCTATGGGTCAATATCTATTAGATCCTATGTGCATCAGTGCTCAGCTATCTTGTGTGGGTCAGTGTATACCGGTCATGTGTGGATCAGATCCTGTGTAGGTCAGTGCTCAACGATCTTATGTTGGTCAGAGCATACCGATCCTGTGTGGGTCAGATCTTGTGTGGGTCATCAGGGGTTAGTACCTATCAATCCTGTGTGGGTCATCAATAGTTCTTCTTAACAAAATAAGATGCTCTAGATTAAAACTAATCCTATACACTAATGTACTTATGTTATACCTGATTGTGATCTGAGTCTTTTCACCTTTGTGGGGTTATCTTCATCGTGTTGCATGTGTGGTGCTTCTATCCTAGTGGTGTTACCTGTGTGGTACTCCTATCTTCGTGGTGTTACATGTGTGGTACTTCAACCTTCGTGGTGTTACATTTCTAGTAATTCTACCTTTTTGGTGTTGTCTCCATGATGTTATATGTGTAGTATTTCTACCTTCGTGGTGTTACCTTTGTGGTATTCTTTCCTCATGTATTATATGAGTATATCTTGATAACTTCTGTATATGTATGGGAATATTCCTAAGTAGAGTTGAAGAATTTCTTGGTAGTTTTCCCGTTGTGGAATTCTAGGAGACCTATGGGGTTATCAGGGTCCCTAATAAGTATCGTTACACTCACCCCTGCAAGGGCTATGCCCGCACCTTGTCTTGTCCTCTATAGATGACATATAGAGTTGATCGAGGCTGAGGGAGCCAGGATCAGATGGTATACGAAGGTATACCATTTGGTGTGACATGATGCAACGACTACTGATCGTGAGTTGTACCTACCCTTAAGGTAACATCCTAGGTGGATGATCCCAGAGCTTTTCCCCCCTTTTTAGTTGTATTTTTATTTTTCCATTGTACTTGTACATTCAGTTGGGCTTGTATTCTGGCCCCTTTACTTTCATCACTCTTTTTCTACAATAGTTTACATCGTGCTTTCTTCTTGTGGAGTTCTCAGACAGTGTGTCTGTACAGGTCAGAAAGTAAATTCCCTCCCATATTAGGGATATGCATTTTCAGTGTTAGTCGCTAGCCCCTGGCCAATGGAAGGCAGGCTTGGGGTAGTCATAGCATGGGCCCTAAGGGATAGGTCGTGATAAAGTGGTATCAAAGGTGTCAGTTCTACCAAAGAACATGGCCTTTAATATTTTCTATGTGGAAATAATGTTATGTGTTATGAGTGTGGTTTTTAGTTTGGGGAATCCAGTGTTGGTACGTCAGCTGAAATATACATAATCCAGGACCTTGACTTCTAATTTCTAACTCAGTGTAAAAAAACACTCATTGCGCGTGTTTTGAAAATATTTTCTTGTGATATCTTTGAGTCAGCTAACCAGGTATGACTTATTGACCATGGAACACTTTCCTTCTATCAAGATGCCTCCACGTAGACAGCTATCCAGGATTCCTAATAGAGTACATAATGATGACCCACCGAGTGATGAGTCCTCGGTGGAGGGCCCTCTTACGATGTGAGAACCTTTGGGTTGTATACCAGCAGAACTATAAGGACCATTACTTAAATATTACATAATCTTGAGTTAAATCATGAATTCACATTGCAAATATTTTCAGGTTTAGAGTTTTAGAGAATTAGGACATAACTATTACATATCAACTTGAATATTACATGTAGACACTATTACTAAGTATCCATTTTTTCATAAAATAAAAACTCTTAAAAAGAAACATGTCTAGTCCCATGTTTTAGATAACATGACTTTTCCATGATCTCATCCTTGACCCTTATTCATCTTTATTTATTGTGGAAAAAATTTCAGAAACTTGGAATGATCATGAAAAGCATAGTAAGGGATATAAAATAAGGAATGAAAACATTTTCCCATCAACAAATACAAATCAATGAAACCATAATTTTTAATCATAAAATACCACATGAAATCAAAATATTTATGAATAACACACATAAATCATAAATCATAAATGTAACTTATGGAATACATAACATACTTACATTGTAGCTATCGCAACTATATATAGAGTCACATTTGGAAAACCCATCACAGTATATTACCTAAATCTCTTAGGAGAGATATTAACGTTTACCTCCATCATGTTTCCCAATGCATTGGAGAGCTATCCCGGGCTCAACTTCCCTAGGTTTATCAAAGAAGCACCCATATACCTAAACAATGAACAATAACCATACCATATTCATAACACATAAAACAAGCATAAAAGAAAGATATCATTTCCTTATTGACTTCACAATATATCATTTCAAGATATTGACATAATCAATGCTTTATCAAACCATTTTCAAAAAAATTAAAAAATTTAATAAAGATATTTTTGAATCAAAGTATCCCTTAAAACTTTGAAGCTTTTAAAGGAATTAAAATTTTAAAACATTAATGTTTATATAAATAAATCCTAAAAACCATTTTAAAAACATGGAAATTTTTGAGAAATATAAAAATATTAAATCATTAAAATGATATTTTAGTTAAGGAGTTCCTAACCAAATGTGAGATTCTTCAATAAAAATAATTGAGGAAAAAATTAGATCAAAACTTTATTATATCAAGAGAATAAATGTATTCATGATATTAAATTCCAAAGGATTGTATATACACCACATATAACTAAATTGGCTCATAAAAACAATGAAGTCTCAATGGAATGTAAATTGAGACAAAATCCCTTACAAAGACAGTATCCTTAGATTGAGGATAAATAAATAAAATAATTATGTGTGAAAAATGTAAAAAAATTCAATATTATTTTATATTAAGTGTAAAAAAATCAGAGGTTATTCACACATATTCATAGCACGACATAATCAACAAGTATAAGTTTAACCCAAAGAGTTGAAATTGGGTTAAGAAGTTACCTTACAGAAATTCAACAGCTTAACTACGCCACTTTAAAATTTAGAAAATGAGTTGATGGTAGAGAAATGGGTATCTAATCACATGGACATAAAATTTAGAGAAATAAGGATATATAAAAAAATATCCCAAAATAATAAAGTGGAAATTAAATGACATAACATAAATAAAGTCTTTTAAAAAGTGGAGGGAGAAAGGTTCCCTTACCGATTTGGTAACATACAAAACATACAACCCATGAAAGAAAGATCATAAAATGAAGATTTAAATCCCCATAAATTAAAGTATATTGCACAATTAATACAATCATGGGTAGTAGATACACCACACAAAAGTAAATAGTGGCAAATATAGTATGAATCTCGCAGGAATAAAAAGTTAGATGAAAACCCCTTACCACGTTGTAATCAATCAAGTCGTATGTCCAAAAGTTAATAACAACCAAATTAATCATAGAATAATGTGAATTTAAAGAAAATAATTATAATATATATCAAATGTTAGTACACAATACAACTCATTCAATAAATAAGTGGCGAACAATGGAAATCTCACGGAATTTAAAAGTGAGATAAGAAATCCCTTACCTCGTGTCCGACATAACCCGTTTGTTCCTTGTTCTTCCTGAATAATAAACTTACGTTCATTTATATTTGATTAAGAACATTTTTAAACTTTATTATTCCTTTTATATCACTTATTACCATGTTATAAACATTTTGTAATCATTTAAGTTAATAATGGACGTTTTGTTGATATTTGGTACTAGAGTAAAAAATGAACACCTTATAATTACAAGTCGTCCATGTGGTCAAGAGTACATTATCACAAGAATTATATTCATGATTTATATATCATATATATCATATATATAAATTATACATATGTATTTATAATATTACAAAACATTTAGAGGTATGAAATGAAATTCACCGTTCATGGAGATGGTAAGTTGCACATACACATGAACACTACTTTCATTTCTATTTCGTATTTAATGGAATGAGAAAATAATGATAAATAGGAATATTATAATTCTATTATAATATAATATATATAATTTAATTAAATCCATCATTTATATGTTCCACATATGGTGTGAGTGAGTCATATCACTTTGACGGGGCGGTAGTTCGCACTTCCTCAAATGAAATTATCATGTTTACCCATAATGGAAACCATAAAGGTATGATATAAATGAAAAATAAAGAGGCATAAGAAAATAATAAACATAATATATATCATATATAAATACAGTTCCATAATAATGGACACCATGAGAGGTGGTAGGAGATAATTGAACATTCATTATTTCGTGAGGCATTAGTTTTCCATCAACAGAAACAATATGTTCTTTACCCGTTAGATGGAGCAGTGTTTAAGTGTAGTTATAATACATATCATAACAAAATCCTAGTATATTTAGGATAATGGTTTTGTTATAAAATAAAGGAATATAAATAGTTTAGGGGTTGGATAAGTAAAACAAAAGAAAAGAATTTAAGAGAAACTGTTGCCTTTAATTCAAGTAAATCTCATTGCTTTGAACCAAAAAGACCTTTTAAAGTTCCTTATGCCTAAAGTAAGGCTCCAAGGAGGGAAAATGGGATATAGGGAGATTTATTGGGTAGATTTTTGATGATCCAAGGTAGTTGAGAGGTGTGAATAATTTTTTATAAGTGAGGGATTTTTATAAGAGGGAGGATGGGCTCTTTAAGAAAGTGTGAAAATATTATTTCATTATATAATTATTTTCAGTTTATAAAGGTCCAAAACTAATTAAATTGAAAGATAAGATGAATCGTGGTAGAAATAAAATAATTCAATAATAATTGGATAGATTTTGGATATTTTTTTAATCCTTATAATATTATTTATTTAAATCATTTATTAATGAGGTAAACACTGCATCATTATTGTATCATAAATAATTTTATTTATTTGATGAATAAAAATTATAAAAAAAAAAATTATGTAGGAAATAGTTTTATCTTTAAAATTTATATTTATAGATGATGAGATAACTTATATTACCCTATGTAAAAAATTGTTTTACTAAAATATGTTTGTTTATGTCATTTTTGTCTTTAATTTAAATTAATTAACATAACATGTCATTATCAATCTTAAGTGGATACATGGGGTCCCAAAATTTACCCAAGGATTACCATGGTCGGCCATGACTCATAAAACAAGTTTAGGACAAGTTTTAAGCTAATTTTGTATTATTATAATATTCTTTTTACCTTGAATTACCCTATTTACCATTAACCGCTATAAATAAAATTCAGAAGTTATTATTCATAAAAAATTATTTTCACCTTATTTAACCAAATTTTACTAACTAATAACAACCAAATATGTTGTATTTTTGAAATTAAATTCACAGAATTGTAAAAATTTTATTTAAATGAAAATGTCGGATTTTTAACAACTACTTAATGGTTTCACTATTCATCAAAAATTCAAGGTTTTCAAAAAAATACCAAAAATTCACCCTAAGCTAAATATGATATTCTGAATTCAAAAATGATGTCTATTTTACTAAATTCAAAAACATATAAGTTTCATTAATTATTTTTATAATTAATTCCCATTGTCAAAACAAAAAGCGTATTTTTAAGAAATATTAACTATCAAAAGATTGACACTTGTTTATGTCCAATTCCAATGTGAAATTAATTATAATGACCAAAATTGGATTAGATAGTAAAAATATAATCTAATTATACTTTAAAACCAATTAAAAAGATAATATAACCATATAAATAAATTATATTAAAAGGAAAATTTGAATTAAAATACATTATATTTCACTGTCCATTAAAAAAAGAATTTTATCAGAATAATACCAAAAATTTACCCAAATTAAATTTTGATGTCCTGATTCCAAAGAAGAATTTTATTTTTTTTCAAATGAAACATATAAAAGTGACCAAAACTATAGTTAAAGAGGGTTCTCACTTAAAAGGCGGTAAACCGACCTTTTAATGTAAATTATGCTTAAAATTTGATTCATTTACATTTTAAGCCAATAAATTTTATTCTATAAATGTAAAAACATTTAACAAACATATATATTCATATTTTAGTTTTTTATATTAATTTATACCAATATAATGGCTACGCATTAACTAAAAATAATAATATTATATTATTATTGGGCAACGTAAGATTTCAAAGAAACCCATTGTTGCATATTTGGTACGCCATCGAAATTAGCGTCCTCTTTAATGTAAAATTAATATTTAATTCACCAAAATTAATTAATACAAAAATATCATATTTCTCTATTTATCTGGGATGTTACATCCTTCCCCCCTTTTGGGAATTACGTCCTCGTAATTTTTAAAATTGTGCTCGGAATATTCATTGAAAGTCCCACATTAGAAAAAAGTCAATAAAAATATTACCTTAAAAGAATGAAAGAGAAATAAAACGGTCACCCAAGATGGCCCATACTAGGATTTCATGTTGGAAAATATGGATATGAAAGAAAAAAAACCATCACGGTTTGATGGAGAGTGGTAGAAAACATTATTAAGAGAATGTTAACCACCATAAAATCACAAACTTATGATGGGATAAACGGTCTTTGATTCCACATTAAGAAAATTTAATGGTCAATGTTTTTGTTTTAAATTAATTTTTAAAAATTTAAGGAATTTATTTATCATATTAACTACAATCATAATTAAATATACATACTTTTCATGTGGACATTCATCTTTTACTAAATTTCTACCACAAACTCATCTTTTCTCCAAACAATGAGTATTTAAGATGAATTGTTCACATTAAAAGCACTATAATCAACTTCTAGAGAATTAAATAATCCATAAAAGATGAACTATATATTTTCCATGTCTTTATACATTAACATAAACCATAAATTGTTAGTACAAGATCAGATAATCCCCCAAAAATAATAATCTTTTACAAAAAGAAAAACTACTCTTAGTCTCCAAAATTCAACAAACAGTACCCAAAGTTCAATGAAGACCATTCAATACATAGATGTCCTTAAAATTCATCAAAATAATCCAAACAATGTTTGAAACCCAAAGTTCATTAGGATTTGATCAAATAGGATTCCATGATAAATCTTAACATTTATCTCCAAATATCATCGACTACTCTTAAAGTCTTATACTGAAGTGTAATTAACATAGTCACATATTTTCTATGATAGATTAATCATTTTCATAAATAACCCAAATCGTCAAATGTCTACATAAAAATATAAATTCTTCCAAAACAAAATTTCAACCATTACTCCAAAAATGAAATCCCATAGTATTTTATTTTCCGTAGATATAATGTTTTTCCTCAAAAGAGAGAACATATTTCTAAAATAACATTTATCACTTAATCACCAAGTCATTTTCCTATACTAAGGATATCCTTTTGATAAAAAATATTTTCCAAAAATCAAATTATTCATTATCCATAAAATAATTTCACTAAAATAATAAGTCATAATAACCAGGGACTTCACCTAGGCTAGTGGTAGGAAAAGCGACCTTGTCGTCCTTCGGTTGTGGGTTCAATTCCTGTAGCTTTGTCCGACATGAAGGGTTGTCACACGATTTGCGAGTTGTTTTTTTTCAATAACTATATAATTTTTTAACATTCCAAAAAAATGTGATAAATTACTTAAAAATAACCATAACATATTTTAACCACAAGAGTTCTCAAAGCAGCTCCAATTTCATTCATTTTATTTTTTAGAAAATCGTCATAGTTTTTTTTACATCCATTGTTACTTGGGTTACTGCTAGATCCCACCATTTACTAAAACCAAAAAGGCCAGTGTGAGTATATCAATAAAATAATCATATAATATATTATGAGGAGGGTAAATACTAAGATACACTTATTCATGTTATCTTAAACTCTTTCACTTTATCTAAAATAACAATGACTCTTTCTTAAATCCTAACCATAATGGTAATGTCACTTATTCTTAAAGAACACCCTAACCTATAAAGTTATCTAAACTGACCTCTGATACCAACTATAAGTACCCTACCTTAAAAATTACATAATCTTGAGTTAAATCAGGAATTCACATTGAGGATCTTTTCAGGATTATAATTTTAGTGAATTAGGACATAAATATTACATATCAACATGAATATTACATGTAGACACTACTACTCAGTATCCATTTTTTTTATAATATAAAAAATCATGAAAGGTAACATGTCTAGTTCCTTGTTTTAGAAAACATGACTTTTCCTTGATCTCATACTTGACCGTTATTCGTCTTTAATTACCATGGAAAACATTTCAAAAACATGGGATGAGCATAAAAAGATCAATAAGGAATATAAAATAAGGAATGAAAAAATTATCCGATCAATAATTACAAATCAATGAAACCATAATTTTTAATCATAACATACCTTTATAAATCATAATATTTATGAATAAAACACCGAAATCATAAATCATAAAGGAAACTTATTACATAAATAACATACATACATTGCAGCTATCACAGCTAAATAGGGAGTCACATTTGGAATACCAATCACAGTATATTCCCTAAATCTCTTAAGAGAAACATTAACATTTACATCTGTCACGTTACCCAATGAATTAGAGAGCTTTCTCGGGCTCACCCGCCCTAGGTTTTTCACAGAACCATCTGTATACATAAAAAATGTCCAATAACCATAACATATTAATAACACATAAAACAAGCATAAAAGAAAAAGGAAATTTTCTCATTGTAATCACAATATATCATTTCAAGATATTGACATAATTATTTCTTTATCGAACCATTTCAAAACCATTTAAATCATTTAATAATGAGATTTTTGAATCAAAGTGTACCATACCACTTTGATGAATTTAAAGGAATTAAAATTTTAAAACATTAATTTCTATATAAATAAATCCTAAATATTATTTTGAAATCATGGAAATTAATGAGAAATATTTAGAACATTAAATCATTAAAATGATATTTTAATTAAGGAGTTGCTAACGAAATGAGAGATGCTTGAATACAAATAATTTAGGAATAACATTTAATCAAAACTTTATAATATCATGAGAATAAAGGTATTGATGATATTATGTTCCAAAGGACATTATATACACCATATAAAAGTGAATTGGTGCATAACAACAATGAAGTATCAATTGAATGTAAATTGACACGAAATCCCTTATAAAGACGGTATCCTTAAATTAAGGATAAATCAATTACATAATTATGTGTGACAAATATAAATACACTCAATATGATTGGATAATCAGTGTAAAACAATCATAGGCCATTCACACATATTAATTTAATTACATAATCAACAAGTACAAGTTTAACCCAAAGAGTTGAAATTGGGTTAAGAAGTTACCTTAAAGAAATTCGACAGCCTAACGACATAACTTTAAAATTCAGAAAATTAGTTGATGAGAGAGAAAATGGTATCTCATCACTTGGACATAAAATTTATAATAATAAGGATATATAAGAACATATCTCGACATAATAAAGTGGAAATTAAAAGACATAACATAAATGAAGTCTATCAAAAAGATGAGGGTGACAGGCTCCCTTACCGATTTGGCAACTTAAAAAACATACAAACCATGAGAGAATGATCATAAAATAAAGATTTAATTAACCATAAATTAAATAATATTACACATTGAATACAATCGTGAGTAGTACATACACTACACAAAAGTAAATAGTGGAAAATATAACGTGAATCTCACAAGAACAAAAAGTGGGATGAAACCCCCTTACCACGTTGCAATCAATCAAGTCATATGAACAAAAGTTAATAACCACCCAATTAATCCTAGAATTCAATGAGTTTAAAGAAAATCATGATAATATATAACAAATGGAAGTACACAATACACCACATGCAATAAATAAGTGTTGAATAATGGAAATCTCATGGAATTTAAAACTGAGATAAGAAATCCCTTACCTCATGTCCAACTTGACTTGTTTGTTCCTTGTTCTTCCTGAATAATAAAATTAAGTTAATTTATACTTTATTAATTACCTTTATCAAGTTTATTATTCCTTTTATATCACTTATTACCATGTTATATTACTTAAGTAATAATTTAAGTTAATGATTGTCATTTTGTAGATATTTGGTACTTGAGTCAAAAATGAACACCTTATAATTACAAGTTGTCCATGTGGTAAAAATTCAATTATCTACAGAATGATATTAATTATTAAGATATCATATATATCATATATATCAAGTATATATATGTATATATAATATTACGTAACTTTTATAGGTAAGAAATTAAATGCACCGTTCATTGAGACGGTAAGCCGTACATACTCATGAACGGTACATTAATTTATATTTCATATTTAATGGAATGAAAACATAATGATACATAGGTATATTATAATTCCAGTATAATATCATATATATGTTCAGTAACTCCATCCTTTATACGTTCCACGAATGGTGTGATTGAGTCATATCACTTTGAGGGGGCGGTAGTCCGCACTTCCTCAAATGAAATTATCACGTTTACCCATAATGGAAACCATAAATGTATTCTATAAATGAAAATTACAGATGCATAAATAAATCATAAACATAATTTATATCATATATAAATACAGTTCCATAATAATGGACACCATGAGAGGCGGTAGGAGATAATTGAATAATCATCGTTTCGTGAGGTATTAGTTTTCCATCCACAGAAATAGTATATTCTTTACCCATTAGATGGAGGTGTTTGTAAGTGTAGTTTGAATAATTATCATAAAAAAATCCTATTATATTTAGTATACTGGTTTTGTTATAAAAAAATTAATAAAAAGAGTTTAGGGGTTGGAGAATAAAAAATAATAATTTAAGAGAAACAATTACCTTTAATTCTTGTAACTCACTTTGGTTTGAACCAAAAGGACCTCTTGAAGTCCCTTTTGCCTAAATTAAGGATTATAGGAGGAGGATTGAGATGTTGGGAGCTTAATTGGGTAGATAATGGATGAGACAAGGGGCTTGAGAGGTGTGGGGAATTGGTTATAAGTTAGGGATTTTTATAAGGGGGGGGGGCTCTTTAAGAAAGTGTGAAAATATTATTTTATTATATAAAAATTCTTAGTTTATAAAGGTCCAAAACTAATTAAAGTCAAAAATAAGATGACTCATGTTCGAAATAAAATAATCCAATAAGAATTGGAAAGGTTTTGAATATTGTTTTAATCCTTATAATTTTATTTATTAATGTGCTAAACACTACATCATTATTGTATCATAAATAATATTATTTATTTTATGTCTAAAAATTATAAAAAAATTCCATGATGTATTAAACCTTATTAGCTTTATAATGAATATTTATTGTCTAATATATAGCTTATATAACCCTGTCTAATTTTTTTTTTACTAAAAGTTGTTTGTTTATGTCATTTTTGTCTTTACTTTAAATAAATTAACATAAAGTGTCATTATTACTCTGAAGTGGCTCCATGGGGTCCAAAAATCGACCCAAGGATGCACATGGTTGGTCATGACCCATCCAATAAGGTTAGGAGAAGTGTTAATGTAATTCTCTTATTATTATAATATTATTTTTACATTGAATTATCCTATTTACCTTTAACCGCCGTAAATAAACATCAAAATCTACTATTCACCAAATTTTTGAAATTCAATTCATAGAAGTGGTTAAATTTCATTTAAATGAAAAAGGTCAGATTTTTAACTACTACTTAGTGGTTTCAGTATTCATCAATAATTGATGGTTTTAAGAAATATAACAAAAATTCACCCTAAGATAAATTTGATATTCCAAAATCAAAAATGATTTAAATTTTACCAAATTCAAAACATTGAAGTTTCATTAATTAATTTTATAATTAATTCAAGTTGTCAAAACAAAAAGCGTGAATTTAAGACATATGAACTATCAAAAGATTGAAACTTTTTTATGTCAAATTTCAAAGTGAAATTTACTCAATGATCAAAATTGGATTAAATGGTAAAAATATAATCTAATTACAATATAAAACCAATTAAAAATATAATCAAACCATATAAATAAATTATATTAAAAGGATGTTTTGAATTAAAATACAATATTTTTCACTATTCATTAAAAAATTAATTTTATCAGAAAAATACCAAAAATTTACCCAAAGTAAATTTTGATGTCCTGATTCTAAAGAATAATTTTATTTTTTCAAATAGAATATATAAAAGTGACCAAATCTTGATTTAAAGAGGGTTCACCATTAAAAGGTGTTAAATCGACCTTTTAAAGTAAATTATTCTTAAAATTAGATTCATTGACATTTTAAGCCTCTAACTTTTATTGGATAAATGTAAAAACAGTTAATATATATATATAATAGTATTTTAGTTAGTTATATTCATTCCTTCCAATGAAACAGCTAAAAGTTAACTAAAAATAATATTATTATATTATTAGTGTGCAACGTAAGATTTCAAAGAAACTCATTGTTGAATATAGGGTACGCGATTGAACATAGAATCCCCTTTAAAGTAAAATTAGTATTTAATTAAAAAATATTAATAAATACGAAAATTTCATATTTATCTATTTATCTTGAATGTTATAAGCACCACATCCCGTTGGGCAGCCGTTGCCACAAGCCGCCCCAACAGAGGTTGCACGCTGATGGAGCGTGTTGCACGAGTTTCAGTGGTAGAGGCCTCTGAGGTTCTGTGGTGAGACATACCCACATGTGGATAAGGACTGGCTAGAGGCTGTAGTTAGCGTTTTCCGCTTGGTTGGGACACCAGGTGACCATATGGTGATCCTAGAATCCAATCTTATAGCGATGCAAAGCGGGCTCACGGCCCGCGGGCTTTGCAGGTATGGGGCGGATATGGGGTGGGGTGGGCCTAAAAATTTTGACCGTTTAGAGTGCGGGCCAACGCGGGTTTAGCCCGCGCGGGTGCGGGCCAATGCGGGTTGAGCCCGCGCGGGTGCGGGCTGGCCCGCGGGCCTGATTTAAAAAAATATATATTATTTTTACAATATATGTTTCTTTAACATTTTAGTTTTTTTAATAAAAAAATCATGGTTAAACGGTGACATATGATTTCTCACCGTAATGGTCATATTAATTCACTATTTATTCAAATGTGAATATTAAATAGGCCTATATTTATTGTTTTAATATGATATTATATTATTTATATAGTAATTATTAACCATATTCACATGATGTGTCGACCCATCTCTCAAAAAATGGAACTCATCACCCCTGCACATGGTTTCAATTATATAAAAGTTATTATAATCATAATATTTTTTAGGTTGATTTGATTTTGTTATTATTTAATTTTATTTTGTTATTAAGAGAATTGGATAGAACCTCGTGAAAACATTAATAGCTTCTTCTGAAACTGATTGTTACCTGGAGAGACTTCATTCATTCACATGTTTAGTTGTTCACATCACCACACAATCAACATTATCATTCATCACCCATCACCGATCACTCACATACTTTTTATTGCAATTGTTCGTCGCCACATCAGCGTTACCGAATGCCACCATTAACCTACAAAAAATGTTCCATCACATTCTTTAAAACTCTATTTATTTTTAATTCATACTTCTCCCCAGAAATACCTTTAAGAATAATAAAAAATACAGTATTTAAATGATTATAAATAGTATTTTTTTTTGTAAAGGTGGGTAAGCCCGCGGGCAACCCGCGGGTTTATGCGGGGCGGGGCGGGCTTGAAAATTTTTGTTCGCATTATATGCGGGCTTTTGTGGACAAACCCGCGCGGGCTCAAACCCGTGCGGGCTTGGCCTGCCCCACCCCGGCCCGCCCGTTTCGCATTACTACAATCTTATTCAGGTAGTAGTAGGGAGATGGTGGAGCTTGATGCTCCAAATACACAATGAGGTGACCCTCATCTGGGTGGAATTCGAGGCTCTTTTAGGGTAGAGTTCCTCCCAGTGACCTTACACTCTATGCGTACAAAGTAGATGCTGAACTTATAGTAAGGAAGTATAACAATGGCCTAGTACTCAGCGAGGTTCACTGATCTCTCCCGCTACTCCATCGACATGGTACGAGACCCATTCATTAGGCCCCAAACCTTAGGAAGGGTTTCTGATGGGAGATCAGAGCATTGATAACATCGCTTAACATACCGACATGGGATGGGGTTCTAGAGAGAGCACTTTTGGTTGAGAGATTCCTAACTGAGCAGGCACTAACAGTGAGAGCCACAACCGGACGACAGGTAGCAGAGTCATCTGCAGCTGGCAGTAGGTGGATGACATAGGGCCCCAAGTAGGCCGAGCCTTCTAGTGAATGACCACAGGATATATGGTCAGTGGTGTTGGGCTCATGGGACAGAGGATGAAAGCTAAGGAGCAGGCAATGCTACATGTGCGATGGGCATGGTGACATGGATCAAGACTTCCTGACCCGCCATACAAACAACCATCAGACAGTCGAGGGACTGCTAAGGTAGAGGCAGAGATTCGATCGGGGAGGTCTGCAGGCAGTAGGTGGATGTAGCGGGGGGGGGGGGGGGGGTGGGGTGGCTGGCTTTGCTGCAGGAGGTGGGTGACGATTCGATGTTCTACCACCACCACCTCAAGGTGGTCCAACCCAACCATAGGGAGCATGAGGATATGGATGAGATCAGCTCTTGGTAGCTGAGGCCTACGACCAAAGAACTCCAGATATTATTATAGGTACAATCCATGTCTACTCCACCTTAGTTGTAGTAATTATAGACATAGGTTTCAGTGACTCATTAATTTCCACAACCCTCGTTCGGAGCTCAATAATCCGGTGGAGCCTTTGGCTCCATCCTTAGAGACAAATAATTCTACAAGAGAGGATTTGGCAATTACACATTGGTTCCGGCAGTGTGTGCTTACTCTAGGAGGTGAGATCTTTGAATGGGATCTTCTAGTAGCGGAATCGATGTCGTACAACATCATCTTGGGTATGGGATGCTTATCCACAGTCCATGACTTGATTAACAATATTAGGAGAAAAGTGTGGTGTGTCCATGAGGATGGGACCAGGTTTTCATTCACCGGTGAGAAGGGAACCTTTTCTGAACATGATGGGCATACCTAGAGGAGGGTGAATCTGATCACACATCAGTTGGATAGACTTAGCCTTGGAGTAGTAGATGTTGAGAGTCTGAGTAATCTTATAGTGGTGGACCAGTATGACGGTTTTTTCCTAATGATGTTCTAAGACTACCTCTTTGTAGAGAGGTAGAATTTTACAATGGCCTGTACACTGGGACAACACCATTAACTACCCCGGCATATTGGATGTCTCCTGTGGAGTTTCATTAGTTACAGTTATAGTCGGAGGAATTGTAGAGGAAGTGTTCCATAAGGCCCATTATTTCTCCATGGGAAACCCCGATTTTGTTCGTGAAGAAGGAATATGGGAGTTTGACACTCTGTGTGGACTATCGGTGGCTGAACCAGGTGACTGTTAAGAATAAGTATCCACATCTGAGGATTGATGATCATTTCGATCAGCTGAAGGGAGCTCATTGGTTTTCAAAGATATACCTCAGATCAAGCTATCATCAGCTTAGGGTATGAGATGAGGATTTGAAGAAGATGACCTTAAGATGTCAGTATGGCCACTATGAATTCTTGGTTATGAAATTCATCATAACCAATGACCCAACAATGTTCATGGGACTCATGAACATGAAATTTAAGAAAAATATTTATCGCTTTGTGGTAGTCTTCATCGAAGACATCTTGATATACTCAGTGACTGAAGAGGAGAATTCCTATCATCTATAGATAGTTCTGAATGCACTCTGAGAGAACCGTCATTATGGAAAGATATTGAAGTTCTAGTTCTTGATATGATATGTCCACTTTTTGGGATATGTTATCTCAGTAGATGGAGTTGCAGTGGATCCGGCAATGATAGAGGCTGTACTTTCTTGGGAGCCACCAAAGAGTGTGACTGAGGAACGGAGTTTACTGGGGTTGTCTGGATACTACCGAAGATTAGTGCCTAACTTTTCCAGAGTTGACACACTCTTTTCAGTGTTGACAAAGAAGGGAAAACCCTTCGTATAGATGGAGATATGCCATCAGTGTTGTCAAGAGATGAGGCAGAGACTGACGAGTGACCCCATCTTGAGGCTACTAGAAGAGGTTTTTGGGTATATAGTCTACTGAGATGCATCAGGGACCAGACTCAGGTGTTTACAAATACAGGAACAAGTAGTAATTGCCTACAAATCATGAAATCAAAGGAAACATGAGAAGAACTATGCTACCCATGACCTGGATTTAGCAGCAGTGTTCTTCGCTTGGAAGATGTGGCGACATTAATTGATGGGCGAACATTTTATAGTATACTCTGATCACAAGAGCCTGAGGTATATCTTCTCTCAGAAGTACATGAAACTGAGACAACTTTTATTGCTAAAGTTCCTACATGAATATGACTTTGAGATAGTCCATACTCCTGGGAAGGGGAATGTGGTGGTAGACGCACTTAGCAGGAGGTTTGGTCTACAGTTGCTGACTGAGGCGATAGAGCATCTAGAGGCATTGTAGATATCCATCATGGATAGAGATGGAGTATCATACCTTCAGTATAAGACAGTCACTCCCCCAATCCATGAGCAAGTCAGGGAGGTGTAGCTCGAGGACTTTGACAACAAGTCTCGACATGCTAAGATATCCTCAGGATAGGAACCTAAAGGATTTTATAAATATAGGGAGCATGCCATCCGCTTCATAGGATGTACAATGGTACCTGTTGCAATACAGGAGGAGTTGTTGAGGGAGTTCCACACAACCCCTCAAGTAGTACATCCTAGTGTGGAGAAGATTTACAAGGACATTTGGAATTAGCACAGGTGGCCAGGGATAAAGAAGGATGCAGCGATGTTTGTTTCATCATGCCTCACTTATTAGCAAGTGAAGGATGATGATAAAACACTATTTTGTCGAATATTTTATTGATAATAAATGATATAATTTCCCCACACTGTGCTAAATATGTTTTTTTATAAAATATTTTGGGATTTGATCATTCATTTGAAAATTTGGTGAAAATTCCAGTTTTACCCTTTATAGTGCACTGTAGTATTTCAACGATAAATATTTTTATATTTATTACTGTAATTTAAAATTTTGTAAACATATTACTAACTTAATTTGTTACAACTTTCATTCAGGACACTAGAGCTAAAAATGGCATTTGGATGGATTAAATGGGACATTAATCCAATGGTGGGCTGGACTCGGCAGAATGGACATGGGTTCTGTATTTGAGCCATATCTTCTTCATCCGATCTTGGATTAAGTCCATATTTTGAGAGGAGATCGAGGATTAATTTTAGAACAAATAATCCTTCTAGAAGGAGAGCTTTTTCACGCGTTTTATAGGTCAAATGGGCGGTGAAGTGTGTATTAAAATATTTGGCCGAGATTTCCCATTCACACTTGAAACCTCTTTAAACCTAGCCTCCCATCCACTCTATAAATTAGAGTTTTTATAATTTGGAGGGGTTGGGACGTGAATTAGGATATTGGAGGCATAGGAGAATTTGTTTCACCCAAATTATCCAACCATTGTAAAAAGGGGTAGCTCTTGAAGCAAGGATCCCCTCATCGAAGTCTCCTTCTCTTCTTCATTTTGTAATGTTTTCATTTGTGTAATAAACTTCTTTGTTCTTCTTTTATTTATTCTCTTTTCTTCTGTTTTGTTTAAATTTATTCTTCTATTAATCTTCCTAATTGGTTTTTAATTCTTTAGTAGAAGCGTTATTGGGTTATGCCCATTATAAACCTTTGCACATGCAAAACGCTTCTACGATGATTACGCCACCCATGAAAGAGTAGTCTTTTAGTAATAAATCTACCTCTCAACTTCTTCATTAATTTATTTTGAATTAATGATATACTGTAATTCAATAAATATGATATATTAATTGAGTTTTCAATTTAAATTAAACTAAGAAAGCAATTGAATAATAAACATAAAACGTGCGAGGTCGGGATTTGTGTGAATTGTGAGAGCGTAATCTTAATCGGTAATACAAGACCACACGGGATCAATTTGTAGATTTCAAATACAATCCCCAAACTAAATTATTCCTCATTTACAGAGTGGTTATGTGCCTTAATTTATCACTGAACATACTCTAATCTTAGAACATCAATGAAAGCAGGGTGTTGCGATTGCATGTTCCGAAGTTAGCCTAGGGTTAAATTCACTTCATCTTCATGGTAAAGTTAATTCTCGTAGGGTTAGGGATTTAACAAATTAAGGGATAATAATTAAGTGAATGTTAGTTTAAATGATAATGATTAATAATAGAGTGAAGAGTTAGAGTTAGATCGATTACGCCTTTTAAAATATTTTCTAAAAAAACATCTTTTTGTTGTGTCATTTTAATCGAACTTCATTTCAAAACTAAAATCAAAAAAAATATACAATCTTCTTCCAGCAAAATTCTTCTAGATTAATAAACTATAACCATACCCCATCCTTTAAAATAGTTTTTTTATTCTCTTTTATTTTATTTTTAGAATACCTTTAAAAATTTGTTTTAAATCTACTTCCTCCTTTGAGAGACGACCTTGGTCAGCCACTCTGCTGCACCTAAGTACCCCAAAATCACACTAATCATTTGAGGGCACCCACGACAGTGCTCTTTCTAATTGGCTCCATTGCCGGGGAGGCAAGTAATTTATTTAACCATTTAGAGGTATTTATTTTGTTTTTCATTTTATTATTTTCTTCACCTCTCTCTTTCATCTTTCCCCTTTCTCAAGTTTTCATTTTTTTTGCATCCTCATCTTTTCTTTTTAGACCATCAACTCAACTTCTCATTTTTATTTTACTATGGTCCACTCAATTTATTTTCATTTTTATTAGATTTATGACAGGAACTAATCCTGAAGATCTCTTAGATCTTGACCCTGAGATTGAACGTAGCCTTAGGGCACGGATTAGACACTCTCAGTCTACAGGAAGTTTCAATATTCAACCAGTTGGTGAATTCCTCTCTTCTGGAAACATTGGAATCGAAAGTTATTCAAATTCAAACATAAAATAAGAACCAATGGATGAAAACAATGGAAATGAACTTAATAGAACCATTTGAGAATTGGCTGCACCTGATATTAACTATCAACCAAATTGTATTGCATACCCAAATCTCGAATCGGACTTTGAACTGAAATCTTGGTTAATTCACTTACTTCCAAAGTTTCATGGCCTCTCTGGTGAGGATCCCAATAAACATTTGAAAGAATTTAATGTGGTTTGCTCAACCCTTTAACCAAGAAATGTTTTTGAAGATCAAATCAAATTAAGAGCATTCCCATTCTCACTTGATGGAGCTGCAAAAGACTGGATGTATTATTTACAACCCAAATATGTAACTTGTTGGAACGATTTGAAACATCTTTTCTTGTAGAGATTTTTTCCAGAATCAAGGACCACTTCCATTCGAAAGGAGATATCGGGGATCAAGCAAGCACAATGGGAGTCAATGTATGAGTACTAGGAGCGATTCAAGAAGTTGTGTGCAAGCTGTCCGCATCACCAAATCAGTGAGAAACTCCTTATTCAGTACTTCTATGAAGGACTCACACCCATGGAGAGGAGCATGGTGGATGCTGCAGCTAGTGGAGCATTGGTGGACAATACACCAGTAGCTGCACGAGCATTGATCAACAAAATGGCCCAAAACTCCCAACAATTTGGTGATCGAGGTACACCAAATATCAGGGGAGTACATCAGGTAATTCCTTCTTCTCTTGAGAGTCATTTGATTGATACCAAGTTAGAAGAATTGAAAACTATGGTGAGGAAAATTGATTTGGCACAAAAGACATCTCTACCCCCTCCTTCAAGGCCTTGTGGCATTTGCACTGAGACAAGCCACCCAACTGGCTGTTGCCCTCAACTACAAGAGACAGAGGATTGCGTAGAAGTATTCACAGGGAGACCATTTCAGTAGCAACAACAACCATATCCCCAAAATAAGTTTGATTCATTTTCTCCAACATACCACCAAGGGTGGAAAGATCAACCAGACATGAGGTATGGCTCTGGACAACAACAAAGGCCCCCTTTTCAACCAAACTTCCAGCAGCCTCCACCTTACCAACAGGGTTTCCAACAACCCCAAAGGAGATTTGAAGCTCAAACCTCAACAAGTCAGCAACAAGGGAATCCTCCACCAATGGTAGATTCTAATACTGATGATCTTTTAAAGAAAATTGTTCTTAATCAACATAATGAGCTGAAGAGTCAAAGTTCGGAGCTGAGGGAGTTGAAGACTCAAATGAGCCAGATTGCCACCGCCCTCCATGAAATTGTGAGTAAGAATTATGGAAATCTACCTTCCCAACCCACTC
Source organism: Viscum album (assembly GCA_963277665.1). Taxonomy (NCBI): domain Eukaryota; kingdom Viridiplantae; phylum Streptophyta; class Magnoliopsida; order Santalales; family Viscaceae; genus Viscum; species Viscum album. The sequence goes on from OY728165.1 coordinate 1,531,320,709, forward strand.
CAAATCCAAATGGGAATGTCAGTTCCATCACATTGAGAAGTGGGAAGCAAATGAACAATACATCTATACCTACCATTCCACCGGGATTCACCTCATCTCCGGAGAAGCCGCATTCCAAACCAACTGATGAGAAATCCAAGGAGAAAGATAAAGGTAAGAAAAAGATTGATGATGTTCCTTCTAAACCCCTTCCTTTTCCCAAAAGGGTTGTTCAAACCAAAAAGAGGGTTGAAGAAGCAATGAAAAAGGAGGTTTTAGGCACATTCAAGCGTGTGGAGATCAACATTCCTCTACTTGAATCCATTAAGAAAATCCCAAGGTATGCCAAATTCTTAAAAGAACTCTGCACCAATCGAAGAGGGATCAAGGGAAATGAGAGGATCAACCTTGGAAGGAATGTCTCAGCACTCATTACACCAACTCTAGAAATGCCAACAAAGTGCAAGGATCCCGGGACATTCACCATCCCATGTACCATAGGGGAGTTGCACTTCTCTGATGCTCTTTGTGATTTAGGAGCTTCAATAAATTTGATTCCTCACTCTGTATTCTCTTCCTTGCAGGTTGGTGAGTTGAAGCCAACAAGAGTAGTGGTGCAATTGGCAAATAGAGCTATGACATATCCAACGGGAGTCCTTGAGGATGTACTTGTTTGGGTAAGAGACATGATCTTTCCAGCGGATTTCTATGTTCTTAACATGGAGGATGATCAGGTAAGTTCTCATGCCCCCATTATCTTAGGTAGGACCTTCCTCAAAACTGCAAAAACTATCATAAATGTCAATGAAAGTACATTTTCCATGGAATTTGGAGATGAAGTTGTGATATTTAATGTTATGGATTTCATGAAGTACCCCTCTGAGGACCATTCTGCTTTTGTTATCTCCCATTTTGAACCACCAAGTAAAAACCCCATGGAATTGGATTGTCCTATGCTTAAGGAGATTATGAGTATTGGTTCTAGTTTGATGTCTAAGAGTACTTCTACACCCATTTTTAAGGAAAAAGAATCTCTAAGATTTGATTTTGAAATGGAATCATATTCTGATTTTGATCATGTGAACTCTGATTATGACATGGATATTGAGTATGCTGATGGATTTGGTGCTTTATTCTATGATTGTGATGATTTATATTCTGATACTAATGTTCATTGTGCAGATAAATCTGTTGCATCAATTTCTCCATCCATACATCACCCTCCTTCATTAGAACTCAAGCCATTACCACCAAATCTAAAATACTCATACTTGTTGAGTGGTGAGATATTAACTGTTATCATTGCTAACAATCTCCCTTTTGAACATGAAGAAAAGATTTTGAATATTTTGAGGGAGAACATCAGGGCGATTGGGTGGACCTTGGCTGACATATCAGGTATTAGCCCCTCTATTTGCATGCATAGGATTCTCTTGGAGGATGGGGCTAAACCGGTGAGACATCCAAAAAGGAGACTCAATCCCACCCTCCTCGAAGTTGTTAAAAAAGAAATTGAGAAATTGCTCGAGGCAGGTATAATCATTCCCATTTCATATTCACAGTGGGTAAGTCCAATTCAGGTTGTGCCTAATAAAACTGGTTTTACTGTTGTTAAAAATGAGAAAGATGAGTTAGTTCCAATGAGGGTGCAAAATAGTTGGCGTGTGTGTATTGATTATAGGAAACTAAATCAGACCACTCGCAAGGACCATTTCCCCCTCCCATTTATTGATCAAATGCTCAAGAGACTAGCTAAGAAAACACACTATTGTTTCTTGGATGGTTTTTTTCGGATATTTTCAGGTTCCTATAGCTCCAGAGGGTCAGGAGAAGACTACATTCACCTGTCCCTTTGGCACATTTGCCTACCAGAGGATGCCATTTGGACTTTTCAATGCACCAGGTACCTTCCAGAGATGCATGGTGAGTATTTTTTCTGATTTTATTGAGACCTGCATGGAGGTATTGATGGATGATTTTACAGTGTATGGATCCTAATTTGATGAATGTCTAAAGAGTTTGGGAAAGGTATTGAACCATTGTATTGAGAATAATCTGGTCCTGAACTTTGAAAAGTTTCATTTCATGGTAGAGCAAGTCATTTTCTTAGGGCATGTAGTGTCAAAACATGGGATAGAGGTTGATAGATCAAAGATAGACATTATTTCACCCCTTCCATATCCTACATGTGTGCGTGATGTTAGATCTTTCCTAGGGAATGCAGGGTTTTATCGGCGCTTCATCAAAGATTTTAGTAAGATTGCTCTTCCTATGTCAAGATTACTTCAAAAGGATTATGATTTTGTGTTTGATGTTTCTTGAAGGAATTCATTTGATGAGCTAAAACAATGTCTGACCACTCCACCTATCATACAGCCCCCGCGGTGGGACCTTCCATTTGAGCTTATGTGTGACGCCTCCAACTTCGCGGTTGGAGCTGTCTTATCTCAGAGGGTGGAAGGATGTTCACATGTGATTGACTATGAATCAAGGACATTGGATTCAGCCCAATCAAACTACACAACCATGGAAAAGGAGTTTCTTGCTGTCATATTTGCTTTAGATAAATTCCGTTCATATTTATTGGGCTCTAAAGTAGTTGTTTTTTCTGACCATGCAGTTTTGAGGTACCTCCTGAAGACGCCAGATGCAAATCCATGACTTATCTGTTGGATGCTCCTTCTTCAAGAGTTTGACCTTGAGATAAAGGACAAGAAGGGGTCATATAATTTGGTGTCGGACCACATGAGTAGGCTTACTTACACACTAGAGGATGGCACCTTGGACCAGGTACCACTTCGGGACACTTTTCCCGATGAGCATATTTATTCCATCTTAGGTATGCATCCTTGGTATGCTGATTTAGTGAACTACATTGTTGCCTCTGAAATCCATGCAAATTTAAAGAAATATCAAGTCCAAAAATTAAAATGTGAGTCTAGGTATTATGTGTGGGATGATCCTTACCTCTGGCGCATGTGTAGTGACCAAGTCATTAGGAGGTGTGTTCCTGATCATGAGTTTGAGTCTGTTTTGCATTTATGTCATACACTTACTTGTGGTGGAAAATTTGGACCCTAAAGGATAGCTAGGAAGGTTTTGGACTCTGGATTATATTGGCCTAGCTTGTTCCATGATGCCCATGTGTTTTGTAAGTCATGTTCTCGTTTCCAACACACTGGGAATATTTCTAGGAGACATGAGATGCCCGAACAACCCATACTATTCTGTGAGATTTTTAATGTATGCGGAATTGATTTTATGGGTCCTTTTCCTAGTTCATTTGGATTTTTTTATATTTTGGTTGCTGTTGATAATGTGAGTAAATGGGTGGAGGACAAGGCCACCAGGACTGACGATTCTCATATTGTTGTGGACTTTGTCAAAGCACAGATTTTTTGCAGGTTTGGAGTACCAAAGGCCATCATCAGTGACCAAGGGACACACTTTTGCAATAGGAATTTTGCTTCCCTCCTTAGAAAGTATGGGGTGACACACAAAACATCAACACCATACCACCCCCAAACAAATGGCCAGGCTGAGGTTTCAAATCGTGAGTTGAAACAAATATTGGAGAAAACCGTGCAGTCAAATAGGAAGGATTGGAGCAAGAGATTGGATGATGCATTGTAGGCTTATAGGATAGCATACAAGACACCCATTGGTATGTCCCCATTTAGGATTGTTTTTGGGAAAGCATGTCATCTCCCAGTGGAAGTCGAGCATCAGGCATATTGGGCTATAAAGAAATGCAACATGGATTTGGCCCAAGCTGGAATTCAAAGAAAGTTACAAATTCAAGAGCTTGAGGAGATTCGATTGTCATCATATGAGAACTCAAGGCTCTACAAGGAAAGATCAAAAGCAGCTCATGAAAAAATGACCCAACAAAGGGAGTTTCATGTTGGAGAGAAAGTCCTTCTCTACAGTTCACGACTGAAGATGATGCCTGGTAAGTTGCATTCCATATGGTTAGGTCCTTATATTGTATCTAATGTTTTTCCTTATGGTGCAGTGGAGATCACACAAGAGGACACTGGAAGGAGCTTTACAGTCAATAGGAAATGTTTGAAGAGATACATTGAGGGACTTCCTACTGATGCAGTGGATTTTATCACACTGCACGACCCCATCATTTCTTGATCACATCAGGCTATTCCTAACCCTTTCACTTTTATATTATTTGTCCTATTTAAAAATTCTGCATTTCATGTGCATATATCATCTCATGGGTTCACATTGAGGACAATGCAATATTTTAAGTGTGGGGGATGGAACCTTTTAGTTTATTAATTTCAATTGTTTTCCTGATTAAAAAAAAAAACAAAAAAAATTGTGTGCTTTTTCAAAATTTGTGTGTTTATTTTTCAATTTTCTTTGTGTTTTTGAAATTTTTGAACTGAAATGATTCTCATTACAATTTTTAAATGCATATCAATGAGTGAAACAATTTATCCCTTGAAACTAAGCTTAAATTAATGCTAAAATAAATTTGTTTCAAGTTAAAATATTTAGTAATTTCATGAAAAGTACACTGAATTTTGAATCCCATGCCACATCTCACTGTCTTTATATTTGAAATCACTTTCCTGTGAGGATTCTTAACCATTATTTTCATATTCTTTACATTCACCTCACTTCTTGAGAGAACCAAACCATGCTTGATTTAACCAGAATTTGATCTATTCCTATCAAAACTTGAGGGTTTGAGGTACATATGTTTAAATGATTGAGGCATTTGTTTGGTATTAAAGCCCCTATTTCAAAGAATCCTTTTTTATAATGGCCTACCTTGAATATTTAATCCTTGTAGCCCTTAGAATCCATGCACAACCTATTAGGTTAGCCACATTACAATCCAATTTTCCCTATCTAACCAACTCTTGAAGTGAAATTGCATAATCTAGTTGAGCTTAAGTGTGGGGGAAGCTGTCTTGTGTTGTGCCACCACATTCTGTGATACATTGGGTGGAAAATTAAATTCTGAAGAGATGTGTTTTCTACTGAAGAAAGCCATTATATTGAAAGTTGTGCCTTTTCTAGAGCTTTCATGACAAGTGAAGCTGTGCCTTTTCTGGAGCTTCTAATTGAGGTGGAAAGCTGTGCCCATCTGGAGCATTCAAGAAAATCATGTTTGATAAGATTGAAATTTTTTATGCTGAAATAATGAATGGTGTAAAATTTTCATGACTTTTCATGATGATGGAGCTGAATTGATACTATGGGGATTGAGGAGAAGACCATATTTAAGTGAAAATTAGATTAATGCAATTTTTTTTTTCAAAAGAGTCAAGCCCTCCTCATTCAGCCTCAGCGTTTTTCACATCTTAATCCTACCAACCGAAAGCCACTAAACAACCCTGAAAAGTCCTCATGATAAACATATGTCCTTGAATCACATCGGTTAGTGATGTAGAAATCTATCAAGCTTATGGTGACCCTTTTTTGAGTTTGGATGAGAAAGACATTGCAAAAAAATTGATATTTGAGTGATGAGAGAAAATTCAAGCGAGGTAAGTGTTTTGTGCATGGGAGGATAAACTAAGTGGAAATATATTGAATGATATAAATGGAGAACTTGAAATAAGGTTTTTTATGAGGCATGATATCTTTTTATTCTTGGTGGGGAATTGATTGATCTCAAGGATATGTGTTTTAAAATTAGTTTTGATTTGATATTGATGTTTACTTAATATGAGATTTTGCTCAGTAGTCCAAAAGGGTAAGTGTGGGGGAGTTGATAAAACACTATTTTGTTGAATATTTTATTGATAATAAATGATATAATTTACCCACATTGTTCTAAATATGTTTTTTGATAAAATATTTGGGATTTGATCATTCATTTGAAAATTTGGTGAAAAATCCAGTTTTACCCATTATGGTGCACTGTAGTATTTCGAAGATAAATTTTTTTATATTTATTATTGTAATTTTAAATTTTATCAAAGTGTTCCTAACTTAATTTTCTACAACTTTCATTCAGGACACTAGAGCTATAAAGGTCATTTGGATGGAGTAAATGGGACATTAATCCAATGGTGGGTTGGACTCGGCAGAATGGACATAGGTTTTGTATTTGGGCCATATCATCTACCTCCGGTCTTGTATTAAGCCCATATTTTCAGAGGAGCTCGGTGCTTCATTTTACCACAAATCATCCTTCTGGAAGGAGAGCTGGTTCATGCGTTTTCGAGGTCAAATGGGCGGTTCAATTTATATTAAAATATTTGGCCGAGATTTCCCATTCACACTTGAAACCTCTTTAAACCTAGCCTCCCCTCCACTCTATAAATTGGAGTTTTTATCATTTGTAGGGGTTGGTACGTGCATTAGAAGATTTTAGGAATAAGATAATTTGTTTCACCCAAATTATCCAGCCATTGTAAGAGGGGTAGCTCTTGAAGTAAGGATCACCTCATCGAAGCCTCCTTCTCTTCTTTATTTTGTAATGTTTTTATTTGTGTAATAAACTTCTTTGTTCTTATTTTATTTCTTCTCTTTTCTTATTTTTTGTTTAAATTTCTTCTTCTATTAATTTTCCTAATTGTTTTGGAATTCTTGGGTAGAAGCGTTATTGGGTTATGCCCATTATAAACCTTTGCACATGAAAAACGCTTCTACGATGATTACGCCACCTATGAAAGAGTAGTCTTTTAGTAATCGATCTACCTCTAACCTTCTTCATTAATTTATTTTGAATCAATGATATACTGTAATTCACTAAATATGATCTATTAATTGAGTTTTCAATTTAAATAAAACTAAGCAAGCAATTGAACAATAAACACAAAACGCGCGAGGTCGGGATTTGTGTGAATTGTGAGAGCGTAATCTTAATCGGTAATACAAGACCACACGGAATCAATTTTTAGAGTTAAAATACAATCCCTAAACTCAATTAATCCTCATTTCAATAGTGGTTATGTGCCTTAATTTATCACTGACCATACGCTAATCATAGAACATCAATCAAAGCAGGGTGTTGCGATTGCATGTTCCGAAGTTAGCCTAGGGTTAAATTCACTTCATCTTCGTGGTAAAGTTAATTCTCGTAGGGTTCGGGATTTAAAAAATTAAGGGATCATAATTAAGTGAATGTTAGTTTAAATGATAATGATTAATAATAGAGTGAAGTGGTAGAGTTAGATCGATTACAACTTTTAAAATACTTTCTAAAAAAACATCTTTTTGTTGTGTCATTTTAATCGAACTTCATTTCAAAACTAAAAACAAAAAAAATATACAATCTTCTTCCAGAAAACTTATTCTAGATTCATAAACTATAACCAACACCCATCCTTTAAAATAGTGTTTTTATTATCTTTTATTTTATTTTTAGAATACCGTTAAAAATTTGTTTTAAATCTACTTCCTCCTTTGAGAGACGTCCTTGGTCAGCCACTCTGCTGCACTTAAGTACCCCAAAATCACACTAATCATTTGATGGCACCCATGACAGTGCTCTTTCAGATGAGAATCAGGTTCTAGAATTCTTATCACAACCACTAGAGGTGCCAGAGTGAAAGTGGGATGGAATCTCTATATACATTGTGACATGACTCCCACATACAACCATGGGACATGATTCCATCTCGGTGATATTTTACCAACTCACCAAGTCATTACACTTCCTTCCCATCTGAGAGAAGGGATCAATACAGGTCTTGTGATGGCTCTACATAAATGTGATTATGTGAATTCAGGGGGTTCCACTGATTATCGTCTCTAAAAGTGACATACGTTTTACTTTCTGGATGTGTAAGGGATTACCAGAGGCGTTCGCGGATCACATAAGTTTGAGAACTACCTTTCATCATCATAAGGATGTTCAGATGGAGCAGACAATTAAAACACTGGAGGACATACTTCATGCATGAGTCCAAGATCTTGGCTGCAGTTGGGAGGATCACTTTCCCTTGGTGTAGTTCTCATTAAACAATAGTTGTCACTCCACCATTGATATGGCCCCATTTGAGGCCTCGTACGGTCGACCATGAAGATCACCTCTAGGCGGGATAGAACCGGGGGAGTCAATACTTATGGGTCTAGAGATGGTATTGGCTACCACTGAGAAGGTACATATCATACAGGAGAGTATGAAGAGTACACATAGAATACATATGTCTTATGATGATAGGAGACAAAGTCATTTGGAGTTCGTGGAGGGAGACCATGTCTTTTGAGAGTCTCTCCTCGACAGGGAGTATAGATATTTGGCCGAGGTGGCATGTTATCACAGAGGTTTATCAGACCATTTATGATACTTTAGAGGATAGGCAAAATGGATTACTACTTTTCACTTCCACCATAGTTGGATATGGTGCACGGCGTCTTCCCTGTATCCTAGCTGAGAAGATATGTGCATGACCAATCTCACATCATTAACCATGGCGAGCTAGAATTCAATGATGGGGAAATGTTTGTGGTTGTTCCAGTAGATATTGAGGATCGACTAGAGCGAGTCCTTCATGGGTGGTCAATACCTCTGGTGTGCATTCGCTGGCAACATGGGAACCTCTATGAGAGCACATGGGAGTGGGTGGCCCAAATTCGTTCTCAGTCCCCCCATTTGTTTTCTTAGTCTATGATGTGGCTTTTGGGGATGAATATCCCAAAGGTGGGGAGAATGTAAAGACCCAGATTTTACCTATTTTTTTTAATTATATGGAATTATTATGATTTTTCAAAAATTTACGGCACATGATTCTAGGGATCAGTGTGCCCATAATGAATTTCTAAACTTTTTTAGGTACGTTCAGTAAACACGTGAGCAGAATATTCTAACATATTAACTGGTGCTCAAAATAAAAATTTGAGGACACTGTTAAATCTATAGCATTGGGATTAGCTTAAGGGAGGCTTCACTTTGATCTCAGAAGGTATGGAGAAAAATTTATGTTTTGGGGAATTTAAAAGAATAATAAAAATAACTTAGTTAATTTTTATTTACTTTTGTCTCCTCCAACGGACAAGTGGAGTGTTGGACCAGCGACATGTCAATCCAATAAATGGATTGACCTTTCAATCATAAGTAACTTAACCATTGGGTAATTATGAAGGAACCAAATTAATGGGCCTCTATTAATTCTAAGAACGTTCCACACCATTCCCATCTCTTATTTATATGGATCTTGTGGAGAGGTGTCGACACTACTATGCCAAGAAACGATGTGCTAACAAAGAGAACTGATGCCAAAACATTGGAGGATAGATCTGATACCAGTGGGAGTTGACGAGTGATAGAGTAACCCCAAACTAGATATCGACGATCGATCAACGTCATTGAAGGATAGTTTCAGTGGAAGGTGAACACAAACCCATTTCTTCAACTGCAGGTGTTTCTCTTTCATTCTTGAGGTATGGGTTATGATTCCTGTTTAATTCAAGTGAATTGTTTTGAACCCTTTAATCATACCCCATGATTATGAGCTAATGAAGAGGGTGCGGGCCTAATGAACTATGCCCGAAACCTTCACTACTTTTCTACTCTTGCGCCCTCAGTAGAAGATCGCCGGTGCGGCGTCACCAACTGGCTAGAAAGATGGAGGGGCACCGATGCATGCCGCAATAGGAGGTCGCAGAAGTCATCGAAGTGGTCGGAACTAGTTGGTTGTAGAGAGGTGTGGCATGCCGTCGTGTTCCATTAGTGAGCAAGGGGCCGCAGCTCGTCAGCTGCAGCGATCAGAGGAGGTGGACATCACATCAACTGACCACAGAAGGGGAGGCGGCCCGACAAGTGCGCCGCCAGCGAGTATAGGGCCGCAGTCGAAGCTACTGAAGGGGAAGAACCAGCACCTACCCAGTGGGTTTCTCAGTGATTGGACGATGCCCACGTGGCACCACTGTTTCATAAAAACGAATGGTCTCTGATCCATTCAGGATACCGAGTGGAAACGCCTCCCCCATTGGCAGCTCGGGCGGACCGCGGGCTGCACCTCTGGTGGGCAGCGCCTCACGCGGTAGGGAGACCAACCCTGGTGGGCTACCAACCCTGGTGGGATGCCCCATGTAGCCAGTACACGCCACATGCATCCTGGATTCCCCTGGTAGGCCGCATCTCAGACAGACGATCCCCCCTGTGGGTCGCGCCTCACACGGTCGGGCCTCCCCCTTGCAGGTCGTGCCTCATGTGGCCGGGCCACCTACACAGCGGGCCGCACGCCAGCGGACCGCCCTTTCAGGCCGCCCTTATGTTATGCCCTTTTAGTCCTCCCATGTGGGCTGGGAAGAGCCCGTCACAGCACAACCCAGACTGGGTCGGGTCGGGTCGGTCCAATTGGGTCGGACTGGGCCCTGACTCAACCAGACCTATAAATACTTAAATGGCCATAACATGATAACTAGATGTACGTTTGACAAACCATCTACTACGTTGGGATCCTTGGATCGATAGGTCGTTTTGGTGTACTCCAATTTATATTTGGATATAGTTTGAGTACGACCAGGTTGGATCAAACCCAAATCAAACCGGGCCCCTAGAACTAAATCTCTTATAACTCACAGACCGGGCATCCGATTGATGCACCATCTGTCTCTTTAGAACCCTTTCGAAATGGTAGTATTTTGGGTTAATCATCTGTGTTAATCCTTTGTGGAGATTATTGGAAGTCGAGGTACAAACGATATCTCAAGGGGATGATGATACGGAGCTCGAGCACACATTGTGCGAGGAATACATTGGCTGGCTGAAATGTGAAGAAAGAAAATCAATCCTATGTGGGTCCGCATCTATCAGAACCTATGTGGGTCAGTGCTCAATGATCTTGTGTGGGTCAACACATACTGATCCTGTATGGTTCAGATACTATGTCGGCTTTCGGGTGTTAGTACCTATAAATACTATGTGGGTCAGTAGTAGTGATTCTTAATAAAATAAGATGATCTATCTTACGACTAATCATCAGTACTTCTCTACTTATGTTATTCTTTATTGTGAGCTGAGCCATTTCACATTTGTGGTGTTATTTTCATGGTGTTACCTGTTAGGTACTTCAATCCTAGTTGTTTTACCAGTGTGGTACTCCTATCTTTGTGTTGTTACCTGTGTGGTACTTCTACCTTCATGGTGTTGTATTAGTGGTGTTACCTTTGTGGTACTTCTACTTTTGTGGTGTTGTCTTCTTGATGTTACCTGTGTGGTACTTCTATCTCAGTAGTGTTACCTGTGTGGTATTTCTACCTTCATGGTGTTACCTTTGTGGTATTATTTCCTCATGTATGAAATGAGTATATTTTGATAACATAGGTATATGTATGGGAATATACCTTAGTAGAGTTGAATACTTGCTTTGTATTTTTCCCTTTTTGGCACTCTAGGAGACCTACAAGGTTGTTGAGGTCCCTATTGAGTATTTTTTTACTCACACCTACACGGGCTACGCCCGTACCTTGTTGTGTCTTGTGCATATGACGTACAAATTTGATCGAGGGTGAGTGAGCTAGGACTAGATGGTACTCAGAGGTGGACCATTTGGCGTGCTGTGATGCAGGGACTATTGATCATGATATGTACCTACCCTTCAGGTAGGATCCTCAGTGGACTATCCAATAGCATTTTTCCCCTTTTTAGTTGTATTTATACTTTTTAGTTGTACTTGTACTTATAGTTGTTCTTGTTTTCCATTCCCTTTACTTTCAACACCCTTTTACTACAGCAGTATACTTCGCACTTTCTTCTTCTTGTGTTCTCGGACTGTGTGTCTGTATAGTTTAAAAAGGCAATGCCTTCCCATATTAGTAATATGCCTTTTCAGTTCTAGTAGCCAGCCCCTGGCCTATGGATAGAAATCTTGGGGTAGTCACAGAACGGTCACTAATAGACGGGTTGTGACAAGATTATTCTAGGTCAAGGGTAAAGACTAGTTCTTCCATCTCCCTCAAATGCTCGATAAATGGGCTTCATATGGTATGATCTAATTGGTCAAGTCTATAAATCCTTCAATCTATGAAGTTAGAAATTATAATAAGACTTAATATATAATAATATTATTAGTCATGGTATAATGGAACTATTATCAATGATTTATATTCTTAATGGTATTTTAAATATTATAGACTTTATTTAATAATTGGTCTAAAAATAGCCTAATTAATTCAAATGTTTTTGGAGACTATAAAAAATTTCCTCAATCAAATGGGAACTAAAATTGTAAAAGGTCATCTTGTTACATTCTATCAGCCTTTGGAAACTTCACCACTAAAATCTCATTTTCTACAATAACATGGATGAGGGTAATTTTTTTATTTACTCTTATTGTTTTTAAGTATATTCCTTAAACATCCTGTTCCACCAACACAATTTGACCAGATGATTTGTGTTGTTTCATTTTACATTGTCTATATGATTAGGGATATCCATTGGATTCTCCTCATAATATTGACCATTATCTATAGGTACCACCTTTAGATATAGTACATGTGAAGGTTTTGTTATGTACTTCCTTAAGAGTGATACAAGGAACACATCATGTACATGAGATTGGTAAGGTGGGTGTGTAAATAAATAGGTTATTTCTTTAATGTAATCATTGATATCAATGAGGCCAACATATTTGGGAAATTTCATTCACTTCTTCCAAAACATCATGAATTTCTTACACAGTGATATATAAAGGAAATCCTTTTCTCTAGCCTCAAATGTGGATCTAATAAATGATTTTTTTGTATAGATTCTCTGTCAACTTTTTCTAGACTTAAAATGATGTTGAATGGTTTGAACCACTTCCATCATCTCAAAGATAAGATCAATTGAAATAAAATTTTTTCACTAACTCCATCATAAAATGTTGAAGTTTGATACTAATTCACATAGAATGCTCCATAAGGTTCCATTTGAATGATAAAATGTAAATTTTTATTACATTAAATCTTCACTAGTGGATTATGTGGATTACAATATCATTTTAACTTCATTAAAAACGATATTAGCATATCATATATAGTTTGGATTGTTTTCATAGATTGAATGTCCGTTTGAGGTAGATAAGTAGTACTCAAACTCAACTATATCTCTAGTTACATCCAAATTCTTCTTCAAAACCTCAAGTTAATCATCAGATCTATATCAAATCAAATAGATAGCGGTACTACCGAATGTATTAACACATACCTTAAGCATATCATAATAAGTTGATTAAGATATAACTATTCATCGATAGAAATGGAATTGGAAAGATCTATAAGATGATCGACTACAACATAGATAGAATTGAAACCTTTAGACTTTTGTTGGAGTCTTATGATGAAGTCAATTGTTATTTTTTTTAGTTTTCATATTGGTATTGAAAATAGTTTCATTATACCTTTAGTCTTCTATAATTCTTTTGTGACTTGTTGGCATAACATGCATCAAGATACAATTTCAACAATCTATATCTTCATGATATCCTTCAAAAACATTGTCCTCAAATGTCTAAACATCATAGTGCTTCTTGGATGAATATGTAATGAGGAGAAATGTGCATCACCTAGAAGTTCCTTCATAGGTTGTGGGTTTTGTGGAATACATATATAGGTTCTAGTCTTCATAACTCAAACTATATTAAGGTTGAACTTTGAGATATTATCAACCTTTTTATGTAGACCTGTATAATCATTTTATCCCTTCTTAACCCTCTCAAGATTAAATGGTCCAAAATTTATTTTATAAATATAGGATTAAAATCATTTAATTACTCCCACATCCATACTTTTTAGGTTCAAGAATATTAGATCTATTTTCAATCCACATCATAGATAGGGTTGTAGAATTATTTCTACTCAAAGTGAATATCACATTTTTTTCCTTCCCAGGATTGTAATGGATTGAAAAATCATGATATTTAATAATAAATTGCCACTATAATTTGTTCATATTTATATCCTTATATATATATATGTACTTGAGGTTTTCATGATTAGTATATATGTTACATTTTTACCCATATATACAATATCGGAAAATCATCAACATGATGATGAGTATAGCAAATTCTTGATCATGCATTGGGAAATACCTCTCTTGGATATTTAATTTGAAATTAGAAATACGACTTAATATGTATAAACAAAAATTTCATATATAAATTATACATATTTTATAGATATATATTCATTATTAAAATACAAGACAACTTTTTGGTCAGAAAAAAATATTTATATCTAACGAAATTGGATATTTATATGTTTATGGTTTTATTTTAAATAATTATTTCTTGAAATTAAAAAATTTAATTGGAAATAATAACTTCATTATTAAATTTAGCATAAAAAATTATTTTAACATGAAATTTTCAATATTTTTTAAGAATGTTCATTTTATAATAAATAGTGAAAAATACCGATATTAATTTAAAACTATATTTTATTATAAAGAATTTATTAATAAAATCATATTTTGATTTAGATTCTAAATGTATATAGTATATTTTGATTGTAAATAATCCAATAATGAATTTAGAAACGAATTTTATAATTACATTTAGTATAAAAACATATTATAATTAGAGAGGGATTTTTATGAAAAATTATTTATTGTTGAGATTTGCCAACGTAATATTAAATTATATTCTGCCATAACTATATTATGAATTTTAGAAAATATATTCTATATTTTTAATCTTTGTTTCCAAATTTGGTTAGTAGTTCCATTTTATATTTGGTCAACATGAATTGAAACCATAATCTTTTTTGTTACCACGAGCAAGGGTAAATGAAGTAATTAACATTAAAAATAAATTGATAATGACTATAATTGACCATAAAACATGTCTTAATTTTATTGTATGATTCAATTTCATCCATAATCATAATAAATTATATTATATTTAATTTTTTAATTTTTTTTATGTTACCATTACCATTTTAATATTTTATTTAATGAAAAGTATAAAAGGGAACACTCTTGTTTATAATAAATATATTACATGTAACATATGAAAAAACATGGATATGTTTGGTTATAAATATCAATTTGAAATATAAATGATTTATATTATCCATGTAAATTTTTTTTATTTTTTATTGAACAAATACATTCCTTAAATGCTTACAAAACCGTGATGCGAACATTATTCAATTACTAGAAGAATAAAATAAATGATATTAAAAATATGAAAAGTAAAATGATTTGAAGGAATTAATGAGAAACAAATTTTTTTTATAAAAAAATACATTTTAGGGATATGGTAATTGATTATACAATAATTACATGTAGTATTGATGTTATAAAAGTCAATGTAACTGAATAGTTATAAAATTGATAGTATTGATATTTTATGAAAATAAATCATTATGAAATGATATAAAAGTCTTAAAAATATTATATTAAGAAACACTAATAGGATATTCTTAATTAAATAAACTTTGGTACATTTTTGGATTTTTTCTTTTTAATGTAGAATTATTAACATATAAAGTGTAGAATGTTTTATAATTTTAGTAATTGTCAAAAGTGTTAACGAAAGGTTAATAAAGATAAGAGTAAAAATGTAACACAAACATGTTAAAATTATATTTTAAGAGGTTATTTAAAATATTACTCATACAATATTTTAATATAAAATAATTAGATACATTTGAACTTGAAAATTAATTAATATTAATTTACTATTTTAAGAATTCTAAATATGCCCCACCCGTATCCTATAAAAGGAATCCACTTGTTCTCATTTCCACACATGAAAATCTCATTTAGTTTCTACAATCCCCCAAAAAAATCCATTTCTAGAATAAATTCAATATTTGTAATGGTATTTTTGGGTATAATACCAACCTGATATGGAATAAGGTGTTAATCAAAGGTTGCGTTCTAAAGAAGAGTTATAGTTTTCAACTATAATTTAGTATTATTTTTATTCCACCTCCTTAAAATATTCATAAACCAGGAAAAAATAAATAAAAAAGTATCCTTCATATATTGAGATGAAATTTTTTTAACAGAATAACCCATATAAATCTCCAACCTCTATCAAATAAGAGAGGAATTCATCATTTGTGTGTATAGTGAACTACCACCTTGTGAACCAATTTAAATCATTTTCTATCACCATTTATCAATACTGGTCATATTGATGTTTTTAATGAATATAAATTATATTCATAACATATATAACATTGTAAAAATATAATATATCATTTAATTTCTTAACATTACATTCCCTAAAAAATATTAATGTTGTTCGTGTGGTCGTGTGGACTACCACCTCCACAAAGTGATATGAATCATTTTTCATCACCATTTCACACAGATGGTATATATAATCAAAATTAAAAAAATAATATTATATTTAAGATATGATAATAAATTTTGAATGAAAAAATGTTTCTTTCATTCATTCCATAATGATCATTGAAAAATAGAGACGTTACACATGTGTACGTACGACCTACCATGTCCATAATTGTAAAACAGTTAATTTTAAATAACTATCTTTAATGTATATAATAAAAAGTATAATTGTTGTAAAAATAAGATAATTATGTAATTATTATTGTTTTTGATACAATTTCATAGTGTCTATATTGATCTTAAGTAGCCTACTAATGTCATATTCAAATTATATATCGAATATCATCAAAACACACAATGTGAACTTAAATGATTAAGTAGTTGTATATATCATGGAAATAAGTTACATAAAATGAATAATAAATTTTAAAAAGATTCATAAGTAATTAAATAATTTACATATTTTTATTATTCGGGGAGATGAATAACATTCATGATGAGTCAGACTCAATAAAAGAGACTTTATTTTAAAATCCCCTCCATTAATGATTACCTTAAACCTCCATTTTTTATACATGTACATATTATTTATATTAAATTATTTATATATTTAATGGACATAAAATTATTATTAATTTAATTTTATGTTTATTTTTAATTTCATTAAAAGGATTTTAAAATGAATCTTTTTAAAAAATGTTTTGACTTTCTTTTCTAAAATACATTAGGAATGTTCTATTTTAACATATATATAGAAAAAATATTCCTTCCACAATATTTGTTACATTATTTGTGGTTATTTTTATAATATTATATATTTTCATGAAAGAAAAAATCTCATACACATTATTTTGGGATCTTTATTTTTGAAAATTTTGTTTTAATGAAAAGGGATATATAATTATATGAAAATTTATTCATATGGGTGAAAAAATGTTTTATAATGTAAGATTTTATGTGTTATGAATATGTTATGGTTCATGGGCATTGTTTATAATGGTTGGTGGTTCCGATATAAACCAATTATGGGTGGTAATATTATTAACCAAGGATGGGTGGTGCTGTGATAAACCTAGGTTTGGTGACCCTATTCTATCTCTCCAACATATTGGGTAATGGGATATACTTAACTAGATAACATTCTCTTAATAGATTATGGAAATATAATGTGATTTTAATTATAAGAAAAAATATATGGTTATTCCAAATGTTACTCTGAGGTTTACTCTGTATGTAATAATGATATGAAAATAATGCATCATGTTACATATTACATTTGTATATGCTTTATATTTGTTTTTATGGAATTTTTTTGATTTCATAGTTAAAGGAAAGTATATTATACATCATATGATTGAAAAGTTTATCTTTTTGAAACAAATAATTAATATTTTTTCATGATTTCATATAATCATTATATTTTTTTTCATCTATGATTTATTATGATATATTTTATGAAATTATTTTTGTAGAAAAGGTAATTTGTTGGGTAATAAAATATTTATTTTGATCTGAAAGGTTATTTTTGAAAGGAAAATTTCAATAAGTATTCATGGACTTATTATTTCATTATATCATTTTATTTCCCAAAATGAAATTTTTGTGATCATAAAATGCTTTAAAAAAATAATTTTACTTAAGGATGAGAAAGTTAAAGGAATAATTCAAGTTGAAAGTCATGATGATTTTTAATGCTAATAAATGGTTTCTTATTTTAAAAGATTTAAATTATGAGAAAAATGGATATTGATTTTTTGTTTTCACATTATATATATATATATATTTGTGTGTGTGTGTGTGGTTTTAATGTAACATTTATGACCTAAATCTATATAAATATAAAGCTAAATGATATTTGGGAATATAAGAAGTTTAATTATATTTTAATGTTACTAGAATATGTATTATTTATGGTTGGGTCTTTATAGTTGGAATCAGAGAAAGGATTGGATTCAATTATATGTTAGAATAATAATAATATTGATTATTTAAAATATTTTACATTATGGTTAAATTTAAATTATTTTTCCTTTTAATATTTAAATGTTTATTCATCTAAACTATGCTGGTTCATAATGGTTTTCCACAGAACAAATAGTGATGTTGAAGTAGGAAGGCACCAATGGGGTGAAATCCTATAAAATTAGTAATATTGAACAGTTGGAATTTGAATATAGAAATTTAATTTAATGAAATATCAGTCAACAAAGGATATAAATATTTGTGGTATCCATGATAGTGAAAATCCAGATGAACCACAAAGGACCATAGTGATAATGGAATATTTTATGAGGAAAAACCCTCCTTTATTTTGTAAATATTTTGATGCGGTGGTAACTGAGGGGTGTATTAAATCCATAGAAAATATATTCAATTTCATGGGATGTTCATATCATAAAAAGGTATTTCATGTTATTTACTTTTTTAAGGTGAAATCGTTTTATGGCGATCAATGGTCAAGAATATTAGGGAATTAGAAGAAATTGATCTCTTGGAAGGATATTATTTTAAGAATACTTTCCTTGACGAAGCTTTTACTATGGGGTTTTTAATTTGGATGGAAAAAAATTTATTAGAACTGATTAAAAGTATAAATATTCAGTTCCTTCATATGAAGAAAACTTCACCTGATTGGAACGATAGAAAAAAATAGTATCCATGATCATGATGGTAATGTAAATCTATTTTACTCAACATTGAATCCATGATATTAAAGGAAATTGTATTCCCATGAATAAAAATGTCTTGATAAACTCATGAACTGTGACTAGAAGGTTAATTTTTTTTGTGATAATTTAAGCTATGAAAACTAGTAGAAAAAGATGCGTATATGGCAGAAAAAAAAAAGAATAATTAATCAAGGAAATCTGATGGTAAGAAAATAATGTTTTCATTTTGTGAGGGTTTTGGTTAAAATCACAGTAGGGTATGCCTTATAGAGTATATTATGTTTATATAATTTGGTAATATTATGAATATGGATCTAAATTACATTATAAAAGATAATTATAATGGTGAGACAAATTTGATAAATATGGATTAAATTTTTTTAAATGTAATGAGATGGATAATTGATTAAATGAGTGTCTAAAAAAGTACAATAATGACAGGAATAATCTAGACTATAAGTATAAAGTAGTGGTGGAATATAATCTAACTACTTCATAAGATTTATTCTATCAAATGAAGTGGTGTTAAGAATATTTATTGATTATTCATATTGTGTAAGTGCCTTTTTTGATTCGGGGTCTATGCATTATTTAATTTATTGTATTTTTTTGGAAAATTGAAAATTTCACTTAAAGAAATAAATCCATAATTTATGGTAAAAACATGGGTATGTATTATGGGAAAAAAATATAACAATATTCTTTTCATGTTATGTAGAAATACATTACCAATCAATATTGTTATCATTCCCCTAGAAGAGTTTGATGTTACTATGGGAAGGGATTAGAAAACGGTTTACCATGATAAGAGATATTAATCAGATAAAGAAGTTTTGTTTTAAAAATAAATTCACATTTTATTTAAAAATGAACCTATAAAATTGATAACACATAATGAAGATGAGAAAATATTAAATTGTGAAAAAAACTTATATTTTACATATTTTCAAAAATAAGGTAACTGTAACAATTAATGATGTGTTGAAGGTAAAGTATTATTTGAATTTTTTCTTAATGAGTTGACTGATTTTACATGTGATCCAGAAGTTAAATTATCTATTTACTTAGTACATGATGCTAAGCCAATATGAAAACACACTAATCTAATGGATGAAGTGAAAATTTTAAAATTGAAAAATTATTTGTATGAGTTTCTAAATAATGGTTTTATTTATCTAGTAACATCACCATGTGGTAGTCCAATTTTTGTATAAAAATAAACACAGTTTCAAGAGGATTTTAATTGATTATATTTATTTGAATAACATCATTATTAAAAAAATGTATTCTTTACCTCACATTAATGATTTATTTTACTAGCTCTATAGAGCTCAATATTTTTTTATGTTTTACACAATCATTGGGATCCATCAGCTATATGTGAAAATGTATGGAATTATAAAAAAATAGTATTTTGGACTAGATACTGACATTATAAACTTAGGGTTATGAACTTTTTAATAAAAATAGTTCTCCTACTCCATTTATTGACACAAGAATATATTATTCTATGTATAATTAGATATGTTTTTTTGTTTTTATTTATGATACCTTGATCGAATACAAAAATTTATGAGGATTCTGAATAACATATAAGGATTATTTTACAAATCTATAATGAGAATAATTTATATGTGAAATTTAAAAAATGTGACTTTTTGTTATAACAAATTTCATTCTGTTGAATATCATAAATAAATTTGGAATAAAAATTGATCCCACTAAAACTAAACTTGGGATGAATTACCAAGAACTAATAATGATATTAAGATTCATAGTTTTATTAGGTTACCTAGATATTTCATGGCTATATTGAAAAAAAATCTTAGTTATCATTCCCACTACTCATTTAAAATGAAATGGATTTAAATTCACTCGGATGAAAGAGTATGATAACTATGTTTTGGAACTAAAAATATGATTCGTGAACACTCTAGTTTTTTCCCATCCCTCTAGAAATAGTGAAATTTTCATCAATAATTATGCTTCATTGGAGGATCATAGTTATGTACTGATATAGAATGATCAGATAGTTTCTTATGCTCTATGGGGACTGAAACCACTTGAGGCCAATTATCCTACACTTGATCTGGAATTATCTATTATTGTTTATATTTTAAAATTTTTAGACACCATCTATATGAATCCTAGTATGAAATATACATCTATTATAAATGTTTTAATTTTATATTCACTCCAAGATATTTTAACATGATATAAAGGTGATTTATGGAATTGATAATGTATTTTAACCACATGATCTATTATCATCTTGGAAAATAAAAAGAATAATGCGATTCTTTGAGGTGGAAAATTACTTCTTTATTAATAATTTTACATATAGAATATTTCTATTTGGTAAATGATTTGATGAATATTTTCCATAAATTGTTGGTTCTAATAACTTCATATTTTTTGTTTTAGGTGTTAGTATAGTCATCTCTATTATAAATAATATAGAAATATTATAAGGAAGACTGTGATTTATAGGAAAATTTAGATTGATTTAGAATGATAAGTTTCTTGAAATAACAATGATAAATATTGTGTATTTCTATTTGTAAAGAGATTATGTGTTCCTTGGGATTCTAATATGAGGATATAACTTTTGATTGAGACTCATAGTTATCCATTTTTAATTCTTCCTAGATGTACAATGTCGTACAAAAACCATTGGGATTATTAAAGATGGAATTGAATAAAAATAGATATGGTTAAATTATCTATTAAATGATTAAAATTTAAATAGGTTAAAGAATAATGATAATTACTTAAGGTTATGATTCATCCTTTTCTAATTCTGGAGTTGAAATGGGAATAATATTCAAAGGATTTTTTAAAATGATATTAAAAGACATCTTGATTTAATAATGCTATTATAGTTATTTTAGATTGAATAACTAATTCTAAAAATCTCCTTCCCTTTAAAGATGCACTATACTAAGATAAAATTTATTGACTATATATTAATTAAATAGTAAAATTAAATGGAGTTCCTCTCTGCATTGTATCTGATCATGATCCCATGTTCACTTAGATGTTTCAGAAAATAATTTATAAGTTATTTGGCACTAAATTAATTTTTTGTAAAACTTTAAATCCTTAATCTAATATACAGTATGAATGAATGTTTCATACCTTGGAATGTGTTATTTTTGATTCTTCAATGTATTAATAGGTAATTTTGGATCAAGATCATCCATTAGTTTCATTTTATTATAAAAATAGTTTTCTTTTTAAAATACAGATTACACTTTTTGAGGCATTATATGGAAAGAAATATAGAACTCCAGGTTTTTGGAATAATGTAGGTTAAAGGAAGTTGACGGTATAACAATTAGTATATGGGATTATTGAAAATGTGAATTTAATTGAGAAACTTATGACATATCTTAGGTATATAAAAATGTTATACATCTTATCAGAGAAAAGATATTTATTTTGAGGTAAGTGATCAAGTATTTCGTAAATTATATCCATGCAAAATTTTTATGCTTTTCTGTAAAAAGGGGTTGTTATATCAATAATTCATTAGAGTTTATGATATCATGGATAAAATTGGATAATTTTATATCTATGTGGAATTTACCATGATTTTATCCTATATGTATACTATTTTTCATGTTTTTATGTTACAAATGTATGTGCATGATTCATATCATGTTTTGAGCCCTCAAGTAGTTCAATTGAAAGTGAACTTCTCGTTTGAGGAAAAAATGTTTTTATTCATGACCATATGTATAAATTATTGTGGAAAATAGTAATTTTCAATGTTATGGTTTTGTGGATAACCCATATGGATCAAGAAGGAATAAGGTAGTCTGAAAATGCTATGAGAGAAATAAATCTACACTTGTTTAATAAGTGAATAAAATTGTGAGGATGTTACAAAAAAATGGGAAAATATTTAACATCCCATGTAATTTTTATATAAAACATTTTAATATTTTAATTAGTTACATTTTATATAATTTTATTCATTATAAATAAAAAATAATTTTTTTCGTTTGAAAGGAAAATGTTTTATTTCTACCAAATTCAATTTTATATTATAAAGTTTCATTTAAACTATTTATTTATAAGTTATAAAATTTTAAATTTTAAAATAAAAAATTATTTATGAACATAGAATTTGAGAATTATCTTTAGAATAATGTTTTATATTTTTTTTAAAAAAATTTATATTACAATTAATAGTGATAAATAATGATTTTTGCTAAAACTTATATATTAATTTTAATTTTTTATAAAGTAAATTTTTATTTTATTTTTTTAAAAAATTTAATTTTTTTTAAATTATCTGATTATGGTTTTTCGGAAACATAATTATAAATTAATATAGTATCATAAGAGTTTATACTTAAATAGATTTTTCCCTAAAATCTATTTTTCACCGTGTTTTTCATATTTACTTTTATATTAAATTATAACAGTTGTATATTTTAGTTTTTTAAAAATAGATTGCATATTTGGAATTATTGGTTCCAAATTTGGTAGATAAATTCATTTTATTTTTGGTCGATATGAATGAAAATTTAAGTAATTATTATTATCATGGTTAAGAGTAAATCAGGTAATTAAAGTTAAAAATAAAAGGATAAGAATAAGAAAATGACACCGAAAATGCATTAATATTATTTAATGATTCATCTTATTCCATAATAATATAATATATGTTATATGAATTTTATTTCAATTTGGATGTGTTTATATCCTTTAAAATATTTTATTAAAATAAAAAGTCAAAAATATCACACTCCAATTTATAATATCAATATTTTTTAACATGTGATAAACATAGCATATGGTCTTTTATGAATGGTAATTTGAAAAAAAAATATTAATATTTGTCTTGAAAATTAATTTTTAAATCATAGTGATCAAATAATTACATTGAATCCTTACACAACATCAACAGAGTAATTATTCGATTAATGGAAAAATAAAATAAATTTTATTACATATATTAAGGTAATATAAATAGTAATAATTAAGTTAATCCAAATTTTTCATGGAAAAATAATATTTTGTGGATATTTTAATTGATTATATTTTAATTCATTAGATTCCCTAATATTTTAAAAATCAATATAAATGAATTGTTCCAAAATTGACATTATTTAGATTTTATTAAAATTTAATTTTATCAAAAGCTATAAAATTCATAAAAATATTTGATTCTTGAAAATTAATGGTATATGATCAATTAAAAAAATCCATGGTCTATTTATGTGTATTTCTTAATTTTATATTAACATTATTAACCCTTAATTTGTTGAAAATTTTAATATTGTAGTAATTGTCAAATGATTCATTGAAGGGTTAAAACAAAATGATTAGGGAAAAATTGTCATCCAAAAATTTAAAATCTTATTTTATGTGATCAATTATACTCATCCTCATCATATATTCTAATATTATTTGTTTTTGATAAAATTTTACATCAATATAAATTTACATTAATTTAATATTTTTGAATTTCCAAACTGTTATTCCCCTCTATTATAAAAGTAAACTACATAATCTCATTTCCTCACAAAAAAATGGTTCATCCAATAAAAACAAAATATTGTCCTATAATTCTTCCATATATTCTAGAGGCCATTTTCTAGACTACAATCCTTAGAAGTCTTAGGTTTTTAATCAAAATGGATTTTCCATAGAGGAGTTATTGTTTTTAACCGCACATTTTAGTTTTTTTCTTTTTCTACCTCCTTAAAATATTCATGAAACATGATAAAATAATTACACTAATATCCTAAATTTTATAATATATACTTATTTTAATAGAATAAACTTTATCAATCTCTAATATCTATCAAATGGTAGGGCAATTCATCGTTCAAGTGTATGGAAAACTGCAACCTCACGAACCAAAGTAATTTTTTTCAATCACCTTCTTTAAATAACGGTTGTAATTGTAGATTTAATGTATATAAATAATATTGATGAAATATTTTTCATTTTGAAAAGATAATATATCATATATATTATTACCATTCCATTTACAAAAAAATGATTGTGGCATCTGTTTGTACGTATATATTACCACCTCTATAAATCGATTAGTTTTGTTTTTCATCAAAATAGAACATTGATGAAATATATAATAAAAATTAATGAAATAATATGGATTGATTCCAACCTTTTTTTATACAGTTCTTTGAAAAAATGACACGTTATAAAGTCGTACACATGACCTTCCTTCTATAGGATTGTAGCATAGTAAATTTTTCTTATCCAACATTCATAATTGGTTTTAAAACTAAATTCTTGTATATAAATTCTAATTATTCCATGATTATTATTCAAGAGATTATGTAATAGTGACCTCTTTTACTATAGTCATCCCACCGAATTCATTTTGGACATACGTATCAAATATCATCTAAATGCACGAAATTGACCCAAATGGTTAAATAATTGTATATAACAAGATAATAAGTGATATAAATATAATAATAAACATGAAAATGGTTTTTAATCAAGTAAAAAATTAATGTAATTTTATTATTTATAATGATAAAGAACATATGTGATGTGTGAGATTGGAGGTGAGGGACTAGCTTTTAAAAATCCTCTTTTAATTTTTCCCATAAAACTCTCATTTTCTTCAATGTCTATATTTTTAATATTAATTTGTGTATGTATTTAAATGGACATTAAAAAATTATAAATGGAATTTTATGAATCTTTTTAATTTCATTAAATTATTTTCAAAAGTAAATTTTTACAGAAATTTTTTACATTCCTTGGAAAATGACAAAAGCAATGATTTATTTTAATGTATATGCTAATAATTAATTTTATAGTTTCTGTAAAATTTATTTTATTTTTGTATTCTATTCTACAATTCCATTTTTTCTTGAAATAAATGTAATATTACTCTTTATTCTATAAATTTTAGTGTTTAAAATTTTGTTGTAAAGAAAATGGATACATCATATCAGAAGATTCATTCGTATGGGTGTAATGAATTTTTTATGATGAAATATTTTATGTGTAATGATTATGTTACAGTACTTAGGAATTGACTATGATGATTGGTGGTACAATTATAAATTAATAACTATTATTTACGTTATTAACTATGAATGTGTAGTTCCATGATAAACCTAGGTTAGGTGAGCCTTGTATAGATATCCAATACATTATGTAAAGTAACATAGATAATAGTATTGGTTTATCCTATGAGATTATAAGAATATAATATAACAATTATTCAAGTTATAAACATGATGGTTGTTCCATTTTTAACTATGATGGTTAATCATTAAGTAAAAGTGACATAATAATGATACCTGAAGTTAAATATATTATTTATCTATGTTTTTATGGGGTTTTTATAGAAATAAAATTACTTTAAAAGTTTAATGAATGCATATAATATTTTTTACGTTTTCAAAGTAAATATTAAGAAAAAATTTATTATGTCTTTTTCATGATTTTGATGAAACCTTATATGATGTTTTTCATCATAGATTCGTTTTGAAATATTTTATAATAATCCTTGGGCAGAGAAGGTGTTTTCTTCCATAAGAAAATGTTTTGTTTGAGCCCAATTATTATTTTGGAAAAGAAATTTTTTTATGAGTATGCATTGAAAAATGGTTTCATTCATTCATTTTTATGTCCCTTATTATAATTTTTGTGATGATCATATTCTTTAAAAAGTTTTCCATAGGGCTTATGTATGGGTAATGTAAAGGATTAATTAATGTTTAAATTAAAGAAAATTTGTATTGAAAATAAAATCGGTTTTAGTTTAAAAGTAAAAAATTATAGTAAAAATGTTTTCTTATTAGAAGTTTCCACTTTTTATATATATGAGTTTTTATGTAATTTTTTTACCTAACTATATAAAACTATAAACCTAAAATATATTTGGGAATCTTAGAATGTGAATTATATTTTAATGTTACTATAATATGTAATTTTTAAGACTAGGTCCTTATAGGTAGGTGGCCTAGAAAATCACTTTGTCATATTTCATGAGTACACAACTCATGGAATATTTGGACGGGTCACTATATATTAGAAATCATTCCCTACTAGTGTGTAATGTTAGAATAATTAAATTGATTTTCCTATTCTTTAACTCTTTAAATATCTCTTCAAATTCATCATTCTAAACAAACTTTACCCCTTTCTATGTCAGCTTAGTTAGTGGGATTGAAATCATGAGATATTTCTCACTAATCAATAATAGTACCCAAATAATCCACAAAAACTACAGATATATATCACATATGTTTACTTGGATATCATTAAATTGAATCTATTTTTTGATGGATCCAAAAAATATATCATTTTTGGTTATAAAATTACATAGTAATGTAACTTGGTGTGTCTAAAAAACAAATTTATTAAACATCACATATAGATCTTCCTTTCATAATGGTCTTCAATATAATTTTAAAATCCTCCTAATGTTCCCCCTTCATTTTATAGTAGATAATTATATTATATATAAATATTAAAAGACATTTCGCTAGGTTATACCTAAATACTCTTCATAAAGTCTATGTTGATTGTTAGAGCATTAGTGAGTCTAAATATAGTTGTTATAAATTCATATTTAAGGGTACTTATACAAAATGTAGTCTTTATAATATCCTCCTTCTTCAACATTACTTTATAATATTCAAACCAATGGCCAAACATAGTGAATTACTGGGATCCACATTGCTAATAAAATAAGGCATAAATCCTTGAAAAAAGACACTTTTTATTTATTATGATCTTATTGATATCATTATAATCAATTTATACTCACATTGACCCATCTTACTTATTAATTAAGAGGACTGGTCCACCCCATGGAGTATCACATGGGCATATTAATCTTTTATCTAGACTCATGTATAGTTATTTCGTGAACACATCATGTTCAATAGTCCATTATATATGTATTCTTGGATATTGGAAAAGATCTGGGTATAGGTTTGATTGATAACTCTATTATATATCCTTGAGGAAGACTATACAATTATTAAATAAGCACATGAGCAATTTTTATTATAATGGTCATGCCAAAAATGTTGATAATTTCATTAATATCTGTCATTTATGCTATATACACTTACTGGTAAGGCAATAATATCAATTTATTATATGATGATATAAATGGTGATTCATCCTTCTCCGTACACATGTATAGAATCGAAGATAAATTTGTGATATGTGGGGTGACTTCCTTCACTCAAGAATTTATATTGGCTCTATTTATGTAATTACATCCCATACTGAAAATTGAATTGAATTTTCCTAAAGGTAGAATCACAGAATTCATTATAAATTTCATTTTTTGAGTATAGATAGGGGAGATGTTACAAACATTGGATATAATTAACTCCCCAAATTCTATCTTCAATGTTTTTTCCACTTCCATGTTTTTAGATGGTGTTCGAATAGTTCTAGAAGGAATTAATGATTTGAATGAAATCATATATCCAAAATCAAATAGTATGATAACAATCCTTAAATGAATAACTTGTATACCTATCACCACATTATTTTTAGGATCTAAATCAGCAGATGTGATTCCATAAGAAATTCCTTTCTCAATAGGACTTGTTGGTCATTGAAATCAATTATCATCATCAACCATTGGCTTAGTGTATTGATTTATTTAGTTTCTATGTTCCATGGAGTTGAAACACTAGACAACATGTAGAGGATTCACATGAACATTATTTTATTCCATCATTAAGGTGGGATTCTCTCATATAAATTCTCAAGCTAGGTGTCTTTTGTTCCCACACCTATTGAATTAACCTGTCCACATTATGAAATTTCCTAGATGCTTATTCCAACAATTATGACAAGTTGTGTGTTAAATTTTTTTACTCGGTGATATTTTTCCATTGAAATACAGGAATTTAAATTCATTCTACACTTACTATATCATGAACCATAATACCTTTGATATTTTTTATCTCTATTTCACCTTTTAGGGAACATTAGTCAATTTACTCATAGCTATCAAATTTTAAAATAAAAAAAATTACTGACTAAACATAAATCCACCAATGAAATGGTATGAATTTATTTTTTAGTAAATAGCAAATTATGAGTGTATTATGAATGTAATATGATGCTATCCTCATATTCCATAGTGTATTCTTTATGATTTTTTTAGATAGTAATGAAATCTATCTCCCTTATCTGTTTGAGAGTGCATGGAAAATATTTATCAAAAATCAATTTCTAGAATTCCTTTCACCCCAATATACTATTCTCCTCCCCATTCATCATATTTTTTTATCAAGGAAAACTATTAATCACATTATACCTCAACATGGTAAGTGTAGAGACCCAAAGGATGGAATACATGTAAGTTACATTACTTTTGCGGAATACTTAATACATGACATGAACAGACGCCCAAAGATCGTGTTAGTTTAGTTTCTTTGGAAACTAGGAACAAAATCTTCTAATCATGGTGAATAATCTTCAACATCTCCTATAAAGATCTTACCCTTTTGTTTTCATACCTAAAACCGTTCTTTATATCCTAGGGAAATGAAAACATAAAAAGGGTAAGCTCAAATGCTCAGTAAGGGTAAACATGGAGAACATAAAACAATCCCTAAACATTTGAACGTAATTACATGAACATAAAACATCAAAATCATAAGTAATGACATAAATCATGGAATTTCATAAGGCATATATTATAAAGGTACACTAAACATGGTGAAATATAATGGATATAAAACACGTAACTGTGGAAAAACATTAATCACATGTTATGATTTCTATAGTAGCCAAGGAATTACTGCCAAGACCATCATAGTGGACAAAGTCCATTACTGAACCGGGATTACTTGTCATTCTTGACCTGTATTACTGAACCAGATTCATTGGTCATTACAACCATGTCTCTCTCATGAGATATAAATCTTTACCCAATGAATTGGAGGGAGATATAGGTCCCACCCATCTCATATTGAAATCATTCTTACATGTCCCACAAAATAATCTTAAATCATTCATCATATCCTAAAGAATAAAATGGATTTCATAAACATCATTCCATCATAACATAATATATATAAAACAAATATATATCATTTCATCATATGAAAAATAAAACCATAGAGAAATTACACATGAAACATAAACATAATAAATAATGTCATATTAGATGGAAAATAGTTTTGAAAAAAATACTTGAAATGAATTCTTGAGGAAAATATCCTTTCTTCTTCAAAATAATTTTCTTTTCACAAAATGACATGCAATTTTAAAAGAAAAGAATTTTATTGAAAATAAATCATGAAATATTGAAGGGGAAGGTTCATTAAAATAAGGTGTTATGAAACCTTAAAAATCCGTTCATGTCGTATAAGTTAAAAGAACATTATCCTCGTATTTTTGTTGGAAAAGTCAAAAAGTACCTCGTATGGTCAATAAAAGAAAGATTCCATACATACCATGTAGTAAAAGTAAAACAAGGGGTAAACATGACTTTAAACATACATGGAATAATAGTAAATACATTATGAAAACATTTTTATAAAACTTGGAAATGGATTATAAATATAACCCCAGTAAATACTTACAAATAAACAATCTCAGTTAAGAATGAGATTGGAATAATTATCCCTTACCTTATATCCAATTTCATCTGTATGTGTCTGAGACTCCAGTATAGTGGGTTTAAACATATTATTAACTTTTAATAAAACCATAATAATATTTATGATATCATATATGATTCACTTATGAATTTATATTACCCATTCATTTGTCAATTCCATGTTAATGCATCGTTTTGGGTAAAATCATTTCATTTGTCATACATGATTTGAATTGTAATTATTCATATGATTACTTAGATCATTATTAATTACTTTCATATTTTAAAATATGATTTATATATAATATATATTCATAATATAAATATATATAATAGATTGATAAATGTAATGAAATACACTGTTCATGGAGATGGTAGACCATACGTACGTATGAACGCTGTTTTCGTTTCCTTATTATATTGAATGGATGCAATTAAATAACATATACATAAATACAATATCATTATTATGTCATATATCTCTTATAATTCATCATATATTCTTTATAATCATTCTTGAATGGTTAACATGGAGAATGAATATCATCGCGTCGTGGAGACAGTAATCCGTACGTACGCACAAGCGATGATATTGTTCCCATAATTATTGAATGGTATTATAGAGGATGATATAATATCTCAAAATTAGTATAATGTTATAATAAAAATAAATATTTATTCTTTACAAAATTATACCCATCCAATTAAGGTGGTGGTGGAAAACAGATTACACCACATCGTGGAGACGGTATTCCGTATATACGCACGCACAGTGATTTCGTTTTGTTTAAGATGGATAGAAGGTGAAATAGGGTTGTTTCATATTTATAATAACATATCATTATAAGAGTTATAATGATTTTATTACTTTATTATGAAACAACAAAATAAGAGTAAGTAGAAGAAGAAATGAATTTGAAAGAATCTGTAAAAGATATTACCTTTTCAGCGACGTGCCTCTTCTAAACCTCCTATTAGGGCACTAAAGTTGGTCTTTCAAAAAGACCAGAACCTCTAGAATGTTTCTAAGGAAGTTGATAAGGGAAATTTTCAGGGTTTGGAAGAGCTTGATAGCTCAAAATGGTGTGTGGAGGAGAGGGAAGAGGTTCCCATTTATATGGGAGGAGAGGGGCACCTTTAGAAAAATAAGAAATATTAATTTATATTAAATTCAAACCCCACTTAAAAACCTCCAAAAATGACTCAAATACTAATATTAGATGAGCTACAGTTGTAATCTCATAAAAACAAAAATTTATATATGTTGGGAAATTTTTTTTAACCTTATCAACATGATTTATCCTTATTTAATCTATTTAATTTTATTTGTGGTAATAATATTCTAAATTTTAAATTGTTATAAATAAATACTTCTGTGTTGTGAATTTTCCATAATTGAATAAATTATGAAATTTTAGACCATATAAATTTAAATTTATAATTTTAAAATATTTTTGTGATTTTTAAACAATTTTATAATAGGTTATTTTTATAAAATAACAATACTTTCAATTTTGACACTATTAATTTATTTGAATTTAAATAAAATACACATAGAATATATGTTCGAACTAAAAGATTTAATAGATTAATAACATGTTATATTTATCTATAAAATTCTTTGAGCACATTAAATAGTTCATATAATATTTTTTTTAATATTTTTAAAACCATTTATTTGATATTGCAATCAATAAAATAATTCCAACATCACTATTGTGTCATAATTAATGAAAATTATTAAATATATGAAAATTCTAAATAAATTCACATGATCTAGATAATTTTATTATCTTTCTAGAGACTATTCATGTTCTCTGTTTTATTAAGTTTATCACTACATTAAAATTATTACACTTATAAAATACAAGAGAGTGGCATGTTGTCACATTCTTTGGTTTAAATAATAATTATATAGTATTCATGGTCATAAGTCCATAAAATGAATCTATTACAACCCTTAAGTTATATGGTTCAACTTGTATTCATACAATACAATTTTATCAGGTTTAAGGTAATTTTATAATCTTATTTTTACCCTTAATTACCCAATTTACCTTTAACTATAGTAAATAAAATTTATTGTAGTTCCTATTCATAATATCAAAAAAATAAAAGTAACCTATTAAAATAATTTGGAACCACTGAATCCAAATATGGAATTCATTTTTCAAAATTCAAAACACAGAAATTTCTGTAATTAATTTAAAATTAATCATGTTGTTAAGAAAATGGGTTTTAAAAGTTAAAACATTGTCAAATATTGAAATGTTTTTCCAAAGAATTCAATGTAAAATTAATGGAAATGACTTGAATTATATTAAATGGTAAAAATATATTCTATTTATTTTTTAAAAACATT
The DNA here is from genome assembly GCA_963277665.1 of Viscum album. NCBI lineage: Eukaryota > Viridiplantae > Streptophyta > Magnoliopsida > Santalales > Viscaceae > Viscum > Viscum album. The sequence continues at coordinate 1,531,353,513 of OY728165.1, forward strand.
CAACATTATAATTTAACCATATAAATTATCTTGATGAAAAAAGATTTTTTTATTTAAAATTTAGCGTGTTTTTCTATTCATTAAAATATGAAAGTTATCAAAAAAATATCACAAACACATAAAAAGTAATTTTATATATCATGATTAAAACAAATTAGTTTATTTTGTAAAATTTATCTTATAAACAATTTAAAAATTAGATTTAGAATGGGTACGCCATCAAAAGGTGGCAAAACTGCATTTTTTTTAAAATACTTATTACCATAAAAATTTATTTTGTTCTCATACCATGTTCTAGAAAATGAGTAAGGTGAATTAAAATTTTATAAAATTCAAAATTCAGTTAATACTATTCATAATGTCTAGTTCATAATAATATTATAAAAATACATTGTTGTTTAGTGAAACACAGAATTGCGTACAACACACGCTATTGAGGAAGGTTGCTCCAGCATGTAATGCAAGCTATGTCAGGGTTGCGTGTAGTGAAATCTTCCATTTGTGTTATGTATAAAAATATAGTTCATTTATACACTGATCAAAATCTATACTTGTTGTTGTGTAAAATTAATTTTATTCTAAAGAACTTGAAATTGTGTGCAACACAGGCCAATAATAGTGTTGCGTATACTACAATCCAATACAGTGTTACGTATAGTGAAAGATAATCTTGGTGAAGTGTACAACACAAGACATCAATGAAATTAAAAAGAACAATTCTCAAAAAATCTCGGGGTGTCATAATATGCCACCAGTATGTCCTTATCCTTATAGAGCATTAAAGAATGAAAAATATATTTTAAATGGGGTTGACTCATTGTCCCACGAGTAAAGGATCAGAAGAACTAATGAAAATCAGAGGCCTTTATATAGAACCCCAAGTTTTTTTAAATTTATTTTTTCAAATAAATTTAACATTTTCTATATTTTTCAATATAATTAACACTGATAATATATTGTGTTACCGAAAACACAAATTTTATCTTGCGTTACATGCAATATCGATTTTGAATAGAAACATTTCTTACTATTTAAAAATTATTATTTAATATTATAGTTATTAAATATATGTTGGATGGGATGTTATAAATTTTATTAAAAAATATGAAAATATATCTTCTATAAAATTATATAAAAATAAATCTTTTGTGACATAATAGTATGAAATGAAAATAAAAACTATTTGGAAGTAAAGGAAATATTTTTCAAAAAAACTATTTTTATGAATACAAATGTATTTCATCTCAATTAATTATAATATTATTTTTATCATTGATTTTAATGAAATTTATATATTATATATTCTATAAAATTATTACCATTCATGTTATTTTCTTCATAGACAACAGATAACATTGAATCCAATTTTATGATTAAAAAATATATTTATATAAATGCTAGTTTTGTCACATTTGTGAAATTATTTTAAAAATATTATTTGACACATAGTGTATTTGGTTTCAAAACAGCGTTAATTTTTAAAATAATCATCCAAAAATTATCTTAGGGTGAATTTTTAAAATTTTATAAGCGGTTAAATCTTTTAATGAATATTAAAAAATTCTAGTTTTTATTTAAGATTTTAAAAACTTATTAATTGTTTAATGATGATTTTATAAGAAAAATTAGTTCAATTATATATCTTTTAATACAATTTATGTTATTTAATAATTTTCATTATGAATTTAGACTTAAATACCTTTAAAACGTTTGATCATTTTCTCTTTGAAAAATCATTCTCGTCGATTCTACAAGATTACTTTTAAATTATGTTTTCTCTCTTAGGTGGATTTAGTTTGGAAAATGGATCCCATATTTGTAATAAGAATAATTTATGTTATAAAATAGGGTTAACATACCTTTTCTCAAAAAATAATGGTAAAAATAGTAAAAGCTATTTATTTCGTTAAGGTAAAAATTGGTTTACCATGGGTTAAACTAAAAAGATAAGGGTTAACAATTATCCAAAAAAATTACAACACCCATTGGATGGTCACATTTCAACCATGTCTCTTATAAGTCCGATGAAGGCTTATTTTGGGGCCTTAAGTGATGTGAAAAACCTCGTTACACCATTTTCAATTAGGAAATGACAATTATGATAATAACATCACTTATAAAAGGCCACTCACTCTCTTTTCAACTTCACACTTTCAAAAGAAAATTTTAGGCCAAAACTACCCAAATATATTACTTAATTCTGTTATATTATAACGCCCCGACCCCATTTACCCAGAGTCGGTGCATTATTGTGTAACATTGACATGATTACAAAAGATCAAGTCTCAAAAGACCGATTAGTTTAGTAGCCTTGGAAACAATAAATACATTCATAAAAGATACATTACATAATAAAGTGAAAAACCACAATAACATAGTCTCCATAGTCCACACTTCTATCCCCTTTAGACTATCCCTATAGGTCAGTCATAAAATATTTCTTCACATCCTGGGAAAAATAAAACATTTAAAGGGGTGAGCTCAGATGCTCAGTAAGGATAACAATATAGCGGAAGCTTTCATAAATAAACATAAACATTTAAGGCAATGCATAACTAAAACAAAAGACTTTTAAACTTGAACTTCAACATAATATGGAAAAAGTAAAATGAGGTAATTCCATTTACTTATTCACATGGATATTCTACTGGTCAAATAATCACATGAAATATCAATAACCACTTTCATAATGATAGAATTCATAATTCCAGACTATCATAACCACGTAGCCAAACCCTCGTACCAAGACCACAAATAAGATTTTGTCAAGGCCTCATGCCAAGACACTAGTTTGTCTCATGAGACTGGCCGATGCATCGAGGAGCTATAGCGGGCTCCCCCCGTCACTTATTAAGTCCAATTCATTCCTCATATGAACAGGTTTAAACATATCATAAACCATAACATAATCGTATCACATAAAATATGCATAAAGGAAACATAATATTTCCAAATTTCAATTACAAGATATCAATACAACACATTGATATAATAAAAAACACTTTCAAAACCATTTTCAATACCAAAATAAATGAAAATTAAAACTTGGTATTTATTTTTCATTTAAAAAAAATTATGTCTTGTAGAGGAATCTAAAACTCAAATAATGGTCACGGTGGAAGAGAAGTCGTTGTCTCCGCATACGTACAACAAGAAAAAAATTCCTTTTTTTTGTTTAGTAAAATGCTTCGTATAAAAATATTCCTTTTGAATAAACGTAAAAGTCAAAGGGGTTTATACACTGTATAAAAGAAATTTATGTATAAAACAAAATATGTCTCAATGAATGGAGATTGAGACGAAGTCCTTTACTAAGATCATTTTTAAATAAAATAGATCTATTATGTGTATTCACTATAAGTACACATAAATAAATTACAAATACAAGATAGGACATAATAATATCATGACATAATTTGAAAGTAGGAGATTAACCCAATGAATGGAAATTGGGTTAAGAAGTTCCCTTACCTCGTGTCCGACTTGACTCGATCGTTCTTTAATCTCCTGAATAAAAAAATAGAGTTAATTTCTACTTGATTAAGAACCTTTTTCAAGTTCATTATTCCTTTTATATCACTTATTATCATGTTATGAACATTATGTAATTATTTATGTTAATAACGGTCGTTTTTTCGAACTTTGGTACTTGAGTCAAAAATAAACTTCTTATAATTACATGTCGTTCATGTGGTAAAATATCCATTATATACAGAATTATATTCATGATGTAGATATCATATATATCATATATATCCAGTATATACATGCATTTATAATATTACATAACATTTAGAGGTAAGAAATTAAATGCACCGTTCATGGAGACGGTAAGCCGTACGTACGCATGAATGCTACTTTCATTTCTATTTTGTATTTAATGGAATGAAATTATAATTATATAAAGGTATACTATAATTCCATTATAATATAATGTATAATACCATTTACTCCATCCTTTATACATCCCACATATGGCATTAATGATTCAAATCACTTTGAGGGGGCAGTAGTCCGCACTTCCTAAAATGAAATTATCGCGTTTACCCATAAATGGAAATCATAAACGTATGCCATAAATGAAAAATACAGAATCATAAGGAAAAAATAAACATAATATATGTCATATATAAAAATAGTGTCATCATAATGACCACCATGAGAGGTGTTAAAAGAAGATTGAACAATCATCGTTTCGTGAGGCAGAAATTCGCCAACCACAGAAACAGTATGTTATTTAACCACTAGATGAAGGTGTGTGTAAGTGTAAATAAAATCCTTCTCATAACAACATCCTAGTATATTAAATATACTGGTGTTGTTACAAAATAATTGAATAAAAAGAGTTATAGGGGTTGGAGAAGCAAAATAAAACAAAATAACCTAAGAGAAGACATTACCTTAAAATCAGGTAACTCTTTTTGATTTGAGACAAAGGCTTCCTTGGGAAGACTTATGCCCAAAGTGAGGCTTCTAGGAGTAATATAGGGAAGTTGAGAGAGTATTTGGGCAGAGTTTGGCCGAGCCAAATGGCTTTTAAGGTGTAAATAAGGTGGTAGTGGTGGGGGCCTTTTATAAGAGGAGAGGAGGGGCACTCTTGGAAAGATTGAAATGTTACATTATTATGAAATTATATTCGGATTATAAAGGTAAAAAAATGATATATTTCAAGTATAAGGTGATAAGGGTTCGAAATATGCCCATCCAATAGGTTTTAGACAAGTTTAAGCCTTAGATTTTACATTATCTTTTCATTTTATTTAAATCGTTAATTAATGAGGTAATCCCTGCATCATTATGGTGTCATAAATAATTTAATTTATCTAATGTCTAAGAATTTAAAAAAAAATATCACGATGTAGGAAATATTTTTAGATTTTCAATGAATATTTATAGTCTAAAATTTAACTTATATAACCCCATTTAATAATTGTTTTAGTAAAAGAACAAATGTTTGTGACAATTTTATTTTTACCTTAAATAAAAAGTTATTATTGTCATTTTCTTACCCAAGTGGCTCCATGGGGTCCCCAAGTTGACGCATGGATTGCATTGGTTGGCCATAAATCATCCAATAAGGTTAGGACAAGTTTAAGGGTATTTTCATATTTTTATAATATCATTTTTACCTTAAATTTCACTAATTACCTTTAATCGTGATTAATTAAACTTAAAAGTTACTATTCACCAAAAAATTATTTTAATCCCATTGAACCAAATTTTACTTCCTAATGACAACCATTTATGTTGGATTTTTGAAAATCAAATCACATAAGTGGTAATGTTTCATTTAAACAAAAAATCAGTTTTTTAACTACCACTTAGTGGTTTCACTATTTTTCAAAAATTGATGTTTTTCAGAACAATGCCAAAATTTCACCCTAAGATATAATTGATATTCCGTGTTCAAAAATGATGTCTATTTTAAAAAATTCCAAACATGTAAGTTTCATTAATTAATTTTATAATTAATTCCCGCTGTCACAACAAATAGCGTGTTTTTAAGAAACATTATATATCAAAAGATTGACAATTGTTTATGTCCAACTTCAAAGTGAAATTAATTATAATGAACACCATTGGATAAAATTGTGAAAGTATATTATAATTATACTTTAAAACCACTCAATAGTATAATTTATCACTATAAATTATTTTTATTAAAAAAGTTGTTTTTAAGTATTTTTAACAATTCATAAAAAATTGGAAGTTCTCAGAAAAATACCAAAAATTCAACATAGGCTAATTTCAATATTCCGAATCAAAAAATGAAGTCCATTTTGAAATATAAAATATATATAATTTCAAAAAGTGGGTATTACTATTCATAATGGCTATTTTGATTGGTCGCGGTCCTTTAGAATCTCGAACTTGCGTACAATGCAAGATACTGCATTATTGAAAGAGAAGCGTATAATGGAAGCTCGGGGTGTTACATTATCTCCTCTTTCAATAAATTGCGTCCTCACAATTTGAAAATTTTCTTTGAAAATAAAAGGTTGAAAATAGAAAATACCTTTGTAGAAAACTCAAATCGGAAATAGGGTTAATAAAAATATAACATTAAAAGAAAGAAAGAGAGGTACAAAGGTCACCCGAGATAGCCCATACTAATATTTTATGAATATATGGATACGGAGGAAAAACAAACCATCAAGGTCTGATGGGGAGTTGTAGAAATTAGGATTAGGAGAAAGTTAACCACAATAAAATCACAAACTTGTGATTGGTTAAATGGTCATTTAATCCCCATTTGCAAAAGTAAACCGACAACGTTTTTGTTTTAAGTTACCCTTCATAAAGTTGAGGAATTTATTTAAGAGATTTACTAAGAACGTAAGGAAATATACTTACTTGTCATGTAGGCTTTCATTCTTTAATAAATCTTTACCATGAACCCATCTTTCACTCCAAATGGTAACAGAACTCAAAAATATTCTATTTATCATAACCGTATAAGGTTCCAAATATTACCACATACCATTTAGATTAGGAAAACTATTTTGTAATAACCAGGGACTTCCTGTAGGCTAGTGGTAGGTAATAAAGTCCTGTCACACTATGGTTGTGGGTTCGATTCCTACAGCTTTGTCCGACGCGACGGGTTATCCCCCAACCTACAGGTTATCCTTTTCCTAAAAGTATAGTATTATAATATTCCAAAAATAATCTTGAGAAATGTTTTAACCTTAAAAAATACTATCCAAAGTTAAACTTAATTCATTATAACCTTTATAGTTATCTAAAATACCACTATCCAGACTTTCGATAAAAGGTCTCTAAATTCCAAAATAAATTATAACATCAGATTCCCCAAACAAAGTAAAGTTTCTCTTATTGTCACATACTAAAAATATGATTACCTTCATCATATTAAACCCATAATGAAAACAACAAGTACTGAAGTAAAATCCTTATATATATATCACATTATCCTTATAACCAGAATATAATCCTTGAGTCCAAAAGCACCGATACATTAATTACTCCACATCAATTGTAGTAACAGCATAAGATTGTCCTTGATCCCTTGGCCTTTTTTGAGGTAAATTTCCCTGAAACTTAAGACATTCATTTGCATAATACCCCATTTCCCTACAATTATAGAATTAAACATTGATAGCCTCTTTCTTTCCCTTGTAATCACGAGCCTGGTGACATTTTTCTCCACATTTATAACAAACTCCCATTCCTTTTAGGCAAGTACTGGGGTGATTCTTCCCACAATTATCACATAATAGAAAATCCTTCTTTCCATTTTTCCCTTTTTCTGTCTCTTGTTCCAACATTCTCTTCCTATCTGGCTTTACTTTATTGTCATAAGATTTAGAGAATTCCTTTTCTGTCTTGATATCACATGAGACAATATCTTCATATGATGAGAAGGTTCATGAGACTAATGCTCGACGGAGAAATGGTTTTAACCCATCAAAGAAACGATCAATCTTACTTCTTGGGTTACGTATATAATCTGGAGTATGCCTTACTAACCTTGTAAAGTTATCCCCATAATCTGCGACATTCTCATCCTCCTTCTGCCTCAGACTCAGAAATTGCCTTTCCATATCTGCTCTATGGTCATGAGGGAAGTATTTTTCTAATAAAAGATCTTTGAACTCTCTCTGTTACATACTTGATACTTCTTCATCTTCCTTTGTGTTTTGAATCAGTGACCACCATTGATCGACATCTCCAGTGAGGCGGTAAAATGCCATGACAACCTTATCCCTTTCGCTACTCCCCAAGGTGTGGAATATTTTCTCTAAAGAGTTTATCCATAGATCAACTACTAGTGGATTTTTACCCCCATTAAATGTTGGCAGTTGTTTCCTCATGAAGCGGTCTAATATTGATCATCCACATTGCGGATCAGGGTGCTCCATACGAGTAAGGTTATTATTCATAACCTAAGTGAGTTGTCCCAGTATGGTGATAAGTTGATCAGCACCAGTTGTATCTCCAGCTCCACAATAATTATCTTGATTAGGAGGGCAATCCCTACATGGAGTGCGTGCATTTATACGGTTTCCATTCCTCCCACTAGGCGCCATTTCTAAACAATGGAATATACTATATTAGTTTATGAATAAAAATACACAATTCCATACTTTTAAAACACTTAACATAAATTGAACAATTTATGGATATAATCCATAATCATAAAATTATTTCCTTTGAGGAAGTATATACTCATAAACCCTTCATAATGATTTGTAAAGAAAATGAGAATTATCCTAAGTATATCCCCTGGGAGTGTCGTAACCAAGAGTGAAGTAAGGCCTGTTGTCGTGCACCAGTTCCCGTTCGAGTCTAGCTCAAAGCAGTGTTTTCAGGTTTTACCCCTAGGTACATCTGTGCTAGAGCCGCCTCTACCAGCTCATATCCATACAGGGATGTATTGCTCAGAAAACTCATAAAATCTCTATAATACCAAAATTCTAGGAAGTTCTTCTATACTAATCCTCAAAGTCTATCTTAAGGATATGTGATCTAATCAGAGTTTATCTAAATCTAGCTTCCAAGGTTAGTACTAAACTGCCTATGATACCAACTGTAACCCCTCGACTCCAGTTACCCAGAGTCGGTGCATTATTGCGTAACATTGTAATTATCACAAAAGATCAAGTCTCGAAATACCGATTAGTTTTGTAGCCTTGGAAACACTAGATACATTAATAAAAGTTACATTACATAATAAAGTGAAAAACCACAATAACATAGTCTCCATAGTCCACACTTCTATCCCCTTCAGAATATCCCTGTAGGTCAGTCATAAAATACTTCTTCACATCCTGGGAAAAATAAAACATTGAAAGGGGTGATCTCAGATGCTCAGTAAGGATAACAATATAGTGGAAGATTTCATAAATAAACATAAACATTTAAGGCAATGTATAACTAAAACAAAATCCTTTTAAACTTGAACTTCAACATAACATGGAAAAAGTAAAATGAGGTAATTCCATTTACTTATTCACATGGATATTCTACTGGCCGAATAATCACATGCAATATCAATAACCACTTTCATAATGATGGAATGCATAATTCCAGACTATCATAACCATGTAGACAAGGTCTCGTGCCAAGACCACAAATAGGATTTTGTCAAGGCCTAATTCCAAGACACTAGTTTGTCTCATGAGACCTGTCGATGCATCGAGGAGCTATAGTGGGCTCCACCCGTCACTTATTAAGCCCAATGCATTCCTCATATGAACCGGTTTAAACATATCATAAACCATAACATAATCGTATCACATAAAACATGCATAAAGGAACCATAACATTTCAAAATTTCAATCACAATATATTAATACAACAAATTGATATAATAAAAAACACTTTCAAAACCATTTTCAATACCAAAATAAATGAAAATTAAAACTTTTTATTTATTTTTCATTTAAAAAAAATTATGGCTTGTAGAGGAAGCCGAAACTCAAATAATGGTCATGGTGGCATAGAATTTGTTGTCACTGCATACATACAACAAGAAAAACATTCCTTTTTTTCATTTAGTAAAATGCTTCGTATAAAAATATTCCTTTTGAAAAAATGTAAAATTCAAAGGGGTTTATACACTGTATAAAAGAAATTTGTGTATAGAACAAAATCTGCCTCAATGAATGGAGATTGAGACGAAGTACTTTACTAAGATCATTTTTAAATAAAATAAATCTATTATGTGTATTCACTATAAGTAAACATAAAGAAATTACAAATACAAGATAGGAAATAATAATATCATGACATAATTTGAAAGTAGGAGATTAACCCAAAGAATGGAAATTGGGTTAAGAAGTTCCCTTACCTCGTGTCCGACTTGACTTGATCGTTCTTTAATCTCCTGAATAATAAACTAGAGTTAATTTATACTTTATTAAGAACCTTTTTAAAGTTCATTATTCCTTTTATATCACTTATTACCATGTTATTAACATTATGTAACTATTTAAGTTAATCACAGTCGTTTTGTCGATCTTTGGTACTTGAGTAAAAAATAAACATCTTATAATTACACATTGTTCATGTGGTAAAATATCCATTATATCCAGAATTATATTCATGATTCATATATCATATATATAATATATATCCAGTATATACATGTATTTATAATATTACATAAGATTTAGAGGTAAGAAATGAAATGCATCATTCATTGAGACGGTAAGCCGTACGTACGCATGAACTCTACTTTCATTTCTATTTCGTATTTAATGGAATGAAATTATAATTATATAAAGGTATAATATAATTCAAGTATAATATAATGTATAATACCATTTACTCCATCCTTTATACATCCCACATATGGCATTAATGATTCAAATCACTTTGAGGGGGCGGTAGTCCGCACTTCCTAAAATGAAATTATCACATTTACCCATAATGGAAATCATAAAGGTATGAAATAAATGAAAAATACAGAATCATAAGGAAAACATAAACATAATATATATCATATATAAAAATAGTTTCCTCATAATGACCACCATGAGAGGTGTTAAAAGAAGATTGAACAATCATCGTTTCGTGAGGCATAAATTCGCCAACCACAGAAACAGTATGTTTTTTAACCATTAGACGAAGGTGTGTGTAAGTGTAAATCAAATAATTCTCATAAAAGCATCCTAGTATATTTAAGATACTTGTTTTGTTACAAAATAAAGTAATAAAAAGAGTTTAAGGGGTTGGAGAAGCAAAATAACACAAAATAACATAAGAGAAGACATTACCTTAAAATCGGTAACTCTTTTTGATTTGAGCCAAAGGATTCCTTGAGAAGACTTCTTACCAAAGTGAGGCTTCTAGGAGTAAGAGAGAGAATTTGAGAGAGTATTTGGGAAGATGTTGGCCGAGCCAAATGGATTTGAAGGTGTGAATAAGGTGGTAGTGGTGGGTGCCTTTTATAAGAGGAGAGGAGGGGCACTCTTGGAAAGATTGAAATGTTACATTATTATGAAATGATTTTCGGATTATAAAGGTCCCAAAATGATATATTTATAGGATAAGGTGATAAGGTTTATAAATATTCCCATCAAATAGGTTTTAGACAAGTGTAAGCATTAGATTTTACATTATCTTTTCATTTTATATAAATTGTTAATTAATGAGGTAATCACTGCATCATCATGGTGTCATAAATAATTTAATTTATTTAATGTATAAGAATTAAAAAAAATCATGATTTAGGAAATCTTTTTATCTTTAAAATGAATATTTATAGTCAAAAATTTAACTTACATAACCCCATGTAATAATTGTTTTAGTAAAACAACACATGTTTGTGACAATTTTATTTTTACCTTAAATAAAAAGTTATTATTGTCATTTTCCTACCCAAGTGGCTCCATGGGGTCCCCAAGTTGACCCATGGATTTTATTGGTCGGCCATGACTCATCCAATAAGGTTATGACAATTTTAAGGGTATTTTAATATTTTTATAATATCATTTTTACCTTAAATTTCACTAATTATCTGTAATCGCGATTAATTAAACTTAAAAGTTACTATTCACTAAAAAATTATTTTAATCCCATTGAACCAAATTTTACTTTCTAATTACAACCATGTATGTTGGATTTTTGAAAATCAAATCACAGAAGTGGTAATGGTTCATTTAAACAAAAAATCAGTTTTTTAACTACCACTTAGTGGTTTCACTATTCATCAAAAATTGAAGTTTTTCAGAACAATGCCAAAATTTCACCCTAAGCTATAATTGATATTCTGAGTTCAAAAATGATGTCTATTTTATAAAATTCTAGACATATAAGTTGCATTAATTAATTTTATAATTAATTCCCGCTATCACAACAAATAGCGTGTTTTTAAGAAACAATATATATCAAAAGATTGACAATTATTTATGTCCAATTTCAAAGTGAAATTATTTATAATGAACACCATTGGATAAAATGGTAAAATTATATTCTAATTATACTTTAAAACCACTCAATAGTATAATTTATCACTATATATGTTTTTGATTAAAAAAGTTGTTTTTAAGTATTTTTTACTATTCATAAAAAATTGGAAGTTCTCAGAAAAATACCAAAAATTCAACATAGGATAATTTAAATATTAAGAATCCAAAAATTAAGTCCATTTTGAAATATAAAATATATATAATTTCAAAAAGTGGGTATTACTATTCATAATGGCTATTTTGATTGATCGCGGTGCGTTATAATCTCGAACTTGCGTACAATGCAAGCTATTGAATTATTGAAAGAGAAGCGTATCGTGGAAGCTCGGGGTGTTACATATATAATCATATAATCCTTATATTGATCCTAAATTCATCATATTAAGGGTTTTTTAAAACATAAGAAGGTTACTTGAAGAAGTGGTAGCATTCTTCAACGTGCATTTATAAATTAATTCCCCCTCTATCTTATTCAACTTTTATTAAAACATGTCAATAAAATATCCTTAGTATATTAAATATAATAAATTTATATTATATTAATTTAATAACTTAAATAGTCATATTCATCCATCTAATGGATTATGAAATCATCATTCTTGTGTATAGTGGACTACCACCTCGTGTACCGATGTTCTTCATTTGGCATTACCACCTCTTAAAGAAGGATGTATTTATAGAATTATTATTCATATATGATATTCATGACTTTAAATATATTTTTATTTTATTTTTTATTCATTATATAGTGTATTTTTTCTTAATTTCCATTCCATGGGAATATGGTAATGTTGTTCATGTGTTTGTCAGACTACCTCCTCACAAAGTGATGTTATTAATTCAAGCATTAAATGAAAGGTAATAAGGATGTTTTTAATTAAAATATTATATATATATTCCATAAAGTTTTTTATGGAATTTTGATATACTATTTTACTTATTTCTTTTAACTCATAGAGAAAATGTAAGCAACATTAATTTGTACGTACGAACAACTATATCTATGAATGATCAATTTTATTTTCAATCTCTCTCTTTTTTGGATAACTCTAAATACACATAAAAGGAATATATAGGAAATTTAAGTATTGGTTAACATTTTCAGGATGATGGAACCATGATTAAAGTAATATGACTAAAAATAAAAAACCAAAAAATTTAGGAAAAACAAAGAAGTTGTTTCCCTAAATGCGACTTTGACATTGAATTGTTAATAAATGGGACATAAAATGTCATAAACAAATATTATATGGTATGATATATATATATATAGGGTTCTATAATAGTTTAATAATAAAATTATATTAATTATATATAAGGTTCAAACATGAATGAAGGAAGTTAAGACTTATGGTAAGGTATTTCTGAATGAAATTTTACTTATGTGAGATACATGTCAATTTCACCAAATATTTCTTTTATGTGCTATATATACTACCCATTAATTTATATTAAATTTATTCTCTAGAAAATTATTTTTCCTTATATATACATTTTAGGATCCCTCTTTCATGGTTTTTAATGTTTAAAATATACAAATGTGGTATTTGATTTGGTCACAAATTTCCTTTTCTGGGACGTTACATATGTTATGCATTGCTTTCTAAAGTGATGTGTTTATACTGTATCCTTGGCCTGATATATCACGCATCGACATATTTTCATGATATTAAATGATTCATTTTATTTTTTTATTTAATGGGGATAGTGATTTAAAAGTTACGAAATTGGAAAAGGATTTATGTAACAATCTCATTGATTATCAGGACTCTTTATGAATATTCTTTAGAAAATGAAATCTTAGGACCCATATATCAAGATAATTTTGAATTTTCTTCTTCTCTGGTTATGTAATGAGAATAAAATTTTCATTTATATTCCTATTTTTATATACTCAAGAGTTCAAAATAATATTGTTACTAAAAATCATCATTATTTCACTATTTTATTGAAGACTTGTTTTCACCCAAAACCAGGATTTATTAAAAAAAGTAAAAAATGGTTTAAAATTATGTAAAGGATTTATTGATGAAAATTTTACCCTAATTGGAATCTTATGTTTTTTTGGATGGAATCATATTATCGACTTCCAATCAAGGACCATTTGGATTTTACAAAAAATATTAATGAAATATTTGTTTTAATGTGTATGGTATGAATTGAATTCAACATTTTCATGAACATTATTTTTTAAAGATTAATTTATAATATTTTAGTTTTATTTTTAATGAAAATAAAAAACAGTTTTTCAAAGTTAAAAAGATATTTTCCAAAAACAATGTTTTATATGTTTTTTTACATTCCATTATTATTTTTCAATATTTAATTTCAAATAAAATTATTTCAAAAATAATTTATGATGTTTTGATTTAAAAAGTTATTTTCAAAGAAATTTAAATTTATTCTAGAAATATTACATGTGTTTTTTCATATAAAATAATTCTCTATCTAAGATGACATAATTTGAGGTTACTTATGAGTTACTAGGGATATGATCCAAATATACCATTCTTTTTATTTCTTTGAATGATTTATGTTTCTGATGAAGTTATTTTTATCGGATCCATTTATATTTCATAGGTTATATGATGATAGAATTATTATGAAACTCACCCTTTTTTAATGAGTTATACTAATACAGAATTACTATCTATCCTGTTTCTTTTTCCACAGGTTATATAATTATGAAATGATGAAATGACTATAAACTTATTACTTTTCCAGTTGTTATGATTTGAGTATGTGTTTGTGAACCCCATATAATTTAATGGGGTTTTATAATATGAATTTTGTACAATATTATAGAAAAATTGTGCATGTTTTTATTATGTGATTAATGGGACCTATATCTCCCTCCAATGAATTGAGTAATGATTAATGTTATATAAGCTCATATGGTATAGGTGAGGTTATCCCAAGATAGAAATTGGGTACAAGATAGGGCATTCCATGTCTGAAAGTGGGTATAGGAGAGGTTATCCCACTCTTAAAGAAGGAACAAGGGTGTTTAGCCTAATCTTGAAATGTTATGAATGTCTTAGTGTGTATCATTAACATAATTTTTTCAATGATTATTTATATGCCACAATTCCATGTCTTATACCAATGTGATGTTATTATGCCTCATGTTCTTTTATTCCCTTATTATTCATGTCTTATAAACTACCAATCATTATGAAATGACTCATGATTATGATCATTAATAGGTAGGGTGTGATTTTCAAATGTTAGGATCTAGTTTTCATCCATTTATGTTCTTTTTATGATTATGTATCTCCCTTGTATACCCATATTGAGGATGTGAGGTCACCCTTTTTATTCATTTATTCCCCATGTTATGAAAATGGTTTTCAGCAGGGTATGTTTTTGAAGAGTACTAATGAGGAATATATTTCTGAGATATTTTTATGGCCCTTCCATAAAATAGAAATTTATGTTCCCAGTATCCAATGACACTAAAATACTACATTACTCGGGTGTGTGTTTATGTAATTTAATTAAAATTATTTTAAAAATATGTGATATTTATGTATCAGAAGGAATAGTCATTTCATTTTTAATATTAGTAAGGTTTTAGATTTATTTTCGTACTAGGACGAGAAAGCATTAGTTATATTACTAAATACATGTCTAAGTATATGTCTATGTATTAAAAAATCACCAAAAAATGTCCCGGATTTTTATAAATGATAAGAAGTGTGGTTTAAAAATAATTATATCTTTATCTACATAATAAAAGTGTTTTATGTTCTGGAAAAAAGCTACGTATGTGTAATAAATATAAAAATTGTGTATTGATATAGACTTAAGTATCAGCTGGTGCATGACAATGTGCCTTAAAGAATTCCTAAATTGATACTCTTGGGGGATATGAAATGGTATTTTGCATACTATTTATGAACCATCATGAATAATTTAAATAGTTAATTAATATTAATGACCTAAGGTAAATTAATGTTTGATAGAGTAAAAATAATTTTTCATGATTTAAATATCCTATAAGTGCTTTTTCATGACCATGTAGTTTTGGAATATGATTAATGTTTCTCACAATATGATTTCTAGTTTTAGTCAATGGTTTATTCCTAAAATAACTTTGTTAAAGTTGAATGAAATGGGTAATGAAATGATTTTCCTCTTGATGAACTGAATGTTATGGGAGCAGTAATGCAATATCTCTCTTCCATTCTCACACAACTTTTTCAAGCTATGATTCATGATGAACTTCTAGATGGAAAAAGGTGAGGTCAATGTTCCTTTGATTCCTTCATAAGGAAATGTAAACCCTCTATTAGGGGGTCAACTAATCCACTCATCTCTAAAAAAGGATTTGTACCATCGAAATGATATTTTCCATTCTCGAGTGTTCAATGCATTTAGAATTAATTATGGTTATATGTCATTTGGAATGTGAAGTAGATTAATGGTGGAATGTTATTTAGAATATGAATCAATATAATTTAATTGATTTCATTGAATGGTATTATTTTAATAAATTATTTTTCATTAAGTATTTCTATTGTATTCTATGAATAATGATGGAGAATAAATTCTGTGTGATGAAAAATAAGGATGGTGAATCTACTGGTACCTAAAAAAGGTAATTTTACATTACATTAATGGTATGCTTCTAGTTATTCATCTGTATAGAAATTTAAATTTGTCAATTCTTTAATTTCATAAGACCAATTCATTAAAAGGAGTTTGAATTAAGATACCCTATAAGCTATGATGAATCAATTCGATGTGCAATGAAAGTATAAATTGAAAATGGATATTCCAACCATTCCAATGTTTATGATAAGAAAAGGAAGATTGAGTCTCATGATAATCCAATTAAATTACATGGTGGAAATAATTTTCAGTATAACACCCAACTAATTTATAGTACGTGTCTTATTAAATAAATTCAATTTATTCAATATATTATGTCGCTTGGAACACCAAGCTTAAACGATCCATGATAAACTATTAAATATTAACATGACCATTAGAATAGTAATGTGACCATTAGGAATAATAATATATATATTATAATAATAATAATCTCCATATGAAAGTATAAATAAAATTTAATTATCCCCTAAATGAATATATGAAATACTTATTTCATGGAATAAGTAAATAAATGTTTTAAAAACAATAAATTATTTATTGGTATTTATATGAAACACAAATGTTTATTTAAAATTTTAGAATTAATATATTGATTTAAATGAAAAAATATCCCAAAAATGGATTCCTAAATTATTTTTTATCTTATAATTATAATATAATTGTATGAGACATTAATTAATATTTCAAAGTGTCATAAAATCAGTTATAATTTTAAAATTTTAATTTTTCAAATAAATGATGATTTTAATTAAAAAATAATATTCTCTTATTTAGAAAATTATTTTCCTAAAATAATTTCCATTTATTAAATCTACACATTAGAAAATAGTTATGGTTTATATGATTGATTTTTCTAAAATAGATGAATTTTTTTGTGAATAGTGAAGTACAATAATTTACAGTATTTTACATTTTAAGCCAAATACATGAATTTTTATGTCATTTTTGATTTAAGAAACCACTAGTTTTAACAAACATGAAATATTTATTTCACTTAGTCACAATAATTTACACTATTGATATTATTGAGAATTGTTTTTTGAAATGAATAAAATAAATAACTCCCTCCCCTCACAATAAGTTCCACCCCAACCAGCCCTTCTCATCAACCCTTTTAAGACATGAATGTTTTTAAATTTTTTTCCAATTCCCTATTTAAGCCTCTCTTCCATGTCTAATACCTTTTATTTATTCAAAATGTCCATATCCAAGTGTCTTAATGAGGCAACCAATGAGATGATATTCGAGAGGTAAAATCCTTTTTTCTCTATTAATTTCTTTTCTATTATTATCATATCCTATACTTACATTTAAAAAGTGGAATAGTAACTGTATGATCATACATATATATAATTTTATTTTATTTTACTAATTTATTATCAATTCTCCAATCCATTACCCTCCTAATTTTTATGAATGAAAACATTACCAGTGATGTGTCGATTCACAACCTTTATGGAAGACAAGTTTTCATTTCGCATTACCATCTTCAGGTCCGGTCATAAAAACATTATAATGGTAAAATAAGATTTTAAGATACATATTATATGTTATTAAATGTTTTATAACAAATATATAATCATAATATTAAATAAAAAAGCATGTTCATGGCGGTCATGGAAATCATCAAAATAAATTAAAGAAATTTCATCAACATTTTATGTAATTATTCATCCACATACCATATTACCAAATGATATATGAGAAGTTATAATAATCTAGAAGTTAATTAATACTAAATAATTTCCCTTCTAGTGTTTTTATTTAATTTTACAAGAAATCCTATAATTATACACAGGGGAACCGACCATAAAACAATGAAACAAATACTCCCTGAATAATGAAATTAAACATTATAACTCATAAAAATGGACATAAATAAACATATTAAAATTATAATAAATAAAATATATATTTAATAGGTTGTGAATTAATTATTTAATTAATTAATCAAATTTTATTATTTTAGAAAGTAAGTATAAATATTGAACGCTTTCAGGCAAAAGCTAAGGGGTTTCACATCTCACTTTTATTTCTCTCTAATATGACTTAATCACTACTTATTTGTTGTGTCTGGTGTATCTACAGTGCCATTTGATATATGATATCATTAATCTCATTATCCTCATGGTATTAAATGTTTTATTTGATGATTAATTATTTCATGGGACATATGATTCGATTGATTACAATTGTTATGTGATTTCTTAACAAAATTTTCATTCATTGGGATAGGATTTTATTATATATAAAATGAATTTTGAAAATATATTTTTTTATTTCTACTTATTTTTTGTTTATTTATATTAAATACATGTATTCTATTAATTTTATCAATTATATGATCCTTTCTAATGGACTTCATCTTAATTTTTATTCATTGATGCATATTTTTGATGTTATGGTTTATATACTAACCCTTTTATTTATGATATATATCATTGATGTTTTCATTAAATATCAATATTTATTATATCATATATATGATTATTTCATAATATATATTCTAACTTTTCATATGGTGTTTACTTTGATACTTATTTGATTAATTGGCGAAAGAATGTTAAATCTGTATATTATACTAAATATAGATATTTGTTGATAAGTCATATTGATTAAAAAACTAAATTGATTATTTCAATATTTGAGGAATTCTATGGACATTCAATCATGTGTGGGGTATAGTTATTGATATCCCCTCGATATATTGGTAGTCTCATGAGATGGAAATGTTTTATAAATTAAATGTTTTTTTACCGATAATGATTTAATTGTCTTATGAATGGTCTTGATAGTAAAGGTACCATTATGCATGAGGTTATAGATTCCAAATAATTAATAATTCATTATTTAAGATTTATATCATTATTATCCATGTGATTCTAAATATTTTATTATCCTTGAATACATATTTTTTTTTCAAGTTATTGATTATATATAATTTGATTCCAATATTTTACATTTCCATAATGACTACACCTTATACTCTCATGATTGATTTTATTGATTAAATGGAATGTATTTCATATATATATATATATTAATACCTATTATTGGGGGGATCTCGAGTTTGGTCGAGAGCTCTCGGTTAGGGTTTCAGTCTTTCTTCCTCGGCTTCCTCGGCAGTAATTCCCCATGGCACGATGGCTTCGTCTTTCTGCGGCGACTCCTGATGGCACGGTGGCTTCAGCTCTCAACGGTGGCTCCCGATGGCGCGGCGGTGACTCTTGATGGCACGACTGCTTTAGAGATGCTCATATCGATGAGGGTGTGGGTTTCCTGGTGGTGCGGTGGTGGTCTTGGTGGGTGCTGGTCCGTGTGTTTCAGGGGAATAGATGTTCCTTGGGGGCTTTAGCCGGCGGCGGGGTTCTATGGTGAGCTCCCGATGGAGGTTAGAACATGGTTTTCATTTGGGTTTGCGGCTGGTGTTCAACGATGTGGGACATCCGGTTGTCAGCAGCGGCAACGAGGGTTCAACGCTCACTGTGCAGGGCCTCTATTCGAGCGGCAGA
Source organism: Viscum album (assembly GCA_963277665.1). Taxonomy (NCBI): domain Eukaryota; kingdom Viridiplantae; phylum Streptophyta; class Magnoliopsida; order Santalales; family Viscaceae; genus Viscum; species Viscum album. The sequence continues at coordinate 1,531,373,578 of OY728165.1, forward strand.
AGACCATTGTTCGAGTGTCGACGGTCGGCTTTTAACTGGGATGACACGACGGCCAGCGATGCAGCTTTCTTCTACAGTTTTGCACAGTGGATTCGTGGCTCTCGGGCTCGGTTTGGGTGTTTTCTTTCTGCAGGGATGGAGATTTGGATCACATGATCTTTATGCAATGGATCTGCTACCGGCATGGATCGGGTGGGTCGTGGTGATGCAAGCAAGCTCAGGCAGAGTATTAGGCGTACAGTGAGGCGACGACCTCAGGACAAGATGCGTGCAGGAGGGAGACCTTGGGATACGAGTGAATGCATGATAGTTGTTAAGTGACAGTGTGGGTCTTTGGACGGCTACTTTTCATGGGTATTGTCCCACTGGACCCTCGGGTCATTGAATCGAGGACTTTGTGCCTCTGTTATTGGTTATTTCTTGGGTTTTCCATTGGGTTTGATCTCCCTGGGTGTACTGGATTTTAATGGGTTTTCCCTTACCCAAATCAAAAAGGGTTTCTATTGTATTTTTATTTTTTTAATAAAGGGTATTTCCCCTAAACTTTTCACTATATGTATATATTCATATTATTATGTTTCATTTATAATTTATTCATGAAAGCTTCTATCGTACCCTACAATTATAGAGCATCTATGCTCGACCTTTAATTTTTTTTTCCTTTCTTCAGGTTATGAAGATCAAAATATTGAATGAGTTCATGGATGAAATTAATTTCCTTTGTTATTTGTCATATTTGATTACCAATTTAATAAGCGTACCATGTTTGTTTACAATTATCCATGACTACTAAACTGATTTTATCCTTTGGTATTTGAATGTTATATATATATGAAATTGTAATAAAATAACCCTCGACTCTAGGCTTATGGGGTTGGGGTTGTTACAGTTGGTATCAGTGAATGTTTCGTAGAAACATTGGGTACTAGATTTTGAAATAATTATAACCAATGTGAGAATTATGAAAATTATTTATAGTATTTAAAATCTTTTACTATTAGAATAATTTTTATTTTGTGGATTAATTATCATATTTATTATTGGCTAAATCTCTGTGTTCAACTCTTTAATTATGGATCCTAATGGATGGAATGGAATCAACAATGATAGACAATGTTGGGATTTTCAACTAGTAAAGTAAACACATTATGTTTTCTTGGATGAGTAGATCATGACCATATTAGTAAATATTACTCAATTTATGATGAATAACCATAATACACCTATGTTGGATATCTTCAGGGTGTAGAAGCCACCATATTTTAGTAGGACTACTAATCCATTGGTAGGTGAGAAATGGATCATGTCACCCAAAAAGATATATCTAGCAATGGGATCCGATGACATGGAAATGGTAGTACTAGAAGTATATTTCTTCTAGAGAGATTTTGATCAATAGTTGTCATTGAAGAAGAATACTATTGAGAATGATGAAATAGAAGAAATAGAATAGAGAACTTTAAATGATATATACTTCAAAATAATAGTTCCCTTATGAGAAATGAACTAAAATGATGGGAAAATTATTTTTCTAAAATCAAATGGAAGAATAGAGTGTTGAAGAGTTTGATGATACCTTCAAAATACTATCCACGTATTCTAAAGAATATATAAATGATTTGAAAAAAATATTGATCATTTCATTGAAGGTCTTAAGATGAGTCCCCGAAGGAAAATTGATTCTAAAAAATGATCATCATATAATAAAATAGTATTAAGTGTTATCAAATTTGTGAATGAATTCTATATATATTATATGTTCAATGGAAATAAAGATAATAATAGGTCTTCTAATAACCATGAATAAGGTAAATAATGAAAAAATAGTGGGGAATAAAGAAATTCTAATTTTTTGGAAATCATGGAAAGATTAATCCTAGAAAATTAATTAATATAATTCGAGTTTCATATATATGAGTAGAAAAGGGCCATCGAGATAATAAATTTATTAGGAAGAAACAAATAACTGATTTTAAACACTTCAACTATAAATAAATGGGGAATTATTCAATCCATTTCCCCAATCATGAAGGGAATCTACCATATAAGTGTCTAAGGGGAGATTTCCAGCTACCATTATAGTATAAGTAGACTTACCAAATTTCTTCATCACTAGTAAATTAATTCTATCATAAAATTTTTCATAATTTTTTTTGTATCGTACCACTATTTTACATATACCATGTTTTCCAAGAGAATTAGATAATTCACTTTTAATTTAATAAGGTTGTTTTCAATAAAAATCCCAAAGTGAAGCCGCATTGCAAAAAAATGTGTTGGGAACTCCCCATTATGACAAATTAGCATGATTTATTTCTGGATATTATCATCATACATTTGTATTAATTTGATATAATCCTTCATATGGTCTAAGTTTCAATATAAGATGTGAAAAATTATTGAAAATAGATGAAATTACAATTTGTGAGGAAGATGTAGAATTATTTATCTTTTGAGAACAATCATAATCATCGTAGTATAATATATATACACACTATGTATCTCTATTGAATGAAATAATTGGGGATGAAGAGAAAACAATATATTTAGATAATGAAGGTAATCTTCGAATTGGGGATGTACCTATTATAGAAGAACACAATGATGTATTTCCTGATTAATTACATGTGAACCCCTCAGAGTGTGAAGTTGAGATTCCATTTATTTAATCACAAATGATAATACAATATCAATGACTCTCTATAGAATTTCCAATATGTAATTAGTAGAGCTGATGAAACCACTATAGGAGTTATGTATTAAGGTATTTATTCTCCCTATTATTTATACGTGGGGATACCCTTTTTATATTTGTTAAGGAGAAATATAGATAAATTAGGATATGAATTGATTATAGAAAAATAATTGAAATTAACCCAATGAACAATTATCTACTTCAATTCATTAATCATATATTTGATCAAATTCACAGATCACGATAATTATTAAATATAAACATTCATTTTTGATATCATTTATTGGGAGTAAAGAAGGAATTCATTCTGAAGGGAACTTTTGAATGAGGTATGGAAATTATGAATTTATAGCAATGACATTTGGATTGAAAAATTCACCCTTCTTTTTTATGGATCTGATGAGTAGAATATTTAGTGAATATATTCACAATTTTGTGGTGGTATTAATTAATAAAATTATATTATATTCTAAAATATATTAAGACCATGAGAATCATTGGTATATCATTCTTTAGGATATAAGGTAAAACGAGTTACACTTTAAATTTAGAAAGCGATAATTCTGGATTCAGTAGATTTATTTTGATGGCCATATTATTTATAACGATGGAATCTCAGTTGATCTTATTAAGAAAAAGGAAGACCAAGAATGTCCTACACTAATGAACATAACTAAGGTGCCTAGTTTTATTCTTTTATCAATTTAATATTAGTGTTTTATTTTGAATGTTTACTGTTTGGATGACCAACTAAGCAAACTCACACATAAATGCATTATGTCCATATAGAAAAAAGAATGTGGAGATGATTTTAAAGAATTAAAGAGAAGATTAGTCAATGATCTTTTATTGACTCTACCATCAGGAAAGGATGGGTTTGTGTTATATAGTGAAACATCAAATAAAGGGTTGGGTTTTTTCCTTATGAAAAATGATAATGTTATTTCATAGGTTTCATGTAAGCTGAATATTCATGAACAAATTTATCTATGTCGTGATATTGAGTTAGAAATAATAATCTTTTCTTTAATTAAATAGAAACACTATCTCGATAGTAAAATACGTGAGATATATACATATTAAAAGAGTTTTAAATACATATTTACACATAAATTACTCATCATATAGAAAATATGATATCTCATGTTACTCAAATAATTTGATTTTTCAACACACAACCACCTAGAAAAAGAAAATAAAGTGGAAGAGTTATTAAGAAGGAATAATAACTGAATTATATAAAAAATAATTACTAATAAAGATCCTATGTTTGTAGTTTTAGTATATAAAGATATGATAATTTTTTAGGAAGGGGAAATATCTATCCATTTTAAAATGATTTTAATACAATCATTATTTATAAAGATAAACAGTTCTAAGGCTAATGATGATAATTTTCAATAGAAAATTAATTCTGTTAAGGATTGAAGATTGGCATACATTGTGTGTGAGGATGGAATAATGAAATCTGGGAGGAAATTATGCGTACCATCAGTAAATTATACAAAAATGTAATTATTAAATGATTCTACAAACTCAAATTTCTCTATAATCTCTTGTAGTGCCAAGATGTATAGTGATTTGATAGAATATTTTTGGTAGTATTATATAAAGTGGGACATTGAAAAATTTATGTCAAGATGTATAGTTTTTAAATAATTGAAGGCTAAGAGAATGAATCTTAGAAGAGTATTTCAACCTCAAACTATTTCAATGTGAAAGTGGGATGACATTATTGTGGAATCTATCACTATATTACCAATGACCCCTAGAAAGAGTGATATGATATGGGTTATTGTTGATTGATTTACATAATAAATATATGTTATTGTAATCTAATAATATTTATATATTTAGAACCTATAATTTCACTGTATTAATTAAGATTCATGAATTCACGGTGAACCTATATCAGTCGTTTCTGATAGGGATCCCCATTTTATATCCAAATTTTGGAAGCGAATTCATAAGGATGTAGAAACTAAGCTTTATTTGAGCACCGCCTTCCATCCTCAAACCAATGGGAATTCTAAAAGGACTATTAAAAAATTAGAAGACATGTAGAGATCATCCACACTTGACTTTCATGGTATGTGAGATTAATAATTACCTTTGGTATAGTTTTCCAATAATAATAGTTTCCATTGTAGTATTAAATGGATCCATATAAAGCATTACACTGTAAGAGATGTCATACTCCAACCTGTTGGGATGATGTTGGAACAACAAAACTTATTGGACTAAAATTTATTGAAGAAACAATGAAAAAGTAAAATACTATTTAGGATCATATTAATGTATCAAGATGTAGGAAAAAGAGTTATGTTGATAACAAGAGAAAGGATTTGAAATTTAAAATGGGTGATCATGTCTTTCTAGAATCATATCCATGAATGGGAGACATAAGATTTATTAAGAAAGGAAATCTTTTCCCTAGGTACATCAGAACATTTGAAATTCTAGAATAAATTAGATCTGTAGCTTACCGATTACCAATTCCCTCATGTCTATCCAAAGATAATGATGTATTCCACATGTCATTGTTAAAGAAGTAAATGGAGACCCAACTCATGTAGCCACCAAAGATAAAATATGACTCAAACATGGTTTTTTATACTTTGAAGATTCTATTGAGATATATGACAGTAGATTGAATTTATTGACAAATAAAACAACTCAACTGAAAAATTTTCTTTGATGAAACCATAAAATGGAATAACTAATGTGGGAACCGAAGAATATTATTAAGAAGAACCACCATAATCCTTTTAAAATGAAATATTCATGAATCCTTTCAAGGAACTAAATCTAGAAATAGGGAATATTATAATTCCCCCTGATTTTAGGGCATGTGTCTTCATAAATAATTTCAATTTATTTGATAGCTTATGTTACCCGTAACACCGACCTTAAAAGATCTGTGATATATTGTTAAATATAAACATGTCCTTTGTAATAGTAATATTACCATTTTGAATAGTAATCTATCATTTGAATAATAAACTAACCTATGAAAGTATAAATAAAATTTAGGTATCCCATAAATTAAAAAGTGGTATTTTTTTATTTGGGAATAAGTAAATGAATGTTTTAAAAATGATATATTAAATGTATGTATTATTGAAGAAAAAACGTTTAATAATTTTTTTTAATTAAGATAATAAAATAAAAGAAAAACTATTATTATAAAATATATTCAAACATAATTTTTTTTTCATACAACTATAATATAATTTTATATTACTTTAATTAATTTTTCAAAGTGTCATAAAATTTGTTATAAATTTAAATTTGGTATTTTTTCAATAAATTATTAATTAAATTAGAAATAAATTTATAATATTTAGAAAATTATATTCTTAAATTGGATTACATTTTTAAAATTTATACATTAAAAAATTAATATGTGATTTTTTTGGGATTTTTCTGGAATTGTTGAACTTTTTGTGAATAGTGAAATACATTAATTGAATGTATTTAAAAATGAGAGCCAAATAAATGAATATTTTAGACATGGATTATGTATGAAAACATTACATAAAACTCACATTCACTATCTACTATACATTTTTTTATTAATAAACACTATTGAATTTCTTGGCCCAAAATATTAAAAAATGAATAAAATAATAAAAAACACCCATGTCCTTCCACTATAAATACCACCCCTTACCACCCCTTGTCCGAACAACATGTAAGCCTTTACATTTTCCTAAGTTAAAAAAATTCCCTTTTAAATCCCCTTACCCATGTCCATTACTTTTTGGTCACACCAATATCTCAAATCTCATTGTCTTAAGGAGGTTCCCAAGGAGACAATATTTCAGAGGTAAAATCATCATTCATACTCTTTTAATTTCATTTATTTTCTTCACCACCCATAAAAATCCATATATAATGTGGAATTGTCCCTATAGAATCATATTTATATTTGTATTTTTGTGTGTTAATTTATTATCCATCATCAAATCCCTTCTCATCTCTTTTTTCATAATAAATAAAAGCAATTACCGTGACATGTCGATTCACCACCTTCATGAATGATGAGTTTTGATTTTCTAATACCACAATCAAGGTGAGTAATAAAACCATTATTATTGTTAAATCAGATTTTAATATAATTATTTTATGTTATAACATGTTTTGGAACCAATATATAAACATAATATTAAATTAAATAATACTATTTCGTGATGGTAAAACAACTGATAAATTAAATTAAAACATTTTTGTCAACATTTTATGTAATTATTCATCCTAATAGCACATAAACAAATGATATAGGACACAAGTAAAAAAATTTATTTTTCATTAATACTAAATAATATTATTTTGTGGGTTTTTTTACATTTTAAAAGAACTCCCCCAGTTATACATAAGGTAATCGAAAATAAAACCATGAAAAAAATTCCCCTAGAACAAAGATATTAAACATTAGAAATCATAGAAATGGCCATTAAATAAATTTAAAAAATTATAATAAATAAAGTATACATTTAATATGGGTTGAATTACGAAATTAATGAATCTAATTTGATTATCCATGAAACTATATATAATTGTAAAACTCTTTCATACATAAGATAAGGGGTTTATCGTCTCACTTTTATTTCTACGAGATATTCCTTATTCAAAAATAATTTCTTCTATGTAGTGAATGTATACTACTCTTTTATATATGATTTCATGAATGTATTTATTTTCATTATATTTGACTATTCATTTAATGATTATTAATTCTACAGGGTATACGATTCGATTGATTATATGTGGTAACATATTTCATAACTCAATTTTAATTTATTGGGTTATACTTTTGTCATGTATAATATAAATTTTGATTATATTATGATGTATTTCTACATATTTTATGTTCATAAAAAATGAATGAAAAAAATCTATTCATTTTAATAATGACACGATCCTTATAAAGGACATCAACTCATTCTTATTTCGATGACCCATATTTTTGATGTTATGTGGTATATACAACCCGTTTTATTTATGATCATTATTCATTAAAGATTTAATTAAATATGAATATCTATAAAATAAGGTATATGATTATTTTTTAATCCATACACACTTTTTTCATATGGATTTTACAATGAATGTTAGTTTATTAAATTTGGAAATAGTGTTAAATCCATATCTTTTACTCAATACGAGTATATGTCGATAAGGTACATTGATTCATGAATTTAATTGATTATTTTCAATTTTGAGAAATTAATTGTACAAGAAGACATTATTTGGGACTAGTTATAGATATCCCCTTTATGAATTGGTAGACTCATTGGATTGAAAATATGGATAAATTAAATAAGGGTTTTCAAAAAAATGATTTACTCATATTATAAATGGACTTGATGGTTAAGGTATAATGATGCATGAGATCTTGGAATCCAAATTAACAAGAATGAATTCATAAATATTTTAATCAATTTTATACATTTTTTAACTATGATATTATCCATGAATTAATATTTTGATCAATTTATTTTTTAAATGTTTTTTCTTCCAATATTGTATTTTATCACAATGATTATGCCTTATCCTCTCATGATTGAAATGTTGTTTGTAAAATGGAATGTATTTAAGTAATATACATAACTTTACATATAGATTATTGATTATTTATTATTGATTCATGAAATATTTAGTTGTATATAACCCTTAATGAACATCCAAAATCACCATTTCATTTTCTTCTTTATTCCCCGGGTTATGAAGATGAATCAATTTAATGAGTTCAAGGATTTAATAACATTCCTTTTTTTGGTTTTTTATTTGATAACCAATGTAATAAGGGTAAAATTTATGTATATTATTCTTAAATATTACTAAAAATATTGGTACTTTGATATTTGAATCTTTTACCTATTCCATTATTATAAAATAACCATTGAATCGAGGCTAATTGGGGAATGTTTGTTACATTTAGTCCCCTACATGCTATTAATATTAGATGACGAACATAGGTGATTTCTTAAAAATAATAATACTATGTTAAAAATTTTGGAATCATTGAAAATGATATAAACAATATAGAAGTTATTTGAATAAGAAACTCAATGAAATGAATTGATGAAGAAATCAATAGAATACATCAACAAAACTACAATGTTTCAAGTGTAAGGAGATTTTGCATTATCTAAATCATTTCCTCAATCCAAAATATTCCGTGGATGATAAGCCATAAAAACCTATGAAAAATAGAAAATGTGATGATTAATCAATAAAAATGGAATAATTTAATCATTATAATTAGGGAACAAACATATTCCCCTAATTATTTTGGAATTTCAGGGATGATTTTGTATTAAATATCACTATAGAAATCATATTTTCATCCTTTAGTGAAATTTATTTTTCCTTTGAGTATTGATTATCTCCCTCTACATTGATTTGGGAGTAGTGAAATCAGAATGGATATTATATTTGTTAAATGTTGAACCCAAGATTCCAATGAAAATGATTTTTTTAAGATAAGAGCAAAAAGAATAAAGAAAAGTTGAACTAACATTTGAAGTGTATATGTCCCCATGTATGATTAACTTAAGTGTTATATATATAATCATGGTTTACGAGTTTATCAATAATATATTTTTTATTTTTCTTATAAAAACCCTGAAAAATCAATTTATACCCAACATAATTGCAAATATAGATTTCCATGGATTGTCTCTCAAGGAAGATTCAATTTGAGTTACAAAACTCGGAATTTTTATTTGTCTGGATTCTCAAGAAAATAATTGTGGAGATTTAATTAAAATTTCAAATAATTAAATTAAATATTAGATAAAGATAAATAAAATTCAAGATAATGACAGAAAATTTATAGGTAGTTAATGGGGATTGAAATCATAATTAAAATAGTAGTTTTGGAAAATATTAAACCACTCCAACACTTCGCTCTTCCTTATTTAAAATGAATTCCTGATTAAAATTCTCAAAAACCTTCTATATACCCCCTGATAAAAACCACAGTGTAAAAATATATAATATAAATACCTAAATATGAATTTTTTATATCCTAGAGAAGCGATTCAATTACTCAAAGACTTCCAATATATCAAACCTTATAGATATCTCTATTCTCAACAGAAAGACCCACTGAAGAAATTTAAAAACAAAAATGAATTATTTTAATCAATAGATTGAACAACAATTAAAAATATATTCATTTAAAATGTCTTAAGGAAGAAAAAAACTACTTTAATTCAATAAAATATGTTCAAGGGAAGTTTAAACGAAATTACAAAAGAAGATCTCAACTCAGAATATAGTTTCTATCATTTATCGTTATCCATAAAAACTTTTTCCTTAGCTATGAGTCACTTGACCAGCCCCCATCATCTCTATTCAAGCATAAATTATCAAAATAATCATTAATACCTATATATCAGGATTCTAACTCCTCCCTCAAGCCATCTAGACCCCTTGAAAATTTTGGATATGGAAATTTAAATTTGAGGAGGGTTGAAAAATCAAATATCAAGTTTCTCTTCATTTGAAGATGGATCTATTTTCTACACCTCTCCATAATTATATCCTCTTTATTTCTTCTATATTGTTTTTCAAAATTTAATTATATGTCTACCCTTTAATGATCAATTATTTTGGACACGTATAGTAAATGTTAATCAAAATTTATTGAAGTTAATTTTTTTATGCTAAAATAAAGCTTTCAACTCCCTCCACTTTAATTCATAAAAAGTGTGAATTTATGAGTGGTTATTTTTTATGAAACGAAACTTGAATTTGATCCATTTATTTCTATTTCCTCTTAAAATTGAATCAACTTATTTGGTGGAGTTTAGTGGGAGTTAGGAAAAATTTAATGTGTTTTTTTCAATTATGTTAGCCAAAAAACTTTTCCACATTGATATATTTATTAGAGAATTAAAATGTTTGACTAAACACATAATAAATTTGAGAATTTAGTCTCCCAAAAAAATTAAATTCTTAAAAAGTAACTCAGTTTTGATCAATATTAAAAACATTACCACCAAAATATAGAAGTGATTGAAAACTGTTAAAATTCCAAAATTTATAAATTTTTATTTTCTACATCAAAACATATTTAAAATCCAAATTAATTTTAATTTTGATAATTTATTTATTATTTTTGGAAATAAATTAATTGAAATATTAATGAAAAAATGAAAATTTTAACTCTATAAATTACCCCATATGTAGAACATGGATCCTAGAAAAGTGAGTGTCAAATCAAATCAAGGAAAATTCAAAACACATACCCAGGAAGATCACCAATTTATAACCATAAAAAAAAAGATATCATTTCTCATAAAAAAATCATGTTCTTTATTTAGATCATTCAATCCATTTCAACTTATTTTGTCCTCCCGTGCTCAAAACACACTTACCTCGCACTAGTTTTATATAAAAAGAAAAATATGTATTTAAAATATTGTATTTCACATCCAAACTCATTAAGGAATTACTATAGGATTGATAAATTTATACATATCAACCAATTATCATCAAGTAACATTTTATTAGAAATAGAACTTTTTAGGGTTTTCCTGTGGCTTTAGTTTGGTAGGTATTGAATTTCAAAATCTTCTAAGGCTAAATATGGATAATTTGTAACTTTTTTAAGAAAACAATCATGATTATAATTTTCACTCATGTATAATATACTTCTAACTCCCATTATATGAAATAAATCTCAAATCATGAAAAGATATTTTCCATCCAACTTCATAAATATTTCACCAGATAAATGACATTTTTAGTCTCTTTTTTTCATGAATCTTCCAAATAAGCACAAAATTATTCCTTTTAGAGATCCATATATGCATAACACTATTTTTCCAAGAAATACCGTTAAGATAACATCTTTTAATAAAATATTATTGTCAAAGAAATTTATCGTGGTAGTATTATTTTCCAACCAATGAATCATGAAATTATGTAACATTCCCCATGTCTTCTTCCCCTCATACATAAGTTTAACTAGATCATGAAATTTCGCTTCCGGTGTAGGTTGGTAAGGAAAAAACAGCTTGTATTGTGGCTATCATAAGCGGATTTTCATGTATAATAAGGGAAGAATAAGATAAAATATAGAGGTTATGTCAAAATAAATGATATTTCCTTGAAACTGTGTGTTTTGAAATCCATTTAATATCCTCTATCATTTAAAACATAAGAACCTCAACCCTGATGTTTTGACTAAATAAGTCAGTTTCTATTTAAAAAAATCATGGATTTTTTTATTAATAAATTAGTTGAATATGGAGAATATGTCAATAATTTTATATAATCTTTATATGAATTTGATTTTAAGGATAAGGATAGTGACATGTGGAACAATATTTTAAATTTATAATTCTTTTCATGAAATTCCTAATTTTTTGATCTCAACAAAGTCAAATTTATCAATCCTTTATAGTTGGTTTCAATGGATAAATTTTAAAACTCATTAAAATGATGTTAAAAAATTACCATGGAATTAATTTAACCTAAAATTTTTCAAAAACACTCAAAAAGTGAAAAATAAGAAACGACTCACAACAAAAAATTAATGACAAAATGAAAAAATATAATAAAATTAATTGATAGGAAAGGAAATAAAATAATAAACTACCAAACATATACCACCCCCAAACTTATATTTTTTAATATACTCATTATTCAATAAATTTATGTGATAAAAATTAATTCCATAAATTAATGGGATAAAAAAATTAATTTAAAAGGAAAGATATAACTTGGTTTCAATTGTATTCCTCTTAATAAAGATATATCTCCTCCCCAAGAGTCTGTTTAAAATTATCTCTAGATAATTTCATCGTATTCCAATTAACAGTGAATGGTTTCTCTTTTTCTGGTTATTTTATCATGATTGCACCAAAATGAAAAAACTTGAGTAAAAATTAAGTTCCAGAACATTTTGAATTAATTTACCTATGAATAGATTCAGTATAGATACAAACTGTTATATTTGATATCCTTCCTTGAATTGTTTTTATAAATATCAAATAATGAAAATATTTGGTTCCTTACTCATAAAACCTGGATCTCTCATACTCATTATTCATAATCTTCTCTAACTTCTGAAACCAAAATTTTCATTCTTTTGTAGAAGAAAATTCTTCATTTTACACATTTTAATAGCCCAAAATGATTTTAGTTCCAACTAAATTAGAATGTGAAAACGTTTTTAATAGAAAAATATAAATATTTAAATAGAAATTGTGGTTTTTAATCCATCCCTATAGGCTCAGATTGTATCATCTAGACTCAAACATCAATTATTTCTATTTGGGATCCCATTTTTTAGAAGTATTTTTTGGATTTATCTATTCAAAAACCCAACCATTACTTATTTTTGAGGATGATATGGAATAGATTCCCTTTGATGAAATACATATTTCAGAAAAAGAGAATCTTATTACCAAACAAAATGTGGGTTCCCTGATCTATATTCAGAAACATTGGCAATTCAAATTGAGAAAATAGATTTCCCTTGAAAAACTAAGACATTGTTTTGGAATCAGAATATATTTTTGGAATATATTCTATCCACTTGGACACATAATAAACCACATAAAATATTTACTGATATCTAAAATAATGAAGAAATGGTACCATGAAAGAAATACCTTATTAATCAAATAAATAAAAAAACAATAGTGGTAATTGTGGAATAATATTCCTTTTGGAAATGTTACTGTGAAATTAGAAATTTTTACAAGTTCTCCATAATTAAAAATGATCTGTAAAAATGGTGGGCTAATAAAAACTATATTAATGAAATTTTCTTTTATTTATTTGTTGTCCAAATTTTTCTACATATCAAAAAGTATGATAAAATTTTACAAGATATTGAAAATCAGAATCGGTAATGCATCTCCTAATCACTTAACCACTACAAACATGCCACAAGTAAGGATCATCCAAAATGAAATTATTCAAATTGATTGAATGTTTAGAAATTTTTTTCTTGTAAAACTAATGGAAATTTTTTTTAACTCCAAAATAATTAAAAATATTATAATACCATGGTCTTTCAATTTTACAATATATAATCTCAACATACATAAAGGTTTTTTAATTGGTGAAAATATGATTTTTTCCATTGGAAACAAATTCTATCCTACTCAAATGATCAACGAAGAGGTTCTTAATTCTTTTATTATCCTTTATTTGAACATAAAACTCCAATAACAACAATTAATATCTCAAAATTATCAGTTTTTCATTAAATTTATTCATCAAAAATATGATCTGATAATGGTCCATGAAAATAATCACTTTGGATCCCAGCATGTAACACCTAAATTTTTCTTATGAATATTCATCATCTGATACTTCATTCTCAGTTGTTTAATAGTTTTATTAGGCATGATCAAAATTTCTAGAGGCATAACAAATCACATGAAATATACATTCTTGCCTTTGACTCAAAACCTCCCCTAAATAAATGTATGATTAATTAGTCAATATTTTAAAGGGAAACTCAAATTTGGGAAACTGAGAAATAGGAGGAGTTATAAGTTATTGTTTTATCTCCCAAAAGGAAGGTTTAAAAATCTCATAAATTAAAAGGTGGGTATATTTTTAGATAAATATGGACAATATAATTGAATCCTTACTAAAATACTTTATGAATCTTCGATAAAAACAAGAATACCTAAGGAAGGATCTGACATCGCTCACTATTATTGTTTATTGAAAAGAAGAAATGACCTCAAATTTTGATTGATCAACATAAATTAATTCTAGAGATATAGTGATACCATGAACTCTCCCAATATCTATAATGAAATGTAATTTTCATAATTTATGAAACGATTCCTATCGATGTAATTTTCAAGAACATGATCCAAAAATTATAACATAAATTCAAATGAAGAGCCATAAATAGTGAAGTCTTACATAAAAACATCCTTGGTATATTTCTATATATTCAGATAAAATACCTATAATACACCTTTAAAATGTTATAGGATCATTACATAAAATGATGGGGATTCTCTAGTATGAAATGGTCCTAAAGGGGCACATGATAGTGGTTTTCTCTAGATTATCTAACACAATATCAACTTTGAAATAACCATATAATCCATCAAGAACCCAATAGTAGGTTTTCCTAGAAAATCATTCACGTACAAGGTCATGAAATTTAAATAGTAAGTTGTTTTTCCCTATACCATGATCTATTTTACTATATTAAATTTACATTATCCATTTAATTGGATGGTTAACAAGGACAAGCTGAAAAAAATTGAATCACCGAGATTATAAATCCACATTTTTTTGGAAAACATTGACAAGACCCATTTATTGACTATCAATTATGGGAAAAATATGTACAATATTCAATAATGTGGTAAATTTCTTCTTAATAATATCCAAAAGTGTTGGGTTCAATCTATTTTGAAATTGTCTCACTAATTTAACATTTTCATCCTACAAGGTTCTATATATTCACAATGAGGGAATGATTCTATTTAATTCAAAAAAAGAACATCCTATGGAATTCATGTGGTTTTCTAGGACTCATAACATTTGGTTATCTTTTTCCCTTGACATATCTTTTGAAATGATGATTGGTAATGGTTCATTGTCACCTAAGAAATCATATTTTAGATTATCACAAAGTGGTTTAAACTCTATGTCAGATTGGGTATTTTCATTGATCATAGGACAATACTCACATGTATGATTGTTTAGTGAATATATATATATTTTAATGGACATTCATCAGGTTTATCACATTCTATGTTCTCAAAATATTTTCCATGTTAAAAATTGTAATCTTCTCTTAGGAAACTACTAACAGATTCATGGGTTTTTAGAAGGTCATCTTCATCCATTCTGAGATCAGTGAACATTTTTAATTTTTTGTTATTATAACATGAAACATTACGAGCTTCCTATTCTCTCTATTTTTGATTAGATTCTAGAAGAAACCAATTTTCATATTTTAAAAAACATTCAGTAGTTTATCATATGAAAAATCAAGAAACATCTAAATGTAAAACTAGTAAATCATGTTTAATTGAAGAGATAAATGACCATCAACTGGGTATCTCATAGAATGAAAAATATTGATGTGAAAAAGATCTCTACCAAATTTATGTCAAAGGTTTCCTTTGTGAACATTAATTATTTACCTTTCTATATTTAAAAATTTACTCTTTGGAGTGAGAGTTTCATGAGTGCTAAACTTATCACCTTCCAAATATAAGACACCAATATACACTAGAAAAATAATATCTCTCACCTAAATCATAATATCATCTATAACTTCCATAGGATTGGTATTACATTATTTTGAATATTAAATGATAATTATTGAGGGTTTCAGTTCTCCAACCTAAAGAGCCGAGTAAACAAAATGTGGCAAAACATTGATGGAAGCTCCTAAATAAATCATTAAATCCATAAATATCCATTTTACATTGTGGAGGTAATGATAATGATTCATGGATATGTAAATTAGATAATAAAATCATATTAAATCATGGATGAAATATTTATTCCTATGTTGTATATTTTACCGCCTTTTAATTTCATTATGTGGGTACACATCTATTTTAAAAACATAGAATACCATGAAATATTTTTCAAAGAATCATGAAATGGTATATTTACATGAACATTATTAAAAGTTTCCAAAACCACTTTATCCAACTATTTTTCAACTATATACATCACCAGTGGTTTACGCCTTGGATAAGGTAGTGGTGGCATGAATGTTTTGAACTAATTTGAGAATTGATTCAGGAAACAAGAGTATATTACATCCTCTTACATTCCATTGTTTTTTCATTCAAATAAAATCACTTCTATTGACTTCATGTTTCTATTCAATGAAAATTCATAATTTCTAGCATTTTCATTAGTGGAGGGATTCTCATTAAATGAGTCAATAGAAGGTTTTAGTTTCTTAGTTTGTTTGTTATTATATATTTTTCCACTTATATGTAAAATATAACACCTGTTTGATTTCACTTTATCTGTCATATTCACTTGTGGTTGTGATGGTAAACCACTAATAACTGATTTATCAAACAATTGAGATTAGAGGCAAGTTGAATTGATTGATTCATCGAGGTATTCTCCTTTTTAGGTTTTTGATTTGGGGATTCTTTTTGCAGTATCATTTTTTTTATAATTATGTATTTTTGTTTCCTAATTGCTACTTAATGGTTACTATTTGAATTTTTAGTGGGGGGAGAAGGTTTAATGTTACTTTCATAATAATAATTTTCATTCTCATAGAAATATATTGGATGTGAATTACTTGATTTACCAAGGAAGAATATTATCAGTTATTCAAGTTGTCAAAATATTTCATTAGAGTGGTTATTCCATCCTTGATTGAAATTTAGGTTAGTTTGATAATATCATGTTTGGTTTTATTAAATGAACATTCTAGGGAAAACAATATTTTAGTTTTTAAAATACACTTAAATTTGTGGGAATTAATAAAAAATATTTCTTCCAAAGATCAAATTCCACAATGGAAATTTATTTAAAACGTTTCTTCAGGTTTGGGTGGGGTGTTTGGGTTGTTGGAAAACATTATCAACCTCCCCACTATTGTAATATCAAAAATATAACACCAGATCATGATGTTTTGAAAACTAGTTGAAGAGAATTATTGGTTAGATGTTACAGGATGAATTTCTCATGTTCCAAATAATTGAGAATTTTGGGCCATGGTATCATTTAATGACCAATAAGACTAAATTCCCTCCTAAAACATCATCAAACATGCTGTTAAATGTATGAAAAAATAATCTATAAAAATAGTGATCGATATTTTTTCCCTGATTTGATGGCTGGGAAAACTAAAATATAGTTTTTTTAAAAATATTCCCATTAATCATGCAACGTTTCACAATGAATTTTCCTAATTCCAAAATTTTTATTTTAGATTGAATCATTTTTAGAAGCAGGGAAGTTTTTTTATTGAAAATATTCTTTAATTCACTCTAATCATGAATCATTGTTTAATGTTAACAGAAAAACCATTCATTGAAATTTTTATTGAATAAAAATGGAATGGCCTCAATTTCATTACATTTACATCAACACCTTGAGGTTTAATATTTAAACAATGATACCATAATTTGTGAATTTTTTATTATGGATCATCACATGGAACCCTGTTATATTTTCAAATTTTATAAATTAAACGTGATTTAATTTCAAACCCATCAGCTGTATAGGGGAATTCCCTAATATTCTGTAGATTTTCATCAGTTGATGATTCCAATTCATTCATTGGTTTATTGAAAACCATTTTAATTTCAAGATTAAACTTATTCAATATATATGTGGAAACTGAATATTTACAACTATATACAATGAGATATCTAATAGCTATATCTTTAGGGTGATATGTTATATCAATTTTGTACTCCAATGGTATCAAGTTAGTGTTGGAATTTCGGGTCTTGAAAAAATAATTCGAAAAAAACTTATGAAACCTCCCTAGAAACTATGCTAATTTATGTGGAGGTTATTTTTATGAATACCCTAATCAATAAATTTGTCTCCAAGAGAAATCCAATATACCATTGTATATATTTTCTCTCATGGTGGATGAAATTTGAGTTCTAAAACTGGCACTTTTTTTGTTAGAAAATAATTGTGCATATTTGATTAATGTTTCTAAAACAGAAAATAAATATAAACTAATGTGTAAGAAAATTAAATAAAAAATAAAAAATATAGTATTAATTAAATGGGTTTTAAATCATAATTAAAATAGTAGTTATGGGAAATAATATACCTCTCACACACTCCACTCTTCCTTGTTTAAAATTATTTCCCAATTGAATTTATCGATTCCCACCCAATGAACTCTGGATGAAACACGTATTTTGATTCGATACCATATCAGTACCTCAATATTATTTTCCCCTCCTATATAATTTATTTAATTACTTGAATATTTCCAAGAAATCCATCCTAATCAAGATCAATATCCTCAATATCATGACCTCACTTAGGAAATTCAAATAGTGAAATAAATTATTTTACTTCATATATAGAACAACCATAATAAAATCATTGAAAATTTATCCACGAAATAAAATAACCGATTTCATTAAAAAATATATGTTTTAGAAAATTTTAAAAGAGATTACACAATAATATTTCCACTTGGAAGACTTTAAATCAATTATCATCATCAAAAACCACTTATTTCTTTGGATCACATCACTGGATTGGCCCCCATATTCTATATTTTCATATAAAAGAACATCATGTTCATAAATATCTATAAATCATACATCCCCTTACTCTCTCAATCAAACCACACACCTTTAAAAGATTTGGTAATGGAAATATTAGACTGAGGAGGTGCGTGAAATCTATTATCTAGTTTTTATCCATATGAAGTTGGCCCTCTTCTATCTTTCAAACCATTAAATTATCCTCTAAATTTCTTGAATATATTTGGTTCATGTGAGTTTTATGTTTCCTTTCCAAATTTCATTTATTTTGTACTTGTGTAGTAAAATTTGAATCTTATAAATTGAAGTTTAAATTTTCTTCCCAGAGTAACATTCAAATTTCTCCAATTTGTCTCCTGTGAAGGATAAAATGAGGAGAATTTTTTTTCTTTATAGTTAAAAGGAATGTTCATAAATAAGTCACATTTCTTATCCAACTGAAATAACTTCATTTGGATTCCTTAAGTGGTATTTTTGCCTCATTTAATGAGGGTGGGTCAATTTTCTCATCCAAAAAACTTTTCCCCATTGACTAGTTTATTTGGTCCCTAAGAATTTCAAATCTACACAAGGAACGATTGAAAAGGTTCTAAACCATGTATATAGGAATCATAAAAAACAATTACTCAATCTAAACCAATATTAAAAACATAATTCTAAAAATACATAGGTGATTGAAAACAGTTTAAATTATTGAATTCATAAATTTTCCATTTTAACATCAAAACATCCAAAAAATGCAATAAACAAAAAATTCAGATGAAGGTGGTAATTTGGTGGGGTTTAAATAATTTAAATATACATGAAAATGGAAATTTTAGATCTATCATTGATAATAATTTCAATGTGATTGATACCCCTTTAGAAGTTTTACATGAAGGGTGTTTATGAAAATTAACTATATTTTAAGATACATTTTTAGAAATACTAACCTTTGGTTTTTTATGATTTAGTGAAAATGTTATTTGAGGAGTATTTCAATTAAACATAGTAGACCCATGATTAATGGTATTGGTAACCATTAGGGTTTAACTTATCCTAGATGTTGATATAATTATGGATTGTAGTCAATCACCTTATGAATTCATCACACATAGTCAATATCATAGATTATTTTTCTATGGAATAGCTTTCAAATATATATATTAAAAAAGTAGTAACGTTATATGGTGTACCAAATTTAATTACATCTACTCAAGATCAAAGTCTTACCCCAAATGTTTGATGATTTCCTTAGAATTTTCTTGATTCAGAGATGAGTGTCAAACATTTTTATCATTAGATATATGGTTACTTTGAATGAAAAATTCAAACCCTATATAAAATGAAATGACCGTGATTTATGGATTTCAATGGTGGTTGATATCCAAACCATCCACTAGATGAACTTTGATATGAAAATATCTTCCACTTGAGAATTTATATAGATCCTTATGAATCCCTCTTTACAAAGAAGTTTTGATCTCCGACATACTAGAATGATGTTACATAAAGAACGATATTAGGAAATAAGCGAGATAATGAAATGGTAGATAAGGATATATCCTTTCAACAACACTTAAGGGTAGTAAAATGTCGAAATAACAGTTATGATAATTATAATTGATGCGATTTAAAATTTGAAGTTGGTAAGAATGTGTTTTTGGGAATTTCTCTCTGAGAGAAGGAAGGGAAAAACAACCCCAAGATATTGTTGTCACATTGAATTTCTTGATCATATCAGGACAAAAATTATCATTTTGAGGCTATATAAACCCTTTATCACGTTCAATATGTGTTTCATGTATCTCTCTTTAGAAATGACATTTTTGTTCCATCACATTTACTAAACTAATAAGTTGTATAAATGGATCTTGATTTTTATTATGAGGAACAACCAGGGAAGATTCTAGATGGTATGGATAATTTTTTCACAATATAAGAGCACTTACCTTGTTAATGTTTTGTTGAAAAATCACCTGTTTGAGGAAACTATGTGGGAATATAGAGACGTAATGAGGAAGAAGAATCCTCAGTTTTTTTGGTACCAAATTGACAAATCTTGAGAGTGAAAGTAATTTTAAAGGTGGTAGAATGTAACATCCCAATATTTTATAAAATACTTTTATAAAATAATTTTAATAATTTTGATGTTTTTCATTACACACAACACCATGTTTATATTTCATTACATGAAACACTATGTTTATCTTGTGTTACACGTAATTATGTGTTTAAATAAATCAAGAGTTGATATTATGAAATTATTATTTTTTATGATAGGTATCACCTAGGCATTTTAGTGGTGAGTTTGGATAGCATTAGCTAAATTATGAAAACAATGGTCTACACATGTATATAAAATGGGTTAATGGGTTTCCATTTAATTAAAAAGTAAAAGATAAACTATTTTGAAATAAAGGATATATTTTTCAAAAAAAAATATTTTTATGCACAAAAGCGTTTTTTACCTTAGTAAATTAAACAAATCACTTTTTCTAAATGATTATAATGAAATTAATATATTATATATTAAATAATATTTTTAAAATTCATCTTATGTGTTTTCTTGACAAGATATGACAATAAATATAACTTTTTCACTTAAAAAACTATCTTTTTCTAAAGAGTATTTTTGCCAATTTTTTTCACTGATTTTAAAAATAATTTATGTAACTTTTAGAAATAAATTTTCAACTTCATATTCATTTTTAAAATCCCCATGTCAAAATTATCTTAGGGGGAGTTTCTTAATAATTTCTGTGAATTTAAATCTATGGATGAATAGTGAAAAATACTGGTTCTCATTAAGAATTATATTCACAACACTCACCCCAAAAATATACCACAATAAGGGGAAACTGATTGTGAATACCATTGTCTTGCCTCTAGTAGGCCCCAGGTTTGCAACTAAAACCGAGGGTATAATAAACTGGAATATGGGATACATTACCATCTGATCAAAATATGTAGAAGAGAGAAATAAAAAGGAAACAACAACAAACCCCTTCTTATGAATAAATAAAAATATATATATATATATATAATAAAAACCAAGTGAAAATATAAAATTTTATACAAAACTAAACAACTAAATTGAAAACTACAGGTACATCAAAGGTCAAGACAGAGGTGACCATGAACCCCAAACCACTCCTCCTACACCCAAATCTATTATTATCTAGCCTGATCTCCAACTTTTTCTGACTGGCCTGGAAAAAATTATATGTACCTAGGGTGAGAATAACTTTATAATAATTAGGATCCTCCCGAAATTATCTCTTATAAAAGATACAAAAATCAAACTAAAGAACAATGAACAATAGTGAAACTAACACGCCACTGAAACAAGTATACTAATTTCTCATCCTTACCATGTCTATAATTCACCAAGTATTACATTAAAGAGATCAGAAAATATAATAATAAACATAACTAGTACCTCAATCCCGATTCCCCACTATTTTTCTTCTCTTCCCCAATGTCTCTCATTCCAAGAATATCTCTCCAAAATTATATTGACACAAAATTAACCAGGAAATGCACCACCACATTCACCTAATGCATTTCATAGCCACATCATACCATTTAAATATCCATTTATAGAATCCAAGTAGTTTCCAGGATCCACCATAACCTATGTAAAGTATTTCAAACATCAGGTATTATTCCTCAATCCATTACAAACCATACACTGAGTAAGTACCTTAATCAATAATAGACTATACATTTCATACCAACGATATTATTTTGGATACTATATCTAGTTATACATGTTTGTATGATTACCATAAGGCATCATAATCCTCCACACACATATATGGGAAAAATAAAAATTGTGCATACCAAAACAAGTAACTACAAAGAAAAGAGATAGGGGATAGTGGGGGTTGTCATCCATCCATCATCTAACCTAGATGTTGGGGAAAACACCCTTCTAATTTTCACTAAGTTTCATCACCCTAACCGACATGGGTGGGGAATTGTATGAAATCCTATAATATATAAGATATAATATATCTCACAACCACACTATGGGAATTACCTAGTTTCAATAAAAAATACATATAATGTAACTCAGACTCCCATCTACCACTTTTAAGACCAGATATCCTATTAGAACATAACTATATGAAGATCTATATTAATTATTTCTATTTTTATCACATCCATTAAGTAATTAATTCTTTATCCATTAAAGTTATTCCAAATTTCACTGAATTAAACATTAAACATCATATTAAATTCAATTTACTCCTATAATAATCTATACTGAATCCACATTTTATTAAGATTAATCTCTTATAATAATTTTTATTCCATTATCAACCCACCCAATGGGTTGGATGTTATTATTTAATTATTAGAATCATTCCATATCCACATACTCTAGGAAATCCATCCTAATATACCAACATGAGAAAATAGAGAACCAAGCACATTGAGATGCCTCATGCAATGGGGAAATGAATGCAGATAAAAACATGCAACCCAACCACCATCCATTTAATAGATTGATGATATCATACCATCTCTTAGTGACTCAACTATTGGTAATCCCAACATAAAACCTTTAAAACACTTCTTGTCCAACATTCCACACCCACAAGAATATACTAATGAAACTCACCAAGAAAAGTGTCTTATACTACCACATCATCTGGGTTTTCCCTATACACATCACAATATCCCCCCCAGGCTCACCCATCCTAGGATCACATCACGTTTTGGACTCCCTAACCCATATCACACATTATCCCTCCAGAATCAGATATATCCAAATCAAAACACAAGGTCCATACTCAGATCATATCACAAAGAATATAGAAAAAAAATCATAGTCAACTGGGAAATCGGTCCCTCAAAACATGGCATTATGCCTTTATATTGAAACCAGATCTGTTGGTTTTGAAACATAGAACATAGCCATATCAATAAAATACGTAACTCATTCTCTAGAAAAGTATATTCATCACAAAATAGGTTCTTATTCTACCTTGAATTAACTACTAATTTATTAACAGGTTCCAACTGTGGGAAACCTAAGGCATCAATCTATAATAATAAATCAGTTGAAAAAAATTATTTGAACATTTTTTCAGGATTCAATAACCTATAAATCTACCATTATCAATTAATAATACATTTATTTATTAACATAAAACATAAACATTATTCACATTATTTATCAATTTCATTAATCAAAAGAAGATAAATTTCAATTAGAAATGTGCATTTCATCAATTTTATTTTCATCAAATTACTTTAACAACTAGATTAAAAACTAGCCCCCTTTATTATTTATAAATCTAATTAATTGTCAATTAATTCTAGATTTATATTTTCGACCAATTTTATATCAAGAAACACATGTTAATCCATTGTATAAAGAAAAATTCAAACAAATTAATGCATAGATATCATACTATATATAAAACCATGAGGCAAACTACTATCATATATAAAGTGAAAACATTATCATGTGATATCTATCCATTTATTTTAATCTAGTTCAATGATTTCTTGTTTAATCCCAACGCCATACATGGGGATAAACCCTGATCAATTTATGATTTTTCATAAATAAAATAGAATCAATGAATCCACTGACTCAAAATATTTCAACATTCATTGCATGATAATGGACCATGTTGTAGATCTTCAAACACATCACCAATATGAAGTGAATCTGTCTGGTGATGTTACGACACAACCACATGAAAAACATCCAAGAAAACACTATTAGAATCATGGTAGATCATCTTCCATTGAATAAAAAGTGAAATGGAGTGAAATAATACTAAATAAATATGGATCAAAAAAATTATGTTATAAATCACCATAGATCACCAAGGATCAAAGGCGGAAGCCCAAGGATTTATCCCTATTAAATGAATCACCAAAATGACTAGAATGGATGAGATATTCTCTTTCTATGAAAGAGATAGAGAGAGGCGCAAATAGATATAGGGTTTGAGAAACTCAACTGGATGAATACATTTATAAAATCACAACACATGATAATTACATGTTATGTAATCCATTTAAAAGTCATGTAAATATCAACGGTTGGATATTGCAGAAAAACATATCAATTTTTTATTATTTAACCCCAAAAATATACACATCATGTAGTATCCCAGGATGTACCCATAAAAATCCATGTACCACACTTATACTATGTGTAATCGTTACATGGCATGTATTCACACATATTCTATAATTTCATTTCCAATCCCCTATATGAAACATTCAGGCCTCCTCCAAGATCCATAATCCATGTAAACACACAAAGGGTCTATCCACATAGATTTGGACCCATAAATTAGATATCTATAATAAAATTATCATCCTCTAGAAATCTAGACCAAAATTGATAGAAAAAAAGGGTTCATCAAACATCCACCCTGTAAAATACCATTAGAAGTTCTCTCCACCACTAGATCTCAACCACATCACTCAAAGGATGTAGGTGAAAATCCATGAAACAACAACCATCTTCGAAAAACTCTCTTAGGGAGATACCTCTCAAGAGAGAGTAAATACATAACGTCCAATATGAAAAAACTGACCCATAACACAATAGGGTCAACATCCACTTGGGAACAACCTTACAAGATAAGAGGTAAATAAAAAACAACTCAGGGTACTAAGAATATATATGTGACTCACATTCCCATGTCACTCCTCCACACCATCCTTCCACCATAAGACACAATCCAAGTGAATAGCCCACCCAAAAAACACCTTCTCCCAGTTTTCCAAGATCTATAGAGGCTGATCCATGATTGTTACATAATCATTAATATTGATCCCACCAAAATCGATGTCAATAGTGTCATAAAAAAGATACCTACAGAGCATCAAAATGTGAAAAAATATTGTACCTAGTTCATCTATGGGGGAAGTGCTATCTTATATGCCATGGTCCCAACATGATCCAACACCTCAAAATTCCCAAAAAACTAGGTATAAAGCTTACTCCCATGAACAAACCATCACTTCCCATAATGAGGTGTAAACTTTAGGAACATTGTATCTTTAACATCAAACTCTAGGGGTATCCACTGATGATCAGTATTGGATTTCAAATGATATTTTGCCACTTTTATCCACTTGTTAATTTCTCAAACCATCTCATCTCTGGATGAATAATTGCTACCTCTCCAACCCCATTCTAGCGCAATAGATATTAGAAAGGTTGTTCATACATGAATTAATATGGATCCATACCAAAGGTGGACAAGAAAATATTATTATAAAAATACCCAACCCTTAGAATGTTTCTCATCCACGACCCTCCAAAATCAAGGACATATGATCACAACATGAATTTATGATAATGGATGTTCTACTATATGTAAAAATATGTCTGTGGATGAAAAATAGTTCTATGGAATAAATTTCAACCAAAGGCATGTTGGAGACCTCTCTAAATATACTAGGTAAAATGAGGATTTGGATAAAAACATTTTATCCACATGGCTCCAAGGAGCCACACCACCTCCTCTAGATACTGATTTTTGAAAAAATATATAATGTTAATGAAAACATGATCACTAAAAAGTGATCTAATTTCATCAAATGATACACAAAAACACATATAGAATCATAGACTCTTAAAAGTAGAGGTAAACCAGAAACAAATTCCATCGAGATATCCAC
The DNA here is from genome assembly GCA_963277665.1 of Viscum album. Classification (NCBI taxonomy): domain Eukaryota; kingdom Viridiplantae; phylum Streptophyta; class Magnoliopsida; order Santalales; family Viscaceae; genus Viscum; species Viscum album. The sequence goes on from OY728165.1 coordinate 1,531,400,146, forward strand.
CCTATCAAACCCATTTTTTTTTCTTTTCATGTCTTGGTTTTGATTCGGTTCATTGAAAATATTGATCCTTTTATTGGGTTTTTTGTGAGATTAATTTTGAGTTTTGAACTTCCATGAATATCTAATAATCATAATTTGGGTCCCCCATTACTTGTTTGGGAGTTTTTTGGAGAATGGGTTGTTACTTCAGGATTTGGGACAACAGTGAGACCATTTCATAATTTAAAAACAAAATTTGTTTCTTTTATAACCCCTATTTTCTTCAAAAAAATTTACCCATTCCACTTCCTAAATTTAATCCCATTACATATTAAAACCATCATATCTTTTTGGACCCCTTAATAATTCATAATCATTGTGAAGTTTGGTTACTTATTTAGGTATTGGGCCAGCCCATGGGATGATTTCCAGTTAAAAAAAATACATTGTATCTTGTATATCTTATTCTTTTTTTAATATTTTTTAGTGATTATACCTCCCACTCGAAGACAAAATACATAGCCTCACCACCAGTATTTATTGTTCTTTTTTAGCTCATTTTCATAATGTTCTTAGGATTCCTCAAATCATCCAGATTTGAGAAGGTAAATTATTTCATCCATAAATATTTCATTTTTTACTTGCCCCTCCCCCTAATTTGTTTCCCCTAGTTTTCCAAACCTAAGGAGACTAGGAAAACAGTTCAAGCCATTACCTCTCCTCTAATAGTGTGGATCTAAGGGAAGAATTTTTTTTTCCAATTTCCAAGGTGAGATTCCATCTCCTTTTCCCTCCCTCTTCCTCCTCATTCAATTATTTCATTGTTATTTCTTCTCCTATGGTCATGAAAGACCTAGTGTTAAATTTTTTAATGTTTTATGATGGGTTTTAAATTCATTTATGGATGTTATACATAGTTTTAGGGTTTATAAACCCATGGTGGGTGATTTCGGTTGTGCGTTTCTATTTCAACAAGGATTTGGGGGCAGGTTTACCATTTCACATGACCTGTTTTTAGGATAAATCTATTTAATGATTCTTTTATCTTACTCATACTCTGAAAATTTTAATTTCGGCTTTGGATAATTTGTTTAGTGTGCCAAGTAGCGGTTAAAACCTTGTTTTTGGTAAAGGGGTGTAGTTTTTTTAAAATGGTGCACATCACGTGTTTTTTCAACTGATTTCATACATTCGGCACATGGTTTGTGGTATTTTGAACATGGTTCAATATCTTGAATAAATATATGGAATTAAATTGATTTTTTATTCATTTTTGAGTTCTTAAAATGAATTTTTTTTAAAAAAAATGCATTACATGTGTTCAGTAAGTTTCCCAGTTGGACTTTATATGTTGAATGTGGTTTAAAATTATTGGGTTGGATTTATAATAATATTTAAAGTGGGAAATTTTTTTTGGGGTTATTTATGTGGATTCCAAACAAGTTTTTCTTTTTAGAAAGAAGGTGTATTGGTTTTCAGGGATTTTGACAAGTGTAGCAAATGGAAGGCCCATTTTTACATTAAAAAAAGGGTTGTGTAATGGTTAATCAATATGGATATTTTCATGGTAGTTACAAATGTTTTTTAATATTAAAATGGGGTGTTCTAATATTATTATTAAATTTTGTATTTTTGGACTTGAAAAATTTTAGTTTGGTAAAAAATTTAAAGGCCTTTTTGGCCTATCTTAAAAATGCAGAATGAGTGTTTTACATGTATATACCATGTTGCATCAATTGGGATTGTATTATGGTCCATGAACTAATTTTATTAAATTTTTTTAGGGCTTCCAAATATGATGGGGTATTTTTTTGTGTTAATATTTAAAAGTGTGTTTTTGAATGAGTTTTATGTGCAATGCCTCATTAAACTCCTTGAAATTGTTATACGAAATATTTTAGTGGTTTATTGATCTTTAAATGGAATGTGAATAATGTTTACAAGATGTTTTTGTGTTTATGGTTTTCGGAATGAAATTTTTATGTTCAATTTTTATTTGATAATATGTGTAACATGATTGAGCAATAAAGGGAATCCTGGGTATCTTGGTGGACAGACATGTACTAGTATGCTAGTAGTCCCGTGGGGATTAGCCCTTGTTTCACGTAGCAAGTTTGATGATGAAAAAACTAATTAAACATTGATTATTTTGTTTTTGGGGGGAACACTAATTTATGGTTATTCTCCCTACTAGTGGCTCGTGTGTATGAGAACAGATATTTATTATGGTTACCTTCACTGAGATACGAGATACCTGGGGCTCACAACTAACTAGTGCCTGAGAGTGTTCCCGTGACTTGTGCTTATTAGATATTTTGTACCCAACATTGGCATACACTGTACTTGGATGGTAAATTCAGTAGTTAGTGTCATTTATTTAAATTATTAAATTCATTAAAGTATCCTTCTTGAAAAATATTTTCATTTTGATGTTGCCCCTCTTTGAAAATAATCACAAGAATTCTTGTTTATAAAACATGCAAGTTTTTGTCTGGTAATTTTTTTATAGAATGGGACCAAATTTGGAAAGCATACCATTATATAATGTATTTTACACTTGAATTTATGTTTATTCTATTTCAAAGGAAGTTCATTGTGAATAGAATACTGGCATAATCTATTGAGTTTTAATACTCACTCCTATAGTTTTCTTCTATTTTTAACCCTTATTCAGGTTTCAGATTGAGATTGATCACTGTGATAGAGAAGTGATCATTGTGTTCGAGAGTTCACAATGGGGTCACATGGATTTATATGGTTATCAGGTTTGTTCATTTGAGTTGTTGGTTTAGTTTTACCTTTATTTTATTGTACAAATAATGTTTGGTTCAATTTTTATGTAAGTGTATTTTGGGATGTCCATTTCATTATACTATTTGTTTGATTGTATATATTTTGGATAAATCATTCCCCTGTGTACTATATTGATAATATCGATGCTTTTTTACATTCTGGGAGGATTACGAATGCCTCTCGGGATTTGTCGTGGGCTGGCCTGGTTGACCAATTCAGGGTCGACTCGGGCCAGTTCGTGAAAAAATGTTATCAGAGGAGGTCAGCTTTTAGAAGACCATGATATTTAGAGTTCCCTTGTTATTTTAGAGATATCAGGGTATATGGATTAGTATTTTTGTTACTTGAGGGGTAAGTGTAAGAAGTTCATAATGAACTCTTTCTCGTTGTAATCCGTAGGTTTTATCAGGAAGTCCGGTTTTTTAGTGTCCTTTGTTCTTGTTGATTGTTTGGAGTTTGGATATGACAAGGGGATTCTAACTAATGGACTCTATGAGCTCATAGGGCCTGGAAAGCCATGTGGATCTAGGCCATGGTCCTAATAAGTCTCTATGTGCTGGTGTTTTTTTGACATATTACTTCCAACTATATCATCAAGTCACCCACTGACACTAGTGCCCTTTTGTGGTCGCTTGGACCTTTCTTGAATTATTAATTTTTGTTTTGAAAATCCTTAGGTCAGAATTTTGGAAATGGGTTTTAAAGGATGGGTTGGATTTTGAAATTTTGAAATGGGGTTTTCAAAAATTAAATATAATAATGGGTTTTTAAGGTTGTGTATTTGTGAAACAAATTTTTTGGAGGAAGTGGAAATGATTTAACTCGATTGGATTTTTCCTAATCTAAAGATGTGGTTTGTAGAAATAAATTACATTGATTGTGTGAATCATTATAAGGTGAATATGAATCATTGTTTTAAATGGGGGTTTTTGGGATGTTGAAAAGTGTTTGAATATGATGAATTTATTTTGGAAATTGGTTTGGAGCTATTGGTGTTTACTAAGAAAGGGTATTTGTCTCAATGGACATCAGATGATAAGGGGTTGTTTGGAATAAATTGGTTCTTTTAAAAGTTGTTAAAAATGAAAAGGGGTAGGTTTTTATGAAAAGTGTTCTTGATGAAGTGTGGTTTGTTTTTTGAAATTTGAAATGGGTTTTTGACATGGTGGTTATTGTTCCATTGGAAGGTACATGATTTTTAGAATGATGTTGTTTTGTTTTAGCCTCTGGTGTTTTCATGGGTGGTCACATGCATTGTTTTATTGATATCTCGAAGGATGTCCTATATGTAATAGTAGTTGGGTGATTATGGTGTCATGTAAATGTGCATGTGGGTGAGACTTGGTGAAACACCATTAGTGAATGTGGAAAACCACAATGTTAGTTTGTTTTTAAAAAGTGTATTGAGCTGAAAAATTAAGGAATTTGTTTATATACCAATGGTCATGTAGCTAGTTTTTTCTAGGTCTTAGAAGATTTTTTTATTCAGTATGATTCCTTGTGATTTGGAATTCATACTCTAGTTGTTTCTTGATAAGGGATCTTGTTAGTGCCTCAGTTTTGGAGTAATGTTCATTGGGTTTCTAAAGATGTGTTAGATGTTGTGATGTGGCCACAAATAGTTCCATGTTTAAAATATTTCTAGTTGATCATCCTAAGGATTCATTATCATGTTTTAAAAAATAGATACCCCTATTCAAATAATTCATCATCTCTTTTGTTGAAATAGATAGCTTTTTGGGCTCGATTTATAGTGCCTTTCAGTTATGATGATTCTCTCAGTTATAGCGGTTGTGTTTGGTGATGCTTGGTGTGTTTCACATTGCTCCTTGTTCATTTCAATCCTCATTCTATGTATGATTAAAGGGATATGTGTATCTCTGAGCCTCTATTGGGTATTGGTGCTTATTTTGAGCTAGTGTATTTCATGAGATAATGTGATTGGTAGCTCCGAATTGCGACACAATAGATTCTTCAATCATTAGGGATTCAACCATAGGCTTAAGAGTGAAGCTTTTCACACAGTCAGAAAACCACTAGAGGTGTGGGGAGCTCTACTAGGAAGAAACAACAACCATTATGGTAAGGTTTTTTCTATGTATATGTTGTGATTTGTCATCATTTTGAATTTACTCTTGTCACAACGACCATGGTGGAATTACCCATCACATAGTGTCTATGGTTATTCTTGTATAGATGTGGGTTTACTCTCAATGTAGTTGTGTGGACCGTCTGTGTAAATTGGGTGCGGTCTTGGTGCATCCTATTCATAGGTGTAGAGTTTTGGGTAGTTCATTTTATTCTTTTTTGGTTTCAGTGGCCTAATTATTAGGTCCCCTTCCCTTCCCTCCCTAAGTGGTGGGGGTTTGGATCCGTGTTGAATGTGTTGGTCTAGTTATTGTCCCCTCAGTTTGGGAGTGGGTGTTTTAGATGTAAATGTTGTAAAACTATTAAAATGGGTTTATAGGTTGTTGTGGGAGATTTTGGGTTGTCCTGTGTAGATGAGGACCAATTATAGTTCACGTTGAATTATTATTTTTCATTTCTAGTTGGTCTCTAATGGTGGGGAGACCCACTGCGGGTCTCGAATATCATTCCTTTAAGGATTTTTTGGATGGTGGTTATGATTTAATGGTGGGGAGATCATTCCATAATCCCAATAAATTCATTGGATTTAGTGAGTGAAATATGGTGTGGGTGATTGTTGGGTTTATTGGGAGAAGGCCTATTAATCTTGTTCTTTTCATAGTTGTGGAGGCGGTGGGTAGATCTTTCTGTTGATTCTCTGAATGTGGTTGTGATTGGTGTTTTTTTGGAAAAAATGATTATTTTCTATTGATATTGAATGATATTTATTTATATTTAGAGGTTGGATTATGTTGATAAGTAATCCTTAGGTTTTGATCTATAATTTGTAATTTTTTATGGCTTTCTGGGGGTGGAATTCTTTATTAGTGGGGAGAATTGTCACACGTAGTTTTTTTACTTTTTCTTTTCATTTATTGGTTTTGATCTGGTTCATTGAAAATCCTAAACTTTTTTATAGGTATTGTTTTAGATTAATTTTGAGTATTTAATTTCCATATTTTTATAATCATCATACATGGGGTGCCCCATTGCTTGTTTGGGAGTTTTTGGAGAAAGGTTGGTTACTTCATGACTTGGTCCAACTGTGAGACCATTTCCAGATTTTAATTTTTTATTCTTTTATAAAATTTATTTTTTCATAATTTTAAACCCATTACACTTCATACATTTCCTCCCCTGACATATGCATACCACAATATCCTTTTGGACCCCCTAATAATTCATATTCATGGTGAAGTTGTATTACTTATTTTGGTATTGGGTCAACCCGTGGGCCCATTTACATTTTTAAAAAAATAATTTTTTTCTTTTATATCATATTAATTTTTAATATTTTTCGGTGGTGAAACCTCCCAAACGAAGGAAAAATACCTATACTCACCCCATTATATATTTTTCCTCTTTGGAGCTCATTTTCATCTCATATTAGAATAAATGTTCTCAGGGTTTCTCAAATCATCCAGATTTGAGAAGGTAACTTCTTCCATCCATAAATAATTAATTTCTTATAGTTTTCCAACCAAATTTGTTTCCCCTACACCAATGAGTTTCAATCCATTAAATCTCCTCTAAGAGTGGCGATCTAAGTGAATACAAAGTGTTTTATAGTTTCCAAGGTAAGATTCCTTCTCCGTTGTGCTCCCTCTTCCTTCTCTTTCAATTATTTCATGGTTATTTCTTCTCCCATTGTCATGCACGACCTAGGGTTATGTTTTTGAATGATTTTTATGGGGTTTAAATTCATTTAGGTATGTTCACAACAGTTTTAGGGTTTATAAACTCATAGCGGTTGATTTCGGTTGTGCGTTCCAATACCGCTAAGGATTTTTTGTAGGTTTCCCATTACACATGACATTTTTATTCAAGATGAATTTATATATTTCTATTTTTATCTCCCTAATACTATGAATATTGAAATTTATGCTTTGTATAATTATTTTGGAGTGCTAAGTAGCTGTTAATACATTGTTTTTTGATAAAGGGGTGTTGTTTTGTTAAAATGGTCCACACAACATGTTTTTTCGAATGATTTGTTAGATTCCTCACATGTATTGTTTTATTCTGAACATAGTTTAGTATATTGAATAAATTTATGGAATTACATTTATGTTTTATTCGTTTTTGAGTTCCTAAAATGAATAGTTTTTAAAAGAAATGCATGGTATGTGTTAGGTAGGTTTCCCATTCGACTTTTATGTGTACAGTGTGGTTTAAAATGATTGGTTTGACTTTATAATTATATTTGAAGTGGGAAAAGAATTTTTTTGGGTTCCTTATATAGATTCCAAGAAGGTTTTCGTTTTTTGAAATTAATATTATTGGTTTTATTGTATTTTGACATGTATTTCTAATGGAAGGCCCGTTGGTACTATTATAATAAGGGTTGGGTAATGGACAATCAATCAGAATATTTTCATGTTATTTACCAATGTTTTGAATATTAAAATTTTGTGTTTCAAATCCTCATTAAATGTGGTATTTGTGTCTTTAAAAAATCTCAGTTAGGTAAAAATGTTCAAAGGCCCGTTTTTCCTTTCCTAAAATTGAAGACTGGGTGTTTTACTTGTATATACCATGATTCATCAATTGAGATCGGTTTATCCTCTATGAAATGATTTTATTAAATTTTTTATGGATGAAAAATACGGTTGGGTATGGTTTTGTTGTGTGTTTATACTTAATATACTTTTTTAGAATGAGTTTTATGTGAAAATCATCATTACACTCCTTGATATTGTTTTACGAATGTTTTTAGTTATTTATTGATCCGTAAAATAAATGTGAATCATGTTTGTGGGATATTTGTTTTTATGGTTTGGGACCATATTTCTGATGTGAAAAGTGTATTTGATAATATGTTTAACTTGATTTGTCACTAAAGAGAATCTCAGGTATCTATGTGGGTGGATGTGTAATAGTATTCTAGTGATCTCATGGGGTTTGGACCCTATTTCACATAGTATGTTGGATGATGAAAATAATAACTAAACTATGATGAAGATATTATTGGGGGACCACTAGGTTATGGCTATTATCCCTACTATTGGTTTGTGTGTATAAGAACATATATTTATTATGGTTACCTTCACCGAGATACGAGGTACCTGGGGTTGACAACTAACTAGTGCCTATGGGTGTTCCTGTGAGTTGTGATCATTGGCTATTCTGTACTCACCATCGGAATTCAGTGTGCATGGTTGTTAAATTCAGTATTTTATGTGATTTATTTAAATGTGTACATTCTTTAATGTATTCCTCTAGATTTTTTTTTCATTTTGAAGTTGCACCTCATTGAAAATTGTTACTAGAATTCTAGTTTATAAAACATGAATGTTTTTGACTGGTAATTTTTTTATAGCATGGAACATCATTTGGGAAACATATATTTATATCATTTATTTAAAACTTGAAATTTATGTTTCATTTATTTTAAATGATGTGCATCACGAATAGAATATAAATCTATCCAATTGTGTTTTAATACTCACACCTATAGCCTTCTTCTGTTTTTTTATCCCTTGTTCATGCTACATCTCAAGTTTGATCACCTTGGGTGATGTGTGATAATTGTGTTAGGGAGTGACCAGAGGGGTCACATAGAGTTAGTTGGTAATCAGGTTTGGTCATTTGAGTTGTTGGTTTAGTTGTGCCTTCAGTTTCTTTAACAAATAATTTTTGTTTCAATTTTTATGTAAATGGATTTTGGGCTGTACATTTCTTTCTTCTATTTGTTTTATTGTTTATATTTTGGTGAAATAATTCCCTTGTGTACTCTATTGATTACCTCAGTGATTATCTCCATACCTGGAGGATAGGGAATGCCTATTGGGACATGTTGCGGGTGGCCCTAGGTGACCGGTTCAGGGTTGACTCGACCTGGTTTGTGACACACACACCTCCACTAGGGATCATATAATGGCCTGAGCAGTCAACCAAGAACCCAAATCTCATCCATCACCTTATGTGAGACCAAACATCAAGAAACAAAAACTATAACTACATGCTTAAACCTAGGCCACAAAAATTGACCCATTAACATTCAATACATCATTTTCACACATGGATGTATCTCTAAAGGAGAACTGTGAAGCACCTGAAGAACCATCTCACACATCTCAAAAGGAATAATAAACCAACCTTATAACAACACTTGGTGTGTTATATCCTAAGAACAACCATTAGTGGAATCATAAAAAACAACTCTTTCCCTCCATACCTCCACCTCAGAATTCATGAACTAGGATTCAACCACCTGCGGCACCAAAGGTCGCTGCACTATCATTTGGTAAAGATAACCTCTACCTAAAACCTTACCCATAACAATATGCTTCACATATAGTTCCTCCACTAGTCTTTAAGAATCATCATATCCTCGCATGACATCACTATCTGGCTTACTGCTTAGTGCATAGGCTATAACGTTTCCCTTTACTGGAATATAAAAAACCTCAATGTTGTAACCACTCATGAATTACATCCACCGAAGCTATGTCAATATCAGTTCATGCAAGGAAAAGATATAACATAGGTTATTTTTTTTGAAAAAACCACAAAATTCCCACTGAGGGAATGTAACAACAACTTAAAATAAAACACCACTTCCACCATCTCAAAATCATAGGAGGCATATTTATTCTCATGATGGCATAACTACCAAGACCCATAAGAAAAAAACTAATTTCTAGTTCATCAAAACAGATCACATTATATGATGTGAAGCATCACAAAATTACTCAATCTGAACTCCCTTAGCTAGAAAGAAAATAACTAGAGTGATGAAAAGCATCTCTTATAGGTACTCAAAAGCTATCTAAAACTGGTTAGTCGACAAGAATTAATGATCCTTCTGGGTTAATATAGTCAAAGGATTCACAACCCAAGAGAAATATGCTATGAACCTCCTGTAATAGCCTGTAAGACCAAGGAAATTCTGCACCTCTACTATTGTGTTGGGGGTTTCCCAAGACACAACTACATCTTTCGTCAAAGAATCCATAGACAAACCATACTAGAACCCCACATACATAGTTAATCAGACTAAACTAACCTATAAATCAAAATTTTACAGCTTCCCAAATATCTACTAATGCACAAGAACTCCATCAACATCACATAGATTCTCTATATACTACTTCTCTAATGTAGAGTAAACAATGATGTCATTGATGAAACCCACCATGAACTTATCCAAGAAATATTAGAACACTGCATTAAGCAATCCCATGAACAATGTTGGTTCATTGTCCACACCAAACAACATCAAAACAAACTCATAATTCTAATGATGATAATGGAAATCCATATTGGGAATATGTGCATCCTTCAACTGAATTTGATGATGTCATGTCTACAAATATACCTTTCAGAAATAAAATTCACCCTTTATATATTTTAATAAATATTTAATCCACAGAAGAGTATTGTAGGTTTTCACTATCACATGGTTCAAGAGATGATAATCTGTACAATACCACAAACTAACATCATTCTTCATCCTGAACAAAAACCATTGCACCCCAAGGTAACACACTTGGCTGAAAAAACCACACTACAATAGATAATTTATCTATACCTGTAGATCTCATTAATTAGGAGGATCCATCCTATATAGAGATATATAGTTTTGAGACACTCTTGGATATATATTGAACCCAATATCAATATCCCAACATGGGGGTAGGGCTACAACCACCTCTAAAAAGACATAATGGACTCTTACCAAACCCTGTGAAACATCGACAACTCAACCGATGATGATCTCAAAATGAACTTGTCTATAAAAGATGACAATGATGGAACATTCCTCTGACCCATAATAGGAGTTCTCTACCAAATTAATACTACTGGCTCTCGATCAGAATCATAGAACAAAATAGGCCACCTAAATCAATCCATAGTATTTTGCATTGAATACAAAACATCAATGCCTAGGATGTTGTGATAAGGATATATACTCAAGAGAGGTGTTTCCATAGAACTATAACACAATATCTATATACTTCATACAATAATCATGGCCTCTAATTGTCATAGTCAATGAAAAGATGACTGGAATCCTATATGCATCATGTCAAAAAGCATGGATGAGGGTTGGTAATATAAAGGATTGGGTCACTCTTTAATAAAAAAGCATATAGCCATGTATATAATAGTAAAAGGTACCTCAAAGTATTCCTTGCATGCATGGATCTAGTAATGCTAAAGCATGAAGCTAACCATGAACTGCTCCGCATCCTCTCCATCCCTATTAATGACCACCTCTAGGGACACTATTTGATATCTGAGGAAGAGGAACATCTTGGGGATATCCTATTCCTTACTTATATCCTCTATGATGACCCCAAATTAGGCCACCATGTTACTTATACCTCTATAAAAACCTCTTGAATGATGGAACCTAAATTGAAACACCTAGAACATGTTAACTGCTCTGAATGTTCAGGAACTATTACTTCTTTTGAACAAATTTTACATGAGAAAAACACTCATATTATCCCTAGGAATATGTATGATACTCTTATCTCCTATAGAATTATCTTATGAGGGATAGGACCTACAAATGACAATCTATAAAATCTACTATCCCTAAAACTGTGAACCATGGACCACATATTTGCATCAAGAGTAATCCTTAAAACTTCCTTCTAATGGATGTACAGTTCTGGACAACATCCTCTCAATATAAATTTCAATCTATATCACCTCAATATATGTCTTAATCATAAATGGGGTGACATAGCACTAGATCTTTGGACACAAATCCTCATTGAAATTCCTTTCTATGGCCTCCTCATCCCACAACAGGTCTGAAGTGTATCATTAAAATGTCCAGAAACAAATTATGAACTATAATAATTACAAACTCCCCTACGAATGTTTAATAAGCTTAGAGAGACTAGACACCTTCCTGGATGAAGAACGTAACTCTATTTTGAACTAATATTTGAACATATCTCACAGGACTCCTGACTCCTCATGATCGCTAGGTAACAAAAACAACCACTACCTCATAACTCCATGTAGCATCATCACATCCAACAATACCCAATGCTTCTTCTGAGCACAGATCAAACTAAAATCTACCTCAACCTCCTCCAACCAATCCTTAATGATTGAGTCTGAAACAACTTCCTCAAAATTCAACAGACACTCATACTAAAACCCTCAATGTGTTCTTCTCCAAGTGTCATCATCATCGTCCTTGACTCTTTAGTGATCTTATAGAACATTACATTGAACATCATTGGTTAACCTAATGTGGATATAAACCTATAACCATGCCTACCAAAGAAAAACTATTAAAGAATCCAAACATTTAATATGGAATATTTCACACTAATTAATTAATTAATTAATTTATTATCTTGTTATGGTTTTAACATATCCCATGGGGTACACATTTCAATCAATGGATTAAAGAATAATTATCCATGATCCTTTTATAGGTCCCCACCCTCAAAATAGTATCACATCATTAAGTTGGATTAGTAAAAACATTATATGCACTCAATCATAGTTGTCCCTAAATAGTCATGTCTCATCTGTTCTCCCATGTTTATATCAATTACTAGACATTGCTGAGACTATTTCATTAATGACCCATGGGACCTCACATGTTCCTAACTACAACCTCCATCATATCCCTAAAAAATGAACAATTTATATAACTCTTTCACAACCCCCTCCCCATAGAGATAATTAAGGATGGGAGAGAGATGGTGACTGCCTGTGTCCCTCCTTTACTTGGCCTTGGTTTGGTGACTAGTATTGTGGGAATAATAAACATGCATATGCGAGGAATTACCCTACAAGAGTAACATGTACAATAGAAAAATAAGAAGGATACAACCACCAAAAACTAATAAGAATTATATATATATATAAGAAACCCCATGTGAAAAAATTAATTACCATACAATACTAAAAAAAGGATAACTAAAATTATCATAAGGGTAAATATAATAGCGACCATAAAGTCCAAACATCTCTTGTCAAACCTCGAGCTAATAATGTCCATATCAATCTCCAACATCCTCTGGATGATGTGAAAAATTTTTATTTGTAGATAGTTTCACCATATATGTATACTCATTTAGATCATCCCTATATACTCCTGTCAAAAATATAAGTAAAACATACTAAATAACTATGTAAAATAGTGAAACTAACTCGTCACCAAAACATGTATACATTGTTTTCAGACTCACTATGGATAACTCTCACCAAGTATCAAATAAAAGATAAAATATAATATAATAATGAACATAATGGGTACCTCACTCATGATTCCCAAGTAGATTTCCACTCTACCCCAACATCACATGTCCTTATCTTCTCTCCCTAAAAGTATGTTGGACTAGAAATACATTGGAAAGTCACAACCACATTCACCTCATGTGTCACATAACCACATCATCCCATCCATACAACTATATATAGTAACCATGTAGTTGCATGGATCCACCATAACCATTTTCACATATATAAAAAACTAGTTATTATACCTCAAGCAATTACATCCCATACCCTAAGTAGGTTCCTCAGCCATCAAAACCTAAAAAAGCATGCTAATAATAATTCAATGGATACTATATCTGGTAATTCATGTGTGTGAAATAATAAAAATCCATCATATAACTTTACAGATATACATCGAAAAAGTAACTACCATGCATACTATCATGTGTAACTACAAAGAGAATAGAGCAAGTCCATAGGGGTAGTCATCCAACCATCCTCCTACTATGATGTTGGGGATAAAACCCTCCTATTGTCCACTATGTATTAGTCACCCTATCTTAAATAGGGTTAATCATACAAAATACTATAATATACATGATATAATATTTCTCACAACCACACTTTGAGAATTATCTAGTACTAGGCTAAACTACAAGTAACGCCACTAGGACTCCACCACTCAACTACTAAGACTATATATCCTATGAGAAAAAAATAATATAAAGAGATACATTAATAATTTATTTTCTTTTTAGGTTTTTTATTTATTAATTAATTAATTTAAAATTAATTAACCATCAACATTATTAAAAGTTTCATTACATTAAATATTTAACATCAATTAAAATTCCAAGAACTCTTGGCGTAGTCCAAACTGAATTCACTATTTATTAATATTGACATATTTTACATATTTTAAGTCCATCATCAACCAAAACCAAGGGTTAGGAATTATTTTTTCATTATTTTAATCATTCCGTATCACAGTACACTTAGAAAACAATTCAATGCTACTACTAAGATGAAACATGCAACTAAACACATCCAGCTGCCTCAAGTAGTGTGTAATGGGGTAAATATTAAAGTAAAAAACCCATCCATTGGCCATTAAATATATTAATGAAATAATAACATATTTGGGAATATCATAAATGGTTAAATCAAATTTTATACCTATTTCATCACCTTTGGTGCAATTCCCAACTCCTAAATGAATATATCAATACATCTCTCCATCACAAGTGTCATCTGTGGCCACATTATCTTGGAAACCTCACCCCATATCAAAATATCCATCCATGTCTTAGCCATTCGTGGATCACATCATGACTAGGCTTCCCCACCACATATTACACATCATACCTCTAGGATCATCTGTATTAGACTAATATCTCAATGATTGTATCCAAATAAAATAACATAACAACAAGAAAAAAACATGTATAGTCAACTGGGAAACTAGGCTCTCAAATTAAGGTATTCTAACTTCATATGAAAATGAGTTGTCACGGCTCCATAAAAAAGAGCTTAGCCTTCTTAAGAAAATGGGAAAACCATGCCATCAAATATATCATTATCACACAACTAATTCTTATTCCATCTTGAAAGTACCAATTATTTTAATAATAGGTTCTAACTATAGGAAGCATTAGGAATTATCCTATAACTACATATCTATAGAAAAACATTCTTTTAGTGTTTATTATAGTTTAAAAAACATATATATATACACCATTCCATATTAAAATTCATTTTATTTATTTAAATCATGCATAAAAATGGATCAAATTATTTATTAATTCCATTAGTCAAATGGAATATTAATTTTAATTTAGAATTTTTCTTGAATTAGTTAGATTATCATGAAATTATATTAACCAGTGGATTACAAACTTGCCTCTTTAATTATTTCTTAAGCTAGTAAATTTTCAACTAAATATTTATTGACATTCATTACAAATTTTCCATCAAGAACAAAATTTTAATCCATAATATAAACACACATACATAAATACAATGGAATAGATATCACACTAACTATAAAATCATAAGGTAACCCAATATCATTGTCTAAAGAAACAACATCGTCATGAGATTTTCATCCAATTCCTTTAATCTGGTTAAATATTTTTTTGGTTAATCCAATAACCATACAAGAGGAAAAGAATTACCAATTTATGATTGCTTATATAAAATAGAAGAAATGAATCCCCGACCTCAAAAGCTGTAAATATTCGTTATATGAGAATGGAACACATCGTAGATCTATGATCACATCTCTTGCATGAACTCCATATATATGAGGATATAGTTGCATAACCACACCAATTAAAAAAAATAAAAACCACATTAAAAAAATAAGAGATCATCTTCCATCAAATATATAAATGAAAGATAGTAAAATGAGACCAAAAAATAATTACCTACACGAAATGAAGGTTGAACTCACCTTGGATCACTATATATCAAAGAAAAAATCCAAAGTATTGATCCCTATCAACGGAGTCCCCAAAACTCCAGGAAGGGAGATGTTGGTATCCTGGAATGAGAGAGTGGTGCAGCTGGCCATAGTGTTTGAGATACCCAAATAGCTAGAAATATTTATTAATGAGTTGTAGAGGATATTTACATAGCATGTAAACCATTTAAACATATTTTAAATGTTGCTTTCGAATCTTGCCAAAAAATGTGTCTCCTTTTATTATTTATCATATAAAATAAACAGATCATGTAGAATCATGACAATAACCCTTAACAAGGCGTAAACCACAATTACACAATGTGTAAGATTTAAACTTCGAATATTCTCCCTGGTTATACAATTTCATATCCAAACCTTACCATACCACTTACAATCCACCTCTGAGTACCATGATTATCAAAACACGCAAAGGGCCAGACCATGTGGATCCGGGCCTTACCATTTGTCATTTCATTTAAGGATTTTTAAACTTTAAAAATTCAAGATGGTTTTAAAATAAAAACTAGTTAAATTATTTATCTATTAATATAATATAAATTATTTTTATCATTTTTAAATTGAAATATTATATAAATTTTTTTAAGCTTTTGAAAATTTTTTCTTTTAAAAACCAACAATCTCATCATGTTTGAATGTTTAATTTAAAATTAAAAATATATAAATATATCATTAGAATATGGTGAAATGGATTACATATTTTTATTTTGAATAATTTATATCAAATAATAAGTTCAACTTAATTTTTCACCAAAATTAATAGTACAAATTGTAAAAATTATTTACCAGAGTTAAGATAAAAATTGTTTTACCAGAGGGGTAAAAATAAAAATATAAGGGATAATAATAAAAAAAAATATCCAAAACACATTATATTTATTTATATCTAAAATATATCTTCTCGAATAAATAATGTTAGATTTTAGATCCTTTTTTTTTGTGAAAAAAATTGATGAACCTTTTTTTTCAAAAATAACAAGTGTTCCAGTCACCCCACTTATAAAAAGGTACATTCTATCCTCTCTAATTAAAATTTTAAATACTCATTAGGTAAAAAAAGAAAATAATAAATAAATTTCATAATCCCCCTTATTATAGAATCTATATTTATTTCATAAATCCATAGTTTGAAGGTATTTTGTGCAAACCTAAGGAGGTTACCCGAATAAGAGGCAAATTTCTTCAACTAGTGTTTTTAGTTTATTTTTTCCTACACCTCGTTAAATAATTCTTAATCAATGATAATATAAAAAACTATAAAACATATATTTATATGTATTTTTTAATTTGATAAATTAAATAATTCACATATTCTATTAAATGGGCCACAAAATCGTCATACTTATCTACAACGGACTACCACCTCGCAAACCGTTGTTTTTCATTTTCTATCTGCACATATGATAGAAGTATGTAACTATGGATTTATTGTTTATATATTATATTTATGATATTATTATGATTCCATAATCATGATATCATATGTTAATTCTTAATTTTAATTTTTTTGGGAATTAGATAACGTTAATTGTGTGTATGGAAGACTACCGCCTCACGAAATGATGTAATTCAGTCAAGATTTATATGGAAGGTAATGATGATGAGTTAAAAACACATATGATTTATAAATATATATACATATTTTATAAAAATGATTTTATAATTGTAATATACTATTTAAATTTTATTCATTAATATCATCAAGAAAATAGAATCAATATTCATGCATATGTACGGCCTACTGTCTCCATCAACAATGAATTTCATTTTCTATATCCAATTTATATGAATAAATATAAATAAATATATTATGAATATATATTATATATATATCATGGATAAAATTATGGATATTATAGAACCATGATCAAAGTAAGTTCATCGAACAATAAAAAATAAAAAACAAACATGAAAAACAAATAAGTAATTCCATGAAATGTGACATTAAAAAGGAATTATTAATTAACGGGTAATTAAATGTCATAATTAAATCATATATGTTTTGATATATATATATATATATATATTTAATATATCAATTATAAACTTATATTTCTTATATAGTAGGTTCAAAAATGTAGAAATGATGTCAATACTTAGTTTAATTAATCTTCATATCAGTTTTTACTTCTATGAGTCACATGACATATTCACGAACTATTTCTTATTTTTTTATACATGTAATGAATTTATTTTATTATTTTTTCCCTTAAAATTATTATTATTTTAATATCCATTTTATGATCTATCCTTAATGGTGTATACAGTTCAAAATTTACTAAAGAGGTAAGGTATTTTTCATTCAAATTACATTCTATAAGACAAAGGCTATGTTATGAACCTATTTATTCAACGAGGCTTATATATTTCCGATTTAATGTGTTATTTCAGGAATATAATTATTCTCATGATTGTTAATTTCCCATTTTATTTTAACTTTAATGATTCCTATGACTCAAAAGATACTAAAGTGGTAATGGTTTGATGTCACAATTTCATTATTTATTGGGATTGTTTATGATTATGATTTTTATGTTGAATTCATATGATCATTAACTAAATTAACTCTTAAAAATTCTCCCCCTTTTTATATAAATGTATAATACTTGTTTTCCCTTATTTTTCCTCTCATTAGGTACTCTAGAGTACAAAATAATATTTTTATGAAAAATTAACTTTATTTATCCCATCTGTCTAAAATAATTTTTATTCAAAAACCAAGTTAATAAATAATATTTTAATAAATTATTTAATATTATTTGAAGGAGTTATTAAATAATTTTTTACCTAATATTTGACATTTTTACTAAATGTTTAGAATGTATTCTTCATTGTTTTCCCAGAAAAGCACCATATAAATTTTAACAAAAATCTGAAAGAAAGATTTTTTTAACAATTATTTAATGAATAAAATTTATAAAATTCATTTTAATTATTTTAGTTTAAAAATAATTTATATTTTTTCAATGTTTTTTACATATCAAAGGACTTTCAAAGAAAACATGTTTTAAAAATGTGTTTTTTCAATGGGAAAATAATATTTTCTTCATTAAAATTTTTTATTTATTTTTAAATCTTCATTAATAAATTTTCAAAGAATATTTTTAGAGAAAATATTTTGAAAAATATATAATATGTTTAAATTTAAAAAAATAAAATTCAAATAACAATTTGTTTCTCTAGATACATTATATGTGATTTTTTATTCACAAAAATTCTATATCGAAGATGAAATCCATTGAGGTTAATTATGCTTTAATGGGTGTGTGTACCAAGGATACCATTATCATTCATTATTATAATGGTTTAGGTTTATGATAAAATGATGTTCATGAATCATGTTTCCCTTATATAGATTACATGATAATATAATTCTTATAAAAATAGGTTCTTTTTCAAAGGGTTATATCATTATAGAATTCTTTTGAAACAGATTGTTTTTCCACATATTATTATATGATGAATTAATGAAATTATTATGAGCCTATATCTTTTCCACAAGTTATATGTATTATACGAACGTTATTATCTCATGGATCATGTTCTTTGATTTTTTTTTCATTCATTTCATATAAACTACCAATATGTATTCCATCAGTCAAGATTATGATATTTGATAAGACTGGGATGGTTTTAAAATAAAATACTCATGTTTACATACCCTTATGTTCATGTTATGTTATTGTATCTCTCTTTTTTATCCATACTGAACATCTATGCTGAATATTTATTAGGTTTCCTTTTCCTAGGTTATGATGAAATGTTTAAGTAGGGTATTTTTGTGATGAGTACTATAGGGGAAGATCATAATGGGATATGTTTAAGTTCATTCACCAAATTAGAAGATTGTGTAATTATCCTCAAAAAAATGAAACTATTACAATCACATGGAAGGATTTTGTGTAAATTATTATGTATTAATCTTAAAAAAATAATATATATCTTTGATAATCATGGTTTTTAATAATTTATTACATAAGAATCTATATTGAAACATTATATTTTTTATGGGGTTATGGGGTTTCCCCCTGATTCAATTTTCTATTTAGAACTAGACTATTTAAGTAAATATTGTTCTGATATTATATGAACCTACTCCAATTGGGTTAAGCATCTCATGTATGCCTTTACTATGACATGGATTTTCAGATGAGTTCTAACTATTGGTTTCCATAGTCTAAAATAATGGTTAAATCAAGAATGAGGATCATTAAACTATTATACATAGAAAATGTAAACTATGAACATTGAATGGATGACTCATAAATTGCATACATTCATTAGCCTCTAAATTTATAAGATTTGATCTATGATATATATATATTCTATTTCCTAACATAATATTTTATTATAATTTTTTTTCATACATAATAGTTTATAAATAGATTGGGAATTTACCCAATCATATCCCCAGGACAGTTATACCAGGTGTGAAACAAGGCCTCTTCTCCATGCACCTGGTCATAATCGAGCCAATTCCCAATCCACCATTTCCTATATTGTTACCATTATGTACAAATGTTCTAGAGCAACATCCACTTATAGTCTCTAGATATGAATTTATTTCATTAAAACTAATTAATCTAAACATTACCATAAATTAGTGATGTTTTACACTTTTTAATAAACTCAATATTCTTCTATATGTTTCTCTAATACTTATATGAAAAAATTACTATATTTTACTCTGATGCCATCTAACACAAATAGTATAATTAATAAACTTTAATTCATGATTTATTTTATAAATACCTACAAAAGGCAATCTAAAAATATAGAAAGGAATGGTCTATTTGGTTAATTATATACATAAAAGATAACATGAATCATGGATAAAGTACTTTATTTTAAAATCCTTAACATAATCTTAAAAATCATATCACTCTTTTAAAACTACACAGGATAACCTAGGTGAGTACATAAGAAAAAGGTGATCTATAAATACCATTAATAGAATAATCAAAGAATACGATGATGAATGTAGTACATATTAGTCATGAGGCATATCAAGGTGAGATAAATGGTGTGAAAATCATAAATATGATCATCAACACATGATATATGATGATAAAACCAAGGAAAAATAAGAATTTGGCATCAATATTGAACATGGCATCATATACATAAGTTAAGGCTAACAACCAATAAATCATAACATAGTGTTCATAGGATAACCTCCCTTTCACCATACTTGTAATATAACATGTACAAAATATTACCCAATACATTGGATGAATATATAATTTCAATCCCACCATTGACATTCATATTGTGTATATGATTTTTTTCTACATATATCATACAATTTAAAAATTAATTTCATAACTTTAAATCACATGATTAAGGATTTTATATTACATAAATTGAAGTCAAAA
Organism: Viscum album; assembly: GCA_963277665.1. NCBI lineage: Eukaryota > Viridiplantae > Streptophyta > Magnoliopsida > Santalales > Viscaceae > Viscum > Viscum album. The sequence continues at coordinate 1,531,421,101 of OY728165.1, forward strand.
ATTAATTAAGGATAATTATATATATAAATACTCTTTAGTGGAAATTTATATGAGAATTTAATACACAATTTATTATAATGGAAAATCATTGGATAATTTTGGTAGGTATATCAAGTGCTCAAAACGTTTTATGGAATGATTGAATGAGAGTGAAAGGTGGTATATAATTACATGGGAAACAAATTTATAGTAACAATATGTGTAAAAAAATTACAACATGGATAATTATAAATAAAAAATATATTAGTATAATGATAGTACATTAAATAAAATGAATATGAGAGCATCCCCTACCATTGGAGGGTGCTTTGAAAAGAATTGGATGGGCTTGTGAATATCCTAGGAACACCTCGAGAGTTATTTATAGATGTATAGGCATATTTAATTCATTATAAATATTGTTTTAGTGAATATGAGTGTGTGGATGGGTGGGTATTTATTGAAAAAGTGGTGGATTACTTATTTAATTTTTACCCAAAAAATCGACCCTATAGGAAAATTTTAGAAATTTCACCATGAGAATACTTCAATGTTCTTATTTAAAAAATAATATTTCTTTTTTTAAAATATTTTTATAAATATTAAAATGTTAATACTAATATAAAAAACCCTATATTCTATAAAATAATAGTTTTTACAAAATTAAACAGATTCAGATTCATATTAAAATTATAATGGACATCATTAAAATATATTGTAATTTATTTGTAAACACTTTTTATCTAGTAATAATATTTTTTGAAAATAACATTAATTTTTAAATGTATTGATTTTATCATAATATTTTCTCAGTTAAAACTATATATTTCCCCAAAACCCTTTTTATTTCTTCACATCGAGATATAATATTCCACAACGCCTATAAAATTTAAATAATGAAAAGGGAAAAAATAGTCATTATTTTATTTAAAAAATAAAATATAAAAATTCATATAGCAAGGGTCTAGATACATAACCCCTTACTTCACTAGAAGACTCCCTAAGGGTGAGGTGTGCGATGTTGAGTCTTTATTGGTGTGGTTCAATGAACATGGTTTGGGTTGGGATCTCAAAAAACACGATATTCTCCCATTAATGGTTTTCTTCATGATTAAGCTGATGAAATATAGACTGGGTTTTGTCAAGGGAAAATATGATTGATTTCATCTCATTTATAATCTCTAATAAATGGGATTCATAGTGTTCACTCATACTCATCAAGTCCATAACTCCTTCCATTATTGAAATTATACATTATCATAACCCTTAATATATATTATTCTTATCGATCACTGTATAACTAATATATTATTTAATGTTATGATGTTTAATGGTAATTCAAATTCAAAATGCTATATTTTATATTTTTTCTAAAATAACCAATATAGTGTGTGTGTTTCCATTAACTCTACGAAATATACCAAATCAAAAGGGAATTTAATTTATAAAACTCCGGATCATTAAACAACACAATGAGCTTTAAGATATATTACATTGAAAAATTAAAATAATATAACAATTAAGTTGAGAACCTACATTGTATGAAGATTAAAACATTTCTAAAACTATGAGTAAGAATATCTTAATCAATACATAATTGTTTATTTATAGGTTTTTTGGATTATATTCAAACTCACTCCTCCCAATACACCTGAACAGAATAGTGAATGTTAAAGGAGGAACTACACCATTATGATATGGTGAGAATAATGATGATTCATTCAAGACTTCGATTATTTTATTGGGGATACACATTACAATCAAATACCAAAATTGTTAAATGAGTTTATAATAAATTGAAAATAGTAGTTCGTATGAAACTTTTTATAGAAATAAACCCATTTTATTTCATATTTTAGTGTGGGATTTCAATATATTTGTTACAGATATTTATAGATGAAAAATTTCACCATGAGGCCCTTAGTGTGACATTATAGGATAACCTAAGGAAAAAGTGGATATTACTAATTTGATCCATTAGATTTTAAGTTTGTTGTTAATAGACATCCCACATCCCTTTAGAATGAAGGTATCTCTAAAATAGATAGTGGGAGTGAGATAGGATTCATTGAAATCATGGATCAAGATACCAAAGAGTTTGTACATGAATATATTATATAAAGACTCACGGGAGATGAAGTTTAGAGTACTCAAGTGTTTTGTAGGATTATAATAGAGGATTTAAAACCTAAATGACATGGTTTACTACTAACTAAATATGGTTACAAATAATTAGTATATAATAATGATCATATAACCTATAAAGAAGTATTAAGTAACATAGAGGATTCCATTTGGAAGGAAGATATGATTTCAGAAATGTATTCCACATACCAAAATTTGATTTTGAATTTAGTAGAGTCTCTAGTGGATGTCTATAGAAACCCAAGACTTAAAAACATATTATTTTATCATTATTAGCATTTATCTCCATGAAATATTCACCAAAGATCAAGTGGTCTAGTGTATTTAGAATATTGAATACATAAATATGTGATCTTATATAATAACACGATATCATTATTTAAAACAGAAAATGGTTCCATTATTCCCATTAATACACTAAAACTATATGGGATACCTTGAAAAAAAATACATGATAAAAATAGTGATCTTAAAACCTCATTATGTAAAGAACCATTTGAATAAAGCATAATAGTGTTGCAGGATGCATAAAATGATATCATGAAGAGAATAAATTAAGTATATATAAATACCATATATGATAGGTGGGGGTGAAAAACTATAAGTGTCGATTCATAGAGGCAACAATATGAACACACACACTATTGACGAATCTTGTTTTTCATAGTAGATGGAATAGATTAAATAATGGTTTCACCATTATTATAATAGCTTATCAAAACAATAATTATTCCTATTTTATTATTATAATATGATTATTGTTCATTTAGAAAGAAAATATTAATAAAAATAACTTTATTAAAACTGTGAATCCTATGTTCAATCATTTAAGTTCATCACCATGAATGAATTAGATTTGAGGGACAGAGACAAATTTTTTGTTACTATAGAATTAGGGATTTTAAAGGAATTTATGGATACGAAACATGTGTAAGAGTTCAAGTAAATTTTTTAATATGAGTGGAGTATTTATAGTGTGGAAGTTATCCCCATTTTATAAGTGAAGAAGAGGTGCTTCTCCATGGAAAAGAATATTAATATGGGGTAAAAATATAATTTAATGAATTTTTATTCAATTAGGTGAGGTGAGGTTTCTAAAACATATAGTTATGTCTTTAAAAACTAAAAAAGAGTTTTATATGTTCTAATGATCTTGTTAATTTTTTAAAATTCTATCCATCTTAGATTATCCATTTACACACTTATTACTCATAATTGAATATTAATCATTTCAGCTATTTTATTAATAAAAATTCAAGTATACTCTTTTTATAACTTTTTATAGGATTATTATGAACTTTCCCTTATTTTAAGGCAACACATTTCATAAATAAGAGAAAATTTTATATTAAATTAAACACACATAACTATGAAAAATTCTTTTTAAATAAAATTGTGTTTTTAAATTTTAAACTTATATATAAGATAAATTATTTATAATTACTGATTATCATGATAGTAATTTTTTTTATTATAACACATAATATTTTTTCTTTATTATCACACCCAAACTAAATTTAATCAATACATTTCTGAATTAAAAGAATAACAATAGTTCTTAATATCTAATATAATTATTCGTAATTTTTAAAATATTAATAATAGAAAGTAATATTTTAGGTTTAATAATTATACCCTTAAAATATATATGTTATGAATTAAAATTTCTTTATAAAATTTTTGTCCATGGAACTATACTGATAATTTCATTAATCAATCATTTTCGAAAAACCCTTACATGATATTTTAACGTAAGCCATTATCATGTGGCCTAGTGTATTTCAAATTCCAGTTTTATAGTACATAAATGTGAGACAAAAAACATATTAGTTTTCTCTCCATATTGATCACCTTAATCGTTTTAATCTCTCAACTAAGTGGGATAACATAATAAATATGTAAAAAAATTGGAGATCTAAAATACCATTAAAGGAATAAAAATGCTAAAAAAGAATAATAAGCGAATTAGAGGTTACCATGATATTATAAAAAATATGGATAATGGGTAATCACATTAGAGAATAAAATAAATAACAAGGTATCATTAGATCACAAAATCATAGGAAATGATGAAAAATATATAACATGACAATAACATGAGTTAAGGCTAACTACTTAAAAATAATAATATACGAGACAAATTCCCATAATGAATTAGGTTTACTAACTAATCCCATACATGATGCCTCATGAAACTAATGATTTACCAAATGAATTATAGCACAATATAGAAACTCACATCATATCATATTCAAAAATTATGTGTTCCAAAAAATGGAAGTCAATCAGAATTCATAAATAGAAGAATTACCCATGGGTACAAAATGGGTTTCATGATCTTATATCAAGTAAAAATCAAAAGAAATTTCATAGTGCATATGTTTGAGAGATAAAAATAAGGATTGTAAAACACTATCAATGTAAGGACTGTTAACATTGTTATATATGTTAGATATGTATTAACATAATTTAGATGCAATCCATAACAACAATAATTATAATCAATGATGATAATTTCTTTAAAAAATTACATAAATTTTTTTTTGAGATAATTACACTTTTCAATTTGAAATCACTTCTTGAAAATAATAAAATTCAAAAAATATTGAGGAAAAAATATTATTTTAAAAACTAAATTGAAACTTATAATGTATGATTCAATTAATTGAGTTATCATGATGGTGTGTAATTTTGTACATGCTATATAAGTTAAAAAACATTATTTTCTCATTGTTGTGAAAAGGTTAAAATAACCCCATTTGGAAAATGATAACAAGATTCCTTTCAAATCATTTTAAAAAATTCAAAAAATTGTTATAAATTTCATTAATGAATCATTTATTTAACTAGAAAAACATTCGTCAAATATTTTAGAAAACATGTATATGGAGGAAATATTATTTTCAACCGAATAGAGAAATAATGACATCTTCTATTAAAACCACATTCTCAATTATTTTATGTAAAAAAGATTGAAAAATGGTAATATTACATAATAAAATTGTGAATAAACAGATTAGATTAATATATATTAGGTTTATTAGATAAATATGACATAATTTCTCCATGAGAGGCGTAAACACTATCAATCATGAATAATGATGGGATTGTAATATAAACCCTTAACCAATCAGTAGATTTTGAATCATATCCATGATGAAAGATATAACTTCAAATTAATCTTTAAATAACATTAATATAAATAGATTCATGATATAATATTCAAAAGGGAATAATATACACCAAAAAATATAAAAAATTACTGAATATTTCATCTGTCTCGTGGAATTTTAAGTGAGGTGAGGAATCTCTTACCTCGAGTCTAGAATCATCATGCATGTTATTGATATCATTTACAATACACTTATATAAATGTTTTTTTCTTAATTATGGGTTTTAAGACTAATTTATTAATATTAAAACATTTACTTCATTAATTTTAATGACATATTTAATTGGATATTTTGTTAAGTCCATGTGAGGTATTTCGAGGAAGCTAAGTTCATTAATTCAAAATGACATCTATGTGTTCACTGTGGTCAAAGGGTCAATTATTCCATAATATGAAAAATAATAATCATGAAATTATTATCATTTTTATAAATAATTTATAATTTTAAAACAATCCATGCTGTTTTTTATAGAAAATCAAATATGGTACAACCATGGAGAGGGTAGGTCATCTATACGCATGTGTAACATTTCCATTTTTCAATGATCATGATGGAAAGTTAGAAAGTTTTATTTTTTCAATATATAATTATAATTATAATTTAAATATATTATTATTTTTCTAATTACACTTTCATTTAACATCCATGTGTTTCCATCATAAAAACGAATCATGTCACCTATCGAGGTGGTAGTTTTCTAAATACATGAAGGCCATTATCATTTTTCAATGGACAGTAATGTACGAAATTATATTATATGTTTAATTTCCTGAAATATTAATATATATTTTATATCATATATAAAAATTAAATCCTTCATAATGAATATACGTGAGTGGTGAAAATGGAAAAGGAATTACATTAGTTCATGAGGATATAGTTATTTGAACACAAGATCGACGGTTCCATTTCCTATATGATGAAATAAGGGATAAAAGATTATTATTCCATAAAATAACTAAATTTTAGTATATATGAGATACTGGTGTTATTATATTAAAATTCTTAAGACATAAATGAATGTGTAAGTAAAAATGATGGATCTTAGTGAATATGAATACCTACTCTTAGAAGGACCTCATTTGGATAACTTAATAAGGACCCTAAGGATGATCTCTTATGAATAATTAAAGATTTACAATTTTATATGTAATTTTAGGATATATTTATTCAGGGTTTGATTGAGATAAAACTTTTTATAGGTGATAATAAGTGATGGTGTTCCCTATTATAATTGAGGTGGTGTGGCATTTGTGTAAATATCAAAAAATATTCAATAATGGGAAGTTACTCACAATAAAAGTTCCTCCAAAAATCAGTAAATAATGTAGTTTAGGGTTGATACTGTCAAAAAACCTCCACCATTCAAAAAAGATCATGTTTTAAAAAAAAATTGAATTTACCTCTAAGGTTACTCCCTTTTAAAATGTTAGTTTTCCACCATGGTAACTAATTTTTTAAAAGTTTTTACTATTTATTATGAAAAAAATTAGTTTAAATTATTCAATAATATTAATTATGATGACACAAAATATGGAAACTATTTTATCAAATTAAAATCACAGAAATTAAATAATTCAATTTGAAATTAAATATGTAGAACGTGTCGAAAAATATTTTTTTAAGAAATTTATTTTTTAAAAAATAGATGATATAATATTATCTTTTTGAAAATAAATGTTAAATATATATATATATTAAAATAAATATATTTAATATATATTATTTAATTTAATTCATTCATTACTATTGGTTACATTAATTAATTAAAATTGATAAACCTTATGTATTTAAAAACAGTTTGACAGAAACCATTTTTTAAGCATATAAACAAACTCATAACAAAATCATAAAAATTAATGATTTAACTGAAATTAATAGAAATATGATAAATAAAATTGTTCAAATTTAAATTTAATATCAAATAAAATATATATTAGAACTTTTAAATTTATTAATTTAATTATAACAATTGAAGGCTTTTGAAAAATCATTAATATTAACAATTCAATGAAAAATAAAATAATTCATGTAAAAGAAAAAATTTCAACACATATTAATTTTGATATGATGACTTAAAAAATTAGGAATATTTTATAAAATTAAATTTCCAAAATTTCTATAAATTATTTATAAAACATTCTCACAAAAATTAGTAAAAATCATTTCTGGAAAAAACATATTATTTAATAAAAAACATCACTATTAAAATTATATTTCTTATTATATAAGAAGATATAAATAAATTTATATTGACTAGAACTAATATATATGTATATATATTTCAAAATGAAGGTAATACTATTCATACCTGTTAATTTAATTGTTAGGTTATATCATCCAAATTCAAATAATAATATTTTAATACTATATCACAGTTCTGTTAAAATTTTTGGTCCATGATAAATATAATGCCAAACATAGTACTCTATTAAAATATCATTATGTTATAGATAATATGATAAAAATCCCTATTTTGAAAAAAAACTATAGTTTTCTCTATTCACCTAAAAATGAATTATTTTAAAATAATCCCTAGAATGAATTTGAACGTTATTTTCACACAATGAATAAAAAATTTCTGTAATTTTATAATATTAAACATAAAAATCAGATAAAAATTAGTTTTATATACAACCCCTTAAAAAATTAAAAAAATATTATAACTTATGTACTAGTATTTCAAATATGAGTTTGTAAATTTAAACCCATGTTTTTAGAACTATAATGAAAATTATAAAATAAATATTTTTCATTTAAATTTTTTTCCTGAATGTAAAGACCTAAAAATTTAATGTAAAGTTTTTTCTTAAATACATGGTAATTTTACGAGTCCACGAAAACTGACAGCACATGATTCTGAGACCCAGTGTGCCCGGAATAAATTTCTGATGTTTTGTTCGGGTACGTTCAGTAAACATTCGAGTGGGTTTTTATAACTTTTGAACTGGTGCTCGGAATTGAAATCTGAGGGCACCGTTGAACTCGTAGTGCTGGTATTCTCTTGATAAGGCTTTCACCTCAACGATAGTGAGTCAATAATAAAAATTAGTTTTTGGGTTTTCCTGGAAAAAATATAAAATAAAGTGAGCTACACTTTATTTTGTTTGAGCCGCCATATTAGTGTAGGGTGGCTAAAACCTCATCATGGAAGTTGGAGGTTGGGCCACCACACCTTAACCTCCCAAGAGATGTTATGGTGGTGGGGCCCACCCGAACATAACCTCCCACGAGAGGTTATAACGTGGGGACCACACAATACTATACTCCCTATTAATGGGGGTGAGTAAAACCTCTCAACTCTCCCTCATTAATGAGGTGGAGCCTCTTCACCTCCCCTAATTAATTCCTTTCTTCCAACTCCCCAAATTAATTCATGACACCACACGTGAATTAATTAAGTGGATCCAAGTTAATTCATCCATTCATTTTCAATTTTGTGCCAACATTTAAAATAATAGTCAATCTAATATTATTTTAGTGGGCATTGTTCATTACAGTGGAAACCATGGGTGTTTTGAGAGGAGAGCCTGGGAGGATTAGAATTCTCCCAACGAAGAAAGAAGAATGCATTCTTCTAACAAAGAACATCTATAATGATCTTTCATTGACTTTTTCCCTAGACTCCTACTGACTTGCCCTCTGCAATGTCGTTAATGAGACGATGCAACTCAGGATTGGGAGTGCATCACGGACGCAACGAACAACAAACTCCATTATCTTCTTCCCGCAACTTCAACGTCGATGACCGAAAATCAAATGTAGGGGTTTAATTTTATCTATGTATGAACATTTCAAATTTTCTTCATTTCTCTCAAAATGATGAACGAGGGTTGTTGTGCTTCATATGTTCAAGCCTCTTGATACCACCCTAAATGTGGGGTGTGCGGGCCAAACCGACATGGCCCGACCCCTCCGTCGTTCTTGTTTGAGATGATTGTCAGCATGGAGATGAATCAAAGAGACGACGAAAGTGGCGACGACAAAAGTCATTCTTCCCGCACCCTCTGTAACCCGTGCCAGCCTCCAGCGCGCCCCAACCGAACCCCGACGAACCGCGCCGACTTGAACCTCAGGCCTGCCCGCGGCTGCCTTCTCCCTGCCCGGAATTCCCGATCGCCATGCCGACCTGCCCCAGCCACCGCCCGGCTACCCGACTGCCCCACTGGCTTTCCCAGTCGGACTGCTCGACCGCCTTTTGGTCACCCTACTTGGCCACCTTGCGCCATCCTCGACCACATGCTAGATTTCCCGGCCTGCCAGACCACCACCCAGCTACCAGACTGCCTACCGAGCCACACTGGTCGAATCAGACAAGGCCTCATGCCCCTCGCGGCACCGCTGGCTGAACCGGCTCGACCTCTGGGCCGAGCCTCCCAAATCACGCCCTTTGCGGCGCTGGACGAATCGAACTGGCTGCAGCCTTAGGGCTGAGCCGCGCCCCTCACAGCGTCCTCATGGCCGAACCACCCTTGTAGTCTGCTGGACCAGGCCCAGCGGACCGGGCCAAACCTAACAGGCGAACCGGGTTGACCTAGACCGGGTCATCCCAAGACTAGGTCGGGCCAGGTCAGTCTGACCGGGTCGGACCGGGACCTGGGCCCACTACAGACCCTTTACTTTCTTTGGTCATATCTTTGGCAGTAGACGACAGTTTGAAGAACCGTCAACAACACCGGTAATATTGAAATGGGACAGTCCCTTTCAGTATACCCTAATGGAGTACAGATTATATCTGAGATATAATCAGGTTGTATCGTACACGAATCCAACCAGGACCCCGGGACTAAAAGTATAATAACTCACAGACCGGGCGTCCGATTGACGCATCATCTATAGCGTTGAGACCCCTATGAAATGGAAAAACTATGAGATAATTCTTAGTGGGACATCATGGAAGTTCAGGATTTGACACTTGTCTTGAAGAGATGAGCCTCCCAGAATCAAGAATTATCTAGTTGGTCCGATAGCTCCGACTACTATTCTTGGATCCGGTGTGGGTACAACAGTTGTAACCATTGGTCCTAGACCCAGCATGGGTTTGACAGCTTCTACTACTGTTCCTAGATCCTGTGTGGGTCCAACAGTTCTAACCGCTGGTCCTGGATCCTTTGTGGGTCCAATAGGTCTGACTACTGTTCCTGGATCCTGTGTGGGTCTGACAATTCTAACTGCTGGTCCTGAATCCTGTGTGGGTCCTTCAGCTCCGACTACATCTCCCGAAGCCTGTGTGGGTCTGATAGTTCTAACCACTTGTCCTGGATCCTGTGTGGGTCCAACATCTCCAACTACTGTTCCTGGATCCTATGTGGGTCCGATAGTTCTAACAATTGGTCCCGGATCCTGTGTGGGTCTGACAGTTCTAACTGCTGGTCCTGAATCCTGTGTGGGTCTGACATCATAGATGATTCAGTGGCTACATCTGATCGTCTCTATCTCTCTACATAAGTTGTATACCTGTGTGAGCTGAGTTAGTGACTTCTGCATTTTCCTCATGATTAATATGGGTTACTTGATAACATCGGTATATGTATGGGCATATATCTATGTAATGGCTATCTATTGATTTCATACTCTGTGGTTTATCCTTGATGGATTTTGAGAGACAATGGTGGTCACGGGATCCCTACTGAGTATCGTTATAATCACCGTAGTAGGGGATATGGACTCACCTCATTGTGCAGGATGCAGACAAAGGACATTGCTGATAGAGGCTGGGGGCACCAGGACTAGACAGTACCCAAAGTTGGACCTTACAAAGAGTCGGTACCTGGAGGAGATAGACGGATGTGGAGTGCTGAGGAGGCTATCCGTACTTACCCTTCAGGTAGGATCTGTGGTGAATGATCTAGGAGCTACTTTTCACCTTTCAGCTATTTTTTCTTTTCAGTTGTACATGTAAATTTCAGATGGGCTTGTTTTTTCGGCCCCTTTATCTTTAAACACTCTTTTTGTATACAGTTTTACTCAGTTTTTTACTTCCAGATCATACTCTGTTGCGTTTGTTTACAGTTATAAAGGCAATGCCTTCCCAAATTTAGGGAATTATGCCTTTGGTGCTAGTCTCCATCCCCTGGCCTACGGAAGGTGGGTTTCGGGTAGTCACGACACGGGCCCCGTGGGACAGGTCTTGAAAAATTGGAATCAAAGGGTTCGGTTCTACCACATAACTTAGGACTCTGATATTTTTTTTGTGAAGCTATATTTTTAAAGGTACTGAGTTTGGTTTTCAGTCTAGGGAGTCCAATTTTGGTGCTGTGGCTGACGTATCCATACACAAGGATCCTGACTTCTGATTTACGACTCAGTGCATGAAAACATTGATTGTGTGTGTTTCATGAGTTTTCTTTGACATATATTTGAGTCATCTCACCAGGTATAACTTATTGACCATGGCGTACCTCAGCGATATTCACCGACCTCTCACTCTACTCCACGGATATGGTGCGAGACCCTTTCTTCAGGGCCCAGACCATCGAGCAGGGACTCAGGAAAGATATCAGGGCTTCGATGATCTCACTCAGCATCCCGATGCAGGAGGGGGTGTTAGAGAGAGCCCTCTCAGTGGAGAGTTTCCTCAATGACCAGTCACCGGTTGCAAGAATCATCACTAGTCGACATGCAGCGGAGTCTTCTGCAGCTGGAAATAGACAGATGTCACAGAGGTCTAACTGGACCAGGCCATCCGGTGGACGAACCCAGGATATGAGTTCAGTTGTTCGGGGCACACGAGACAGAGCCAATCATGCCAGGAGAGGGGAATGTTACTCTTACGAAGGGCATAGTCACATGGCTCATGACTATCTGAACCGCCATACTGACGATCAGAACACGGTCGAAAGACCACCCATGTAGAGATATAGATTTGATCAAGGAAGAATGTAGGGAGTAGGCTTATGTGGAAGTGGAGATGGACGTGCAGCTGGTGGTGGATGATGATTCGAGGTGTTACCGCCACCACCACCAGGAGGTCCACCCCCACCACAGGGAGTAGGTGGACATGTGTGAGCATAGATTCAGGAAGCTGAGGCCTACGACCACGACACTCCTCAGATGATACGAAGTACAATCTGTGTCTATTCCACCTTAGCTATAGTTCTTGTAGATACAAGTGCCAGTCACTCTATCATTTCCACTTCCCTCGTTAGGAGCTCGGATATTCTGAAGGAGCCTTTAGTTCAATCCTTACGAATAGAGACTCCTATGGGAGCTGATTCGATGATTACACACTGGTGTTGGTAGTGAGAGCCTACTCTAGGAGGTGAGAGCCTCAGTTGGGATATCCTAGTAGTGATGTCGAGGCCTTACAAAGTCATCTTGGGTATGTAATTGTTATCTATAGTCCATGCTCAAATCGAATGTATTAGGCGCATTGTGCGGTGTGTCCGCATGGATGGGACCAGGTTTACCTTCACTGGAAAGAAAGAAGCCTTTGAAACAAAGTACAAACTTACTCGGAGGAGGGATCAGCTGATCACTCATCAGTTGGTCTGCCTTACCCTCGAAGTAGTTGATGTGGAGATTCTGAGCGATCTGGTAGTGGTGGATTAGTATGTGGATGTTTTCCCTAATGATGTCCCAGGTCTACCTCAACGTAAAGAGGCGGACTTCTACATTGACATGTACCCCAGGAAGACACCGATATCTACAACAACATATCGAATGACTCATGCTGAGCTTTGTGATGTGCGGGTATAGTTGGAGGACTTTCATGGGAAGGGATTCATGCGGCCCAGTGTTTCTCCCTGGGTTGCCCCGATTCTGTTCCCCAAGAAGGCGAATGAGATCTTGCGTCTCTATGTTGACTACCGACGCCTGAACTAGGTGACCATGAAGAACAATTACCCACTCCGGAGGATTAACAACCTTTTCGATTTTCTAAAGGGTCACTACTACAACTTGTCCTTTTATCAACTCTAAAAACCGACATTAACAACGCTAAAAAAGCGCTGTTAATGATGGAGTTGATAAAGGGGGGTCCCCTTTATCTACACTAGCATTAAAAGCACTTTTCTATCACTAATAAAGGGGTTACTTTATCAGCACTACCATCATCGCTGATAATAGGGCCCTTTATCAGTGCTCTTTTACCACTGTTAAAGGTGTCCATAATCAGCACTCAGAAAAGCACAGATAAAGGCAGCTTCCCCTACACTTGCACAACCAGCACCTGCACACCTGCACACCTACACAAACCAGCATACCTGCCCAAAATAGCACCTGAACACCTGCACAAAATAGCACCCACACACAATATTTTGACAAACAATGTTATATACATTTACTTAACATCCTGAATACAAAAAAAACTGCCATATACATTTCAAACAATGTTTTAAATGGTTATAATTACAATTATCCAACAAAAGTTATTAACATTAATGTTTCATCATTTTATATCCATGATCCGCTCTCAAAATTTTTCATCCACGGTATTTGTTTCTGAACAAAGCATCCAAACTCATGGAAAACAATTCACCTATATAAGAAAAAAATATTATGTTAGTAATACAATAATGAAGTAAAGTAAAAAATTAATATGAAAGGATACATTAATATGGAAATTTGAAACTAAAATATGTAAATGATAAAATCAAATGTTTCCATTCTGATAAAAATGAATGGGAATAATGTAAAATCAATATGTTTTTGGATGATTTATCTCATTTAATAAATACTGATTCTATATCTAATGAAAATCTTTACTAGTCACACTGTGTGTCGGACTGAGGTGTGGTTGATTTTTACACATCACAAATGACTCATGGATCATTTTACTAAAGTATCAAAACAATCCGAATGCATTTTCTTGGTTTGCCATTGCCAGTCGTGTTGTTTTCTAATGTTTATGTCAATTTGAAACTGATATCAGACACTTTTAGCCATACTGGTCACACCGTGCATTGGATTGAGGTGCGGTTGATTCGTACACATCAAAAATTACTCATGGATCATTTTCCTAATGTATCAAAACAATACGAACGCGTTTTCTCAGTTTTTTTATGTCAGTAGTGTGGTTTTCTAAAGTTTATGTCAATTTGAAACTGATATCAGACACTTTTTTCCATACCGGTCACACCGTGCGTCAGATTGAGGTGAAATAAATTCATACCTGTCAAAAATGACTCATGAATCGTTTTCCTAGAGCATCAAAACAATCCGAATGCGTTTTCTCAGTTTTCCGTATGTCACTTGTGTTGTTTTCTAAAGTTTATGTCAATTTGAAACCGATATTAGACAATTTTAGCCATATCGGTCGCACCGTTCATCAGATTGAGGTGAGGTTGATTCATATCTGTCACAAATGACTCATGGATAATTCCCTAAAGTATCAAAACAATCTGAATGTGTTTTCTCAGATTGTCATATGTCAGTATTGTTGTTTTCTAAAGTTTATGTCAATTTAAAACTGATATTAGATACTTTTAGCCATACCGGTCACACCGTGCATCGGATTGAGGTTTGGTTGATTCGTACACAACAAAAATGACTCAGGAAATGTTTTCCTAGAGTATTAAAACAATATGAACGTGTTTTATTGGTTTTCCGTATGTCACTTGTGTTGTTTTCTAAAGTTAAAGTAAATTTGAAACTTATATTAGGCAATTTTAGCCATACTGGTCACACCATGTGTCGTATTGAGGTGTGATTGATTTTTACATGTCACAAATGACTCTTGGATTGTTTTACTAAAGTATCAAAATAGTACGAATGAATTTTCTTATTATTCTATATTTCAGTAGTGTTGTTTTCTAAAGTTAATGTCAATTTCAAACTGATATTAGACACTTTTAGTCATACCGGTCACACCATGCGTCAGATTGAGGTGTGGTTGATTCGTACACGTCACAAATGACTCGTGTTTCATTTTCCTAATGTATCAAAACAATTTGAATGCATTTTCTCAGTTTGTCGTATGTCAGTAGTGTTGTTTTCTAAAGTTTATGTCAATTTGAAACTGATATCAGACACTCTTTGCCATACCGGTCACACCGTGCATCGGATTATGGTGTGGTTGATTTGTACACATCACAAATGACTCATGGATCGTTGTACTAAAGTATCAAAATAATCCAAATTCATTTTCTCGGTTTTCCGTATGTCACTTGTGATGTTTTCTAAAGTTAATGTCAATTTGAAACTGATATCAGACACTTTTAGCCACACTGATCACACCGTGCGTCGGATTGAGGTGTGGTAGATTCTTACACCTCAAAAATGACTAATGGATCGTTTTAAAAATGTATCAAAAAAATCTGAACACGTTTTCTCAGTTTTCTTAAGGTCACTTTTGTTGTATTCTAACGTTTATGTCAATTTGAAATTGATATCACACACATGTAGCCATACTAGTCACAGCGTGTGTCAGATTGAGGTTCAGTCGATTCGTACACACCACAGATGACTCATGGATCATTTTACTAAAGTATCAAAACAATCCGAATGCGTTTTCTCAGTATTCCGTATGTCAGTAGTGTTGTTTACTAAAGTTAATGTCAATTTCAAACTGATATTTGACACTTTTAGCCATACCGGTCACACCGTGTGTCAGATTAAGGTGTAGTTGATTCTTACACATCAAAAATGACTAGTAGATCATTTTCCTATTTTATCAAAACAATCTGAATGCGTTTGCTCGGTTTTCCATATGTTAGTAGTGTTGTTTTCTAAAGTTAATGTCAGCTTCAAACTGATATCAGAAACTTTTAGCCATTCCAGTCACACCGTGCATTATATTGAGGTGTGGTTGATTTGTACACGTTAGAAATGACTCATGAATTGTTGTCTTAAATAATCAAAACAATCCGAACGCATTTTATCAGTTTTCCGTATGTCAGTATTGTTGATTTCTAAAGTTTATGTCAATTTGAAAATGATATCAGACACTTTAAAAAATGCCGGTCACACCGTGCATCAGATTGAGGTGCGGTTGATTCTTACATGTCACAAATGAATCATAGATCGTTGTCCTAGAGTATCAAAACAATCTGAATGTGTTTTCTCAGTTTTCTCGTATGTCAGTAGTGTTGTTTTCTAAAGATAATGTCAATTTCAAACTACACGTCACAAATAACTCATGGATCATTTTCCTGAAATATCAAAACAATCCGAACGTGTTTGATTGGTTTCCTGTATATCACTTGTGTTGTTTTCTAAAGTTTATGTCAATTTGAAACTGATATCAGACACTTTTAGCCATACCGGTCACACTGTATGTCGGATTGAGGTGTGTTCGATTCAAAAACATCACAAATGACTTATGTATCATTTTCCTAGAGTATCAAAACAATCTAAATGCATTTGATCGGTTTTCTATATGTTATTAGTGTTGTTTTCTAAATTTAATGTAAATTTCAAATTGATATCAGACACTTTTAGCCATACCGGTCACACCGTGCATCAGATTGATGTGTGGTTGATTCTTACACGTCAAAAATGACTCATGGATTGTTTTCCTAAAGTATCAAAACAATTAGAATGCATTTTCTCGGTTTCCCATATGTCACTTGTGTTGTTTTCTAAAGATTATGTCAATTTCAAACTGACATAAGACACTTTTAGCCATACCGGTCACATCGTGCATCGGATTGAGGTGAGATTTATTTTTACACATCACAAATGACTCATGGATCGTTTTCATAAAGTATCAAAACAATCCAAATGCGTTTTTTTAGTTTTCTATATGTCACTTGTATTTTTTTCTAAAGTTAATGTCAATTTGAATCTGATATCAGACACTTTTGGCCATACCGGTCACAACGTGCGTCGGATTGAGGTTCGGTTGATTCATACACCTTAGAAATGACTAAATTATCGTTGTCCTAAAGTATCAAAACAATCCAAATTGATTTGATTAGTTTTCCGTATGCCACTTGTGTTGTTTCCTAATGTTTATGTCAATTTGAAACTGATATCACACACTTGTATCCATACCGGTCACACCGTGCGTCAGATTGAGGTGAAGTCAATTAGAACACATCATAAATTACACATGAATCGTTTTCATAAAGTATCAAAACAATCCAAATGTGTTTTCATGGTATTCTGTATGTTAGTAGTGTTGTTTTCTAAAGTTAATGTCAATTTCCAACTGATATCAGACACTTTTAGCCATACCAATCACACCCTACGTCAGATTTAGGTGTGGTTGATTCGTACACGTAAAAAATTCCTAATGGATCATTTTCCTAAAGTATCAAAACAATCTTAATGCGTTTTCTCGGTTTTCCTTATGTCAGTAGTGTTGTTTTCTAAAGTTAATGTCAATTTCAAACAGATATCAGACACTTTTAGCCATACCGGATACACCGTGTGTCGGATTGAGGTACTGTTGATTCGTACATATCAAAAATGACTCATGGATCACTGTCCTAAAGTATAAAAACAATCCAAACGTGTTTTCCTTGTTTTCCGTAGGTCATTAGTGTTGTTTTCTAAAGTTTAGGTCAATTTGAAACAGATATCAGACACTTTTATCTATACCGATCACACCATGTGTCAGATTAAGGTACGATCAATTTTTACACTTCAAAAATGACTCATGGATAATTTCCCTAGAGTATCAAAGATATCCGAATGTGTTTTCTCGGTTTTTCGTATGTCAGTACTGTTGTTTTCTAAAGATAATGTAAATTTCAAACTGATATCAGACACCTTTAGCCATATCGGTCACACCGTGTGTCGGATTGAGGTGCGGTTGATTCATACACTTCAAAAATGGCTCATAGATTGTTTTAGAAAAGTATCAAAATAATATGAACGCGTTTTCTTGGTTTTCCATATGTCACTTTTGTTGTTTTCTAAAGTTTATATCAATTTCGAACTGATATCATAAACTTTTATCCATACCGGTGACATCGTATGTCAGATTTAGGTGCAGTTGATCCATACACGTCAAAAATGACTCATGTATCATCTTACTAAAGTATCAAAACAATACGAACACATTTTCTCTATTTCTTGTATGTCAATAGTGTTGTTTTCTAAATTTTATGTCAATTTGAAACTGATATCAGATACTTTTAGCCATACCGGTCACACTGTGCTTCAGATTGAGGTGAGGATGATTCTTACACGTCACAAATTATCCCTGGATCGTTGTCCTAGAGTATCAAAACAATCTGAATGCTTTTGTTCAGTTTTCAGTATGTTAGTAGTGTTGTTTTCTAACGTTAATGTCAATTTCAAACTGATATCAGACACTTTTATCCATACCAGTCACATCATACGTCGGATTGATGTGCAGTTAATTCGTACACATCAAAAATGACTGATTTATTGTTTTCCTAAAGTATCAAAACAATCCGAATGCATTTTCTCAGTTTGCTGTATGTCACTTGTGTTGTTTTCTAATGTTTATGTCAATTTAAAATGGGTATTAGACACTTTTATCCATATCGGTCCCATGGTGCGTCAGATTGAGGTTAGGTTGATTCGTACAAATCAAAAATGACTCATAGATCGTTTTCATAAAGTATCAAAACAATATGAATGTGTTTGCTCAGTTTTCTGTATGTCAGTTGTGTTGTTTTATAAAGTTTATGTCAATTTCAAACTGATATCAGACACTTTTAGCCATACCAATCACACCGTGTGTCGGATTGAGGTACGGTCTATTCGTACACATCACAAATGTAATGTTTTATTGGTTTTTTGTATGTCATTAGTGTTGTTTTCTATAGTTATTGTCAATTTCAAACTAATATCAGACACTTATAGCCATACCGATCACATCATGCATCAGATTGAGGTTCGGTTGATTCTTACACGTCAAAAATGACTCATGGATCATTTTCCTAAAGTATCAAATCAATCAGAATGCATTTTCTCGGTATTCCGTATGACAGTAGTGTTGTTTTCTAAAGTTAATATCAATTTCAAATGGATATCAGACACTTTTAGCCATACCGGTCACACCGTTCTTTGGATTGAGGTGCGGTTGATTTGTACACGTCAAAAATGACTCATGAATCGTTGTCCTAAAGTATCAAAACAATCTGAATGCATTTTATCAGTATTCCATATGTCAGTAGTTCATAAGAGTCTCTCATTAAGTTATTCTTTATTAGAAACTCAAATCATTTCTAAAACCATTCTTCATAAAATAAGGATATGAAACATAAGAAAGGGTGGTCACAGATGCTCAATAAGTGTAAAAAAGGGAGATATCAATGATCATATAAAGATAACATAAGTAGTAGGAATTGACCTTCATTGTCCTATTTGTTTACATTCTTCCCTCAGGTATGTTGTCTATTCGTTTCTAAAAAAATATATATCTTCTTCTGAATAATAGTTTTTCCCATAGTCATAGTAATACTAAAGAAATATAAATACACAAAGGATTAATAATTATTTTAAATGAAGTAGTAATTATTTTCAGAAATACCTCTTCAGAGTTGCTAGTTTGTTCATGAAATATGATCTCTTTCAAAAATCTATAAACATAATAACCACAGTCCTTGTTGTTTGTTTGTTTCAGACACTGTAGAAACATTGAGAAAAATAAGTAATCTATTTTTATATGTATTTGGATAGTAAAATACAATTATATATACCCTGATACTTTTCCATTTGTAGATCTTGTGCACCTTGTCGTCCTTATGCCCCGGATTCATTCTAGCCTTTAGACGATATTCATACACCACCCTATCATAACAGAATCCTCATTAAAAGATAATATAAATTATATAACTAGATATTTAGTTCTAAAATGTTGGATCAAGTGTATTAATAATTGACAATCGCCATCATGTTTGGTCAGTTTGTTGGATATTCATTAAGTTAATTCAGAAAATAAATCATTGGAGTATACAAATTGACTACAATGAGCATCCAATGTTGCATAAAAACACAAAAAGGAATAAGTACTGATAGAAATGAAAATATAATTGAAATGATTAAAATGTAGAGTTTTACCCTTGCAACGTTTGTATTAAAAAGATTCTGTCAGTCATAATTCTGTATTGAAACGTTCTGAGCAGGTTTGACATTAATTCAGCATGAAAATCGAAATCTATTTCTTCTTATTGTGTAGAAATGGTGTGAGGACTAACGAGTCCAAATTTGCATTCATGGGAAAATACCTTCAATTGTTTTTCATATATACACCTGTGAAAAATATGAAATGTATTTATCCATAATTAACATATAATATCAGCTTCTGTAAAATCAAAACATAAAAACATACCTCATGTATTCATTTATAACTGAGGCGCCTAGCCAGTCGTATATGATGATTTCAGCTACAACATCAGCACTAAAAAAATCTAATGTTTCCTCTCTATACATATCTTTTTCACAAAAAATTGTGATAATCTTGCCGCCTTTAATTTTCGTATCCACATGAGCTTGAAATGATATTAAATATGGAAATAGAACGGGTGGGGTGAAGGTGCTTTCAATAAATCTTTTTGATCGGTTGGTTGATCCTTTTGATCCTCTCTTTCTTTTTAGATCCTCTATTTTTTCCTTATGTAATAACATTCATTGGTTCAGCCATTTTATGATTTAATGTTAATGGTTCTGCTTGAAAAATGAATTGGAAATGAAAACCTCTTGGTCAATATGTTTTTTTACAAGATTCGATGGCCATGCAACGAATGTTCCAACATCTTTTTCCACCGTATGAATGTCGTCATAGTCATTTGGAATCGGTAGCTCGGGGCTCGGCTCATGAGCTATGTTAATCGACACTTTGACAAGACCATTTGGAAGTGGTCTGGAGTATAGCGTGTCATTCTGCATATTAAGCACCATAGCCCTCTCTACAAGGCAATGAGTGGGATTTGACAGATATAAATCACAGTCATTTTCACCCAGTAGAATATCATTACAAGAAAGGTATCAGTGTCTATGTGATTCACATTTCACAGAAACAAATATTATGACATTTATTACCTCGGTTAAGTTAGGTCTTTGAGGGGAATGGCTCGCCTTAAAGCTGGTGGGGGGTGGGGAGGGATCTTCTCACGTGGGTTGTTCTTGATTTGTTTGTTCTCTTCACCACTCCCCTATCAAAGTTTCTAGAAAGTCTCGATGAATTAAAATTCATTATTCAAGGGTAGCTAATCTATCTCTCATCATTTTCATATCTTCAGTTTGTTCATCCTCTCGTTTTTTTTTCTGAAAATTTTTCTGGGGTGTCACCCCAAAACCCATACCTTTGACGCGACCATACTATTCTGGCTATTTCAAGTCCACTAAAAGTATGTCTACATCTGGTGTGGGTGTTTTTGATTCTTGTGACTATATAAAATAGAAAATATGGAAAAAATAAGTAATCATAGTTATGTAGTAGTGATTTAAAGAAAAACAAATTTATATTATGTAATACTTACACATGTTTCCAACAATTTTTGTGTGTTTTCATCTACCGATTTCCCCTCTTTATTAACAAGAGCCTCCTTCCATAGCAAAGGGCATGGGATGGAAGTGGCTCGGTATTTTGATTCATCAATCTACATATAAATAGAGAAACATTGTTACAGTGTTGTTTTATGTCACATAAAAGTATTATAGTACTTTTAAAATACATACCAATTGTTTTTCAATTGAAGCGTACCCCAACCTAGCTCTACAGTAGGGGTACATTGGTTTTTCTGCCCGTTCTTTATTTTCAGCACTCATTTTATGTTTCATAAATAAAAAACTATTAATCAAAGTGATGAATACAAGCAACATTAAACAATGTGTAACCAAACACAATGTACCAGAAATGTCTGCTCCACACGACGGTTTCAAAACGCATCCCATGCTCTTTGGGATATCAAGTGTGCATAAAGATGAGGTGGGTGGGGCTTGATTTTCCCTTCAGCATCTTTCAGATGTTGTTTTGTTAAAATTGTGTGAAAGCCTCTTTGAACCATTCATGCCAGTCATAATACATATTATTTGTGCGAGACATCTACTATAAATGAACTCTGCAAGATATTATGAAGTGTTAGTAAATATTTCAGTATTTTATTTTATTTTATTTTAATAAATTAAATAAATGATATATTAATGTTACCATAATTTCTTCCCACATTAATGTTTTCAGCCCGCTGACAACATGGTGCCATGACTCTACATCAATCGGCACGCGTTGTCGAGTGACATTTCCAATGTATCTACTAAACATGACTTTTTGGGGGTTTACATGCTAGCCTCACTTATTCCTTCCCACCTCATATTTTATGCCTTTTGTTTTTGCCTTAAGGATTTTGGCTAAAACTGTCAAACTACGGTGCACCTGCTTTTTTTTTTGTGTCGCCGGGGTTTCATTGCCTACCATTTCCTCATTTTATGAATCATCATTATGTTCCTTAGAAGTTCTAGCATCGGCACTTGGACAATCAGCAATAGGTTGAGAAACCTATTGTACCTCATCAGTGGGACCAACTACAATAGGTTGAGAGACCTGTTGTAACTCAGTAGTGGGGCCAGCTGCAATAGGTTGAGAGACCTGTTGTGTCTCGAGATTGGGTGTATCAGCAGGTGCAAAAGTCATTATCTGCAGAAGTGGTTTAGTATTTAATTTAGATCACATAAAAGCAGTAGTGAATAGATAATAACATAATGTAACACAATCTACATTACAATAAAAAAATAACATGATTATTGAACTCTATTTTTTTAAAGGCTTAAAGGATTTGACACCTCTATCGACTATCCATATCCTTTCATTGTGGTTTCCTATGACATACAAAATGTTGTCTACATTGGGGCCACTTTGAAATGATTGTGAAGTCCCAATGAAAGGGTCATCCTCCATTGAATTTTCATCTGACCCTTCACCTGTTTTGGTCGATAAGAGAACAATTGAATATTTTGTGTTGGCGGGATCTGGAACATGAAATACTTGCACTGCCTGTGATTCCAATATAAACTGTTTTTCTTTCTCCCCTTCCTTACTGAAATCAAATTTCATGAATCCCAATTCATCTATTTTAATAGCACTTAGTTATCAACCCAATTGCATTGAAAAATCTAAACATGGAATTTTGTATAATCTAACTCCCATATTTATTCGATGATGCCAATGTATGACAAATTCGCATAAATTGGATTTCTGACCTTAGTACTGGAAATATACATCACTTCAACCACAAATGTAACCCCACTATTCTGCATGGTACGGTCTTCATCATGTTCATTAATATAAAATGTAATACCATTAACTATATATGAATTGTAAGATAATACATACACACTTGGTCCTTCGGCTAACCATCGTAGTCGTTCTGAAATTGACTTTGTATTTTCATCTCACTTCTTAAAAATATGATCTCGAAACCATCCTATAAACTTTCAATTATGTGTATCTGATATCCATTTTCAGACCTATATGGATTCAAATGCCTAAAAATTTCTTTTTGGATTTCAACATATGGGTCAACGTCAAAACTGTTATGTAAAACATAAAGGTGGGCCTGCTCCTGATCTGTAATATTGATTGTGACAACCTGTCTTCCATAAATTTTTTCACCCTCAAGTTACCCAGTGTGACAAGATTTCGGTAGGCCAATGCTTTCCACACCAGACAGGTATTCGGTACAGAATTCAATGGCTTCCTCAACAATAAATTGCTCTGCAATACAACCCTCTAGCTGACTTTGATTTTTTACATACACTTTAAAAATCATCAAATAAAGTTCAATAGGTTATATCCATATGTAATGTATAGGACCACATAGTTGAATATCTCTCCCCAATTAGACCATCAAATTAACCTTCATATCAAAAAATGAAGGCAGGAAAAACATTTCTAATTCACATAATATGACAGAAATTTCTCTTTCCTTAGTTGGCAATTTCGCCAGGTCTATAACTATACTGTATATAGCTTTGAAGAAGAAACACAGTTTCGTTAATGTATTGTGGTCATTCTTGGGAAAAATGAAATGTAAAGCAATAGTAATGAGATCTTGCATCAAAACATGAAAGTCATGTGATTTCAGACCTTTTAATATCAAGTCGCTCATTGACACGAGGTTCCTGATATTTGGAAAATACCCCTTTGGAACCTTTATGTCATTCAAGAAGTTTCAAAACTAATATTCCTCTTGCTTGGAAAGAGTGTAAGCAGCAAGAGGAAGAATTTTTTGTTTTTCACCTTTCACTGGTGCCAACTCCTCTCATATTCCCATCTCAACCATGTCCTACCTATCCTTAATTCCATCTTTTTTTAGATGTATTTAGTAACATGACGACGACACTATCAAATTCATTTTTTTCTACATTCATAGAATCAAGAAAATGTCTGACATACAGACAATTCCAGTAGTATAATTAAAAAAACTGATCTATTTTTCCAACTGATTTTCGTAAGGTTTTTGGAAGCCTGTTTACCAAAATTAGTGCCCACATTTTTAATATTCTCAAAAAATTTATCGCCTGTTAGTGGAGATGGTGTTTTACGTTCTTCTGAACTTCTATAGAATGATGTTCTTCAAGAATGGTACTTATGTCGTCGGGGTAGAAATCTACGATGGCCTAGAAACACGATTTTTGATGAATGATTCAACCTAATTGATTGTGTACCTTGTTTGAAAATGGAACACCCTTGAGTTCCTTTAATGCTATATCCTGACAAAATTCCATAAGAAGGGAAGTTTTTTATCGTCCCATACAACATGGATATCAAATTGAAATCTTATTTTATGTAAGAATCAAACAATGTAACACCTGAATCCCACAATAATTTCAAATCTTCGATCAATTGAGATAAATATACATCAATATAATTACCCAGTTTTTTTCATCCAGATATTATCATAAATAACATGATGTATTTTCATTTAATGCATAACCACAATGGTATGTTATAATTTACCAACATAACCAGCCATGTACTGTGACTGTTTCTTTGAAAACGAAAAGGATTCACTTCATCTGTAGATAACACAGGATGAAGGTTTCTCGACTCGTCTCCAAATTCAGGATACTTCTGATCAATTCTCTTCCACTGAGGAGAGTGTGTCGGGTGACGTAGTATCCTATCTTTAATTCTTGTATCTACATTCCATGTAAATTGTCTTGCAGTCTCCTCACTTCCATATAGGAGTCTAAACCTTGAAATGATTGTAAAGTACCATACAAATTTAGTAGGACTGGATTCATTATTCTTGTATCAAGAAGTACCAAACTTTGGGAATTCTTTAAGTGATTTTTGGTCCTTGCGAAATAGTATACAATCATTCAGGTAGGCATGTATTCTTTCAGAGTTCATACCCATCGAGCGTAGAATTATTTTGGCATCGTATGTTTGGCTCGAGAGCTCATTATCTTCTAAGAGAATTTCATTCAGTAGAGAAAGTAGTTTTGTAAAACTGTCATCACTCCACTCGTTGTCTGTTTTCAAATTATACAGCTTCAGTATGGCTGACAATGTTGTATATTTAGTGCAACTAGGATATAATGGCGTCATTGAACAAATTTTTAACTTCTCAAACAATTTTGGACAATAACGAAGTTCATCTTAGACGGTCCTTGTCATTTCCTCAATACAATCTTCATCATCATTCACATCTATAATCATATCCTCAATATCGTCATCTTCATTGTTCATTTTTGTAATCATATCAGATGATCCGTAAAATATAGTGTTATCCCAACCACTATCTACATTTTTTATTTCCCCATGGTTATTCCAACATGTATAACTCTGATCTATTCCAGGACAGATCAAGTGTTCTTCCAAATCCTATGGACTAATTTGTTTTGAATAACAATAGCGTAAACGCAGACAAAGAATTTGAGAATGGTCACATGAATGATATTTTGAAAACTTGATAAACTCTTTCATGACTTCTTTATACTATTTTGTCAACCGATTGTCATTCATCCATTCTTTATTTATATTCATCCTATTTGAAATCCATACGATTGGTATATAGGTTAGGGGATATGGAATATGAGCATAATTTAGACAAAAAAACTAGATACTTCAAAAATGGTGGGGGGTGTGCTCATTAATAGAAAATCTTGGGTGGTTCTTGGGATTCATCCATTCTCTTCCTCTCTTCGATCCCCCCTGATGAGGGGTGGTTCTTGGGAGTTTTTTATAGTGAATTACTGAGTTCTTCCCTCGTACTTCCTCCATTAATATTATCCTTTATTTCCCTATTATTTGGGATGATTTTAACTAGGATTTGTGTGATGATTTCACTATATCATCTTGAAATAAATTCAGATGATGTAGATTTTTTTCGTATTGGTTAGAGGTTATCCTCATATGATGAACGCACCATGTTTTTTTGTGTTTTGGGTGGTGTTGTATTTCTCAGTGAGTTTTTAAAAGATTATTCCTGATTATATTAAGGTGAATAACTAATTATAAGTTTCTATAATTAATTATTTGGGAATTGTGGCTTGAGATTGGGTCTCAATCATTGGTACAAAATTAGAAAAGTCTTGAATAGTCTTGGTTGAGGATGAGTTGATTTTGGTGATAGGATTACTCCATTTTTTGAGGTAGTTGGACCCTATAATACAAAACCATGTTCCAATTTATGCATGATTGTGAATTCATGCATGATTATATGTGTTCCAAGGAAAGGGATAGAAATCCAGATCAACCAAGGTAAATAAATAGGGTGTTTTTTATCCACTATGAGATAGAGTGAGGGTTCTATTTAATGTTTGCAATTTTGTGATCATCCAGAAATTATGTCTCCATGTAGTAGTTGTGTTTATGAGAGGATCGGGTTTGGTATGAGATTTGTATAGCCTAGTTAGTTTTTCTAAGGCTATTTGAGTAGGTATTAGATTCTTAGACCTAAAGAAGATGGATCATATAGTTTTATATCTCACGTATGATGAGGAACACCTTATTAAGTATATATAAGAGTCATGTTTTGTGTGATGAGTAGGATATTCCATATAAGGATTGGTGAAGTGGGAAATAGAGGATTTCCTCCTTATATTTGGATTAAAATATCTCCAAGGGGAGATATGATATGGTACCTAAGTGAGGTCATGGTAATAGTCTGGATGACTTAGCATAGGGTATCCAAGGCTCTTAGTGTGAGTTTCTTAGGATGTTCATTATTTAGTTTTAATGATTTTTAATGTGGTAATTAGAATATGATACAGACTAGACTATCAAGGGCCAGATCATGGGTTGTGACATTACCATGTAGAGATGACTGTGTGTTGGTATCACTGAGTAGAGATGGGTTAGGTTTGTAGAACCCAGTAGATTTCCTTATAGGCAGAATTATAATGTTGATTGGTTGGGAATAATTTTCATGTATAACCATGGTGGTTTTAAGGAGATTATTATGCAAGGATAAATGGATGGTGACTTTTAACAGTTATGGTCAGACTGACTAAGAGAGTAGGACTTCATATGAATTTCACATAGTTGAAGTATGATCATCCATGGGGCCCACCTATTGATGATTTGGTTTAGATAGTAAGAGAGGTTGGATATCTAGTTACACTCCATAGATTACTATTTATATGTTTTTTGGCATGAGACAAGATGGATGGCCTTTATTTAAGTGGTACAGTGTTGGTAGGACCCTACTTTGATTGAGAAGGAATTGGTCAAAGGGGATTGGTGTGTTACATCCATGGGATCCACCTATTGATGGTGCATTTTGACTTGTGATAGAGGTTGGATATTATGATTCCATCCTTAGATCATTTTTTGTATGATAATATGATGTGAGATATAGAAATGGGGATCACATGATATTGGTTTGGAGTAGTTTTGTGAGAGGTTGTCTATAGATATTCCCTCACCATTTTTTATGTGATGTGATGGTGAGACCCCCCGTAAGTGAGAGGGGAGTAGCTACTATGTTGTGGAATTAGGGGATATGTGAATCACACCCAATGTGAGAGGTTTGTGGAACTATTATGTTTTAAGAAAGGATGTGATATTTAAATTGGTATATGACCCAACCCAGAGAGAGTGGGTAGTGGGCAGGAATTGGTAGAAACCCTATTAATGTACATTTTTTTGAACCCAAGGAGAATAGTGTACAATATAGTGTATAACATTGAACATCATAAACATATGTCTCATCCCATTGGAATGCATCACTTGATGACATGAACTCAACAACAGGGATGGTTCAAACCTTACCTGGCCTAACTATGGGGTAGTATCAAAAATCAGAAAAAGATCCATACTAAGGGCCACAAGACGGAGTGAAATCATAATCTAGTGTAACAACCTTTCACAAGAAATACTCTCTCTATTCAGGTTTCTATTACAAGGATATAGTGGGGAGAGATAATCAAGATCAAAGAAGTAACCAACCACATATACATGGGTCACACACACAAGCATCACACACAAGAATCATGCCAAATCACCCCATTGAAGCATCCCTTGACATTTAAACAATATTTCATGAGGAATCCCCATTCAAGGGCCTCCTATCACATTCAATATAATCAGGGAAAAACATGGTGTGCATAGAATAACAAAAAAATGCCATATACATCAAAATAATAAGGAAACCAGATCATTTCATATCAAAAAATTATCCTAAAAATCATACATTGCTAATTAATATCCATGTTAGGTTAGAAAATATAGAAATCATTGATTCATAAAGACTTCGATGATTCCACATTAGAGTCGCATGGTTTGAATAAAACTTTGTACATCCCATGAAACTCAAACTCTGTTAGTTCAAAATGAACTAAAAAATGACTTAGCTTTAAGAGGATTCACAATTACATATTAACAATGTACCTAAACTGTGTAGTGGAGGCAGCAGAGGTAGTGTGGAGACATCGTGGAGGCAGCGCGAAGGCAGAAGGGAGGCAGCAGAGGTAGCTCAGAGGCAGCAGAGGCTACGAAGGCAGCGGAGTAGGCGGAGGAGGAAGAGGAGGAGGAGGAGGAGACGGTGGTGGTGGAGGAGGAGGAGGCCGCGGTGGATGAGGAGGAGTATGAGGAGCCGCGGTGGAGAGGAGGTAGCAGAGTAGGAGAAGGAGGGGGAGGAGGAGGAGGAGGAGGAGGCACCAGTTGAGGAGGAGGAGGAGTAGGAGGCACCAGTTGAGGAGGAGGAGCAGTGGTAGAGAGGAGGCCATGGTGTAGGAGGAGGAGGAGGAGGAGAAGTAGGCGCTGGAGGAAGAGGAGGAGGAGGCGGCGACGGAGGAGGAGGAGGATAAGGAGGTGGCATCGGAGAGGAGGCAGCGGCGGAGAGGAGGCAGTGGAGCCGGGAAGGGCTTCCGT
The DNA here is from genome assembly GCA_963277665.1 of Viscum album. Taxonomy (NCBI): domain Eukaryota; kingdom Viridiplantae; phylum Streptophyta; class Magnoliopsida; order Santalales; family Viscaceae; genus Viscum; species Viscum album. The sequence goes on from OY728165.1 coordinate 1,531,450,576, forward strand.
GAAGGCTTGACAGGGTACTAGGAGGAGGATGAGGACCTAGTGGATTTTATGAATCCTGCGTGGACCTTTATCAGTGATAGTAAAAAGCACTGATAAAGACACCCTTTATCCGCGCTTTTTAGCACTGATAATGGTTGGAATTTATCAGTGCTTTTGTAGCACTCATAAAGAGTGACTTTATCTATGTTTTTCATTTTAGCGCTGATAAAGTCACTATTTATCAGTGCTTTTGTAGCACTGATAAAGACATAGTTTATCAGCCCTAATAAAAGCACTGATAAATGTATAAATTTAATAATTTATTTATATTATTATATATTTATTTAAAATGATATTTATGATAAATATATATATTTATTAATAATTATAACTCTAAATAAATATATCTCTATTTATACTTATAAAATTATTTGAAAGGTATATTTATATATATATATCATTGAAAATATAATAAAATATATATTTATTTTTAAATAAAATTTAATTTTAATTATAAGTGTACATTTTTTATAACATATATTTTATATGGGTAACATAATGAATTATAAATCAATAACACATCAACGTGATATGTAATTATAATCTCTAAATGAACATTATTCATGCACATATATATACACATGTATGATATATTCATTGACCCCAATTCATTGGAAAACACAAATATATTCAATAATTTTAATTATACATATATATTAAATCGTATTATATATTTATAAATAAAAAATACATTAAATATAAAAAAATATAATAAATATATACATCAAATATAATGAATTAATAAATCTAATAAATCTAATAAATTAATAAATCTAATAAATCTTATAAATATAATAAATATATTTATTATTAATTGTATAATTATTTAATTATATATATATATATATATTTAGTTATAACATGTGTTTTTTATTTAATGTATACAATAAATATTATCGGAACTCAGAAAAGCACTGATAAATGTAACCTTTATCAGTGCTTTATTTTAGAATTGATAAGGGGTACATTAATCCGTGCTTTTTTCAGAGCTAATAAAGGCCTACCCCTTTATCAGCACTTTTCTGTTAGCGCTGATAAAACCAGGTGCCTTCCTTACCTAGTTTTGTGGTAGTGGAGCCTCGAAGGTTTTCGAAGATTGAACTCAGATCAGGCTATCACTAGCTCAGAGTTTGGGATGAGGATGTGCGGAAGATGGCCTTCAGATGTCTGTATGGACACTACGATTTTCTAGTTATGCCATTTAATGTAACCAACACTCTAGTAGTGTTCATGGGACTCATGAACATGATCTTCTAGACATACCTCGATCGCATTGTCATTGTCTTCATCGACGACATTATGATCTACTCGACTACTGAGGAGGAGCATTCCTACCATTTGTAGGTAGTATTTAACAGAATCCGAGATCACTGACTTTATGGTAAGCTCTCAAAGTGCCAGTTTTGGATCCTAGAGGATCACTTTTTGGGATACGTCATCTAGGAGGCGGGAGTTGTGGTGGATCCAGTGAAGATTGTGGCGGTACTTTCTTGGGAGCCACCCAGGAGTCTAATGGAGTTATGGAGTTTATTGGGTTTGGCTGGATACTACCAAAGATTCATTCGAGACTTATCAAGAGTTGAAGAACAACTATCAGCCTTGACGAAGAAGGGGAAACCCTTTGTTTGGTTAGAGAGATGCCAGCAGATCTTTCAGGAGATGAGGCAGAGGCTAAATAGTGCCCCCATCTTGAGACTTTCAGAGGAAGGCGTAGGGTACATAGTCTACTATGACCCATCAGGGACTGGACTCAGATGTGTCATGATGCAAGAACGAGTAGTGATAACATATGGTTCTCGGCAGCTGAGACAAAATTAGAAAACCTATGGTACCCATGATTTGGAGTTAGAATCAGTGGTATTCGCTCTGAAGATGTTGCAGCACTATCTGATGGGCGAACTTTTTACCATGTACTCTGATCACAAGAGTCTCGGGTATATCTTCTCTCAAAAGGACTTGAACCTGAGAAAATGGTGATGGCTAAAGTTCCTCCTGGACTATGGCTTCGAGATAGTTATACTCCTAGGAAGGGGAACGTTGTTACAGATTCACTCAGCAAAAGATCTGGTATACAGCTGTTAGGCGTGGTGACAGAGTAGCTGGCTACATTAAAGATATCCTTTGTGGATAGAGATGGATCAGATTTCCTATAGTCACTCCACCACTTCATCAGTGAGTCAGGGAGGCACAACATGGGGATGATGACTATGAGACACTACGTGCTCAGATATCCATAGGGTAGGCACCTGATGGATTTTCTGAAGGTGGGGAGCATGTCATCCTCTTCAGATGACGTACCTTGGTACCAGTGGAACTTCAGGAGGGTGTGTTGAGAGAGTTCCACAATTCACCTCTAGTGGTACTTCATGGAGTGGAGAAGATATATCAGGACCTCAGAGGAAATCATTCGTGTCCAGGTATGAAGAGAGCAGTTGCAGAGTTTGTTTCTCGATGCTTGACTTGTCAGCATGTGAAGGTGGAGCACCAGGTACCACCAGGATTGGTATAACCATTATATTTTATAGAGTGGAAGTGGGATGGGATATCCATGTATTTCATGATGGGGCTTCCACGTACATCCGTGGGACATGATTCGATATGGGTGATCGTCGACCGACTCACCAAGTTAGCCCACTTCCAACCGATTAGAGATCAGGTTTCAGTGGAGAGCCTGAGACACCACTATGTGCAAGAGATTATGAGTTTACATGGTATACCCTCGATGATTGTATCTGATCATGAAGAACATTTTACATCCCAAAAATGGAAGGGGTTGCATGAGAATTTCAGGACACAGCTTCACTTGAGCACCACCTTCCATCCTCAAACAGGTGGTTAGACTGAGTGGACCATTCAGACCCTCGGTGACATGCTCTGTGCATGTGTCCTCGACTTCAGTCGCAGATGGGAGGATCAACTGCCTTTGGTGGAATTTTTGAACAAAAACAACTATCAATCAACCATAGGGATGACACCTTTTGAGGCGTTATACATGCAACCTTGCAGATCACCTATGTGCTGGACTGTCCTGGGAGAGTCAGCACTAGTGGGACCAGAGATGGTACGCACTACCATGGAGAAGGTGCAGATCATCCAGAAGCAGATGAAGACTGCAAAGATCAGATATAATTTGTATGTTGATAGGAGACGGAGACCTCATGAGTTCGTGGATAGTGACCACAACTTTTTACAGGTCTCACCTCAATGAGGACTACAGAGATTTGGCCGAGGAAGAAAGCTATCTCTGAGATTCATCGGACCTTTCCAGGTCCTCAGTAGAGTTGGCAAGGTGGAATATCGCTTAGCTCTTCCACCTTAGTTTCATCGGGTTCACGACATCTTCCACGTACCCCAGCTGACGAGATACTTATAGGATCCCTCCCACATCATCGACCATGGAGAGATGGATGTCGATGATATGGAGACTTTTATGGAGGTTCTAGTGGAGATTGAGGATCGATAGGAGTGAGTCCTATGTCAATGGTCGATACCTCGGGTTTGTGTTCACTGACAACACAGGAACCGCCAAGAGAGAACATTAGAGCGGGAGGCTCAGATGCAAGATCAGTACCCCAACATGTTCCCTTAGTTCGAGTTGTAGCTTATGGGGATGTAAAACCCTGATGTGGGGTGAATTTAAAGACCCATAAATTCCATGGTAATTTTTTCATAAATACATAGGAATTTTACGAGTCCGGGAAAACTGACGGTGCATGATTCCGAGGCCCGGTGTACTTGGAATCAATTTCTAAAGTTTTGTTCGGGTACATTCAGTAAACGTACGAGCGAGTTTTTATAACTTTTGAATTGCTTCTCGAAATTGAAATATCAGGGAACCATTTTACTCACAGTGCCAATATTCTTTTAAGAAGACATTCACCTTAATGGTAGTGGGTCGATAATAAATGTTAGTTTTTGGGTTTTCATGGAAAATAATAAAATAAAGTGAGCTAAACTTTATTTTATTTGAGACACCATTTGAGTGTTGGGTGGTTAAAAGCTCATCATGGAAGTTGGAGGTGGGGCCACCACACCTTAACCACACATGAGAGGTTATGGAGGTGGGGCCCACCCAAACATAACCTCCTGTGAGAAGTTATGATGTGGGGACCACACGGGGCTATACTCCCAATTAATGGAGGAGAGTAAAACCTCTCAACTCTCCCTCATTAATGAGGGAGAGCCTCTTCACCTCCTCTAATTAATTCCTTGGTGCTAACTCCCCAAATTAATTCATGAAAACACACATGAATTAATTAATGGGAGCCATGTTAATTAACTCATTATTTTGGAATTTTGTGCCAACATCTAAATAATAGGAAATCTAATATTATTTTAGTGCTCATTGTTTATTACGGGTGGAAACCTTGGATGTTTTGAGAGGAGAGCTTGGGAGGATTAGAATTCTCCCAACGAAAAACGAAGAATGTGTTCTTCTAATGAAGAATGCCGGAAACGATCCTTCTTCAACTTCTTTCTCGGACACCTACAGACCTACCCTCCGCAACGCCATCAACTAGCTGATGAAGCTTGGGATTGGGAGTGAGTGGCAGAAGCGATGAACGATAAATTCCTTTGTCTTATTTCTGATACTTCAAAGTCAATGAACGACAATCAAATGTAGGGGTTTAATTTTATCTAAGTATGAAATATTCCCATGTTCTTGATTTCTCTCAAAAAGAAGAATGATGGTTGTTGGGATTCATATTTACGAGCCTCTTGATACCACCCTAAACGTGGGGGGTGTGGGCCAAACCAAAATGGCCCAACCCCTCCACCATTTTTGTTTGAGATGATCCTCGGCATGGTGATGAATAAGAGAGATGACGAAGGCGGCGACGACAAAGGTCTTGCTTCCTGCGGCCTCCACAACTCGCGTCGACATCTTGTGCACCCTGGCTGAACCCCCTGAACCGCGCCAGCCCATACCACGTTAGCCCGGCCTACCCGCGGACCGCCCGCACCCTGACCCGCCACCCGAGGCCCTCCCATGCCCTACCCGACCACCCGTTGGCCCGCCGATGCCCTACCCAGCTGCCCTCTTCCCTACTAGCACCCTGCCCGATAGCCGCCGGCCTGACCTCTGCCCACCTGGTGCCCTACCCGCGGCCTACCAGGCCTACCCAGCCACCCGCCAGCCTCCCCGGACTACCACCTGGCCACCCATCTGCCCCACCGGCCTGCCCAACCACCGCCCGACCTGCCCGGCCACCTTTCAGCCTGCCCAATGCCCTCTAGAAAACCCCGCCGACTTGGCTGTTCCTTGCATGGCTACATGGCGCCCTGCCCGACCGCCTACCAGCCTGCCCGGTGCCCTCACGACCGCCACCCAACTTGCCCGGCCGCCCCGACGGCCTGCCCGACTACCACCCGGCTGCCCGACCACCTCCGGAGCCACCCTGGCCGAACCGTCTGTGGCCCCGTGCCCAATGCGGTGCTGATGGATGAAACGACTAGGGCTCCAGGCCAGGGCGCCCGAACCGCGCCCCTCGCGGCACTGGCCGAACCGAACCGGCCACGCCCTCCGGGCCGAGATGCACCCCTCGCGGTGGCCTCAGGGCCGATCTTCCCTCGTATTCTGTTGGGTTGGGCCTAGCGGACCTGGCCAAACCTAATGGGCCCACCCGCCCAATGGACCGAGTCAGACCCAACGGGTCTGACTAGGTCGATCCATACCGGATCGGCCCAAGTCTGGCTCGGGCCGGGTCGTTCCCACCGGGCCGGACCAGGACCCGAGCCCACTACCGACCCTTTACTTTCTTTGGCCATATCTTTGGCACTAGATGACCGTATGATGATCCATCAACGATGATGGTATTCTCAGAATGTGACATTCACATTATATATACCCCACTGGAGTTTAGAGTATATCTGAGATATGGTCCAGTTGGATCGTACACGAATCCAACCAGGCCCCCAGGGGATAAAAGGCTAATAACTCACAGACCTGGGGTCTGATTGATGCATCATCTGTTGTGTTGAGACCCCAATGATGTGGAAGATGTTTGAGATACTTTTTCCTGGGCCTTCATGAATTTTGATGATTTGAAACTTAGCGTGAGGAGTGGACCCTCCCAACACCAAGCGTGCTCTAGTGGAAACCCTGTGGCTGGTTGTGCACTGTCGACTAGTCATGGATCCTATGTGGGTTTGATAGCTCCGACTACTATTCCTAGATCCTGTGTGGGTCCAACCTTTCTAACCGCTAGTCTTGGATATTATGTGGGTCCGATAGCTCTGACTACTATTCCTAGATCCTGTGTGGGTCCGGCATTTCTAACCGCTGGTCCTCGATCCTGTGTGGGTCCGACAACTCCAACAACTATTCCTGGATCATGTGTGGGTATGATAATTCTAACCGCTAGTCCTGGATCCTGTGTGGGTCTGACATCTCCGAATATTGTTCCTAGATCCTGTGTGGGTCTGACAGTTTTAACCACCGTTCCTGGATCCTGTGTGGGTCTGACAGCTCCAACTACTATTCCTCGATCTTGTGTGGGTCTGACAGTTCTAACTGCTGGTCCTCGATCCAGTGTGGGTTCGACAGCATAGATGATTCAGTGGATACATCTGATCAACTCTATATCTCTACATATGTTGTATACCTGTGTGAGCTGAGTTCGTGAATTCTATGTTTTCCTCATGATTGAGATGGGTTACTTGATAACATAGGTATATGAATGGATACATACCTAAGTAATGTATATCTGTTGATTTCATCCTCTGTAGTTTATCCGTGTTGGATTTTGAGAGGCCTTGGTGGTATTCGGGTCCCTAATGAGTATTGTTATACTCACCCCTGCACGGGCTATTCCCGCACCTCATTGTGTTGGATGCAGACGACAGATATCGCTTACAGAGGCTGAGATCACTAGGAATGGACGGTACCCAGATGTGGACCATACGACGAGTCGATACGTGGAGGAGACTAACGGACGTGGAGTGATAAAGAGGCTATTTGTACGTACCCTTCAGGTAAGATCTTTGGTGGACGATCTAGGAGCTGATTTTCACCTTTCAGTTGTTTTTTTAGTTGTACTTGTAATTTTCAGTTGGTCTTGTATTTCCAGCTCCTTTACCATTCAACACTTTTTTTATACAGTTTTACTTAGTATTTTTCTTCTATCTCGTACACTATTGTGTTTGTTTACAGTTATAAAGAAAATTCCTTCCCAGATTTAGGGAAATATGCCTTTGGTGCTAGTCGATATCCCCTGGCCTACGGAAGGTGTTCTTGGGGTAGTCACATGTCGGGCCCTAGGGGACGGGTCGTGATGATAAATTTCTAATTCACACACACATATATATCTATATATTAAAAATGTTATAAAAATCTTTTTATTTATAAAAGTGGTATATTTTCATTATTTTCCTAAAAAATCACTTTTCAAAAAGACCAAACCATTCTTCATAAACTTATATTGACATTAGAAATATAAAAATAATTTTTATTTCCATCACATACAATTTCTATAATTGTATTTTCCCAAATTTTATTTAAATTTTACAATAAACTGAGAAACTATTTTAATTGAAAAAAAAAATTTAAAAAATATATTTGAGGTTTTTTATTTTTTTCTTATAAATAAAAAGCTATAAATATTTTTAATAAATATTTTTCATTAAAATAATCAATTTAAAATAATAAAAGTAGTTTTATATAATAAATAAAATGCAATAAAAGATAAATTCTAAAACAAAATAATAAATCAACAAAATTTTTATAATATAACAATAATATATAAAGATATATATTTCTAAATTTTACAATTCAGTTACTCTTATATATAACAAATAATTCAAATACTTGGTTTTAACTATATAAATATATTGTGGTTTCATTTTAGTTCAGTATTCCATGTTACACAAGATGTTAAATATTATATTCAATTAATGGATCCTAAATCTTGGGCCATTACATTCTAACCCCCTTAAATAAATTACATCCTCGTAATGTTTTATTATTAACTAATATTGAACGTCGGGGCGGGTATTCATAACATATTAGTTATTTTAGATATATTTTCCAATATGAAATCTACCTTATTATCTTAATCTTTATCAATATACAAATCTTTCCTAAAAAATTTGATTGTTTATACCTTAATCATATATTCTCTAGTGTATACCATTACAAAATCCACATAGTCTCTAGATCATACACCTATTGTGAAATACCATATTATTTCAAAAAATTATTTATATCATTAATCCCAAAATGGTATTAACCACTAGTTCATAAGGCTAGACACTTGTAAATATGTATCCTTATCCAAACATATAAGATAATCTTCACAAAAAATATCAAAAATTACATTTTCCAATAATGAATTCACGCGATATACAATTTACCTAAATTTTCTAAAAATTAATGAACCCTTTATTACCTCAACATCAACATTATATTGATCCCAAGATTTCTCCATACACAAATAATGTTTTCTTGAATAGTTATCCCTAAAAATATAACCTTTTAAAAAATAAAATTTCCATGATTATTAATTAAATTTTAAATATTTTTCAAAACAATTTATTTATAACTATTTATGAACAATCATTATATGTTTGAAGTAACCCTTATAACATTTTAACAACATACCCAAATACCATCGATGAGTATCACTCATAATAAAAATTGTTTTTCTTATAAAAAATAATTTATTTTAAGGTATCAACCTTACTACCATAGTTATTACTATGAAAATCACATTTTCAATCATAATTGAAATATAATGTGATTCTAAACTATTTAAGAATGGTACCTTATTCTATTATAAGAAATTTTTTGTAACACACCATGATTTTATGAAATAGAATTTTCTAATTTCATTGATGTTTTATGTTGTATGCTACACCAAGATTAGGATTCACTATAAAAAATAAAGTATTAGCTTGTAGTATATGAAACACTATACTTGGCTTGTGTTGTACACAATTTAAAGTTTTTCTGATAGAATTCTTTTCAATAAGAACAGATTTTTTTTCAATTTATAATATAAATATTTTTGGATTATGTTAAACACAACACCAAAGTAAAAAATTCACTACAACAATAATGACTTGTCATTCATTTCATGCAATAGAAACCTTTGTCTATTATTTTCATTGTACACAATACCGTGTTTCAGTAGAAAATGATATACAGTTGAAATATTATTATTTAATGGGATATAAACTAGTTTTTATGAATATTATTAACCAATTTTGGAATTTATATAACATTAAAAATCATCTTATTTATTTTCTCTACATGTTATAACTACAAATTCAATTTTTTCTAATAAAATAAGATTTAAAAAAAATGTTGTTTTGCCGCCTTTTGATGGTGCACCAATTTAAAATTTAGCCTTTTATGCCTATATATGTTCTTTTTTAAAAAAATAATCATCTTTTCTAGAAGTGGGACATCAATATTTTTTTGGATATAATTTTGATATTTTTCTGATAATTATCATATTTTGAGGAATAGTAAAAATACAACAAATTTGAATTAAAAACAAAATTTTCTATTAAAATAATTTATATTGATAAATCATATTATTTAATGGGTTTAATGTATAAATGGAATATATTTTTATCATTTAATCCAATTTTGGTCATTTGAAGTAATTTCACTTTCAAATTAGAAATAAACACATGCAAATCTTTTGAAAAGTTTTTTCTTTTTAAAAACCTACTTTTGGGCTACGACATCGGGAATTAATTTTAAAATAATTTAAGTCAATTCATTCTTTTGAATTATGAAAATTGAATTCTATATTTGGAACCAGTGGGTCCAAATTAGGTTAATAGGTTACTTATTTGGATATTATGAATATTTACTACGATAATTTTTATTTAACATTGTTAATGGTAAATCGTATAAATTAGTAACACAAATAATATGATAAAGAGACTAAATTGATACTAAAAATAAAAAATCATTTTGGTTGAATAAAATTATTCTCTTGACATCTTATTTTCGAAAAATAGTCTAAAAGGGCCACTTGATAATAAAAATGAATAGATATTAATAAAACCAATGAAAGTGAAAAAAATATCAAGATCACATTTCTTATAAGTATGATAATTTTAATATAGGGATAACCTAGTGATATCATAGAACATAAATAATCCATGGAAAGATTAAATAATTACCTACATCATGGTAATTTAATTTTACTTTTCATGAGGTTAATAATTACCATAATGTCTAATACTTTGATGATACGAAAATCAATTAATTAATGTGAAATACCTTAAACAATTTATATTAAAATACTAATAACCATAAAAGGCATAAACACATGACAAAATAATATTGGTTGAGTATTAATTAACCATAAGAATCCTAGGGCTGAGAAAGTGACCATTTGGATATTTATTGAAGATATTATGAGATTTATTTTATTTTATTTCAAGTGATGTTTAAGTTGTCACATTCATACTTGAATAAGTATAACATTTTTAATGTTGTCTTTTACAAAAGATAAATTCCACTACATATATTATTATGAAATGAAATAAATTTATGTTCATCATGGTATTTAATTTAATTTTTTCTAAAAATAAGTATATTAAATAATTACACAATATTCATGTAGTGATTATTTTAATAATTCAGATATCAAATAAATGTTATTAAAAATATTTACATAAATATAATTCAGGATAATTAATTTTTTATATGAATTTTATAGATTATATTGGATCATTATACATATAATAAAATATTTCGTTTGAGGATAACACATAATATTTATATTTCTAAAAATACATGAAATAAATTGTGTCAAAATTGATACAATTAATATTTTTTTTAAAATAATGATTTAATTTTTTTTAAAAAGTCATAAAACGATATAAAAAATATAGAATAATTATGATATGGTATGAAATTTTCTAATGTATTAATTTATGGTTTAATTATTATCAAATAAGTAAATATTTCAACATTTTTATATTGAACAATTTTTTATCTTAATTAAAATTAAATAGAATAACTAATAGTCAATTAAAATGATAATGTCTAAAATAACATCAAAACTTGTCTAACATTTATTGGTTTATGATATTTAAATATTATAATATAATATCTTCAAATATATTTCAATTGATATGGTATTCATATTTATTTTCAAATTATCATAAATTAATATATTTGGGGTTTTCAAAAGTGCCCCTCACCTCAATTATAAAAGGAACATAATCCCTCAAATCTTCACTTCATTTTTAGACATAAATATCTTATATACCCTACCCATTTCCCTTATAAAATTCCCTAAAAACATTATAGTTTTCCTGGTATTCTTAAAAGAATAACTATAGTTCTCTATGAGGAGATTAGGAGAGGCACAACGAAGAATAGGTAATATCATTTACTAATTCTTTAAAACTTATTTTTTCTTCCACATCCACCATATAATTTGTTTCATTATAAATTAATAACTACATTATGAATTATATAATTATAGGTAATTATGATTATGAAACAACCATATTCCATCTTCTAACCATCTAATGAAAAATTAAATCACTATGCATGCGTACGTAGGACTTACCATCTCCACGATGTGGTGTAATCTATTTACCACCACCACCTTACATGGATGGGTATAATGATAAAATTAACAAATATATACATGATTAATATAAAATTATATTTATTGTGAGATAATATACACAACAACTTCAATACCATTCAATAATTATGGGAACTATATCGTCTCTCATTCATACGTACTGCTTACCGTCTCCACAGTGCGATGTGATACATTCTACATAATCATAATTAAATAATGATATATAAATAAATTAATTGAATAAACATAATAAATATTATACTAATACAATTATGTAAATAGTATAACTATATCTTAAAAATAGGAATAAGAACATATCCAATAGAACATGCATAATAATATAAAGCAATTATTACCCAAATAATGAGTTAAAATGAAATGTTATTAACAAACATATGAAAATATGATCATAAATGGTATCATAAAAATGATTATGATTATGTAATAAATAAATAGCAATATTTAAATCATTATATATGAGGTTCAGATATATACAAAGCATATTGGACATAATGTAAGTGATAATTATGTAATATTATTTTTATCAGAGATTGTTTATACGTAAATATTTACTATGGGTATATTTATCATCTGTGTCCATGTTTTTTAAAAAAAATTTCATTAATTTTATGCTATTATTCAATGTCGGTGTAAATGTTTTTACCCATTTTTGACTTTTACCACATGGTATGTAAGGAATATTCCATTTTTTACCATACGAGGTTCTTTTTTACTTTTCTGATAAAAGTAATAGGAGAATTCTTTCCTAACATGTACAACATGAATGGATTTTTACATCTTTATAATGCCTTATTTCCATGAATATTTCTCTATATTTTTTCAAGTTTATTTTCAAATAAATTATTTTCTTCTAAAATTGTGTAGCATTTTGATGAAAGAAATTGTTTTTGAGGAAGACAAGATATTTTCCTCTCGAATTAAGTTCAGGTGTTTTATCAAAATTATTATCTATATAAAATGACATGGGTTACGTTTCTATCCCAATTATTACATTTATTTTATTTTTTATGATTGAATTATATTTATGAAATCCATTTATTTTATATGGGTTATTAAATTATGGAATTATATATGAGAAACCCATTTTATTTCATGGAACTACTGTAAATGGAGGATATACCAACAGAAATTTTCCAATGGTATTCATAAATTGTTGGAATATGGGTCTTTACCCAACAGTTTCAATAAAAAGATGGAATATAAATTTTTAGATGACTTTTACCCAACAGTTTTATCAAATCGTTGGGATATATGAGTTTTATATGACTTTTACCCAATGATTTGATAAAACCGTTGGGATATGTTTGTTTAGGAAGGCTTTACCAATGGGTTTTTGAAACTGTTGGTAAAGATTAAGTTCCCCAAAGGTTTTAAAAACCCATTGGGAATGTTGTCCCCTAAATTGCCAGAATACCCAATCCCCCATCCCCACGATTGTGGGCCAAAATCCGAGACCTAATAGCTCCCTGGATTGGAAAATTATAACCCCAGGTCCATATTCAATCAGAAAATTGTGTTGTTATACACATAAAATATGTAATTCATACCATAGTATTAATGTTTTGCATCTTATTTTTGTGTTCTATTTTGATTTGGCATAAACCCGAGGTCTGTTCAGTATACTATACCCAACAAGTGCAATTTGATTTGTTTTCTATTTTTGTTATATATTTCAATTATCATGATTGTGTGAATCAACTTTATTTGAAGTGGGGGCGGGGGGTGAAGGTTGTGGGGGGTGCATTGGGTATGGTGAGGGGGTGTGCAGGTGGGGATGTTCACGTGGTGGGGGGATGTGTAGTGGGGGGATGTGTAGTGGGTGAATGGGGATATGCAGGTGGGGGTGTGTAGTGGGGAGAGTCTGTTGGGCGTGAGGTGGGGGTGTATATGTGGGGTGCGGGGGGGGGGGGGGGGGGGGTGCAAGTGGGGGGGGGGGGGGTATAGGTGGGGGTGGGGGCTATACAAGTGGGTGGGGGGAGTGTGCAGGTTGTGGGGGTGGTCTGGGTAGGTGGGAGTCTATTGGGGGTGGGGTGGGCGGCTGTACAACTGGGGTGGGGTGGGGTGGGGGGGGGGGGGGGTTGTGCAGTGAGTGGATGGGAGGGGGGCTGTGCAGGTGAGGGTGTGGGAGTGGGGATGTGGAATTGGGGGGGGGGGGTGCTAGTGGGGGGGGGGGGGGTTGTGCAGTTGGGTGGATAAAAGGGGGGCTTTGCAAGTGGGAATCCATCACTTCCATAGTTATCTAATATGCACTATGATTCCATCAATTATTG